>SWDC01000153.1:3526449-4726449 GCA_004919715.1 Linderniella brevidens | reverse complement strand
CCAATATATTAAATTATTATACCAATTGTTATTACTGCTATACCAAGTCAAATTTAAGAGTATTTTATCACTATAATACCAAATGTTCTCATTATTATACAAATATATTCAATTATTATACCAACTGTTATCACTGCTATACCAGGTCAAATTTAAAAGTATTATATTATACCAAGTGTTTCCATTATTATACCAGTATATCCAATTATTATACCAACTGTTATCACTGCTATACCAAGTCAAATTTAAGAGTATTATATCAGCATTATAGCAAGTGTTCTCATTATTATACCAATATATCACTGTAATACCAAAAGTAATATTATTATAATTTTCGAATTATTTGGTATACATTCGAATTTATTGGTAGAATAATCAATTTTATTGGTATAATAAGCGATTTAGTTGGTATAATAATCGTGGTGGTATAATACGCAAAAATCACTTTCATATAATACGCAAAAAATATTTTTTTTGGTATAACAGTGATAATGATTAGTATAATAATTGAATATATTGGTATAATAATGATAACAATTGGTATAATAATGCTAATAGTTGGTATAAATGTGATAATAGTTGGTATAATATTCTTAAATTTGAATTGATATAAAACTGGAGATAATTGAAATAACATTTATGTATGAAGAAGGGTTATTTTTGTCTTTTTAACGCTTAGGTACCTAACACACAATTTTTTTTCATATGTGTACCTAACATGAAAAAATAATTTGAGGGGTATTTAAGAGAAAGTTAGAAACTTTAAAGGGTACTGAATAGAAATTTACCCACCTAAAAAATACTGCACATGAAAAATTCGGTCATTTTTATGAATTTTATGTATGTTTACATTTATTATTGGTTACTGTTATTCTTATTCGTCCTTTTTTATAAATGTAATCAATCATGCTTCACTTGTGAATAAGTTGATGCCTTTCACAAGCTAAATGTGAAAAAGATTTGTTGGACGTAATAATTTTCTAATGTATTGTGAAGTTGGAAATGAATACAAGTCAAAATCGTATTTGACTCGTCAACTTAGAGTCGAATCTTCGTCTCATGTGACGAACGATAATGACTTAACTAATCTCATGGAACATTCCAAAATTTTGCGTCACTTGGAATAAAAATTGAGTCAAAAATAGCCATCGCATGTTTCATAGACACAAGAAAGACCACGCATGAACGTATCCACACTTGGCGGGCGGGTATTATAATTCGGGTTTTTATCCAAATCTGACCGGGTCGGGTCCAGAGGCGAGTGTTGATAAACAGCAGCATAGTTCAAAGTGTATTATATAATTCAAACCAGATAGGAAAATAGAACATCGATAACGAAAAGAAAATCAACAACCATATATGCTTACTTCTCAGACGAGTTTGGGCCCCGCTTCTTTCCAAAGCCAACCACTGCGAAAAAGTAGAATCCCCAAGTCACACAAACTGATATAAATATGAAAAACATAACCGGAATTTTATGATCACACAGAGTTTGCAACTCTCTAGCTAGAAGGTGACTGTGTGGTAAGCCCCTTAAAATCACAAGCATCGTCTACAACTTTGGGTTAGTCGTGTTCTTGCAGGCCATTGCAAGTCCTAACAATCCCTCAATAATAGGTGTTTAACTTATGACATCAGTCTCCTTACATATATCTTACACATGTCACAAGTTCAAACACCTATTATTGAGGGATTGTAAGGGACTTGCAATGGCCTGCAAGAACATGACTCACTAGTTTTTCATGTTTTACACAATTACTACAGAACTAGAGCATATATCCATGGATAGTTACACTGCATTATATTCTACCAAAACCCTCTTTTTCACATTTCTTTTTACAGAAATGGCTACATGAAGATGAACAGGCTCCAGAGGCTACAGACCAGTTTACCAATTTCATCCCATAACATTGATTTTTTAGTTTCTGTTGAGGGGCTTGAGGAGGAAAGGAAAGAAAAAAAGAGAGCTTGAATAACACACTAAAGCTGCAGGTTTCTAATTCACTGGGTAACTTGTAACCATTTTTTTAACAATTTCTGACAGAGATTGCAACTACTAACAACAAAAGACAATAATCTAAGTGCAAAATCAGGAACATTGAAGCTCCAAAAAAGAACCTAACTATAATTGCAATAATCAGGTGATGATGCTTCAAGTGAGCTAGTTCAACTCATGTTAGACAAATTCAAATAAAATGCAAAAATCTAAAACTTTAGAACCTAAAGAAGAAGAAAAAAATCATAGCCAAATACCCCTAAAAAAATTTCCTAACAATTTTTTCCCTCGGCATAAAATCATGACAAATCAAGTCAAGACATCAAAAGCCACTAATTAGATTGCCTATAAAATAATAAGCACGGTTTCAATCAGCTCAAACGTGTTAAACACATCTACAAGTCTGAAGCTGAATAACAGCTGAAACAGAGAAACTAGATGGGGAAATCTAGCGGTACCTGCGGTGACGAAACGTCTGTTGTACTGCATACGCTTGTGGGCTCTGCCACGTGGCTTCTTCTTCTTGTCCTGCTTCGCAACCTTAGGGGTCTGACCCCTCACCTTCCCGGCACGCGCCAAAGATCCGTGAACCTTACCTGCAAATGAAAATTTGTATGAACAAGCCATTATAAAACAGAATCACAGCTCAAAATCATAGATCCAAAGACAAGGCGTACCCATTGCGTGATTTGATTGTGCTGTAATGCGAGAAACAGCTTTGGCCTTCCTCTTTCGCAGGAGTGTAGTCGACAACAGCTAATTTTTGGAGAAGGCAAATTAGGGTTAGGCTTTTATACAAGTGCGATTGGGCCCAATATAGAAATTGATAAAAGCCCATTCATGATAATTTTTTCTTCATCCTTCCTATTCTTTGTTAAAATAATGATTAATTATTTGTTCAGTCACGTATATTTGAGAATTAATATTTTAAGAACGCGTAATAAGAAGTGATATTCTCAGGAATATAAGTTTTGAAATCAAAGAAATTGAGAAGATTAACTTGCATTTATTATAATCAAATTGATTAAACTTGAAACTTAAATTCTTAGAATTGCAAAATTTAATTTAGATATCCGAGAATTGCTCAATTCTAAACCTTGTTACCCTAATTTGCAAACCTTTATTTATGTGTCCTTGTAATTCAACAGGCCTAAAATTCATAACGAAAAATAAATAAGCCAAATAACAATATGGTGCAACGAATTACTTTATTTACGTATGAAATATTAATTAACTGCATTGTTTAATAAATAAAACAAAATCACCCTCGTCATCTCAATATTATACAGCCAAAACAATATTGTATTTTAATAAAACAAATCGCTATAAGCATTTATTTAACAAAGAACAAGCAATCCAATTCCAACCACCACCATCACCATGCATAACACACCGCATATATGCTCTCACCTGTATTTATATTCTCAAGATCGATTCTTCCTTAGGGCTTGTACAAAAGCATCATAATCAGGAAGCTTCGGATGAACATGACTCGCTTTCTTTGAAGCACTATCGTCCTTATTTGATGATGCAGAAGAAGCCTTATCCGGTGAATTAGCAACCGCCTCGGAATTTTCAGACCGAAGATTCACACGCTCTTCTACTTCAGCAGACGCCCTTTGGCTCCTCCTCGGCTCCTGGAACGTTCCGGAAGCTTCTTTCGATGGCTTGAAAGGCTCCGGTGGTCCCCAGTAATTCGACCTACTCGAAGTGTTGGGCTTCTTAGAATAATTATCCTCGGACCTTTTCGGAGAACCTGCGTTTATTTGTTCGTGTCCAGCTTTGGAGTCAACTGTTTCGGGTCTTAACCTGTGATTCGTGTAAGGACTAGAAGTGTTTGCTTTCGTTCTGCGAGAAATGCCACTTCGAAGATTAGTAGTTTTCTTGGTAAGAGCAGCGGTCTCCTTTGGTGTTTCCTCCTCCAAATCACTGTCTTCTTCGGAGACCAAACCTGCTTTCGAACTAGGCTTTGTCCTAATATTTTTCACATGGGATTTCTGATTACGGGCAGAAAACTTTCGCAATGATTCTTCTTCCTCTTCTTCGTCCTCGTGACTGTCGCTATCCAGCTCATCATGCTTCAAGATCCTGGAACTTTCAACAGCTGCTGAGGTTGCAGTAGATGTTGTAGGCTCCTCACTAGGCTTCTTGAACCATGATGGAGGATCTGACACGTTCTTGTAGGGATGAGGAGTTTGGTTATAGCCCTTCTGGCGAAACCCGCCGGTCAACTTTTTAAAATCGAGGCCCTCGTTACCCTCGGGACTGGGATCTTCAGCATCGTCCACACGAGATTTTCCAATTTTATTACCACCACTTAAAAGATCGAAAGACTCGGTTTTCCCACGCTGTAGCCTATGCGCGTTCTTGCCGTGATCACTTTCTGAAGATGACCCGTCTGAATTATCAAATACGGCGCGTCCCTCTGAGTTATCAACAACCGATTCAGATTTTACAGACATGTCCTCCGAGGATGTTCTTTGCGAGGGGAAGAAAGGGGAATGAGAGTTCGAATGAACTGTTTCAGTGAAGCCAAATCTATTACTTGAAGGTAGATGCTTTGTTGATCTTGAGCTTGGAGAAGATATATGAATCTCTGGTTCAGGTTCATCGTATATAGGACCCGTATCGAACCCGTGAACTTCACTTTCACCATCAGAGTCATAGTTATCGAAAACAGCTGCAGCAGATTCCTGGGATCCTGTAAAACTACTTCCTCTCACAACAACACCCTTTTTGCTGTTACTTGGTGACGATAGAGGCTCATCTTTTTCGTAATAATGCTTTTGGTGGTCTGAAGTTGAAAACACGTTGACATCATCAGAAACACTAGAAGTAGACCGAGAAGATCTCGAACTAGGTTGTCGCACGGTTTGTTTTTCTATAGTTGCATCCTTGAAAGACTCTCTCTTCATACTCGAACTACTACTGCCTCTCGATTCCTCCTTCGAAGAAGATTGTTGAGTGTATCTCCTCGTGCCACCATGGCGTTCCTCTTCGAATCTTTGAACATTGTCAGCTTGTTTTCCTCTAACATTCTCGAATGTTCTTGGGTCTTTGAAGGACTCTTTCTTCGTACTCACACTACTAAATCTTGAGTCCTCCTTCAAGGGAGAAGGTTGAACATATCTCCTAGTACCACCACGGTTTTCCTCCTCGAGTCTTTCAACATCATCATACTTGATGTCGTTTACTTGAGGCTTCCCTAGCCTCGAATTTCCCGAAAGTAATGTATTCCCCGGCTCAGAAAAATGATCACTTCTCAAATCTGAATTTTTATAAGATTCCCGTGCTTCATTTCCTGAAACATAAACATCCGGTTCGTGCAATTCATTAGAGTATTGCTTCATTGTCTTTCCACGGCTCGAAAGTTCAGCTGCAGCTCGAGCCGCCATGCTCGCCATTTCTGCTGACTCGGCAGCTGCTCTTGCAGCGGAAGCAGCATCTTTGAAATCCATATTCCACCTCTGTTTATTCTGAGTTGATAAACCATTGATATCTCCTTGTAGTACTGTGTTATTACCACCTGGTACTAGAAACAAAAATGAACATTTTGATGAGAAAAGAGCAGTGAAGAAGAAGCTGAGACTATTAAAACCCATTCTTCCATACCTTGAGGATGAGCAGTTGCTTTGGTTTCCATTGGTGTAATATTAGGCTGCTGATAATTGTTCGATTGTGCATATGCCTCCGTGTTATTTTGAGGGGCTTGAAAATTAGGTGTTTCGACCTCAAGTTTCTCGTTCCCAAATTTAACTGGTCCATTCTGATAATACAATTGAACATGAGGCAAAAACGAATAAAAAATTTTAATGTGTGCTTAGGAATTAAAGATCTTACCAGCAAGTCGTTGGGAGGTAATGACTCTTTCTCTTCGAAAAATGTAGCATCCCATTTGATATTGTGTTCCTCTGCAATTGAACTCAAGGCTTTGATTTTGGTTTGGCCATCGGGTGCTACCGCAGATAACTTCTCAACGAGCTGAAACAAGATAGTCCAAATATCTTATGATTTAGTCTTTAACAAACAAGATATGCTGAATTGATTTCAACCCAAAACAAAATGACGATATGAAAAAGTAAACTGAGCATCTTTTTTTAGAAAAAACAATTAGATATAGTTTGAAATTTTCCACATCTAAACACATCGTATGATCTTTATCATCAGTATCAATGATAGATTCAATTGAAGGTTAGAAAGAAGGTTTATTGTACATACCATACGGCTTACACCACAATTTGGACGAAGTTCTAATGCTGAAGTGGCAAATTCTTTTCCATACTTTGCTGTCAAGTGCTTCTTCACATCTACAAGTTCAGGGACATCTCCGATCCTCGGGCATGCAAATATTACACTCGTCAGTGCTTCCTTCAAGTCAATGGGACAGTGCCTAATAACAATGTGAATCGTGTCAGAATCGAACCATGTAGAAGAAAAAATGTCTGTAAAAGGGAATTTAAAAATTGAATACATACTTCTGCGATTCAATTATTGGCAGACGAGCAACAATTAGTTCACAATATATCTCCACCAGATCAAAAGCAGCCATCATCTTCTCTTCCCTGATCACATGTTCGACCTGAAAGATTCCGAAAAGACAGACATGAACGACAACTTTCTAGGAACTAAATTTATGTTATAATTACTTTGTAACAATGAGGGAAAATACAGATTAATATATCAATCAAACTATAATTATAGATGAATAGAGAAAGCTGTTCAATACTCGAATCCTGGCTGTCTGATTCTGACTAGTTTCAAGTAGCTGTGCAATTTCCCTCTTCATCTGCTTTACTTGAACCTCTTTCTTGTTCCTCAACAGCTTCAACCTTGAAATCGCCAGTCTCAGCGACACCTTACTGCAAGAGAAGGGAAAATTCTGATTAAAATTAGAAAAGGAAACTCAAAAAGGTCAAATACTATCATCACCCAACTGTTACATTCAATTACAGGCTTCAATTTCAACGGATCTCATCTATATTCATGATTATAACTTTACACGACAACTACATAAAAATAAATAAAATTATATTGACTAATAACTGTGAACGGAAAGCTAAAAAGCAACAAAAGAGAACTGTTTGTCTACAACAAATATGGCGACGAATAAAGGCATCAATCAGATACGGAAAATAGACATATATAAATACATAAAGATCAACGGAAATTGACGCAAATCAATCAATATTTACCACTTCGAAGAATTGAAGTTCTTGGAAAGCATGTCCTTTGAACTTTGCAGAAACTTTGATTTCTTCATCGCGCGACTCTTTCAATTAGAACTTCGGATTCTGAGATCGCTATTCAGGATTGGGTTGGAAAACGATGAGATTGTGTATCAAAGGAAGCAATCAAGAAACGAGGAAACAATAGATTTGTCTTTGGGAGAACAAAAGAATTTTATATATGTTCGCCGCAGACTTGCGCGTAGAGTTTTACTATTTCGTGTTCCTTTTAAAGTAAACATTGGATGAAATAAGAATTGACCGCAATGCCCCTTTACATTATTAATAGAAACTATCTAATTTTATCGGCCGCGTTGACCCTTCTTAATAATTTAACTATTTAACAAGAAATTAATAGAAAATTTGAACGAAAAAATAGCATCAATGTCGATTTCAGTTAATATATATCTATATATCCTCGTGGATGTATTTTCCATTAATTATCAAATTGTCACAGCCCGTCATATATTTCGTCAATTTGGTTAAAAGACAACTATAAAGTTTATCAGCTTTTATCCAAGCCAGCTACCTATAATAAATAATTGATGCTGATAGGCCAAGAAATCGACGTAACAAAAACAATATTATCAACGTGCTGTTCCACTTGTTACGGCTAATGTCAACATCTAAATTAATACTATAAAATAATTGCAAATAAATATCAATGATCATCTTACAAAAAGTGAATATTGTCCGAGCATATGCGTCGTGGCCTTGCTACAACTCTTTCTTGAAAATAAAACATTCATCATACATCAAAACCTGAGCTTCAAGCCTATCAAAACAGACCATGTCCGTACATTTGTTGTCCGATGCTCTCAATCAAGAAAAAAGAAACTAACCAGAAAACAGTGCAAAGAAAAGCCCTAAAGCTCAGTTTTACTTTTACTACTTTTACCGGATTTTGAATTCTTCTTCCCATTAATTCCCTTGCTTTTCCACCACCGCCTGATGCCATTTGATACTCTGTTTGCGTGGTGCTTCACTTTGTCTCCGGCGTCGACGATCGTGCTCTTGATTTTCTCCTTCCAATCGTACTTTTTAGAGTCCTTTTGTCTCAGTAGTTTCCCCTGCAATACGATTTCCATTTTATTAGACTTATGATTGTATTCTCTTGCATGAAATTGGCAAGAACAAAATCAAGAATTGGGTGGTGTCATGTGGCTGATTATGGGACTCTTATTATTAAGTATGTATGTTGTGCTCTTACCACGTTAGATGGAAAATCAGTCTCATCATCATCGTCATCATCGTCCTCGTCAGCATCTTCGTTGCCAAACTTTTGGTTCATCAAATCTTCCCGAGAGTACATCTTCATTCCCGGTGCACCCGGCATGCCCTGAAGCGAGTAAATCGACGGTTGAGATTAAAAGTTAGACAAAGCCCATGTTTTAGTTTATGTGTACCTCTAATGATTTCATCAGTTTCTCCATTTCAGCGTCTTTCTCAGATTTGGCCTCAAATGGCTCACCAGGGATCCTATCCTGAAAAAAAGCAACATAACAAAACTTGAACATAGGTGAAAGGGAAATAATTCTTGTTCCTCTTTCTTCTTTCGGGTTATTTTCCTTTACACAGAACATGACTCCTAGACATTGATAATGTCAAAAATCAATTTAAATCAGAACGAAAGAATCATACTCCGAAAAGGGCAACTTGCACTGCTGTACATGGAAAGATTTTGGCCCGTGCATCATGGTCACAGGGCCACAAATGTTTAGGGCTCAATATCACATAGGGCCACATTTTTAGGGCCAAATCGATTAATTTTACCATATCTTGATAAGGGGGCCACAGAAAGTAGAAAAACAGCCCTGCTGCTGTAGCTTTCATAACTATGCATACCTTTGGAACCGGTGGTGGCTTTGAGCTGCAAGCATCGGTGAGGTCGTTGCATACATAGTTTATGAATGTATCGAGTCGGGGTTTTTTCCTGTACAAGTACTCTGCAGCATCGGTGTCAGAGTAACCCAAAACCTGCAGTATCAAAAAATATTTGGACTTGGAGCCTTGAGATTGCTTCTCAATCTTGGGAATCTCAAGAGGTTAAGATTGCACAAAGATGGCTTATGATTCCGGGAAACCCATTAAGCACAATAGATGTAGAATTTATCCCGAGGAGAGAGACGTTGAGAAAGTGAGAGTTTTTTTACCTTTTGGCAAGCTCTCTCTATCGTCTTGCATTCCGAGTTACATTGTCCTTCGGAGTCTTGTTCAACAAGCTGAGCATCCAAAGGTAAAGCAACTAATTTGGTCGAATACATAACAATCGAAGGGAAAGAATCCTATATTTACCTCTAATTTATCCCCTTTCTCCACAATGTCGATTTTGAGGATCCAATCGGCTTCTTTCTTCTTCAAATTACAAACATTTTCCGCGATTTCGATGATTTCGTACTCTGATATCTAGCAACAAGATTCACAAGAAACTTAAATCAACGGCAACCAAATGAAACCAGCAATGCCATTTCTCCATCACATTATGAAATCACCAGGCATTCAAAATCAAGTACAACACTGCAACCCAAATCAGCAAACCAGATATCCATGCTACTTGTACCAATCCGATTAATCAACGGGAAAAAAAAAAACAACAGGTCTTCACCTTTTTAGGCGAGATCTCATCTTGCTTAGCTTGAACCTGTGCGTATATCTGTGACGCCAATTTCTCGCACACTTGACATTTGATGTATGGTATGTCTTCTCTTCGTGCGACTCCAGCTGGTTTCTTGGCACAGATCGATAGAGGCGTCCATGAAAATACTACTACAGATATGCAAATCAGCTGCAATAGGAAATATTTGCCAGATTTTTCCATGGTTAAAAGCAGATCAGTGAATTGATCCTTACTTGTTACTTCGTTTGCTGCAATAGAGTGTTACCCCAGCCAATTTGAGTTTGGGTTTCTCTTCTAATCTACGTAAAGGGTCTTGCGTGTTCGGATGGTTCTAATTGGTTGATGGAAGCCACGTGGCCGGAAATTGAAGTAATTTCCAATTTTAGTTTTCATTTGCTTAAATTATAAAACACAGTATTTTATGAGCCTTGTGCTAAAACCCTAGTCGCCTATGTATCCTTAAATTGAAATTTCCCAAGTCGACATTAGGGTTTATGCAAATTGAACGTTTTTCAGCCATGGCACCGCCAATTACCACCTCGAAGCTCCACAGTCTACCCAATTCAATCGGCAAAAACTTCCAAACTGCGCTGAACCAGTCAATCGAAGCTCTTTCAACCTCGTTGCATAACCTTACCTCAACCGATTTAGAAAGCTTCATGTCTGAATTTCGAGAGTTCGTTCAGTCGAAAGCTGACCCACCTGTGGAAAGCATATGGATTTATGCCGCTTTGGATTTTACCCGCCAGAATGCATCCGAGCTTGAAATATCAGCCCGTGTATCAGCCGTAAAAGACTTATTTCAGCTCATAGCTTCTTGCTCTGCTTCGTGCCATCCTGTCAAAAGCATAGTTTTACTTGCACCTGTCGTGCACAATTTGCATAATTTAATAACTGTCAAGGGTATTCAAACGGGGTCAAAGAATGGGAAAAAGATTAGCAGAGAGATAAAAAATCTGCTGGACTCCGTTCTTTCATATGCAAACGTCTGTTTCCATGCATTCGATGGAAATGTTGATAGTTTGGAGGGTTTTGTAAGGCCGTTGGAGGATCTGATAAGTTTTTGGATGGCGGATAACGTGATGCAGAACGGAGAAGAATCTTTGAGGATGTTCTTTCCATGCTTAGGCGATTCCATTGTTAAGATGGTTAATGGTGGAGAATTGCAGATGATTGACCTTGCAGGTTTTGTGGCTACTGAGGCACTTTTGTTGAAGCTGTCATGGAAAATTGCAGAGGATGGTTTTGGAGAGAATTTACAGAATGAGATCAAGTCTTGGGTAGTTGGTTGTCTTACCGGTTTGCAGAGCTCATATGTCTATGGTTAGATACAATTATTTCCTTATGAATTGTCTGATTATTAATGTCGTGATTTGAATATTTTGAATTCCTCGTACTGAGATGATTAGCTACTTCATGATGTGGAGGCGTTCGTTTGTCAACAGTCACGATTGCTAATCTTTGCACGTAAACTTCATAACACTGAGATGTCTTCGCGTGCTTTTTATGACGGGTTTTGCAGGCACTTTTCTCACCATGCTATTGACACCAGTGTTGCCTACGTCCTCCATCATGGTCAGTCTCATTTTTGCCATTGCTATTCGGTTATTATTAGATATTGCTCATGAATTCGATTATTGGAGGAAGAATCTCTTTTATTTGCTCACGGTTGCTTCAAATTATCTTTTATGTAAAGTGTTCTCTGCTCTCAGTGATATCGTTACTATTCGATTGCAGCAGGACGCTGAATACGAAGATGATCTGAGGAAAGTTCTTCTTGATGCTTTAATGCTGGTGGAGTATTCCTTCCTCAGCCCTAAAAGCTTGAGTCAACTCCCAGCCACACATGCAATGCGAATCATGCTCACGAAACTAATCGTTACCCATGAAGCCATCGTGTTATTTAGGTAGGTAGATGCCTTATAAATTATCCGATCCCAATAAATTGCACGAATATAAACAGATGCAATCTCTTCTTTTCAGGAAGCGTAATGACCATAAAAGGCATGCTCTTTACTCAACTGCCTTCACTAGCTCAACTCTGCCTATGTTAATTACTAAGTGGATGAAAACCCAGTTCAGAGCTGAGTTCAGCATCGGTGAGCCAAAGGTACTTTCACCGTCGTCATTGCTGAGTAAGTAATTCTACTTTACATTGTGCTTCTTGTTTGATCCAAAATTCTAGTTCTGCTTTTATTACATTTTACTTCTGATTCAAAGGGACTTGCTTGTTTTGTCTTAAAAGCCTGCTGTTGCTATCTCAGGGTGGATTTTAGACATAGAAAGCAGAGGAGCAAAGATATTTGACAGCAACATGTCGAAGCTTCTTTCATCAGTTAATTTGAAGCAAGACATAGAGAAACTTTCTTTTTCTGCAATGGAACAAGGGAAGAAGAAGAAGAAGAAGGCAGATTCAGATCTCCTCTTTTACGTAGACAACAAAGGCCAAGAAGAAGATGATTTGAATGAAGCAGAGGTAAAAACCGAAGGGAACTTGAGCAACGCGTTCATGGCTGCTGCACGCTCGATGCAATCCTCGGATAAAGGAGGAAGGAAGAGAAAAACCGAACGTACCAAAAGAAAGGGCAAGGTTAAATTCGTCAAGTACGGTGTCATCGAAAACTCCTTATCGAAAAGAGAGGTAGCTGACGAGGTTCGAAGAAATGGCAGTGATGTGGAGGATCCATCTTCTGATGATGACGTGGAATGATGTATACCTATTTTCAGTTCAAATCTAACGAGCTGTCTTAATCTCATTAAACTCACTTAGTGTCATAAAAACTCTACGGAGTAGCCTTTTATTGCCGTTAAGGTTGGAAGAAAAGTTAAAGGTTAAATTATCTTAGCTACCTTTTGAAGTTTCAACTTTGTGATCACTATCCCTCAAAGTATTTCTTCCTCTTCAGTACTCATTTACAAAAAATAGTGTGTTTAGTACCATAAAACATTAAAAAGACGAAAATAATTTTTCTTTACGGATTCAGTTATACCAAATGTTCTCATTATTATACCAATATATTCAATTATTATACCAACTGTTATTACTGTTATACCAAGTCAAATTTAAGAGTATTATATCACTATTATACCAAGTGTTTCCATTATTATACCAATATATTCAATTATTATGAAGTTGGATTAATATCTATGTATGAAGCAAGATTATTTTTGCTTTTTAACGCTTTTGGGGTATCAAACACACAATTTTTTATAGATGGATACCTACCATGAATAAATAATTCGAGGAGTATTTAAGACGACGTTCGAAACTTACAAATGAAAGGGAATTTACTTTTTAATGTGGAGTGATTGATTTCGTTGGGATCATTTACTTTTTAATTTGCCGAAGCCTATGAGCTCTACAAGCTGGAATCAACTAACTTATCATACTACGAAATAATATTAAAAGTAAATTAATAATTGTATCATGTACAACAAAATCATTGTATTGGAAGCTTGAACGACACTTTAATTGGCTAAAAAGCAAATATACTTGCACGAACATATAATAATATTGAGGGTTCAAAGTTGACAACCATAAGTGGATCTTTCTTTCTTTTTTTTTTAGAAAATAAAGATGAATTGAAGGGAGATTAATCATCAAAAACATATTATGGCCCGTAGGTCTCAGCATGCAGAAGTAATTAATTGTACGAGCAAAAAAGATATATGTAAATGTAGTTGGAAGTAAAGAAGTGGTCGATGAGCATGTGTGGCCCTCCTCGCATTATCATTGTAAAATCTTTATACATATGTATAATAGATAATAATATATATCAAGCATGAAAATAAAATGAATAAAACTCATGATATGATAGACCGACAACATAATCTTCAATGCACATTACTTCGATTTAATAATATAATCTTTCGTTCGAGAAAATGGTGATGATGATTTAAAGGAATAAAACTCATTTTGTGCCTCATGAACCAATTTAATTCCCGATGTTTCAATTGGACCAATTTAGTCCCCATGTTTCGGAAATGAACCACGACCCAATTTGACGGAAACCATCATGTGACATCATCACAACGTGTCATGTGTCTCACATTTAATGATTTCCCGTATAAATTGACGGTTTCTATCACGTTGTGACCAAATTGGTTTATTTCTAAAACATGAGTAGACTAAATTGGTCCAATTGAAACATCGGAGACTAAATTAGTTCATAAGGCAAATACTGAGGACCAAAATGAGTATTATCCCTGACTGAAACAATGTAATGTTTTATTCCTTTTAGGCCTTGTTTGGTTCATGTGTTTAGACCTTTTAAAAGTTAGATTATACCATATTGAAGCGTTTGGTTCATTGGTTTATATAAACTATGGGTTTACGTATATCACCTTTAAATCATTGTACAATGGTTTAAATAAACACACCTCTCAAGTGTATTTATTTAAACACATTAACCGAACACACATTTTATTTTATACCCACTAATTAATTTTATATAAACCTTACTAATTTAAACCAACTGAAACCCCTTTTCTCGTCTATTAATGTCTTAAAGACATTCAATCCAACACTACACAACACACACACAATAACCTTTCTTGTTTATCATCTTTCATTACAAATATGGTTTCTCTAAGACCGCTCTTTAATTCGAACATGTTCTCACTCTTCATCGTACTCGTCTCTCACTTCGGCTGCTTCTCCTCCCGCAACCACGACGGCAATGACGTCAGCATCTCTCTGATCAAGAAAAAGCTCATAACTTCTCCCAAGAAGAGAGTAATCTCTTTCTTCAAAGCCCTCATTACTCCATCGTCGTCGTCGTCATCCTCCAACTCCATATCACAGCCACTACGCGTCGCAATCCCATCTCCTTCTTCCTCCACGCGTTCGCTGCGATCAAATCCTCCGACCATAACAACGCCTTCGCAAGACACCAAAAACCCTACTAAGCCTAACAACAACGGAAGAAGCTTCGCCGGTGATGTTATTCTTCATCCGTGCCCCACCTGCGGCGAAGTCTTCCCAAGCCCGAGCCTCCTCCGCCTCCACCAGCACGCAAAGCACGCCATATCCGAGCTCGTAGACGGAGAAAACATCATAAGAATCATATTCAAAATGGGCTGGCCCGAGAAGATCGCCCCCGCGATCCACCGGATCCTCAAGATCCACAACAGCCCGAGGATCGTCTCCAGGTTCGAAGAGTACAGGGAACTCGTCAAGTCGACGGCGGCGAAGACGACGTCGTCGTCGTCTCACAATCGCGAGAGGTGCATCGCCGACGGCAACGAGCTGCTGAGGTTCCACTGCACGACGTACGCGTGCGGCCTGAGCTCGAGCGTGTGCGCTCGGCAGCAGTACTGCGGCGTCTGCGGGATCGTGAGGAGTGGGTTCTCTCCGAAGGCCGATGGGATCTCGATGCTGTCGACGAGTTGGAAGGCGCACGTGGCGGTTCCGGAGGAGCTTGAGGCCGAGTTCGGTTTGATGGGCGTGAGGAGAGCTTCGCTGCTCTGCCGGGTCGTGGCGGGTCGGGTCGGGTTTGACTCGGATTTGGTGGGTCGGTTTGATGAGGATGAGCTTGTGGTTGTTAATCCCAGGGCTGTTCTTCCTTGCTTTGTGATTGTGTACACTGTGTGAGCGCGACAGCTCATGAAAGCTTGACTGAGTTTATCAGTGTTAGTTATATTTTTTTTCCGTATTTTATATTTTGGGTGGACAAGGACATTTAAATTTATACGTTGAAATCGAAGCAATTTAATAAGATAATAATTAACGTTTGGAACCTAAATAATTAATTTTGAGAAAAAAAAATCATATGTGGAGTCAGACATGCTAATTTGGACCAAAATTCTCGATACCACGTAGAAATTTTCTCTCAAATTAATTGTCACGTAACACCACATGTCTTAATTTCGGGCTGGAATTAACTTTCCGTAATTAATTTTCCTCAAATTGTTCCAATTCGTCGTAGATGCTGATTTGGATCGAATTTTTCGTCATGTGGGGATCACGTGCGTTATATCTTGGTTGAAATTAGGTTTTCATTGTTAATTATTCCCCAAGTTATTTCAATTTTAAAACTTATTGTCCTAAAATTTACCCCCATAATGCATCACTAAAAAAATAATTAAGTAGATGTGCTAAAACTGTTGCAATATCTTGTCTAGTAATGTGCATCATCAAATTATATTTAGATCACATCTAATTATAATTATATGTAATGACACGTATAATCAGAATAGTTCATATTGAGTCCTTACCTTTGCTTAAATCTTGCATCTCAGCAAAGAAATAACACCAACAGCCGCAGAAAACAAAAACTAATCTCATATAAATTAAGAAAAATGGATCCCAGCCTTGTTAAACAGGGAAAGCAGGTACATAAACTCAGCCTGAGTGAGCTTCGAAGATCTCTTGTCTTCAAACCCCCCAACCTTCAACACACCAACAACTTTCTCTTTAAAATCATTGTTCTTCGCATCACCACCTTCAGCATCCATCTCCTCCTCCTCCTCATCATCATCATCACGATCTTTACCTTCATCGACCTCCATGGTCATGTCACCAAGAACATCACCCAAAGCAGAAACACTCGAGGCCGTTTCTTTCTCGTCCGAAATCCCATCGGGGGTAAGCTGCAGAGCCTGCAAGGTCTTATAGTTCTTCTCCAGCAGTGAAAGCACCGTCTTCTGCCTGAAAATGGCTCCAAGGGTTTTGTTCTTCCTGTTGAAGCAGATTCTTATCAAGCCGTCCCATTCCTTGAAGTTCACGGGAGGAAGTGGCTTCCTCGGTTCGATTCTGACCACGGAGGAGTCAACCTTTGGCGGCGGTCTGAAATTGTTCTTGCCCACCTTGAGAAGGTGGTTCACGCGGGCTAGCAGCTGGGTGTTGACCGAGAGGCGGCAGTATAGGGAGTCCCCCGGTTGAGCCACGAGCCTCATGGCGAATTCCCTTTGGAACATGATCACCGCGCATCTAAATAACGGGCGGTGGGCCAATAATTTGAAGGTGAGGGGCGAAGAGATTTGGTACGGGATGTTTGCAACGCAGATGTCGAAGTATGGTAGATCGCATTTTAGGACGTCTCCTTGTATTACCTGAAGAAGCAAGTTATTGCAAGAAAAGGTCAATTTTTCAAGAATACTTGAACATAGGATACTATATACATATGAACACACCGAAAGATGAGCAACACAGGCCTTCTTTCAAGGATTAAAGCTTCAATACTAAAAGAGATAACATATGATTCAACTTATATCAGCTTCTACAAAGAAAATGAATAAGGAATAAGTCTGTGTAGAAGCTTTACTGAGCATCAATAGCAGAAAATTAAGCTCAAACGATTGTCAATTACAAAGAAACAAGCTTAACCGAAGTAGTGTGAACTCAACTCATACCCAACAATTTAGGGAAAAAAGAAGGGGAAAAAACGAACAGGGAGAAGAAAATATAAAGAGGGATTTATGCACCTTCAGACGGCTAGAATAAGGCGTCCCTTGAAACCGCCTCTGCAATTCGAGAACCATACGAGGATCGAGCTCCACGGCAATAACCGACTTCGAAGCTTCCAGAAGCTTCTTCGTGAGATTTCCCGTACCGGGACCGATCTCGAGCACCGTATCCGTTGATTTGATTCCCGATTTCTGCACGATTGAATCGACCAACAAGGGATTCTTCAGTATGTGCTGACCTTTCGACTTGTGGAAAGGTATGCCACCTTGGAACTGAGGGTTTGAGGCGCGAGATTTCTCTCGCTTCATTTTGCCGCCGGCCATTGTCGCACCAGTTCTGAGGTTTCCTTTCTATTGATGGTTGGGGACATGAGAAACGGTTTATAGGGTTCCGTCTTTGTGGGCCGTTGGGCCTTGCGAGTTTTTGAGCTTTTCTCCAGTGGGCGCAGCGGCCCAGAAAATTATATCAATTTGATTAGCACCCAAAACTTAATAAAAATAAAATGTCCCATTGGGTCAATTAATCGGATAATGATAATTGAGGTGTCAAACATAATCTTACATTCGGTTAGATTAGATACATGTACTTATATGTAAGACTCATGTGTTGTTGATTACTTCCTAAAACCGGGAGATTTCAACAAGATATATATAGATAATAAACTATATACAATGTCACGGGATAAATTTTTCTTGATTGACTCTATCGAATTTTGACCTGTTTTTGAAACAATATACACATAGAAGGAGAATTAATTCAGTTGTAAGTTGAAATCATCTTATAATCATAAGTTCTACAAAACTAAATTTTCATATACGATTCTAACTAAACTCGAAGAATCGGGACTACGTTTTATTGCGGGATATACTTTGTAGCTGTTAAAAATTAAAATTAAATTTTGCATTATTCATCCATTTCACTAATCTGCATTGCCCCTAGGAGAGCTAAATAGATGGGAGAAATAATTTCCTACCCGATTCTTCCATTTTCAAAATAATAAAAAGAAAGAAAATAATAAACATTACAACTTATTACAAGACTCTGCTTCTATTCGCTCTCTCGACGCCTCAATTCCCAGAATCACAGAGTAACCCAACCGAAGCTAAGCAGCCGAAGGGGCGGCGATGAAGTGGACAGCACCGGCGGACTCCTCCATCGCAGTCGCCACCGGTGGTGAGTCCACGAAGGGCTTGTAGCTGTAGTCCAGCATCTCATCGCTGTAAATCTCCCACCACTTTCTCACGAGCATCTTAATGTCTTCTCTCTCCATGTTCTCCTCTTCGCCGGTGTACCTCCACGGCTTGGACCCCGCCGCACAGTAGTGCACCACCTTCACCTCCTCGAGCCTCACGTTCTCAGGGTGGCGCCACATCATCGCGAGGACCAAGTTGTAGGTGTTTGGAATCGGCTTGTAGACGTCCCTGAAGAACATGTTCAAGAAATCCTGCAAATTAAAACCAAATTCAAAACTTTTAAGTAAATACATGTAATAAAAAAAAGAAAAAAAAAATGAAAAATTGACCACCATAATTAAATCATCACCTGCTCAGCAAATGGCGTAGGAGGCGTAATCTTGAGCGTGTGAAGGAGGTCATGGTAAGTAGGCAAGCTGGGCTCGAACACGAACATTCCGGCGTTGAAGTAGAGGGCCGGTCTCGGGCCCAATTCTTCGGCCCATTGGACCTTATTCGGGCTTTGCTGACAGTATCCGATTTTGTATTGGGCCGTGTGGGCCCACGTCTTCTCGCAGAAACAGTCCATTACGGCGTAGAGGTGCCCATCAGGCAGATCAAAGAGGTGGTCGATGTTGTCGTAAACTTGGATGTCTCCGTCCAAGTATATCATCTTGCTGTACTCCACAAACTATGCATGCCATCGAAAAAAAAAAATGGAAAAAAGCTAAAAATAAAATATTTTTCTGCGTGAATGTTTTTTGTTACCTCCCAAATGCGCAGTTTCGAGTAGTTGATGACGTAATACGCCATAGCAAAGCGCGTGTCGTTCTCCGGCGGGTAAACGGGCGCGATCTCCCTCACGATGCATCCCTGCGCCGCCAGCATGCGGCGGTGCTCGGAGGGGACGTCGGGGAGCACCGCTACGACGAGGGGATAGGCGGAGTTCACCTTTCTGAGGCCTTTGGCGAGGCCGATCACGCCCTTTACGTAGTCTCCGCTGCCCGCTAGGAAGGTTACGTACGCGCGGCTGCCCGCTTTAGCCAGCTGACCTGGCACTGCCCGGCTGAGGTCAGCACACGTCATCGTCTCAGGAGCCATGTTAATTGCGGGAAAGATTAGCTTGCGATTTTGTTTTAATGGTTTGGAGTTTTTTTTGGACATGGGAAGGGTATTGTTTGGTGGTTTATATATAGAGGATTATCTATATTTTATGTAGAATTATCTCGTATTTGTTGTTAATCACGTGCTCGGAAAGGACACGTGTCTTCTGGAATACTCGAGATGTACCCGGGTGGTAAATAACTACATTTCGGACTTTAAACGTTTTTATTTTCAATTAAATATTATGTAGAGATATCACCCAGATGAAAAGTTTAATATAACCCTCCACCATAAAGTTTAGAAAGTACGTGAAGATAATGAATGACTAATTACATAATAATCACAAATTCGATGTTTTAATTACCGCGAAAATTGTTAGTCGCCACGTGACACTTGGCGTCTTCTATCTGATCCAATACCTATTTTTAGCGGATTTAGAATTCACGTGTGACATTTATAAAAACATCATTATATATCGTCGATCATTATTATAATATCCATAAATTATATTACACCTTAAATACTATTATAACGAGTACTTAAACATAAAAAAAATATTAAAACATTGATAAATACTCGATACATATTTTTTCGTGTTATATTTATTTTTTTGTGTTCCGACCAATGTTATATAATTTTTGTGTGTTTAAGCATTCAATATAATATTATTTATTGTATAAATTTATTTATAAGTATCGAGCATGATATAATAATATTTCTATAAAGTGGCACAAAAAGTGGGATACGAAAAGTGGAACGGAGGATATGATTCTATTTTCAGCCATACTACCATATTATTGCACCACGTGGCATGCACGCTAGAAACTACTGCCTACATTATTTACTATGACGATAAAACATAGATGGATAAATAATATTTGGTTTTTTCCTTACATCTTATACATCGATTTGGCGTTTTTAGAATGGATATCAGTAAGAAAAGGAAAATTAGATGGAAAAGGAAAATTTTGATAGAAAGAAATAGAATAGGTAAGAAAAGAAAAGAAAATCAAACTAAGTTACTAATATCGTTGTTCTTCCAATTTTATTTCAGCCTCAAGCTTTAATAGGAGTGGAACATGGACCTCTAACTGGGCAAATGTTTTTAGAAAAGCCCATTTAAATGGGCTTAAAGTAGCTGCATTGGGCCCAGTTGTATAAAGCCACATGATAAATGGGCCCCAGGCGACATCGAAGGAAAGTAATGATTGTGGGACCCGACAAAGTAAAAACACACGTCCTAATCACATTCACAGAACAAAACGCTGAGCAAAAATCCAAACCAACCTCACTTCTTCACTCGCGCTCCAGCCAAAAAAAAAAAACAGAAAGAAAATTAATCATGTGTCGTAGATCTTCGGCAACAGTGATGTTCGTGTCGGCCATTATCGTTCTTCTTTGCGTTCCGCGTTTATCTCTGTGCGACGACGAACACCATTGTAAGAGTCCTCCGATAGTTTTTAATTTCGGAGACTCGAACTCGGACACGGGCGGGCTCGTCTCCGGACTTGGGTTTCCGGTGAAGTTGCCAAACGGAAGAGCTTACTTCCGGCGATCGACGGGAAGGCTGTGTGACGGAAGGCTCGTCATTGATTTTCTATGTAGGTTTTCAGTTTTAGCCATGTTTTTCTGCAGTAGCTTTCTATGTGCTGTTGATTAAGTATGCAAGTTATAGTGTAATAAATGCATTTAAGCAGGTTTACAAAGGGGAGGTGTTCAAGTGTCGCAGTCTACGCTTACTCCTTTAATTTTCTCGCAGCAATTTTTCTTTATTTTGCTTGATTTTATCCGTTTTGTCCTGCTCCATTAATGAGCTGGGAGTGCAGAGTAAAAACTACAAGTTCCTCCTAATGATTTCCTATGTTAAAGGTGTCCTTTTTTAAGATTATGGTCACTTTGCTTCGATATTTCTAATGTTCGCAAGTGTTTGAAGTTTTTCCCCCGCACTACACGAAGATTGCTCTTTCACCGCACTTCAACTTGTAATGAACTTAGAAATCATGTCTGTGATTGTAAGGGACTTGTTGAGATGTGTTTCCTCAATCCTGGAAATTACATGGACCAAAGTCATTAGCTGTCTAGCTTTAGTTTGCTGTTGGAGTTAGGTATGATAGAATTCATCTCTCGAACAATTTGAGCTCATCGAAGATATGTACACATTTAACATCCAATGAGAGACATGCTAGAAAGATTTTGTTGGATAAATACTCAGCTTTTTTTCTGTTATGCAGGTCAAAGTTTAAGCACGAGTCTTCCGAGCCCGTATTTGGACTCCTTAGATTCGAACTTCTCAAACGGAGCAAACTTCGCCGTCGTCGGGTCTAAAACTCTACCGGAGTACATCCCTTTTGCATTAAATATTCAGATCATGCAATTTCTGCATTTTAAATCCCGGTCCATCGAACTCGTCTCTTCGGGTAATTTTCATTCATTTTCTTGGAGAAAAACCAGAAAATAGTCCAAAGATGAAATTTTTTCTTTCTTTCCTTTTTTCATTATTCATTCAGGTCTCCAGAGTTTGCCAGCTTCTGACAAGTTTTCCCGAGCCCTATACATGATCGACATCGGACAAAACGACATAGCCGATGCATTCGCCAAAGGGCTCTCCTATGCTCGAGTTGTCAAAACGATACCTTCGATATTAGTAGAAATCGACAAGGCCATTAAGGTTCACCACTTCCTCCGAATAATTCAGACATATCTGAATCCTTTTTTTTTTTTTTCTTTTTCTTGTCTCTATATAGAAAATAAAAATACACGTTTCGTAGGCTATATACGATCAAGGAGGCCGGAGATTTTGGGTTCACAACATGGGGCCACTTGGGTGCCTACCCCAAAAACTCGCCATGCTCAACAACACTCCTCCGCAAAGCATGGATTCCCACGGTTGCATTTCCCACTACAACGATGCGGCGAAACTCTTCAACGAAGGCCTACGCCGCTTATGCAAAGGACTAAACTCGGGCTTGACCGATGCTACGGTTGTATACGTAGATGTATATTCCATCAAATCTGACTTAATAGGCAACTACACCGAGTACGGTGAGGCTCATTATCTCTTTACCTCTCTTAGCTGACCTTATGGCTGTGTTTGGTTTGTGGAAATTAGTTGGGAAAGAAAAATGAAATGGAAAAGAAAGACTAGTTTTTGTGTTTGGTTGGTTGAAGCAATAGATAAGGAAAAAGAAAAGAAAAACAAATATAGTTAAATCTATACTTAAGTTAAAACTAAGGAAAACTCATTTCTTCACTAACAGGTGATGAAAATGAAAAATAGAACTTATGAAAATCATTTTCGCTCTATATGTCATAGGATGTTAAAAGGACAAAAGAGGACCTTATGAATGATGTTCAGGTTTTTCGAGCCCGTTGATGGCGTGCTGTGGAGGCGGAGGACCACCGTACAACTACGACAAAAGGGTGGCTTGCGGTTTTCCGGGCCACGAAGTTTGCGGTGAATCGGCTCGGTTTGTGAGCTGGGACGGAGTTCATTACACCGAAGCTGCTAATTCCTTTGTGTCCTCTAAGATAATTTCCATGGATTATTCGACTCCGAGGGTTCCTTTTAGCTTCTTCTGTCAATAATGTTTGTTCTTCTCTCTGTCTTCTTGAGTATGTTTCTGTGCCAAGATTTGAAATTTAAATGTTTTTGAAAGTAGTTTGTTTGCATATGTCCAGATTTGTATTCTAGCCGTTACGGCCAGTGTGAAATGAATAGAATATCTGTAATAAAGTCGAGGGTTAAGGAGAAGGGGAAAAGGAAAACTTTAGTTATATATAAATAAATAACGGGGAAAGAGAGGAATAATAAAAAAAGGGATAAATAGTTCTTTGTTCTGTGTCTACGAGCAAGAGGAGATCGAAATCAACAAAATTCAAAATTACGTGACCGAAGTTCGCAGATCGAGGTCGTCGTCTTTGATTTGTTGTCTCTGAGCTCGGTCGATTCCCAATCTCATGCCCGTATCTTCTTCGATTCTGGACGGAGGCCGTCAGCGTGCGCAATTGATAAGTATTCGGATAAAGCAGCTGTAATTTGATCTTTTCTTAAATGGACGCCATCAGAAAACAGGCCTCGAGGCTACGCGAACAAGTCGCCAGACAACAGCAGGTATGGATTAGTTTGATCTCCCTGTCTTTTAATTGAAAATTTCAGCCCACTGTTATTTATTTGTGCCAGAGAGACACTCATCTAGATGGCATGTTTATAGGTTTCTCTATCTGGATTTTATGTTTGTTGCTGATCAATGAGTTTTAAGCATTTTTTACTGACCTAGATTTGTTGAGATCTGCGGGGAGTTCTGTAAGTTTAGCAGGTTTTGTTCGTTGTTATTGAATTCAGAGCCTAATTATCTGTGGAGTATCTGTCTCACTGCGAATTTGAACTATTTTATTTAATCCACCTACATTGTTCTGGGAATTTTCGAATCTAATCTTTCCTTTTGGTTTTTGGAATTCGAGCTTAGTACTTTGGGAGAATGTCTTCGGGTCCTAGTTAAAGTTTATCTTCCAAGGGGTTGAGAATTGACAATTAGTCAATGAGTAGCTTCAAGCTTGCTATTTGAATGTTACTTATGATATGTATGCCCAACTCGACTGGATAATTTGTGCTACTGATGTTCATGAGCTTTGTTGAAGTTTGACGTATTCGTTTCGGTTGTATGACCTGTAGCTGTAATTTACAATGACATTGTTCCTTTTTCATATCTGTACAACTGAAAAACTTCTAATTGTTTGTTGAGTTTGAGTGTATTTCAGGCTGTTCTGAAGCAGTTTGGAGTGTATGGAGGCTCTGAAGATGTCACGAGTGATGATGCCGAGCTTCAGCAGCACCAGAAGCTCGAAAAATTATACCTATCTACTCGTGCTGCCAAGGTAAAGTTGTGTTATCTTCTGGAGCTGTTTTGAAATATTCCTTGAGAAATAATTGGTAGAGAGTTTAACTTGGTGGTCCTCTTAATGAGCACCAATATAATCTCATTGGTGGCTTTGTTTTCTCCTGTTCTTGCAGCATTTCCAAAGGGACATTGTTCGTGGGGTTGAAGGCTATATAGTCACTGGTTCCAAACAAGTTGAGATAGGTCTCTATCTTATGCATGACTGTGACTAGTATACCTTTTAGTATTGTTATTGTATTTATCTTCTTCCTGCGTACTTCCTTGTTAGGAACTAAATTGTCAGAAGATAGCCGCAAGTATGGTGCTGAAAATACATGCACTAGTGGAAATACTTTATCAAAAGCTGCATCAAGTTTTGCAAGAGCTCGTGCTATGATGGAGAAAGAACGAGGAAATATGCTGAAAGCCTTAGGCACCCAGGTTTCTGGTTATCCTACTTTTCAGGACACTCAGTGATTCACTAATCGATGATATCTTGCGTCTTGGCAGCCTTCATCAACAGCCTTGCTTTAGCTCTGTAATTTTTACCAGAACAACGAACTCATGTTATGTTTTAATATTATCATGGAATACCATGGCTGCTGATGATTAACTAGGCCTCACTAATTCCTTACTTTATTCTGTGCTATTGTTACAATTGAGGTGAATCAATGGCGATGCACTTTCTTTGACAACAACTTTCTCAAGATACTTTTGGCATTGTTCATGCAGAGTTTAGACAAAAGAATTAGCTTGCTTATTGTGATAGTTAATCTAATATTAAGGATGAGTTCTTGTGTACCAGGTAGCAGAACCATTAAGAGCTATGGTTATGGGTGCTCCTCTAGAGGATGCTCGCCATCTTGCCCAACGGTATGATCGGATGAGGCAAGAAGCAGAAGCCCAGGTACTTGTTTTCTAGATAGTTCTTATTTTTCATTTCATCAATCCACATTATTTACTTTGTTTAACCCTTCCGTCACGTTTGAGATATATAAGACTTTTCGACTATCATTTCACCAGCTAATACTTCTATATATTTCCAATTATAGGCCGTTGAGGTGGCCCGAAGACAAGCCAAAGTCAGAGAGGGAACAGCTAACCCAGACATTGCTTTCAAGCTCGAAGCAGCTGAAGCCAAAATGATAGATCTGAAGTCCAATGCAGCCTCATTGGGTAAAGAAGCTTCTGCAGCTATGGCTGCTGTAGAGGCACAACAACAGAGGCTGACGTTACAGAGACTCATAGCTATGGTAGTACCTTCTTTCTGTTTTAGGATATAAACCTTATCTCTCCCTCTCTCTCTTTATCTCTCTGTCTCTCTGTCTCTCTCTCTCTCTGTGTGTGTGTGTGTGTGTGGAAACTGATGATTTACTTGAGAAACTGAAAGTTTGACTATTCATGGTAAATCTTTACTGAATCTTTTTGTCCTAGGTTGAAGCTGAACGTGCTTACCATCAGCGTGTGCTTCAGATACTTGATCAGTTAGAGGGTGAGGTAAGTTTAGACTCATTTTCGTTTGTTCTAATTGAGTAAAAGAGAGATCTCCCTAAACTTCCCCAAAAAACTCAAGCGTGTAATGTATCATTGTTACCCTTCCGTCAGATGATGTCTGAACGTCAAAGAATCGAAGCAGCTCCGAGTC
This sequence comes from Linderniella brevidens, assembly GCA_004919715.1. Taxonomy (NCBI): domain Eukaryota; kingdom Viridiplantae; phylum Streptophyta; class Magnoliopsida; order Lamiales; family Linderniaceae; genus Linderniella; species Linderniella brevidens. Next base: position 4,700,405 of record SWDC01000153.1, on the reverse strand, counting down.
CTACCACCGAAAACATTCCTCCTCCTCCAGCATACGAGGAATTGAATAATGTATCAACAGCACCAATGCCAAATGGAGCAACCGATAGTATGGGCTACTTCCTTGGAGAGGTAAGTATAAACGAATTCAGAATAATTTTTATGTAAATCACATTTTAATATCGATCGAACATACCCAATAGGTTATGTACTCCTATCAAGCTGAATCTGATGTGGAGCTTAATTTGTCAGTTGGAGATTATATCGTCGTCAGAAAGGTTTTTTTTTTTTCCTATACTTATTGTGACAATCAAAAGCTCTTTATCTCCTCTTTTAGTCCTTATCTCATTACCAACAACATAAAAGTTGACAATCAAAAGCTTTTCATCTCCTCTTTTAGTCTCTCATTACACAACAACGTAAAAGCTTGACTCATACGATGTTTCTTCTTAAAGGTTTCAAACAACGGTTGGGCTGAAGGAGAATGCAAGGGAAAAGCAGGTTGGTTTCCTTTTGCATACATCGAGAGGCGTGAGCGTGTCCTTGCTAGCAAAGTTGCCGAAGTTTTCTGAAACCGCTGCTCAACGGTTCGCTTTTAAAGGTTCGCCTCTCGTGATTGAGATATGTTTTTTTTTTTAAATACGTGTAAACTGAAGTTTGCGGTTACGAAGAATTACTACTTGCCGATAATTTTGTTGTTCTATGTTAATGTCTGATGGTTGTTTTCTTTACTACATTATGAGGGAGCAGATAGATGATTGCTACTTTTCTTTTCCCTTCTGAAAGTCATGTGTTGCGGTGTGTATTTGAACCTATATTTCCTTTTGCTTGATCAACAGACAAGTCAAGAATTTTTAATTCATTCATTTTTGAAAAAGTAAGACATTTTTTTTCCGCATCGAACCATGTATAAGTGTGAAGTGTTCATTTCAAGCGAGCTATAACAATAATAATAATAATAATAATGATAATAATTAACACTGTTCAACGCATTGTTTGTGTTTGTTACTCCCCACACATTACACCGCTTTGTTTAAAGCTATTAGGGAAAAAAAGGTGTGTAATAATAATATATACATACAACAAAGGCTTAAGAGCAGCAGATACAATGAATGCATCAGATGATGATGGAACACACACACACACACACCATTTTTGTCTTGACGTTTTTTCAGAAACCAAAGAAGTTTTTCTTCTTACGCTTCTTCTCAAAATACGCAAGGAGCTCCGCTTGTCTTACAAGAGCATCCTCCAAAGCCTGCCAAAAAAATTAAAAAAAAAAAATCGTACACATCAAACACAAAACGTCCCATGATTTTACTTCTTCGCTCGGTCAATTTATGTAATAACACACTAATCTCTGCTCACCTTTTTCGCCGTAGAAAGCTCTTGCTCCAAAGAATCGATGCGTTTCGTGGCATTATTCAGCATTTCTTCCTTCTCCGGGGGCATAACGGGAGGCTTGCTAACGAGGGCGTTCACTTTGTCTTCGAGCTCGTTCATACGCTTCGTCATGGCGAAATATTCTTCGTTCGAAATACCAACGCTCTTGGCTTTAACACCGTTGTCCGAATCCGAACCCGCAACGTACATAGAACTCGAGTACAAGGTGGCGTCCGTGAGCCTCCTCGGCATGTTTCGGGCCATTCTTGCCACCGTGACGATGCCCATCACGACGGCAAGCATCCCGTTGAAGACCGAATTGGTTGATTTATCGGATTCCTTGCAAGAATTGGGCACCGGGAAGTAACTATTTCTAGCTGCAATAAGAGAAGGAAAAGGAAAAAAAAATGAAAAAAAAAGAGGTTGATAAAAATAAGATTTCATCTAGGGCATGTTTGTTGTCCTGGATTAGACCAGATAAGACAAACAATAACACATTTACTTCTGTTTGGTTTCATTTTTTTCCAGCCCGAGATTATAAATATTACAAGTTTAAATAATCTGACTAAAATGGATGGGATAAAATAGTACTGGATTGATTATAAATAATTTATCTGGGGCCTTAATGTGAGGGCTTATAAGCAAACAAGTGTCCTATTATGCCACTAGTGCATTGAGGCTATTATTCTTCTACTACATTTGGTGAGTAAGTATACCTTTGGCAAACTCATCAGCTTTCGATACTCTTCGCCAGGCGGAAGTTGCGGGTTTGTCGACCATAGGTATAGATTTTGCGGGCGTATATACACTTGGATAGGTTTTCGTTACCTGATGACAAGAAGAAGAAGAAGAAGAAAAAAAAAAAGAAATTCCATTTACCGAAATTTTTCTAACACATTCGCATATGACGATAGAAGGCAACTTACTACTCCGCGAACGGGGGCGAGGTGTGGATGAGCAGCGACGTTCTGCATAGTTACTCGACTCAGTAAAGCAGCTGACTTTTTTATTACCCTTTTGAGGTTATAATCTCACTGTAATAAAGAAAGACTTCTTTTTTTTTTTTTTACCTCGGAAGCAATGCTTTCATCCTCGGGAATGGTCTTTTCGTCGACAGATGAAATAACAATCTTGTTAGACGGGCATTTGTGTTCGCCGTTACGCACCATCTAATGATAATAATTCATGAGCTCATCATTTAAAATGCACAGTATAATGAAGGCGATTGATCGATCGGTGGAAACGAGGGAAATATTAACCTTCATAATATCAGCATCGTTCCAAGGGCCCTTGTCCGAAAGCATGCAGCCACCCTTGTCTGAACAAGTGCAGCTGCCTCCCAAGAACTCAGGCAGCTCACTGATGATTCACATTCAAACCCGAGAAATTATTACCGGGTCCCATCTAATCTCTCGAAGGAAAAAAAAAAAAAAAAAAAAGATAACCCGATTTTTCGCACCTTGCATCTATGATCTCGAGCAGCTTGCTCTGGTATTTGTTGCTCAAGACCTGGTGAGCAGCAACACAATGGCTTCAAAAATGATCCATAATAAAAAGGACTTGATAAAATAACTTACGTGGATCTTCGAAGTGGTCTTTGGGTCGAGGAAAGACTTCACGGTGTTCCACAACAGCCTGAACCCGGATCCAGCGTTGATGATATACATACGACAAAGGGTCTAATAAAAAGGAAGCACGAATCTGATTATTTTTTTTTTCTTTTTCTGCAAAGTGTCTTCTTATGTATGCATGTATGTACACAGAAAATTTAGACATTGCTATGTTTAGGGAGCAAAAAGGAAAGGCATATATATATATATAATACCTCAGGGTAATTATCACCATCGATTTTCTGAAGTCGCTGAATGAGCTCTCGGGCAGCCTTGTTGAAGTTCTTAAGCCCCTAAACCCAAAATAGTAAAAAAAAAAAAAAAAAAAAATCCATTTTATATAAGTTTATTAGAACTCTAAAAAAAAGTTTTCGAATTTACGTACCACTCCTTGAACATCCAAAATGGTTGTGCTCTGATCGATGTGCTTCTTCGCCGCGATCGAACACGCGGGGAATTTATCGATGAAGGTCCTCTCGAATTCTTGCACGTGATACTTCACGTAACGATCCATCGCCGTAGCTTGCAAGAGCTTCGTTGCATCGACTAATCCGAGCCGTTCAATGTAAACAGGTCGGCCATCTTTGTCCACGCCGTGGTGCCCTTGTGGATAATATTTTAGGACTTCATCCCTCTCCTTAAAATCGAAATCCTAGTGCAATAAAAAAAGGGGACAAAACCAGTAGGAACAAAAGGCTCACCATAGGAGCAGAAATAACCAACAAACACTTGAAGATCGAGCCTAGGAAGAAAACTGAAATCAAAGACTATTCGAAGAAACCCCAACTAAAAAGTTTGAACTTCTACTTCTACTGCAGATTGGATGATTTAAAACTCCACAATGATGGTGGCTATTAAAACAAACGACTACAAATCTTCAGGAATGGGGAAAAATATGATCGAAATCCTAATGCAATAATAAAAAAGGGATAAATTTCGTATTCGATCATACATCGAAAAGCATTACCTCAATGATATTGTCAGCACCGAAATCCTTCCTCCACTGGATCATATCAGCCCACATTTGCTTCGTCTTCTCCAGATCGAATTTCCTCGCCCTGAGAAACCTCAGGAGCATGTGGTAGTCGTCGTGCTTAGCTGGCAGCAACTCTTCTAATACGAGAGCCTGACGCAGAGCGTCCACTGCCTGTAATTCCTCGGCGTCGTGCTCGTCTTCGAACACGACGGACATGACCCTGCTGTGGCGTCGGCCTCGTTTGGTCAGAGAATGTCTGAATTTGGACGAGGCGCAAATAGCAGCCTTCCTGAGGGACCCGAGCCTCGTCCTCCTCTCATCTTCTGAAGCTTCCAAATCGATTTTCTCGAGACCTATCGAGAACGAAAAAAAAAATAAGATTTTCAAGATTTCTATCGAATTTATAGCAATATTTTTTTGAGGAAATCACTCACTTGGCCTTACGGGGGGGCGGTCAAGAGGTCCTGATTTGTTGTCACTCATGATTACAGTTTCGCACGTTGGATAACGTCCCAAAAAGAGTAATATTTACAGAATTTGGTGTTTACAGATAACCTGCATTACACGAAGGAGGAGATATAAAGAGAAAAAAATCATGAAATCAAGATTCTTGGCCATAATCGTTGAAACAATCTTTCTTATAGACGGATCGAATTGATTGTAACATATTTACAGCTGCACAGAGGAGACAATGATGATCACATCAAAACCACATCGAGCATTGATAGAAATCAGCAATGAAGGAATATTTTTTATTCAACAAACATACGTTATTCAAAGCACCTTGATGCAAGGACCATCAAGAATCCATCAAAACCAAACAAGAAAAAATCAGATTTTCAACAAACATGCAAAAACATATCCCGCTACAACGATTAATAGGGATAACCCATTACTTGAACGATCTTTCATAAGCTTCAAGATTGATAGAAAATCGAATAGGGAGAGAAAAGAAGGCTCGACCTAAAGCAGATTATCACCTTGTGACAAAGTGGAGGGCGTTTGAGAAAGAAGGGGAAGACTTGGTCTTATTACGACAGCGAATAACACTCAAAACAGTTGGCCTATAAAACATATAAATTAATGGCTGCCCATTATTTATGCCCTCCCACACAGATCAATGGCCCTGATATCTGTCAACTGCCGAATCGTTCTTCATAAAAAAAAAAAATACATCAACGCTATTATTAAAGAATCAATGTAACATGTAATATGCTATTATGATTGCCTGATTCTTATATCATTGAGATTGACGACCATTCTCCCGATAAATTATGATTTTCAAGAATTAGTTAGTGGGCAATAATTAATGAGTAGGGAGAGATGATTGTCGCGTAATGCAGGCTCCGCTTTTTATTTTTTGAGCTCGACCGACATGGATTTAATTCAAACGGCTCTTCTAAAGCTATAAAGCTAAAAGGTCAAAGGGAGAAACGTCTGGGGCAGCAACGACTTAAAAGAAGCAAATCTCGTTGCCCTGTAATGAAGGCCTACAAACCTCACCAATATTAAGGCCCAATAAGCCCAACAAAGTCTCACCCTTTTTCCCAATTGCTCAAGTAATTAAACCCTCACCGCGGAGCAAAACACAACAGGCGCCGGCTCTCTCTTTTTTCCCAACAGCTCACAGATCTCCGCCGCACTTGCAAGTTGCGACAACATGGTAGCAAAAAACATCTCCACTCCTCCGACCTTAGAATCCTCGCGTTATATCTGCATTGATCCTTGTTTTCAATCTCTTTCACGTACTTTTTTTTATAGGCGCCGAGGAAGGATAAGGCTCCTCCACCATCGTCGAAGCCAGCTAAATCCGGTGGCGGGAAGCAGAAGAAGAAGGTATGAATCGTCAATTGACCTCCGATTCGCTTCTTCGCTGTCGATTAGATCTTTAATGGATGATGACGATGAAGATGATACCATTAATAATGTTTTTTTGGCTGGCAGAAATGGAGCAAAGGAAAGCAAAAGGAGAAGGTGAACAACATGGTGCTATTCGATAAGGCAACGTACGATAAGCTGCTCTCTGAGGCGCCTAAGTTCAAGCTCATCACACCTTCTGTTTTATCAGATCGTCTAAGGGTAAGAGTTTTACTTCGCATCCGACACCTAAGTTCAATTTTATTTTTTTAGTTCAAAATGTGTTACCCCCTTTCTTTTCCCAAAAGCAGCCTTAATGCGGCTGGAAACTATAATGTTATCCACAAGACATTGGGTTTTTTTTCTCTTGAGGAACTGGTAGAATAGAATTGAAAGAATCGTTTGTGTTGGTGATTTATGCTATATGATCAAATCCCATTAATGTATCTAATCCAATATATATATGATGATGATGATGGAGCAGATAAATGGATCACTAGCTAGGAAGGCAATTAAGGAACTGATGGCTCGAGGGTTGATTAGGATGGTCTCAGCTCATTCTAGCCAGCAGATTTATACAAGGGCCACTAACACCTAAAAAAGCTTTTGCTTATATGCAATTTGTTCCTTGTTTGAAAAAATGTTTTTCTCAATTGGCTTATTTCAGCTCATTCTCGTTTGCTGTATCTGACTGAAGTATTGCTGCGTTCATCAATTGAATTTTTTTGATGTTGCATCATTTTCATTTTATTCCAATCTTTTACGATGACTTAAGAGTCATGGTTTTTCTCTTTGTAATTGTAAGTAACTTTTCCAGATATCTGGCTTTCACCCGTGTCTGCTACCATCAAATTTCTAGAGGTGATGGTTAAAATAAACGTGTAAACATATCACTTAGTAATAAACGCAAAGTAAAGAACAAGTCCTTTTGCGTTATTCATCAACAAACAAAAATGTCATACACACGGGCAAAAATCCAAGTTTGCAGTAGTATCTATGTTGTGTAATATGCTTAAAAACATGGGACAAATCTGCTGTTATGCTCCCACAAAAAGAAAGAAAAAAAGAAGAAAAACATAGAGATAGATGAATGAAATTAACCGCTTGCAACAATCTCGTGAATGGCTTCGCTAACGGTTTCGTCCTCCGATCTCACGGCCAGCTTCATAGCAACCTCTTTAGCCCCGTCTATCCCGAAAGACAGGCGGACAAGAACCTTAACACCGCCTATGTATACCCCCGATAATAAGCACGTGTGTGACCTCGCATTGTTAGCAACTGTCTCCGTTCCCTTTTCAAAAAACCAATTTTAAAAAAGAAAATAAAAAAATCGGGTGGAGACATTAATAGAGAGGGAATTAGAATGTAATAGAGTTTGTAAAAAGCACCACAAACATACCTCACAAGGTTGCAGACCGAGAAGATTGATGACTGCGTTCACGGCTTCTGCGAGGCTCTCTCTGGGCCCGAGACCGTATTCGTCTATTCTTTCGCAATCCGGTCCCAGGCTCTCCCATGCGTTTTTAAAATTAGAGACTCCAACTTTAAGTATATAATCAGCTGCCACAATTTCGAAATCCTCTAGCTGATATTCATCTTCCACTCCATCCTCTTCCACCTCACCCGTAGAGGGATCAACCTTAACAAGAATGGAGTAAACAAACAAGCGAAAAATTACATACCAGTAAACTTTTGGAGGATCGTTTAAGAATATATAGGATTTTGATGGGCTAAACGAGTTAATGGGTGTGTGTGTGTACCGCACCTCTTTCACAGTAAATTTTAATACATTCGAGAACTTTCCAACTGCAGGGACACCTTCGGGTTTCTCGAAGGTTACGAATGTCTGCCCCGGTGTGTCGTACGGGAGAGATTTCAATGCTTTCGTTCCCAATTCAGAGAACTCCTCGGCTTCAGAAGCATCCACTATAACAGTCACCTAACATTTTAGGAAACAACGATTAGAGAGAGAAATATAATAAAAGAAAAATTAAACACGAATATCTTTAAAGAAACGAATTCATTCCGTAATATTTACGTCTTCAAGTTGCTGTTCTGGAATCGTGTTGGTGCAGTTGTACTGCAGCACCACGTGGCTGTCGAATATGTGCTTGACTACATTGACTGCATACTCGGTCTCTGCTTCGGTGAGCTCCACGGGCGCTGATGACTGAAGATATAAAAAGAAAAGCAAAATTACCTTCAATTAAAATGAGAAATTATGTATTACTATTAGCACAAATATGCAGATTGATTAACCTTGAAAAGCTTTCCTAAACTTGCGAACTCGGGTATAGACGAGAGAAGTCTTTCGTAAGCATCAACTGCAGAAGTGGGCGGAGGAGGTGGGGCCCCCAAACCAGTTGGCTTTTTGCCCGGGGCTTTCTTCTCTGCAAGAGGCTGAGATTTGACCTCTCTGGGTACAGAATTGATGTTGAATGGCTCTTCTGATGGATTCTCCACCTTTCAACAACGGACGAGGTCCCACGTTAAGATTTATTACGAACCGTTTATGAAGAACCACATCAAATACGAGTACTCACATAGCTCTTCAAACTAGTCTCCATATTTGTCAGTGGGACGTCAAAGAATCCAAATAAAAATTGCTTTGTGTCTTTGTCAGTTTCAGCAACCGAACCATCTCCAAGAGTATTTAAGTATAGAGTAGCTCTATCTCGAACCTGTAAATATATGGGATATTAGTTTTTCAAGACCGTGATACCAGCAAAAGAATGATGAGTGCAGGCAACACCAGTATTGAAAACTGACCTCATCATCATTGTCGAAAAGGCAACGCCTCAACAGAACAAATATACGAGGCTGCAAGAAAAATGGTATTTATTCAGGAAGTTTCAATAAATGATTTGTAATAGTCAGTGATGGTCTTACTTTCAGTGAATCCACTGCAGCACCAAATTTTGCCAGCGTGCTCACAGCGCTGGCCCGGACCGTCGCATTCTCAAGTATCAATCGATTGTAAATATAGCGGATGTATTTACTGGGATCTGAGGTCTTTGGTCCCTCATTTCCAAGAAAGTGAAGTATCTAGGAAATTGAGAGCCAAATAAAATTTTCAACTCATTTAGCTAAATGAATATGGATGAAACCAGCGTAGAATGAAAATAGTGGTTAAAATTAAACCTGAGTGGAAAGATACGTGAATTCGCAATCCTCAATGAATTCACATAAGTGCAACAGCCCGCTTTCTTTGGCATCTGGTATGTCTCTTATTAAGATCAGGATCGAATCTATAATTGCCTTCTTATACTCGAATCCACCTTCTTCCCTCAAAATACTGCTGAGGAAGTTCATCCTGCAAAAGACCCAAAAGTGTGACAAAATGGTTGCAAAAAGTCTTTTACATTAGGAAAAATGTACTATCACTCACAATGATCTGTACTTGAGAGGGAACTTCAGGCACAAAGATCTTATAGCATCCACAACGACTATCTTGAATTCATCAGCAATATCAGACATAAATGTGGTGATCTGTTTCATCAAGCGGTCAACGCTAGACTCATTGCCTGTTTTCAATAATGTAGTAATGGCAAGAGTCGCGATACTTCGGTTCTGATCCGAAATCAAACTTTCCATGTCGATATTACAATTCGTCACAGCTGCTGGATGTGCCATTGCCACCTACATGAATATTAAGTAATAATTGGACAGAAAAATGAGAAGACTTGCTCGATGCAAAATACACGAAACACCAGGAACCGAAGGACCAGAGGAATACGACAGTAAAAGGGAGATTTTTTTTCCTAGCTGAGACCAAGTTTAAGTTATTAGCATCTGTTAGGATGGCACTAAGAAGAAAGTATTGCATCAAATAACCAAAAATATGACTTGACGGGATCCTTCAGCGGAGATTTTTACAATCGCGTAAGAAAACGGATATGGACAAAGAGACTCCTAAAAGGACTGGTTTCACAAAGTTGTATCGCAGAAAGCAATTTAATGAATATAACATGATAGATACCAACCTTATTTAGAGTCCGTACAGCTGCAAACCTGAGAACAGGCTTCGACGAACTCAAGAAAAGCTGTAAAACAGTTATGGCAGGAGACAGCTCTCGGGTAGTTACATTGCTAAGCTCTGTTATTGCCTTAGCTGCCTCAAAAATAACCATTTCAGCTTTGTGGCGGAGGCAACTCTCGAGATAGTCATAAAATGGACGCTCGCCTGTCTGTGTATTTACACCTGATTCTCTGATAACCTAAACATTGACATTTAGAAACTCTTCTGTTAGTATTTGAAAGCACTGATACAACAAGAAAGTACGGACTTCTATCTAGCTGTAAGAGTAAACCTGGTTTGTGTAGCGGATAAGAAGGCACTGAGCCAGAGGAGAACGAACAGTTCCCTTTGTCAAGCTGGTAACCAACTTGCTCACAGCCAATCGATCATTTTGTCTTATCTGCAAAATGAGAAAAATCACCGTCGTGGGATTGAACTCACTATCACGAATAGCTAACATATGTGAAATATATTTTCACATTTAAAATTTGGTGTAGCAGCAGAAGCACTCAAAGCTCAAAGAGTGGTGGTTGTAGTGGAATGGAAGTAACACTATACAGCTATACTACTCATATTAGTTACAATAATAACAAACGTTACCTGGTGTAGTAGAGCAAGTGCATGGAATTGTATAAGTGCAGCCCGAGACTGAACAGCTTCTTGTACTTCGTTACTCCATCTTTTGACTATATCCGGATTAGTCTGAAAATTTTTAAGATACATAAATGATCATGGACAAAGAATATTATGATTTGGGAGTATCATTCAAGACTCACTAGTACCTGGAGAAGATGAATACCACTGACAAGAGCGGCACTGGCAACCACGGGATTTTTGTCCACTATAGCCTGCTTAAGGTATCTTTCAATTTGGGTCAACAAAGTCCCATCAATAATTCGACACAGGACACGGATGGCATTAGCTCGATACATATCAGTGCGGCTATTCATGTCCTTCATGAGGGAGCTTGTGACAATGATAACCTTAACACCAGAAACAAACGACTGTCACCTCATAAAGTAGAGAAGCATAGCTAGGACCTAACTGGAAAAGGATGTGTATGCCTGGTACCTCATCTGAAGAGGGAGAAAGCTCTTTTATCATCAAATATACCATCCTTCTCAAACCAACATCTTTCGATTGAAATAGCTTAGTCACAGCAAAAAATACTTCTGTGGCCTCGACCTAAAATTCAGATAAAGAAAAGTTGATCTACAGATGAACGCACCACAACTGCTAGTGATAAATCATAGTGGTTAAATGAAACCTTCGAAAAAATCTTTGTGGTTACGATATTGCAAAACGAATTGAAAATCGAGTGCAGTATTTCAGAACTGAACCTTTGTGAATGTTTCTCCCTGGTTTAGAAGATACAGCAGCTTTGTAATGACCTAAGATGGATAAGATTCGGACAGCTTATTACAGGGGATAGAAAGAGTAAGGCAACAATAATTTAAGTCTTCTGTATACAATAACTCTGATGATTACCTGTGAGCATCTCCTTGGATCCAATTGAGGGTCATTGAAAACCCTAGCCTCCTGTAACACTGCACCCTTCTCAATCCCCAGAAATGGAGAGAATTCCGCTGCAATTTTTTGGCAATTTGAAACATTAAATTGATAAAGATAGAAAAGAAAGCATGTGCCTGATGTAAAGGATTTGACATGGATCACAATGCCAAAAAAAGAACAGAAAAACTTCCCAATGTTAATAAGTTGAATGCTCGACATTCCTCTACCGAAGTCCAACTAGTCAAAACGAAGACTACACGTGATGATCCCAGTAATGAAGCGATAGTCTTGCGTCTCAACTCTCATAATAGTATATTAAGAACAAATAACACACTCGTCTACATCTAATCCTGGTCACAATCATGCAGTGGCAGAGCATGTTTGTTCATAATTAACAGCATACGAAGAAACGTAGAATATTCACAGAATGATGTGATGTACACAACATCCTTGCCACATTTCTATTCAAGGATATCAATGTGTGGTTAATGAAATTAGTCTCTTCAGTTCAATTTCCAGTTTCACAAAACAATCCTAAGCTCCCATCGTACTGCAAGTTATATCTAGGTGGTCAAAATTCACCACTCGGTCAATACTCAATATCACTCAAAGGTAAATCACGAACTGCGATCAGATCAAAACAGATCGCACAAATCCACATTCGACAAAACAAAAGCAGATGCATACATCTCATAAGCTGGCGCATCGAACGCATCGGTCAATCATAAATTTCCAATTCCCCCACATCATTTGACGCTCGCAATTTCTCACAGTTCAACCCAATTCCCAGATCTAAAATCAAAACTAGAAAAGTAGCAATAATGGGAAATGCAGAACAGACAGCGATCAACTTATAATGGAAAAGAAACAATCGGCACCTTCTTCGTCGCGATCGTCGTCTTTCTTCACAAGCGGCTGTGCCATTGTTCGGAGATCTCTTCGTCTTCAGAATAGAACAGTTTAACAGCCTGTTGTTGAGTGCCTGTACGCAATTGTGAGAGGAGAGTTAAGAGATCCAAACAGTGCTAAATGTTCGTTGCATACATATAAATAAGCTTCGAGATCTCAACTCTTCCGCTGGTGTAGAAATATATACTGGTCGGTAATAAAAGGCATACAGCTGCGACTTTCAATAATGGGCCTAATCACGAAATAGAACAGCCCATATATTTTAATGAGGCCCATTAAAAGAGCATTGGAATAATCCAACCTGGGAACATCTCTTGCCACTATTTCATCATTGCATAAAACCAAAGGGCTTAATTATTTTGGTCCAATAAGGTAGGACAACCAAATTAAGGTTGACATCATACATACGGTAACTTTCGAAAATACGATAATTTAGAACATTATAAGTTTTTTTCCAACGAAAACGTGCTATCTCATTCCACAAAAATAATATGTACACTGGCTCACTAGCCATGACAGGTCCTCTGGTGATATGAATTAACCGGTCGGGACGAATGCTCCACAAAGAGCAAAAGCAGCCAAAACGATTCAACCTAAGTAAAGTGAAAAAAAACAAAGGACTAAAAGACTAAAGTAAAATTTAGACCATTATACGATCGAATCCGAATTTGTGACCCGACCCGCTGATGTGTTTGTCTCTCCTCCAATTTGGATGGCACGTCCATTAAGAAAGCTTACTTAGCGCATCATCATCATTTCAATGTAAAAAAAAAAAAGTAAAATTGATTATCCCTCTTTGAAAATTATTTTTAAAAAGAAAAAGAAATTGAGGCTGACCAGCGTTTTAATCCTGAAACATCAGCCACCAGCGTTTTAACCCTGCAACTGACATTATTGCCGTTTTTTTTAAAATGAGTTTTTCGGTTGTAGATAGTATTATACATGAAGAACGAGGTTAAGGGATATACAATAAAAAACTATCATACAACATGTCCATTTATTGAAGAGGAACATACAATACAAGACACAAACACGCATATAGCAACATATTCTGCATGTAATATTTTATTTCGTACGGAGCTCTTCTCTTATTCAATCACTCCTCATAAACCGTAACATTCGGCTGAGGCTCGAAATCTTTCTCAAACTCCTTCTGCAGCTGCTCTCCAACATCCTCGTTTGTGTACGCTGTGACACTGGGCCTCGGTTCGAAATCCTTCTGGTAAGAGCTTTCTCCCTTTGCCCCAACACCGTCATCTGCGTATGCAGAAACTTTGGGCCTCGGCTCGAAATCTCTCCCGTGAGATCTTACATTTTTAGGGTTTGTATCGTCGGTGTAAGCCGAGATATTGGGCCTCGGTTCGAAATCTTCCATGTAAGATTTCGCGTTGTTTTTAGGCTCGACGCCGTCGGTGTAAGCAGAAATGTTGGGCGTGGGCTCAAAATCTTTGGAGTATGATGATGATGATGATGTCACACTCCTTGGCTTGAAACCACCGGTGAGAGTTGATCGGTGCCCGAAGCTCGATGATTGTGCGGAATGGTCGCAATCGGTGGGCACCGATTGATGATCTCTTGCACCGTTTTGCCAGTACTCTCCTCGATCTTTTCTTGCATCGAATGTGCTTGTAAACTAAGTTTCAAAACGAAAACGTTAACATAGGGAAACGGAAAATTGTAAAATTGGATAACTGAGTATATCATTTTTCGTTTTTGTGTCACTACGTTATCCGTATGTCTAAATAAAATTAAGTTTTCATTCAAAAAATAAAATAGATCATTAACTTTATATGTCAAAGTAAAAATATGTCACTAATTTTGTATGTTCAAACAAAAATAGGTCATTAACTTCGAAGTCAATGACTTATTTTTGCTTGTGATCAATACAAAGTTAGTGACTCGTTTTTGCAATTAACCCGAAAACGAAAATCGATATTCTTAATGACCCAATTTTATTATGAAATTGCCCTATCGAATATATAGAGCTTGTGCACGTGTGTATTTATATGTGTGTCTGTGTGAACGTACCAAAGCAAGAGAAAAAAGCCCAACGAGGAAGCGAACTGGTTTCATCTTCTCCACCGAATTATAACCTATGAATTAATGAGAATTTTTGTTCTGATGTTTGTAATGAAGGTGGTTGCTATTTATAAAAGAAAATATCTATCGTAATGCACGGGTCGCATGAAGCTATCAAGAGATTTCGTACACGATTTGTGGGATCTAATGATAGTAGTAGTATCGATGCATGTTGCTTTATAAAAAATTATTATCACCATTGCTAATTAATATGATTGAGTCCCTAATTACATGGTTACGCATTGCAAGGAAATTATTAGATTCATCATGTCCAATCCAGCGCTATCTAATTTCAGTATCATATCACCTAAAGATACGGATTTAAGATATGCGGACAAATATTTATAGATAATGAATCACGAACTTGATTGGTTTACTATGAATATCTTGTTTATATATTTATATCAGTATCACATCAATGTCTACATGCATCATTAATATATCAATATTATTACCATATGGCATTGTGATATGTTAAGGTGTCACAAATCAATGTCATGTGTGAGGTGCTCACGAATGTGAGCAGATAAGGTGAGCACCGTAAAATTCTTACCAAAATTTTAAGGTGCTCACTTGGTAGAAATTTTATGATACTCACCTAATCACATTATTGAGCACTTAGATACATATTAATGTAGAATGGTTAATGAACACAAAAACTATATATGGGCCTAAACGGCTCCAATACTAAGAGGAACTTAATAGACACTAAACCTGTTGGGCTTAGCCCTTTCTTTTGCCACAATTAGGGGTAAGCTTGGTGCAGTTAAGGCTGTTTTTATTCAAATTTTAACCCGACCCGATATATTGTGGTTTTTAATAATGTACCCCAAATTCAACCATAAAACTTTCAACCCGATGCTCCGCGGTTTTCTTGTTTGCGGTTGGGTTGGGGCGGTTTTTGCGGGTTTTTTAATCATAACGAAAATCTAATATTCTTAAGTGCAGATAGTGTAAAAATATAACTCAAGAATAAAAAGTTACTATACTTTTACGAGTAATAAAAAGTAACAAGTAAAATAGAAAAAAATCACAAAATTGTTCACACTAATTTATTAAAATTTTAATAGAAAAAGGTTAATAAACAATAGTAATAATAAAAAAAAAAATTAACGAAAAAATAAAATAACAAGGATACGAAGTTATAATAAAATTTGTTAGCACGTAATAAACAGTCGTTTAAAGTAACAAGTAATACTTCGGAAAAAAAAAAGCTAACACGAATATGAACTCACATTCTCTATTCAAGAATAAAAAATAAAAAATATTTAAGAATCAAATTAACATGAGAAAAAATTAATTTATAATTTAGTGTACTAGTATTTTCATCTAACTGAGCTTCCCAATTCGTATTATTACGTTGATGCTTATGGTCCTCCAACTTCCTTACTATTAGAAGTTATGACTCCATATCTTATTATCATCTATTAACTTATGAACTATTAAATAAAACATAATAAAAGTATGATATTATTAAATGCGGTTGGGTGCAGTTTTTTGCTGTTTTAAAAATACAAAAGCAAACCCGATTGCAAAATATGTGGTTTTATTTTTTAAAATCCAAACCAACTCATCAAGTCGTCGACCAGATACTTGCGGTCTGAGTTGGATTGGGTCGATTGGGTGGAGCGGTCCGACGAATTACATACTCATCCCTAGTCACAACTAACTAAACCGCATTATCCATCCAGATGCTAATAATTATAGCATTTTCTTGCAAGAGCATTTATTTGTTTTCTTATCTTCAAATGAATACTTTCGACTACTATTTAAAAAGTTTCGTTAGCTTATAGGTGAGATGTCGGCAGGCAGGTGTTAAGTGGTTGTGATTCCATCTCAAAAGAAAACGAAACGTTACAATCAAAGTTGGAAGAACGAACTTTGAAGAGACCAAAATCCAACATTTTTGACCGCACACTTGGAATGTATAAAACCATATATATACGCAAGACACACGTAACAAAAACAGAGGATTAATTAGTCCCATACAAACACAACACCCCATTATTTACAGGTTCCAGAAAAAAAAAACGGCAGGTTAATCATTTTATATCCTCAACAAAACCTGCATGAAAGACAATTTCTTGAACGATGAAATCACCTTCTGGTTATTTCCTTGCAATATGAAAAGCGTACCGGGATCCACAGGAACGTATGCTAGCTTCGGTTTGAGGCTCGGGCAGACGATCTCCTCCTTATCAGCCCTCTACTTCATGTCCCAAGCTGTTGAATTCTACAGCTACACAGCTTTCTGGTAAAATGAATTGCTTATATTCTTTCTTGTATGTAATAACTAAGTTGAAAACATCTTACTGATTGATTCTTTATTGTCCGCAGCTTCTTGGTGACAATCATGGGCTTGGTGATTCCATGGAGCTTCACTCTGTTGCTGCTCGATGCCTACTTCATCATAGCAAAGTGCCCCACGCAGCATCCCGGGGTATTCCATGCTGTTATTCTCGGAGACTTGGTAATTTATAATATCTGCAACGGATTAAAAAATTTAAGCATAATTAGATAATACCTCGGCTGGTGTAATAAATTTTGATGTTTTTTTAACAGGTCTTGATGATTCTCACTCTAGCTGCAGCGAGCTCGAGCGCGAGCATCGTCGATCTACTGCTGAAAGCTGATGAATCCTTTTGCCCTGCGAGGGTTTGCCATAGATATCAGATTTCCTCCATTTTGGCCTTCTTATCGTGGATTTTCACCACGATATCGTCCCTTTCCAATCTCTGGATTCTTCCTTCGTTGCCTTTACAGTAATTCCCTGGGAACAAAAACAAAGTCCCATTTCATACCATATCGAATACTGAAATCACGGAACCGTTCTCCGTGTAACCCAATCATCACAAAATGATCAAAAGACCATCTCCTCAGAAATCCATTTTTTGACCTCAGCATGTTATAAATTCCAACACAGACTCAGCCTTTTTTTGACTCGATATGAGACAGTTGGAGCAGAATCGGAAACACTGTACGTCTTCTTCATCATCAGAGCCTTGAGAAGTAAAAGGTGGATGTTTCTTTCCCTTTGAGAACATTGAGTTATTGGTTCTTGAGCCTTGATTGGGAAAGACTCAGTTATTGGTTTCGTAGGATGCAAGAAAATGGGAGAAGGTGGGACCAACGTGGTTTTGAACGGTGGTGTTTGAGGATTGCACGGCAACGGAGACAAGAGGTATCATTGTAGAGAGGAATACAGCGAGTTGAATATTAGAGAAAAGGCAACAAGATAGAAGGGGATTTATAGTGCTGACGAGGAAACTGAAACTGATTTGGGTCAGGAATTTCATCGAACAGCTTGGATCGGTAAATTTCTGAGCTAAGAAAAAGCATGCATCACCGTGTAACAGCGGATTTCAGAGCTAGGATTGTGTAAAATCATCAAAAGCATCAGGAAATTGATCGAACGATAATCTGGTGTAATATTTTCTGTATAAAATAATAATATTCAATGAAAAAGAAGCATCTGATGAGGTTTATAGCTCGTGAGCTATTCACAAAGGCAAGCAACCACTTATTAGTTGCAACGGAGCCATGGACGGCGAGATAAAAATAAAAAATTAAAAAAAAATAAATGGGAAAATCTAAATTTCAATTTCCCGCCAATAATTTGTTACGACGCCATGGCCATTCGCGTATAAAGAGACCCCAAAGCTCACGCAGTGACGCAGAGATCCTCACACATTTTCCACACAAGATCGATCAATGGCGATCACACTCCAGTTTCTTCTGTTGATCCTTCTCCTCATTCTCATCTCCCTCTTCATCTCCACCGCGTCCACGGACGTTCAACCACCGTCGTCCGCGGCAGCTTCCACCATGACTCCAACCTTCCTCGCCACAATCCTCTCCTCCCTCGGCTTCCAGGAGTTTTCCTCCGCCGCTGCCTCAGCTAACAACCTCTCCTCCGCCACCACTCTCACCATCTTCGCACCTACAGATTCTTCGATCCTCACTTGTCCTTCGTGCTCGACGCCGCAGCTCCTTCTGGAACTCTCTCTCCCTGCTCTCTACCCTATCGCTTTCCTCCAGTCGCTCGTCTTCGGCACCAAAATCGAGACTCTAGCCCCCAATCGATGCCTCACCCTCACCAAAACTATCGAAGATCCGAACAGTAAGAGCAACGATGCCAAGCAGAAGGACGATGCTGTGTTCGTCAACGGCGTGGAGATCACGAAACCTGATATGTTCAACAACGGCCACGTCATCATCCACGGTGTGCAGGGGTTTATCTCGCACCTCTCTCCGCTCTCGTGCAATGTCGAGCGTATGACGTCGCTGACGTTTCTTAACTCGCCGTCGCTGACTTCATCGTCGGTGATGAACGCTCATGGTCAGCCGACGTTCTCTATCATGCGCCTGATGATCAAGGACGCTATCATACGCCTGAGGACTTCGGGATACAGCGTCGTGTCCCTTGCTCTGCGGGTGAAGTATCCTGAGATCTCCGAGCTGAGATCTGCGACGGTGTTCGCTCTCGAGGACTCGTTGATTTTCTCCGGAGGTGGAAACGCTTATCTGGCTAATTTCAGGTACCACGTGGTTCCGAACAGAAGGTTGACGGCCGCAGAGCTGGTGAGCCTTCCTCCGACGTCGGTGCTTCCGACGCTCGACGCCGGGAACAGCCTTGTGGTGACGACGCCTAGCGGCGGAGGACCTCTGGCTCCGATGAAGATCAATTACGTGAAGATTACGACCATCGATCTGCTGCATAACAGCAGGATCGTTGTTCACGCTATTTCCTCGCCGTTTCCTCACATGGTGCATCATTTCAGCCAGCACCTATCTACTTTAGACCATCAGGCGTATAACGATGCAACCAAGTGCGATTGGGACAAGGGAATCTGCGCCGTTGAGGCTGCGGTGCCTTCCGTGCATCCGACGGTGGAGGCTGAGCGCCACGACGGACTCTGATAACGGGAAGAGTTATCGTAGGGTTTGTGTTAACTGTACCGAGTGGGTTTGTTGTGATGACGTCAGCTTTCAGCGATTGTACGTAACGCGTTGTTGTTTGGAGGTTATATAAAGGAATAAAACAGTTGACGTTTTTTTGCTTCAGGTATGTCCCACGTTTTACACGTTTCAATACATCAAAAAAAAAACATCAATCGACATATACACGATGCCTACATCCATCAACTATTTCCCCCTTCGCGTTACTGATTTTGAACTTTTTTTAATGTGATTTTAAGGTCACTCATTTTGACCTGCATACCAATATATATGTATTTGTTAAATATAAGGACGAATGGATAAGCTTCGCCGTAGCTTCGTTTAATTAGCATGTCATTTTCATAACATAATGATACATAAAATAATAGTTTCCTATACTCTGATACAAAACAATTGGCCATTGATCAATCTCTCAAATCACGAACCATCTTCGTGGTCCTACAAATATTTATTTGTAAGATTTTATTTTTTCTTGCTTCTCATATGAAAATTCGGTTGAAGGGATATTATATTACGACCCTTGAAGGATTCAAAAGGCCATATATATCTGTGTGTTGCATGCATTATTTTGACCCCTTCATATTAACGCATCACTATAAATACCAGAAACCAATCATTTCGAACAAATAATACAAATAGACAGCAAAGAACGCATATAAAATTTAAAGCAATGGTAGTTTCAAGGATAGAGATTTGCATACAAGTGATGAAGATGGCGTTTGAGTTTGTTATCGTGTTCGTTGAAGCAGTTGGCTCTGTTATTACTCGCCCACATGGTTCTTTGATTTCTGGCAACTCCAATTCTGCAGTTTATGTTCCACACATAGGTATTCTTCCTTGATCTTGTATGTGTATGTACGTTTTTTGAAGTTGAGAGAGAAATCCATGTATAGTGCCCAATATATTATATAAATGATTTTGCTAGTGTATTGCCCACTTTGATTTCTCCATTAAATATGACGTCATATTCCCAAAGTAATCGAAAGGGATATTCGAAAGGATCTTCCAAAACACCCAACAGTTTAAAGAACACAATAAATTATTGCAAACATCATAAAAGTGCTTGCGTGGAAACACAATCTTTACCTCTATTAATGATCCACGATAATATACATTACATATATGAAGCACATCAAATTATATGAAAACTTCACAACACAATAGCACAAGTAATATAAGCTCCATCACTCTTTCAGCATAATAATACATGCATCAATTAAAAGCTCACAAACTCATATCAACTGGATTTGTTTGAACTCAAATTTAAGCGGTTCTTTACCCGAGAGCCCCCGTTCGTATGCTGCTTGAGTAGGGCTCCTCCTCGGTGCACACTGCCTAGCAAAAACGAAGCAGATGCAAGAAGCAAGCATCACTATCATCGAAAATATCCAACAGAACTGCAAATTCGCCAACGCTCGAGCCCTAAAATCAGCTGCTCTGCTTCCACAAACAACTGCCCCGAGAATCGCACTGTCACTGAGATTATTCACGCATCCCCGCGGAATAAACTCACGAACCCACAACGCGAATCCCATGTCTACGAACCAAAACCCTTGGAAAGTGACCGATAACGAAAGCAGCAATGCAGCAGAAAATACGGTTGGAAACAGAGTGACCAAAAGGGATGTAAGAAACGAAAGAGAAACTATGAGCTGTAGCAGCCAATGGTAATGGCCTTCGAGTCCCCTGTGGTCTGTAGAGTGGTAGCAGAGCAAGAAAAGCTCCGTTCCAAACAATGATGTCACGAGGATTCCGAAAATTACAGACATGTCCTCCTCTGCTATGTCTTTCCATTCAGCAAACAGAGCAAAGCCCGCGAATAATACAAGCGGTAAGAACATCGTAGAGTGTTCTATAGCATCGAGCTCCAGGGAGAATCGAAGAGTTTCAAAGTTGAATACTTGGGAGAGAATTGAAAGTAGTGAGAAAATTAGGACAAGTATGAGTTCGAGGTGCTGTTCGAACCTGCAAACAGGAGGAGTACTTAATGGGAAGTGAAACCTTGTCCTGAAATTGCTGGAGCCTTTGATGTAATAGTCTTGAATTGAGTTCACGGTGTGCCACAGACCGAGGAAGGCGATGGCCAATCCCGGGATCAAATGACCAACGAAGGTGCCCATGTTGCTACGCTACTGGTTTGCTTCGGTTTGCCTGAGATTTAAATACTTGAGCAACAAGCAGTGGTGGAGGGAAAAGATTAGAATGTAATGACACCACTAACCTCGTACCATTTGTATAAAAGAAAATTGATAGTGTTTCCTAGCTGCCCTTTGGTAAAACACAAGAGGTAAAAAGGATGAGACTAGTTGGTGTCCTATCTGTCTTTTGAATGCATGTTGAATGTGTTTCCACATAATTATAAAGTGTAGATGGACTATGAAAGAGGCACTAAATCACACGCACACTCATGATTAATAAAAAAAGAGAGAAAAAAACTGCCATTTAACCAGATAGATGCAGTTCAAATCTTATTTTATGCTAACAAGAAAGAAAAGGCCACAAACATGACAAGAAAGTCCACCACTTTTAGATGTATGTGGACTTATCCTATTGGAAAATGAGTCGAATGGTGCAAAAGATTTACTTAGAAATATAAAGTAAACGGAGAATAAGACAAGGCAGGTAAAAAAAGCTCAAGGTAAGCAAAGATAATACCATTAACATCAAGCAGATTATGTCATAATAGACTGTGATGCGACATAAAACCACTAAAAATACTCGACAAACCTCGGGTTTATCATAATTTGCATTCCTGAAAAATTAATTAAATAGGTTCTAAAATAATGCCATCAGATGCCAAGACCATGAACAGCAACACGAAATCCATATGCCATTAACTTTATCTAGATATGCAATTATGCAAACACAATCAGCATAAGATCAAAAAGTTTCCTTCTCTAATGAATCCTACACAGCTAGCACTAGTCACTGATCAATTCAAGGCATTCGTTGAATAAAATTGCAAAATTTGTAAGATTTCGAACCTGCAAAACACCACATATCGAGTCGTGAATCCCAAAACAAATCCCTTGAGAGATCACAATACAAAAATTCACACCGTTTCAAAACAAATGGGAATGAATGAGTGAAAAGAAAAACGTAAAAAAATCTATAATAGGATGCATACATCATTACGCTCAGCTAAGCTGATCATTCTTAGAAGTATATTTAGTCTCAAACAACTACAGCTGCCATAATAAGGCAACGAAGTATTGACAACCATTACAATCACCTCAATACTCATATGATTGCAATCAACGTTTCATACCATATCAAATTAAAAACCTAATCTCAAAAGAAAAGGAAAAAAAGTATAAATAAAAGGGAAAAAAACACCGATAATAAATTAAAAAAAAAAACACAAGGAATTTCTCAAGCTACAGTAACCGGCTGCTGCTTAGGAGGCTGATTTTTCCTCTCTTGAAAATCTTCGATGTTATAAACAACGGTAATGAAGAGAGAACAGCTCGGACAACGCGCTATCTCTTCGCCAATTCGAAGGTCCTCCTTCGTTATCTGAAAGAGGTCGCCGCATGGACAAGGGTACGTGTACGCTTGGAGCTCTTCGTTCCACTCCATGTCCTCGATCTCCACATCGTCGTACGACATCGTTTCGTAGTTCCTGGGGCTGCTGATTCTGATTTCTAAGTCCTCTTTCATCAATCGTAATATAAACCTCAACTCGCGTTATCAGGCCGAGGCCCAATAATACTTAAAAAACAATTAAGGCCCAGATATGTCTTCGTTAAGCTGAAGCCCAATATATATATATATAAATATAATATTTCTCTATCTCGCACTGTTTCTTATACCCACAATCTTGTCCGTCCGAGAAACCACTAGCAGCCGCTTTTTTTTTCTTGTTCTTTTTCTTTTTCTCCAAACATAATTCAACTGCCCACAATCCCTGTTTTAAAAAACAAGCCCACAGTGAATTAACTTTTCTTGCGTGTATATATATAAATTTCATCATAACTCATCCATTTTACATACATTACGCAGAAAAGAAATCAACCAAGGAAAGCAAGAGAACCAGAAATGTCGGGGATCATTGACATGTGGATAAGTGAGCTATCCAAGCTGCAAAGTAAGGGCCAGACCAAGTCCACAGGTGGCTCGGTTCAAGAGGTCCATGAAGCTGCCCGAGTCGAAACCGGAGCCAGCGGCTCGTTCCCCTGGTTGAAGGGTTTGGCTCAAGCGTTGGAAGTGAAGACGAAGTTGACTAGTTTGCAGTGTTCGGAGGCTTCACTCTCTATGCTGGTGGAGAGCTTCAGTGCTTAATTAAATCATGATGATGAATGTATTAAGTTTTTCCTCCTCATATAAGTACTATGTATACTGAATTTCTTTATCATCTTTAGTTCAATAGTTGCATTAGAACTTTTCGAGGGCAAAAGCATATTATAAATCTATATTAAATAAAAAATTTGGAAATAATAGAGAAAATAAATAATTGCAACAAATAAAATGTAAAAATTGGAGATGCGGGGAATCGAACCCCGTGCCTCTCGCATGCGAAGCGAGCGCTCTACCATATGAGCTACATCCCCATTGTTACGTTTGTCCTAATTTGCAAAAATATCACAAAACAATAACTTTATATCATCTATATTGGAAGGAAAATAAAAGTTTCGTTCCGATTGAAATGAGTTATGTACAGCCACCTATTATTTACATCACATAATTAGCTAGCAACTAAGTCTTTATTATTGAAATAATAGTGCGTAAAAGCGCAATGTCAAGAAAATTTAACTCGCTTGGTATTATTATATTTATTATTATTATTATTAAACTTAAAAACAAGCTTTTACCTAATACGTAATTAGATTTGGACCCCTTCTTTAACGAGTAATAGCAACTAATATTTAGATGAGGCTTATCAATGATTATCTATACTCTTTTATTAAGCGTCAACATCCTTTAAAAACATCAATGATGTAACATAATTAACCATTTACAAGTAATAATTAAGAAAATAAAATTAATGAACCCAAGTTTGAATTGGTCTGTTATTCCTTTTTATTTTAATAATAAAATAAAAAAAATTATTACAAGCAAACTAATAAGAGAAATAATTTAAATAAATCCAATTTTCATTATTTTTTTAAATTACACATTATTAATTTTTATTTGTATTATTTTTTTTCAAGTGTGTTTGGTTGGGGGTATTAGGAAGGAATTCCAGGGTTAGGATTAGCTAAAGGAGTGTTTGGTTAGAGGATTTATTTAAAGGAGAGGTTTAATTAATACCCTCTTAATACCTCATATAAGGTATTATTTAAAGCAACCCTCACTCCTCCCTTTAGCTAATCCCACCAATTTTGGAGAAAATTATCCTTTTACTTTAAATTTTATTTATTTATTTTATTCTTTTTTTTATAAATTTTCTCCATCCCCCTCTCTCTCGTCTTCCCCCGTCTCTCTCCCCTCTCTCTCTCTCGTCTCCCCTCCCCCCTCCCCCCTCCCCCTATCTCTCTCTTTATATTCTCTCTCCTAATACCGTATTTTTTCTCCTAATACCGTATTTTTTAAGTGAAGGGGTAAAATTGTAATTTTGTGTATTTAAACCTAATACCATCTAAATCCATTTCCAAATATATTGGACATCATTACTTAATCTCATCAACTAAACATCCAAAAAAACTAATACCCCCATTAAATAAATTCAAAACCAATACCATATAAACAAATCCATCCAACCAAACAGACTCTATTACTCATTATCGACCAAAAAACTATATCAAAAATTTATCTAATTTGCAATTTATAATTTTCTTTTCTCCATCACGTGGGCTGCAAAAACCAGCAGCAACATAATGCCAATCAATTGGCAATAATGCACTACTTGTGTCTTCTTATCTTCTAGAACCACGATCATTGAATCTTTCGATATGTGATAAAGATGAGAAGACTCGCCACGTGTTAGATGGTCCATTGTTACTACCTTTCTTGCCCTTGTGGGACACTCTCACTCGCTATATTCCAACTGTATATATATAAAACAATAGCATCAATTCATCGATATCTTCACACACTAATAAATATCTCAACCTCAATAATAGACATATCGTCTTCGTCGTCATCATCATCATCGAAAAATGGCAGATCTGTGCATGGGAGACATGATAAAGCTCAGAGCAACGACGGCCATGGAGAAGAAACCCTTGTCGTCGTCGTCCTTTGTGGTGAGAAATGTTTCTGCTAATCTACATGAGAAGAAAGAATCAAACAAAGATTCTTCTTTATCTTCAAAGACGTTAAAGATCAAATCCAGTGAAGATCAATCCATGTCTGAAACCGCCGCCGTGATGTTTTTGCTCATGGACTGGTTTTCGCCTAGCTGAGATCGTGGAAAGTGTCGTTGTTATCACCTGTGAATCTGTAAATTATTAGTAAAGTAATATATATATATATATATATATATATTTGCACAGTAATACTTTACTTTTGAAGCAATATATGTAATATTCGTCTCTGTATAACCATAGTACTGCTGTTTCTGTATGTTATTTTCGTGTTTATGACTGATGAAGTATCGAGTTTGTACAGTATTGATTGTTCTTTCTTTTTGTAATCATATACAATTACAGTTTTTGAATTATAATTTATATATGATTAAATGTATTTTTAGCCCTGTATTGTTATTATTGTTAAGTTAAAGATGATAATTTTAGTCTCGTAACTATTAAAATTGAAGTAATTTTTGCTGTTAAGTTAAAGAGTGATAATTTTAGTTCGTATCAAAATTGAAGCAATTTTAGTGTGATAATTTTTGCATAATTAAAGTAATTTTAGGATAATTATTTCATAAATTTAATTTCAGGTCAAAATTTGAAGATGGAATGTCAATTTAGATCAAATTTATTTCTCTTTTCATGCAAATAAGTGCGCACAAAAATAAATAATAAAAAACGAATTAAAAAAAAAAATTCGATCTTCGTGTAGTGATCATCGAAGTTGTCGCTGATGATCATCCGTCCCAAACCCAATCCACCGACCTAAACGGTGAACCCTAGATCATTTATTTGCAATTTATCAAATTTTGATTAGTGTCTGCATATCTCCATGTTCAGAAAATTCCTAAAATATGAGGCTTTTTCATTCCATACAGTAAATATATGAATTGGAATGATGGCCATTGTTTTTTTTTTTTTAACATCCTTATAAATATTTTCTTGCAGTTGTTGGACTTGGGGATAATTCACGTTGTTCGAAGGAGCCTTGTTCGAGAGTTATATAAAGCTAAATGTCTGCTCCCTTGTGTTAGCTCCTGCAAGGAGTCCGTTTTTTCTATAAAGTAAGCGATGCCTTAACCCCTATCTCGTATTTATTCTTATGTCAAATCGATCGTGGACTCAAAATTGTTGGCTTTCTCTTGGATTTCTGCAGTTGTTTACAAGAAATTGATTTAAAAGAAAAAAAAAATAGTAACTAACTTGTATACATTGTGGTTGGAGTTGTATTGTAATTGTATTGTGCAAAGATGTTATTTTTATCGGGCAACTCAATATAAAAGATACACACGAGTGAGAACCCTTACTCCATAGCTTATACTTCTCTTCATGCTTTCCTTTTTTTAATGAAAAAAATAAAAAATTGTGGACTGCTATTAGCATATAACCTCCGATTGTGATTCGGCCGCATCTACTACGAAATTATGGAGTCGCCCCTCGCCGCATATAACATCCATTTTAGCATATAAGGTTATGGTTTGATTCATGTAAATATAGAAGCGATCTTGATTCGTAGTCTCTTCAACACAAAGAAATAAATAAATTTAAAAACTTAGCCGGCTTGTGAGAGCTTTTCGATTAGTCATGATCAAGCTCAAGATCGACGGTCATGAGCCCGAGCTGAACTTTAGTGGAACCGGTTCATCGAGCTCGTGATCCAACAAACATGGATTGTCAATTGCGATCAAATGAAATCAAATCCGTAACCTTGATATCACGATCACCAACCGGATTAAAAAGTTAGAAAAAAATTAAAAAAATAAGAAGAAATTTTATAAACCACACGATCTATAATTGGATGGATATGATGGATGGTTCTGACGGATTAATCTTTATCATATTTTAGTTTTTTTTCTTAGATTTCTTTTCCCCATCAAAATCCACAAAGCAAACACATCCTGAGTGGGACACAACTAGTGGAACAGGTGATTTCATTTCATCACCAACTACCCAACCCTTTTTGATGTTGTCTTCCACCTAATTTCCTCCTCTACTTAGAGTGTGTTTGGTTTGTGGATTTTGATGGGGAAAAAGAAAATGTAAAAAAAGAAAACTAAAATCTGATAAAGATTAATTCTTTGTTGGTATTTGGTTTATGAAAGAAAATTTATTTTCTCGAAAATTAGTTGGTACTATCATATGAACATGACTATTTACAAAATATTTCATTGAGGCAATTCACGTGTCTTGTTAAATCCGAGGTATTAGCGTATCGGATTTTGACGATTAGTTTTTTTGATTTGAGCTTAGCTTTCGTCTTTGGTTGTAAACCGATGTTGAAGACCACATCGATTACGCGGGTTTCCGTAGTTTTCCTCACTATTTGGTAAGAAAATGAGTTTTAGTTGTAATTTTAATTTATTTTCTTTTCTTTTCTTTCCTTTTCTTTTCCTCCTTATTTTTATTTCTAATCAAACATCAAATGTAATTTTTCCTATCATTTTTCTTTTCTTTTCCTAATGAAAATACACGAACCAAATACATTCAGGACAAGTGGGCCCGAGAAGCCGAATAGTTTAAAGGGCCAAGTATAAGTACGAGCTTATGGCCCATATAGTAAGCGGTGCACGGTAGATGCAGGTACCAAATATTCCTAACATGCGCACGATCCGACGTGGCACACAACGCAATCCAACTCGCCTATCCACCACCACCAACTAATTTACTTGTCCTGTCTTATGAGTACTATCAAAGCCATGGTTCACAAAACTTAACCTAATAGCATTTCCCGGAAATTATTTTGGTCTCAGGAAAAGAAGAGGAGTCGATTCTCGAGAATCAGGTTTAAATTCTGAAGAAGATGACAATAAGCAGCTATGGAAGAGTGTATTGGGTGCGAAATCGAGGTCTTGAATCTAAGGAGAAGGGTATAATCATCATTTTCGCGTGGGTTTCAATGACGGAAGCTCAATTGAATGATTTGATTGGTCTTTACTCTTCAATCGGATGGAGTTCTCTTGTCTGCCGATCTGATTACCTCAACATGTAATCTCCTTTCAGTCTCTCCTTTTTAAATTCATCATCTTGTGGATCCTGGTTGCTATTTTTAAGGTTTTCCTACTGTTTATGAGCTGGTTCACAGCTCATTAGAGGCGATTCTTGGAATCTTATAGTATGCGCTGAGATGCTATTTATTTTATCATCTGTTCTGTTATCTCAATTATTGAAGGGGTTGTTTCTTGTTGAGTATTGAACGCATACCAATTGTTTTTTTTTTGTATTCTTCTATCACTAGAAATATTTTCTGCTTGAATACGTGAAATATGTATAAAGATGACTAATCGACATTATCTAAGTACTTCGGCGAAGCGATCTTCAGAACTGTTGCGACCAACTGATATATATATATATATATATATATATATATATATATATATATATATATATATATATATATTCTGTGTGGTATCTATGTTTCCTGTGGCGTATATTGTATCTGAATGATGCCTGGTATTTTCATCTTACCTTCTCTTCTCATCTTCAGTTGCCTATTCTTTTTGCAGATTCTTTCCTGAAAGGGCTACATCATTGGCTTTCTCTGTGCTTGATGAACTAGTCAAGGTCAGTCCCCAACTTTGCATTATGAAAGAAACATGAGTGGGAACCATGTTCTTTTAGACTCTTCCTAGTCTTTTTTTCTCAATCCTGTAACTATTGGGCTGCTCAAAACTAAAGTAATTTATTTGGGAAAGCATCTGTATCCCTCTTTTTTTATGAGTTTGGGAACCCTGTTTTTTCCCCCAACATTTCAATTAATAATATGCATGTATATGGTTGTCGATCTTCTGTGTTGCCATCCTTGCATGACCGTCTCTTGCACGAGCAGTTGGTTATACTGTTTTCTGCTTGTTCAGGAGGTTCGGTTTGGATTACGGCCTGTGGTCTTATCAGTTTGTGCGGGTGGTTCTAAGGCTTGCTTGTACAAGTTTTTCCAGGTAACATTCATTTCCAATTGCAATAATTTGATGCACGCAAACATAGATGTGAGTCACTGATGCTACTTTTGTGGCACTTATATCCTATTTTTCGATGATTAAACTTTAATTTGATAGCTTGAAACTTGTTAAATTCTGTCTCATGAAAAAAACTAAAATAAACCTACTATCTCCATTGATTTTTTAAATATGTGATGGTTGGTTTATGATGTCTTGTTTATCCTTTCTGAATGATGCAGATCATTAGAGGCTCGTCCGAAGTGGAGGTCCATAAGGTATATTTTTTCGTTGACATTATAATAGTAACTCTTCGATGATGCATGATAAAATTACACCGCTCCTAATTGTTAGCTTCTTAATTTCATGCAGGAGGACTGCAGATTGGTTGCTAGTTGCATCTCCGGTCAGATATATGAATCTGATCCCATAGATTTTTCTGCTGACTTGGGTGCACGATTTGCTCTGCACCGCACCATCCTCAAAGTTCCCGGTGCATCAACTCTCGCATCGTTGTTCGCTAAAGGGGTCACTTCGAGCCTCGATGCTCTATTTCTCACGAGGTTCGGATCCCAAAATGCCGAACACTGGAAACCCCTTTGTTCTTCAGTTGTAAGTTCACCGCCAAACTGTGATTCTGTGAGAAGTTTTCTTTTTTTTTTTTTCAGTTTCTGACCGATAATTCATTTTCTGCTATAGAACTTGGGTGCTCCCTTTCTCATTTTGCTCTCTGATAACGATGATCCATTTACAACTCAATGCAACTTTGCCCGGCATTTGCATGACGCGGGAGGCAACGTTAAAGTTGTGAAGTGGAGCACCTCTTCTCATCAAGGTTAGTCCCCTACTTATTATGTCACATGGATTAATTTTTCAGTAGCATTTTCTGCAATGGTGATGATGCACTTTCACTCGTTATTAACAGGGCTTTACGAGTATCAGCACCGAGAACAATATAAACTTGCTGTAGTTGACTTGCTTGAAGAAGCCTTCCAAGTGTTCTCTGGGAAAATCAAGAAACTCAGAGAAGAATCTTGTGCCAACAACGTGCACTGTGAAATCTCCGAGCTAATCTGCGACTTGCACAATGCATCTGCTGACTCGAATCAGAGCTTCAGAAGAGTTGCTCTTGAGCCCCAAGATCACTTTTGTGCTCCAAGTTCATCAGAAAAATCAGCCAATCACTCGAGCCCCCTCCTTCGTCTGAGTGCGAACACGGTTCTTGGTGAGATTCTTTTCGATGCGTGCGTCCCGAAAAATGTTGAGGGATGGGACATAAAGTTCTCGGGTTCGTTGAACGGGGAACCATTTGCTTCGGTTCGCAGGAGATCGCCGTTTAAGCATCGTTCGAGGTTGTGATAATTTTTTATCATATGTTTTTTGATGATTCACTTTCAATGCAAGTACATAAGCGTGGAGGATCAACAGCACCCGTGAATCCAATTTGGGGCGTTGGTTAAGGTTCCCTGAGACGATCTTGGCTGAGCCGAAGGTGACCCTTTGAACCCAACTTCATTAACGTTTCATGGTCTCATGTAATCTATGCTGCTTGTATATATTATAAGCATACATATATATATATATATATATGTAATGGTGTTGTAGGCATGTGAGAGAGCTAAAAGTTTGGTACGATGTATTGATGACTACACTTGCGTGTGTAAATCATGTGAAAATTGTGTTAATTACTTTGCACTCGAGCCAACAATTATTCAAAAAAATCAATTGTTTATTTCCAGGTAAAAATAAATTATCTACGGACACTTTTATCATTTATCCATCTCCGGCGCCGCCGTATGTGTTTTCCGGTTGAGCTCAACCGAAGCGCCGGGAATTCCATGGACTCATCTAACATTGAAAAGCCAACTTCGACAAATTGATCGTGGATCGTGACACGTAGGACCTGGTGGGTCCCACAGGCCGGGAATATGCGCATCTCAGGTGTGTCGCTGTACGAACTTACACGTTGAGTGATCTGAATCGTCGGATGGCACTTACCAATATCTTATCCAAATCTGAAAAGAACCGACCATGGACGCGTAACGCGCTCTCATTGGAGAAAAATTATATTGTAATATTTAGCTATTGCCTATTATATCGAAAATCAAACGTTGTTATAAATTCTGATGATCTGATGAGTCAACGCGCAATACTGATAAAATATCTATGAAGAGTAAAAGAATGCGTTAGTTAATGTTAATTACACAAAGATCCCCAATACTTGCAATCAGCTACATCTAGACCCCTCTTAACCGTAATAAAACTTTCTATTACGACATTTGTTTTTCTGTTTCGTCTACTGAATGGTGTTTCAATGCTGGAAAAAGATATAGTTAATGCTTTAGAACGATAATACCTGAGTCAACTTACCCAAAAAAAAATGTTTGGGCCTCTAGGCAATTACTAGAATTAATAGAGCATTTAGATAATTAATAATAGAAATTGAGGCGGTGTTGTAATTATACCTATAATATCTTTATAACGAGAAAAACAGTCTCCTGCGATTGGAAGAGACACTTGTCGCCTCCATCAAGCATCGGAGTCAATTCTGCAAAGAAGGACGAAAAAGCTCGATCACACTCACTAACGGTATACTGCTCAAATTCAATATTTTTTTCCATCTATTTTTGTAGCATTCATGAAGAAGTAATTTTGAGTCTTTTCTCGTCGTCTTCGAATGAATTTGGAATCTCGACGCTTAAACTAATTAAAAAGTGGGAACTACGGATCCGATGTGAAGAACCGTCGCGTAAAGAACGTGTTTTTTTTTTTTTGTTGCTAAAACAAAGAATTTTAAGCTCGTGTGATAACGATGAGATTAAGGCAGCCGACGTCATGATTCTGTCAAATAATAAAATCGAGGAACGAGAAACCCAGTAGCTCTCACATGTAGCTCTCTAGTGTGCCAGTTTTAAAGTGACTTTCAGTTTGAAAATAGTTTGTTTTTATATTTATTGCTCCAACGGCAATGACTAAACACCACCTTAATATCGACCAGCAACAATACTTGAAAGAAATTCAATCTTATCCGTTTCTGGTGAACTGTAAATTTTCAATCATCATCATTCCTTGTTTTGAAGTGCAAGCATCCTTATTGGTCTCTACTCTCTCCTGATACACTTTGAAGCTAAGTTTTTACATCTCGGGATAATCTTTTTCTTAGTTGATCAAGTAGCTTTATGATGTGACGTCGTACAAGGAAATGTTTCAAAGTTTTATATGGTTTTGAATCTGTTAGAAGAGGAAAGAAAGAAGAGAGAGTATGTTTGTGGTACTTTGTGCAATTTGTGTCGTTTCTCTTCGCAGTCACAGAAAAATGGGATCATACATCAACTTCAAGAACTCCGAAAACGGTATCGGGGAGCTGCCCGTTACGAATCCACTGGCACGTCAGTCTTCGATATTTACCATGACCTTCGATGAGTTTCAGCACACGATGCCCGTAAAGGACTTTGGATCACTGAACATGGAGGATCTGTTAAAAAGCATTTGGACAACTGAAGAGGGCCAAGCTTTGGTGGACTCCTCCAATGGCGGTGGCACTCAAATTATGACACCTGGGAACCTGCAGAGGCAGGGCTCTTTAACACTACCGCGAACACTCAGCCAGAAAACAGTCGACGAAGTTTGGAGGGATGCTTTCAAAGAAACCGTTGGCCATGTGGGTTCAACAAGTTTAGGGCAGAGGGAGCCCACATTCGGGGAGACAACGTTGGAGGAGTTTCTGTTTAGGGCGGGTGTTGTTAGGGAAGAAGACACGGTGGTGCCAAATGCCAGCGGAGGAATGTACGGTAATAACAGCAGTTTCGTTTTGGGATTTCAGCAAAACCCGGTTTTGAATTCTCCCAGATTAGGGATTAGTGGTGCTGAGATTATGAGCATGAATAGTGTCTTAACATCTCATCAGCAGACACAACAGCCAAAGCTGCAGCCTTTATTACCGAAACAAACAAACACCGATTTCTCCTCTGCTGCAGCTGCTGCTGCAAAACGGTCAAACAACGACGGGGTGTTTATTAATCCAAGAACGAAGGGGATGATGACTGATTCAACAGAGGGTCCTTTGGGAGTCCAAGGTAAAAAAAGCATGGCCATTGGAGGGTTAAATGCTGCAGTGAAGAGTGGTATCGTTGCATCGTCGCCTTCTCCTTCTCCTTATAATGTCGGTGGAGATTCTGGACGAGGGAGGAGGAGATCCTCCGCTTCCCTGGAGAAAGTGGTGGAGCGGAGGAGGAAGAGGATGATCAAGAACAGAGAATCTGCTTCGAGGTCACGGGCAAGAAAGCAGGTTAGAGTTTGTAAAAATCTTGATAAAACAAACAAAGCTGTGAAGCATCAAATCAACGATTACAACGAGCAATAATTACATGGAAACGTAAATATATTCTTTATCGCATTTGCTCATTATACTCAGGCTTATACGCTAGAATTGGAAGCAGAAATAGCAAAGCTCAAAGAATTGAACGAAGGCCTCCGGAGAGAACAGGTAATAAGAAACCTCCACTGAAACTAAGAATTCTTCAGTAGTTGACATGTTTTATTACTCTAAATCTCTCTACAGGAGCAGTTTGAGGAGATGCAAAAAAATCAGGTCACTACTCTTTACATTACCTCCTTAACTAACATTAACTCGACCCCGTCTTAAACCGATTGAGTCATTACATTTCTTTGTCCTACAGATCTTGGAGAAGAAGAATACCCCTTTGGGGAACAAAAGAATATGCTGCTTGAGGAGGACGGTCACCGGACCCTGGTAGATTATATTCTCTTTGACAACATCCATTCGACATCCACCGAGTGTCTGTTATGCTTTTGTTACTACTGCTATTAATGTTGCACTTGATTCGTAGCTAGCAGACAGATTATAAGCATGTAAAACTCTTGATATATCTACATATGGAAGGTTTCCTTACATGTTGCAACAAGGTACAACTACACTTCACTAATATCATCTGAACTGCTAAAAAAATTCTACCCATGTTTGCGTTCCCGTCTGTCCTCTGTTTTCATCTTTCGGGTTCGTGTGAAAGCTGAAGCTATCACCTTGGGTATTCGAAGACGAGGCCTCCTGCTACACTCCTTGCTCTGGCTTCACCGAAAAGCTTGCCAACTACGGTTAGGGCAAAGTCCATCGAAGAAGAACGTCCCTTACCGGTGATCAATTTCCCGTCTACAACAACCCGAGCTTTATTATTACTGACATCGAGCGTAACAGACGGAGGATGGGCTGTGAATTTCTTATCCTGAGTAAAAGCATAGCATGAATTTAGTTACACACAGAGAGAGAGAGAGAGAAACATCTGCTTGACTTGAATTCACTACCTTAAGCAATCCATGTTTTTGAAGGATTGCTGTTGATGAAGACATGGCACCAATCATCCTCTCAGCTGAGTGTTGCTGTTTCAGCAGCTTTTTTAGAATCCTCGACTTGTGCAGCCGCTCGGACCCGGGTTTTTCTCCCTTCGAATTTTTTCGGGGTAATACATTTCGGTAGATATATCAAAGAGAAGTGAGTGATGGAAGAAAAAGAGAAGTAGAAAAAATCTTACTGGCACGACGATTAGATCATAAATCGAATCAGAAACGGTATTTATCGTTTCATCGGCGATTATTTTCGTGCCGTTGGCAGCCAAAATCAGCAGAGATTTATCCACCGAGGCGACGGTGACATCTGCTTTCGCCCGTCTCAAAACATCGATCACCGTCACCAATTCGATTTCTTCAGAGCCATTGGCTACCGGAACGAGAACCTGCAAATAAAACCCACCCACACAAATGATTTGATGATTTCAATCGAGAATTTGTACTAAAAAGGGACTTAACTTACTCGAGGAGCGTGATCGAGGGACCACGACGATGATGCTTCACTACACTCTTCCTTCGTTCGATCTTCTCCAAACAGCTGTATGTAATAAAGGCATCGAAAATTGTCTCAGTGCATCAAAAATTTTCAGACAAGGGATTCTTGAAGTTGGGTTTCTCGTAATAAATACCATATTTTCGCGGATCCTCTCGGCCACGAACTCCCCGAAAAGCTGTTGAACCAAAGACAGAGCAAACTCAAAACACGTTCCCGGGCCACGGCTCGTCGTGAGCTCCCCCGAAATTTGCAGATTCGATTTCACAGCCCAGAAAGTTGGGAGCTTGTCCATAAAAGCCGGGTGGCAAGTTGTCTACCAATTATATTATACACACACACACACACTGAAATAGGGTTCTTATTCGTCTCAGGAGAGCAGAAGCACAATCACAATACGAAACCGAATTTACCTGTTTCCTCTTAATAAGTCCCCAAGGCAAGAGAGCAACTGCTGGTGCAGCACAGATAGCAGCATACAACCTTTTACCCTCTGCCTGTTTTCTGGTGATGTCTTGAAGGACTTTGCAGTCCCTCAAACGCGTGGAGCCCGGCATTCCTCCCTAAGAATGCAATTGTTGAATAAAATAAAATGTGACATTGAAGATTATTTATGATTTTTTTTAGGGTAAGAATCGTGGGTTGTGAAAGATAGATACGGGCAAGACTATGAGATCGAAGACTTCGTCGGAGCAAGAAGAGATGAGCTCGTCGGCCAAGAGCTTCGTGCCACCGTAAGCCTCCACTTGGAGCTGATCCTCCACGGAAGCCACCGTGACGGTGGCGCCAGCGCGCCGCAAGATATCGGTCACGATCACCGTCTCGATTTCTTCTGTCCCGAAACCAATCGGTACCAGAACCTATTAACAATAAAAAAAAGAAACATTCTTTATAGAAAATCAAACCGCAAAAGTCGAATTTGCACTTGCTTGCGGAAAAAAAAAAGGGACGACCTTTTTGGTGGGAACCGAAGACGGTTCCGTATTTGGAGTTGGGACCTCGATTTTATGGGGTTTTGAAGAGTTTTTGGCACGAATTGTCTTCTTCTTCTTCTCCTTCTTCTCCTCGATCTGTGTTGCGCAGCTCTTGCTTGAGAAAGTGTGGAAAATGATTGGTGAATGTTTCTTGCGAGTGGGCATGGATACTGGAAACGATAAGGAGTTCGTCAACATCTTATTTTCCGCAAAATAATTGACTTTGATTCTTAGCTTCTCTTCACCAAATGTTGTAGAGTGAGGGTTTTAGCTGGTACCGTACTATCACTGAGGGAGACGATGACGTGGACTCTTATCGTGTTTATGGAAGCAATTACAAAGTTACATCTACAAAAGCAAGTTATGGTTTAATGGGCTCAAAGCCCGATTTCTATGAAAATTGTGTAGGCCCAATTATCTTATGGAAACCAAGCCCATTCCAATATTTACGATTCCTTAAAACAAAAACAAGAAAATTACAAAAAATCTAAAAATAGGATGAGCAACTTTCCCTTGTTACATAAACCACCCAAGAACCCAATTCGTGCCTAATCATCACCAACATTTATCCAAACTTTCGAATAAATGCAAATATTAGAAGTATTAACTCAATCACCCCAAAATACATATTGTTCTTCAGCGTAATAATGGACCAAATAAATAAAGAATCCTTTCACGTCGCCTTAACCTAACCCACACCAGATCCACCAACTTTCAAGTGGGCTCCACGCTCACCAACTCCCGACCGGGTTCGGTGCCCGGTTCACCACTCCAACCACCGCAAAAAGATTGGCTTTTGCCTTAACAGCCACGAGTCCGAACCGGAGCTAAAGACATTATATATACACAGCAGCATCGATCACCATTTCTCATTAACACAGCAAAAACCAAAGAAAAAGAGAAAACAAATCGAAGATGGCGGAGAACGGCGAATCGAAGCATCAAGAGGTTGGCCACAAGAGTCTCTTGCAAAGCGATGCCCTTTACCAGGTATTCATTTATTCATACATCTCTCTGTCAAAAATCTATAGAGATGTAATTTTATCTCTCTCTCTCTATGGGATCAATCAATTGCAGTATATTCTTGAAACGAGTGTGTACCCAAGAGAGCCGGAGCCCATGAAAGAGCTAAGAGACATCACAGCAAAGCATCCATGGAATCTGATGACGACATCAGCTGACGAGGGACAGTTCTTGAACATGCTGTTGAAGCTGATAAACGCAAAGAACACCATGGAGATTGGTGTCTACACTGGATATTCTCTCTTGGCCACAGCTCTTGCGCTTCCACACGATGGAAAGGTAGGATCTTTATTATTATTTTTTTCTTTAAAAAATTCAAGATAGATTTTTATCAGGAATTTAATCTCTTGTTTGCAGATATTGGCAATGGACATCAACAGAGAAAATTACGACCTGGGCTTGCCTGTAATAAAAAAGGCAGGAGTCGAACACAAGATCGACTTCAAAGAAGGCCCTGCGTTGCCTGTTCTTGATCAGATGATTACTGACGTAAGCCTCACCCCCCCGAGCAATTCTTTCAATTTTTAGAACCCAAAATGTGTGGAAAAAAAAAAAACTGTTATTGCAAAAACAGGGCAAACATCATGGGACGTTTGATTTCATATTCGTGGATGCCGATAAGGACAACTACATCAACTACCACAAGAGGCTCATCGACTTGGTCAAAATCGGAGGCGTGATCGCCTACGACAACACCCTGTGGAACGGGTCCGTCGTGGCGCCGCCGGATGCGCCGATGAGGAAGTACGTGAGGTACTACAGGGACTTCGTGTTGGAGCTCAACAAGGCTCTTGCGGCTGATCCGAGGATTGAGATTTGCCAGCTTCCTGTTGGGGATGGCGTTACCCTGTGCCGCCGCCTCACCTGATTATTTTAATTTGAAGAATGGAAGTTTTAATGCAATTAATTGACAGCGATTTTCATATTATACATCTTTATAATTTCCTCCGAAGCTCGAAATCATGTTTGTTGGTTGGTTGATTATATATGATGATGTCCTATCTGCATTGGTTACACAGAAACTCTTGTTTAAATATATAAATATATATATATATATATAGTTGTGAATTAAGTGCAATTACATACTTAAAAAAAATGGTTTAAGTTATTAAATAAAATATTAATTAAGATTTGAACGAATAATATCCATATAAATGGGCCTTCAAAGCCCAATCGGTAAAAGCGCGCCCACACAGCACAAGCTGGGCTAGCTTCGGGCTAAGAAAACCACTGAAAGCACTTCCTTCCATGGAGTCCCTGTGGATGGGTGTCACGTGTCTCAGATCTACGCGGGGGAGGAGGCGAAGAAATAGATCAAAGGACACGTCGCCGATGTGTCATCCATCATAAGCTACTCGCGGCTGAGCCGAAGAAAGAGTTTGGTGGGCGGCGGTGTTCGATCGAGGTTGAAGAAATCGTGCGACGATTCAATTTAGGAATAAAAGGTTGGTGAGGTTTCATTTCAAATTAGACGTGGAGCTTGTCCCCGCTTGATTAGGTCATAGTAATTCGTGATTACCTGAACAATGGGCTGCTGTTTTCAGGCTTTGGACCATGAAAATTCATGCGCGACACCTGTATTTTCAGATTAGAAACCAGCTTACGACTCTTTAGTAAAAGATCATGGTCGTGTTTTTTTTTCTTTTAGTAGCAAATGGCAGTCACTATCAAACACGACACACAATTTCGAGATAAGATCTCTGTAACGTGTATTTGCTCTAAGATGTACATGTGTATGAAAATATAGTTTCGAAAACTCTCTTGGTGTAACTTTCTTTCTCATAAACTCTACTTAGCTAGTGGCTCAAGTTACTTTTGGTTTCTGTGTTTTGATAGATAGATTTCTCAGCAAGTGGAATCAATGGGGAACGATTATCCGCATATTTTCTTTCTTCCAATGGTTGCTCATGGCCATATGATCCCAGCACTGGACATGGCCAAGCTCTTTGCTTCCCGTGGTCTAAAAACCACGGTAATATCAACTCCTGCGTATGCCGAACCAGTGGAGAAAGCCCAAGAATCAGGATTCAGCATCGGGTTAGAGATAATCGATTTCCCGCCCAAAGAATCGGGTTTACCCAATCATGTCGTGAGCTTGGACCAGGTTTCAGAGAAAGAAATGGTGACCAAGTTTATTACGGCCCTCGAATTACTACGAGGCCCCGTGGAGAAGCTCATCGAAGAACGGAGCCCGAGTTGTCTCGTTTCAGACATGTTCTTCCACTGGACAACGGATTCTGCTGCAAAATTCGGTATCCCGAGACTGATCTTCCACGGAACGAGCTACCTATCCCTTTGTGCTCAAGAACAAGTTAGGCTTCATAAGCCTTTCGATAAGGTGGCTTCAGATTCGGAGCCGTTTCTCGTCCCTGATCTTCCTCATCGGTTAGAATTCGTCAGGACACAAATCCCCGAGTTCGATAGAGAAGAAAGTGGACACCCTTTCAACAGATTTATGAAGCTGGTGAGCGAAGCCGATCACAGAAGCTACGGAGTTCTTGTGAACACCGTTTACGAGCTCGAACACGATTATGCCGATTACTACAGGAATGTCTTGGGGAGAAAAGCTTGGAACATAGGCCCTCTTTCGTTGCACAGCAACATCAACCAGGAAGAGAAAGCACAGAGAGGAAGAAAACCGGAGATGGACACACACGAGTGCCTCGCGTGGCTCGACTCCAAGGAGGCTAAATCGGTCATTTACGTATGCTTCGGGAGCATGGTGGATTTCGCGCCAGCTCAGCTACGGGAAATAGCAGCCGGGCTCGATTCCTCCGGCCAAGATTTCGTATGGGTCGTGAGGAAAACCAGCAACGACGATGAAGAATGTTTTCCTCGTGGATACTTTGACAAAATACGAGGCAAGGGGCTCATTATACGCGGGTGGGCCCCACAACTGTTGATTCTCGATCACCGAGCAATAGGGGCTTTCGTGACTCACTGCGGGTGGAACTCGGTTCTTGAAGGGGTCTGCTCGGGCTTGCCCATGGTGACCTGGCCGATGTTTGCAGAGCAGTTCTACAACGAGAAGCTTGTCGTTGAGGTCCTAAGGATTGGGGTTTCTGTGGGGAATAAAATTTGGCAAAGGGCAAAGAGCGAAGGCATGGGGAAGGAGGCTGTTGATGAGGCAATTCGACAAGTCATGGTGGGCGAAAGTGCTTTGCAGATGAGGGCTCGAGCGAATTATTACAAGGAGATGGCAAGAAAAGCTGTGGTCGAAGGTGGGTCTTCTTGTAATGATATGCTTGCTTTGATTCGCGAGTTGAGTGGGCTTCAAAAAAACCATTAAAGAGATGAGAATTTGAGATAGATGGTGGTTGATTTGGTACTCTCTTTATCTTGAATTCACAAAATCACATCGTTGAAAATCAATGCCTTAATTCAACAAGGAATCTCAAGTTCACAAATCTCAAGATCAACAGATATTTTTCTCATACAACATGGAATTGATTGTACACAAATCGGGCAAAGGCTAACAAGTGCGGCCAAGAAAATTAGCGAGGTAAGCATCAGCCAACATGCGGCCCAGTGTTAGCTGAGCGCCGGTGGTGAGATGAAGATTGTCTTCTTTGAGCTGTAAGCCCATTGCGTCGACGCACACCAAATTTGGCAAATCGATTCCCTTTTGTATCTCCCTTATCTTCTCTAGGTATTTGCTGTCTCCGGAAGCAATCGCAACCTGAAATTATGGGTCTTCTTCTCTCTTTACAGATAGATGATTTATTTTCATGAGATAGGAAGCAAATCGACGAGTGAGATTAATTATTTACCTGAATGAAGGGAAGATTAGGCAAGCAAAGGTCTTCGCGGAGGTTGCGCACGAGGGCCACCATCCTCTCCTCGTACGCCTCCACATCGGCCGCCGAGAGCGTGTCGCTCTCCCCTTGATACCACAGCACCGCCTTGATTTCGCCGCCCTCCGCCGCGCGCTTCGCGCGACTCACCATGTTCTCGTACAGGTGCTTCCCGCGAGCCCACTCTCTGATGGCAGTCCCGCCCACGGCGCAGGGGACCAGCCCGATCGTCGTCGCACCGTCGGCAAGGTGAGCCTTGATTCCGTTGGCGAAGGACATTCCCGGTCCCACGCCGCACGTCTTCTTGGTGTCGATGTCGCGGTGGAGGGGCTCGTGCGCGGGTTCCCAGCGGTGGTGCGCGTCGAGGCGGTGTATCTTGGTCGGATCGGGGGAGCATTCGGGAGGGACGACGCCGTCCCAGCGGTGGTGATCCACTCCGCCGCGGCCGGACATGTTGCTTTGGCCGGAGAGGATGAAGATGTTGTTGATTGGCAGATCCATAGGCAGAATAATTGAATACAGCATAAACGTAGCTACTTGCTTCGCTATGAAATGAAGAATATGATTTGTCGTATAGCGACGTGTACTAATTAGGACAGATCTGGGCTTTTACGTCTATATGGGCTTGTAGTGATAGAAAGCTGAAGAAAAATTCCACGCTATTTGAACACTCATTTGTATTTAGTTCGGGAAAAATTATAAGATTACGCACTAAGTATACACGTTTTCGTTTTGGTCATTTGATAATTGCAAAAGTACGTCACTAACTTTGTATGTCAAAACAATTTTGGATCATGTTTTTAATTTTATGTCAATTAGTATATATTTTTCGTTTCTGAGTCACTAATTATATATTTTTCAATTTTGAGTAACTTGGAGGGATTGCTTTGTTGGTAAAGTGACGGGTGTGTGTCTGTCGTTCAGGTTTTCGTATGTTTAATGAGAGGGCATTCTTCCCAAGTTTTCCCCGCCCAACAAAAAAAACGATATTTTTTAGTTAACGTTACAAATCTAAAAAAAATAAAATGGGAGGATGGATTGAAATAAACATTTGGTGCGGAACAAGGTTTTACATTTCAACAAAAATGAAACAGAAATATACACAAAATTAACAATGATTAAGGACATATAAAATCACGAAGTTTTATAATTACACTTAACGAGGTACTCTATACGTTGGATCGACCATTTTAAGCACAAACAAGTTCCCTTGATTACCTCTTGATATTCTGCAAAAAATGAAAACATAAAGCTTTTCGAATTCGAATGATGCAAGAACGATGCATTTTGTGTTCATTACCTCAACTCTTCGTCCAAGTACGTGATTTCAAGCTGACCGCGTCCACTTCCACGCGATTTAATGGGTATCTACGGAGGAATAAAAAGACGAAATGATTCAAGCAGAACATGAAAGATCGAATTAAAGGGAGGGCTAAGAAGTTTGTTGCTGCAATTTACCAAAGCAGCTATCTTGAAGTTGTCGAACTTCACAGCTACCCTCTTAGCACTCAGAGGAACCAAATTTGCTGTAGCCTGAAGAAATATAAAAAAACTGTATTCAAGAGAGATCATTTTAAGAACATGATTTAGTGGTTCTTGGAATCTTTGCAGGCTAATGATGATGTATGAAAAGACAAGTTCAATATATCTCACACAGTGCTGCCACTTTATCAATCTAAATGCACTAATAAGATTCAGCTATTCGTAAGCAGGAGAATAATCCTTTTGCTCGCGAATCTTTTACCTGGTTAAAGAATGGCCAAGTTTCTATATTTTGAGCCCTGAGCGTGTCAACGTTGATCGCCTGGTAGATGTTTCCGTTTGGTCTCAGAAACTTTGGTCTCTGCCACCAGTTTTATCACAAAACTGCTGAGTTTTTATTCCCAATTTCAATTTCACGGCACATATATGGAAAAAAAAAAAACTGCATATGTCAGGCTTTATAGAACCTACCCAGAGAACTGTTACTAATGAAATTGCAAGGATAAGAAATGAAGATGCCACATACATCGGTTTGAAGAATCGATTTCGAAGTTGTATACAGAAGCTCCCATTTCCCGTTCAAAAGATCCGACTTCAGTGGTTCCTTCACCTTGTTCACAGACTCGAGCTTGAGTGCTATCTGCGTAGTAGTAATATATAGGAATTAAAATGAATGCTTCTCCTAATAATTCCAACACCAAAGAAAAAGAAAATGGTGATTGTACAAGCAACATTTAAGCTGCAGCAGCTTCCATCGATTCACCACCAAAACAAAGTATTTCAGATGACGGATCTTTAATAAATCTACGGATAATC
Organism: Linderniella brevidens; assembly: GCA_004919715.1. Lineage (NCBI taxonomy): Eukaryota > Viridiplantae > Streptophyta > Magnoliopsida > Lamiales > Linderniaceae > Linderniella > Linderniella brevidens. The sequence goes on along the minus strand of SWDC01000153.1, from coordinate 4,657,013 downwards.
CCCGGCAACTGAAAGAGAAAAAGAAACAAATCGACACCTCATCAACGCGTCGTTGGTCCTCAGGTGTTGCCGATGCACCGCGATCCAGCGGAGCAATAGCATCCAAAAGCTCCTTCTTCAGCCCCTCCTTATCGGTGTTGTTCGTCAAGATGGACGAAAAGAGAGAAATCCGTCTCCTCCATTTCACAGATTTATTACGTAGCTCCAGTTCGTATAGGTCCGACGAGTGAAGGGTACCCACGTCGCCGCCATGGAATTTCATCGAAGAGGAAGGTATAATCAAATTCGCGGGTTTCGAAGATGAAATTGCCGCTGTGTATTTGCAGAGATCGGTGGGCTCTTGCAACGGCGTCGTAAAAGATAAATGGAGGATCGCCATTTCCGTGGCGTTCAACGTTCCAAATTGCTTTTAGAGAGAGAGAGATTTTACTTTGATTTAAGATTTTTATCCAACCGACACGTCATTCGATAATTTACAATTAATTTTTTTCTCGAAAATGGCGAAGAACAGAGGAAAAACAAACAATTCCATAGTTAGTGCACCGCTTAATTCATTCGCCATTCCAAAGCCTCATTCTCCGCTGTCGTCCCCTACGCAAACGCTGATGCAAAGAGGTTCCATAATCGTCACTAACAACATAAGACTCCATCGCCATAAGCAATCGAATCGCCTGCACCAAATCCCTATCCACGTCCTCCTCCAGAGGCACCGCCACCGCCGCCGCCCCACCAAGCGACCACATCGCAGCTCCAGCTTCCCTCTCCAGATCCGAGTCAACATCGGGATGCTCCGCCTTGGTGTGCCCTCTGAGCTCCGCGTACGTTCCCACGAACGTGCACCTCTCTTTCACGCAGCATCTCGTCTTGTTGTTGAGGTGCTCTCTTGCGGGCTCCACCACGGTCCACCCCTTCACCTGACCCCTGCAGAGGGGGCAAGAGAGCTCGTCGGCGGCTGCTGCTGCTGCTGCTGCTTTGGTGATGCGAGCCTTGCTGTACTGGTGGAGGCAGTTGGAGTAGCGGGAGCTCGTGCCGCACATGTAAGGGCGGCAGCCGTTTGAGTGCGACGAGCACAGGAGGAGGACGGCTTTGTGGGGATACTCCATGCATATGGAGCACATAACGTCTTGCCAGACATTTTTCTCCAAGGATTCTGTTTCCGGCGGTGACTGTGCTGCTTTTTGCCTGCAAACGATGCGTCGTTTTCTCAGGAAACTATTTTTTCCCATTTCGTTTATAGCCTGCAATTAACAAAAAATCGTGGCGATGAGAAGGCCTCACGATGACGAAAGAAACATAGGAGTAATACACAGAAACCCTAAAACCCATACAGTATTGCCAATCTTCTGCGTTCGCAGATTTTTGGATCCGCTAGATTCAGATTCACTACTTGGAATCCAAAACCCTATTAAACTTTTTGATCTGCGATCCACGGCCTGGTTGATTGAGTTCAATTAGATGAAATTCTACCTTTCAAGAACCCGTGAAGCTGATATGCAAATGCTCAAATTACATCAGCATATGAATTGAGACACGACTGACATGTTCCAACAAGTAATATTCACAAAGCACGGCGTACTCTCGGTGAAGAATCGAAGCACTCAAATGGACTGATGAAGCTCAATTGGAGATTTCTCCCTTTTTTCCTCATCTATTTTGCTTATTTGGCGAGTCCCATTGGTGATCCCGCCTTTCAATTGATTATTTTCTTTTTTACGATTTTTTTTCATTTAAAAATTTAAATTAAATTATATATAGTTTTTTCTCTCTCAAGAAAATGATATATAGTTTTTTAATAATTAGAACTTGTTTTTTAATAATAGTTTCGCGAGAAAAGGATGTACTTTTTTTCCTCACAAAATAGATAGATTCATAAATACAAAATACAAGTTAAATAACTTATCTAGATATAATCGAGTATTTAGTAGAGACAGAAATCTCTACTAAGAGAAAAAATCATTCAACAATCCAAAACTAAAAAAGAACAAAAAAATCAGAAAGAAACAAGGAAAAAAAAGAACTAAATTCGTACTACAAAAATCAGCCAAAAGTTTGTTCAATTCTTCGAAACTCACACTTCCACAAAAGAAAACAAAATCGCGCAAAGGGGAGATAGAAGCTCCCAAATAGAGAGACACAAAATAAATGGAGCAACAATACGAGTTGGAGATAAAAAAGGCAAAAAAAAAAAAAAAAAGAGCTCCATTAAAAGAGGACGGGAAGATTTGAAATATTTCAGATTCAGGATTTGTCGTCTAGAGGGATGTTGGAGAAAATTGGTAGCACAGAGAGAATGATTGATTCGAAGTAATGAAGAAAAAATACATTTCAATCACTATCCATTTCATCACAAAACAACATCAAAAGCAAACATTATTACAAGTGAATTTCTTTCATGAACACATGCATAGTATGATCCCCCCCAAAAAAGTAAAGAATCAAGAAACTAGGGAGCTTTAGCGGATTCATCATCATCCAGTGGAAGATCAACATCTTCATGGTAAATATTCTCAGCCATCTGCCAAACCTGTAAAATGTTATCCGCGGCCACGCTTGCAATAACCCAATCCGCACACGGATTCCACGAAAAATCAGATATTTTACTCGTGTGGCCACCGTGGATGAATAACAACTCGGGCGGCCCATCCTTAGCATCGCCCGGTGATTGTGCTTCACCGATCCTGACGAGTAAGGCACGATCCCAGATGAAATATGGCCTCAAGCCCACAAAAAAAAAAAAGAACACACACGTATACATGTGTATGTGTGTGTGTTTCAAGATTACCTGCTAAGGTCCCACACCATAAGTCTCCGGCCCAGACAAGAAGAAGCTAAAATGGTCTCATTCTTGGGATTCCAACCAACTTGGAAAACACCTTCTCTGTTGAAAAGGGAAGTTAACAGTTGATCAATTGAAACTTGAAAATATATATCCATAATGTGCAGGTGAGCCAGGGTTAGTAATGGAAAAACATGCCTTACTTGTGAGAATCGAAGGTGTGGAGAGAAGCAGAGATTTTACGCATGTCCCACAATTTAGCGGTTGTGTCAGTTGAACCTGTTGCTATAACCCACTCGTTTAATGGATTGAAAGCTAAGCAATTAACCTGTAGCAGCAAAGGAACGACTCTGTTTATTCGCGGGTGATATCGTGTCTCCATTTCATATAAATACACGAAGACTAATAAAATATATTACAGGTTCAAGTTTACACATTCAGTAAGATCAATTCAATCCTAGGCAATTATAATAGCTGGCTGACTAAGAAGAGCTTAAACAAAGCTAACCTCACGTTCATGAGCTAATACAGATTGAGTAGGTTTGATAACTGATGGAGTTCGTCGATCCCACAGATGGAGATATCGATCATCTCCGACAGAACCAAACAAGTACTCATGCCTCCGATGCCACGCCACGTCTTCAACAGCACCTTCATGAGCCTGAATTTAAAGTTATATATTATATCTCATCAATCACACATACATGAAAGAAGTTTCATATTATGTAACTTTAAAATGTGACAACATGGGAGAACTGAAATTCTTTGTCAACAGAGCACAGACCTTAACTATTTCCAGTGCTTCGAGTGTTTTATTCCTTGGAGTCCGATTTATGTCCCACAAACAAATTTGGGCATCATCAGAACCGCTCAATAGATGCCCGTGCTTTAAGTGGCTCCATGATAAGCCATAACCTTCAGAGCTATGGCCCTTCAGCTTCAGGTCAGGATTGCAAGCACTGCCCCGAGGAGGCTTAGATGGATGCTTGCTATAATCGAAAACATAAACCTCGGCATTGACCGTCTTGGTAGCGATAATGAACTGATTTTGGGGCATATAACGAGCCCTATTGACCTCACCGGCATGAATTATTTGCTGGATAACTTGCACCTGAGATTCAATAATTTATGAAATCTGTTTAGAGACCTGAAAAGTAATCGATTACAGACAAAATCTAACCAACACAAGTAAATTAACGATTCAATTTTCAAGAAACACCAATTTGAATAGGTTCTCTTGCACCCCAATCACAAGAAAGCTCAGCATATCAAGGCTTACACGGCCCCGCCTAAAAAAAAAAGGGAAAATCTGCTACAAACTTCTTGATTAGATAGAGATATAGAGGATTCGACCTTTCCATTGGCCCAACCGAACCTGCCGGACTTCGCCGTCTCATCGTCGTAATACCTGGCGTCTTTCTCCGTATCCTCGAGAGGCAACTGAACGTGAGCGACCATCAGATAATTAGGCTCGTTCGCCGGAGTGTGCGTGCCGAGAATCAACTTCTGATCGAAATAATCCTTTCCCGGCGGCTCGGAACGATCCGGCAGCTACTCCACCGTCAGTGAAGGCCACTCCATCGCGCGGGTTAAAACGAGATCGTATAAGAAAGGCGTGTTCTTCTTCCATATCTTGTACTCCTCGTTGATTAAGCGTTCCTTCTTAATCCTCGTTTCATCTTCGTCTTCTGCCATCTCTCGACCTATCTGTGCTGTGAAGGGTCTCTCCGTTTTCAGAGGGGAAAGAGAAGAAAATGGAGGGAATTTGTTTTGATGGGTGGTTCCGTTCTGTGAGGGCTGTTATGTGAGATTAGGCCTAACTCTCAATTTGGGTTCTTAAGCTCGGCCCAATATTGATTGTAACGGCCCAATAAACGACGAACTTACATAGCATTTTCAAAACCTAGCTAGATCTGCAATGTTGTTTAGACTTTAATTGAATGCAGTATTTATTAATTAAACTGTAATTGCGACCTATCAAATTAATTAAGAAATTTAGCTTAGGCCATAGGATATAGAGATGGACTTCTACTTTAATCTAATATGTAGGGAGTTTAACTCCTCTTTGATAATTATTTATTAAATGCGCACTATTTATTTTCCAATTATATTATATTATTATTATTATTATTATTATAATGTTTGTGAACGTGATGATCAAAGAAATCCAAACTAATACATGTACTACCGATAAAACAGGAACTACTTTAATAGAGTTCATAAAAGTTGACTATAATACCTACCAATTACCATATATGCATATTAATATATATTTACTTTTTATATATAACAAAAACGACAAAAAAAAAACAACTTTTCTATAAATCTTATCCCATTTCACGAAAATTTCAAATATAATATGTAATACTATCCAGTGTTTATATATGTAAATATATCTGTTCATATGAAGTTTGTCACATTACGCCGCAAAACACAAGTCAATTGCATGCTTGAAATATACACGTTTAGCTACAAAACAAAATGGCACTATCAAATCGATATACAATTTCGTAGTTTAGCTTCTTTTATATATATCTATTTTTTTTTACTGTACTCATTTTAAATTTTCGTTTTCGTGTTAAGGCCAGCTAGCCTATGATTTTTTTTTTCTAATTTTAAATTATCAGACCTTGGTCAAACCGATCGGATCAATACAAACTTCAAAGCAACTATGTCACGACGACATATATAAAAGTAAGAATCGAATCATATGTAATATACAAAATCAAATGGAATGATCCGTAAGTTACTCCTATGTCATGTTTTTTTAAATAAAAGTTAATAATGAGAGGAATTAGCTACGGCGACGCTTGCTCCTCCGCAAGTCAACTTCTCTCGTTTATGAAAAAAGTCAACATTTAGATCCAACCAATCAAATTCATATGTTTCTCCTCTTTGAAAATTATTAGAAAAATTCCATTCAATTAGTATTTAATCCAGTTTAGGTGAATCTTAAACTTTTGTTTCGTTATTGTTGATACTATTTTTCTGAATATCAGTAAGAAAAAGCTCAGCTAGCTATTGCGTGAAGTAATGCACATATTGAAGTTTCTTAATAAAATATTAAGTTGGTGAAATATAAAATAAAACAAAACAATAAACAGCTCGAAAATAAAAAGGAAAATCAGAGAACTAAGGTGTGGATCAGAGGTCTCCGAGTTGACTATTTCAAGATCCGATCCCAATGTTCAACTTTTTTTAGTTTATGGGATTTCGTACTCGGCTCATATTCCATGATTGTTGATCATATAATAGCTTATTACAATGGAAATTCTAAGCAAAGCAAAAGATAATAAAATACACATTACTGACGAGATGCAATGTGTATTAAAGAACGTATACTAATTAAATAAATAATTAAAGAAGTGAAGAGTAATTAAATATATCTAAATAAAGTCAAATGTAGATGCGTACTTAATTGCCTCTGTAAATTAAATACTTCCACTGCTATACATACACCTTCTGCTGCTCCTTATTACACTATCAATCCTCTCGTTTAATTTCAGAAGAGGAAATTGACTTTGTCGACTCATAGCTTAGATATATCGTTAGGAGGAAAAAAATAGATTAGAAAAACCAAGACTTTATCTTCATATTGCGAGCGTAATTTCCATGGATAGAGAAGAAAAACAAGACGATAGAGATGGTAAAAAGATGAAGAACATGGATCTCTCGCTCAAACTCGATCCTCAAGAACAGCCCGAGAAACCAAAGAAACATCTTTCGATTGGTAACGATAAGGATACGAATCTTGAAGTGAAAACTTATGGCATAGGCTTCAAGAACGTTGATGAGGTATATTATCGTTTACACGTTGATCTAATGTTAGAAAATGAATAGTTTGTGTAATGAATCATTTTAATAGATGCGCTAATAAGGCTGAATCTGCGTATCAGCTATCTGTTCTGCAGATGCAAATGAATCGCGTGAAGGAGGAGAACGCATCCTTGAGGAACTCTTTTGAGAGAACCATGAAAGATTACAGCGATTTGCAGGCAAAGATTGCTGTTATAGAGAGGAAAGATCATGACAAGCATGTATGTTTTGTATATATATATATATATATATATATATATATATATAGCTTGAAACAATCTTGTAGATGAACTAGTTTTGTTTAACTGAATTTTACCTAATTATTTTTATGTTTTGTTATATCCTTGATTAGGATCCCAGTACACTTTTCTCGTTAAATGGAAATTACAACGATGACCCCGGTGAGCTTCAGAAGAATCGCCCGGTGGCGTTCTCATCATCATCATCGAAAGAAGACGAATTAGGGTTATCTTTGAGGTTGGAGACGAGTTATAACAAAGAAGAAGATGGTGAAGATTACAGAAAGGATAAAGGCCTTGAAGAAGAGAATTCTTTGTCTGGAAAATACTTTCAGAATAATCAGCAGCTAAAGGGGATTATGAGCAACAATATCACTTCTCCACCTAACAAAAGAGCTAGGGTTTCTGTTAGGGCAAGATGTGAGTCAGCCACTGTAAGTCCATTTATTTTCCAATTAGAAACTATTAATACAAGATGATGATCAATATTAAAAATAATTCGAATTTGATTCGATCCGAAATTTAAAAAGACCCGTTTTTCGACTAATAATAATAAGATGAACGACGGGTGTCAATGGCGAAAATACGGTCAGAAAGTCGCTAAAGGAAACCCTTGTCCCCGAGCCTATTACCGCTGCACGGTAGCTCCGGGATGTCCCGTGAGAAAACAGGTAAATAAAATTAGATAACTTATATTATTTCTACACATATCATTGATGTCTATATTGTTTCATATCAAAATACTAAATATTGAGGCCACGAATATTTATAGGTCCAAAGATGCTTAGAAGACATGTCGATTTTGATCACAACCTACGAAGGAACACACAACCATCCGCTCCCAGTAGGTGCAACGGCCATGGCCTCAACAGCATCGGCCTCAAACGCATCGTTTATGTTGTTAGATCATCACCACTCTAACAACGGAAGTACTACTCCGTTAATTCCCGATAACAACGGGACGGTGTTATTACCAACAGCAGCAGCCTTAAACCAACAACGACCGTATTATTTCAGCAATAATTACAACTCCTCCTCAATTAGCAGCAACCCTATTTTGATGATGAGCCCTTTGTCTTCTTCTTCTTCTCCTTCTTCTACTACTCCTTATTACATGATGCCTGCTGGTAATAATAACCTAATTAGAGCCCTTAACCCTTCGATGAGCACTTACACCGACCCCGCAAAGGGCATTGTCCTCGACCTCACGAGCAGTAGTGTGAATAATCGGTCTTCGAATAATCAGCAATTGGGACATTCTTGGATGATGAACAAGCTACAAGGAAATGATGCTGCGTTGGCTGAGAATGTTAGTGCTCTTGCTTCTGATCCTAAGTTTAGGGTTGCTGTTGCAGCTGCTATATCCTCGTACATGAGTCAAGATCAGAACCAGACAGCAGCTGCGAGTAATAATGCTAATCATGGAGAGATCAGCAGCAGTAGTAATGATGTTGCTAGTAAGGATAATGCTACTACTAATTGGGTTCTTGAATCATCTTCTGCAGGTAATAATAATCCAGTTCAGCAGTCTCAAGGATCAGATCTGATGAAATCAGATTAATGAACCATAATATTGTTGTTTGCTCATTCGGAGATTTTAAATGTGGATTCTTTTTTATGGGGTTTTTCGTATATTTATTTCGTAGTTGATTAGTGGTGTGTATGATGATCACAGAAAAAATGGAGAGGAATGGCATGTGAAGGCCTTGATTGTTGTATCAACTCAAGGAGTACTTGAACATTGAAAAAGATTGGTTGGTTCAGGTTTCCAAGAAACTGTGGATCTGAGATTTTTTATATATTCTCTCTGTAATGAAATTAAATCAAGCTGATTCTATGTTTCTTTAAGATGTCAATTTCTTGATAATTATTAATGTTTGTTATTGCCATGAACATTGAACGTGGCCATTTTCGTTATTTCCATCCTACCTACAACACATTTGTGTTTAATATATGTAAATGTAGATGCTTTCGTGTAGTTAGTTATATCCAAACAATGCCGTAAAAAATTGCCTGAAAAACAACCTTCCCACGTTAGTTTAGGCCTCTAGTTATTCCTGCATATATAATATATATGAAACTCATAGGAACAATTAACAGTAGCAGAACAATTAACAATCAAAACCTGAAATCTCATTCCGTTATTACGTCACGGTATACTTATTGCTCCAGTGCTGACTATTGATTGATTTGAGGCAAGAAGTTGTTAATTTAAATGTTTCTCGGGAAAATGGATTACTATTTACTCATATCACAGCTCATATTTTGGCTGATTCCGAGGAAATTTAAGGTTTGCACCTGTACGTGTAACGCTTCGGTAGATGCTTTTAAGGCGTATTGATTTCTTGAATGTCATAACTTCTTGTGTTTACCGATAATTATTTTTGGATATTTTACCACGATGTTAGGATATTATAACAAAAAGATGGATAAAGCCAAGAACATAAAGATAAGATAATATTGCCTCAGTTTCCAATAGAAGCAAAGGTCATACGGATACCATACAACAATTTATAGTGGAGAGAGAGAGAGAGAGAGAGAGAGAGAGCTCCAATAAGAACATAGAGATCCATTTACTGCATGCTTCTCATTGAGTGAATCCTCGCAATTTCAAACATGAATGAAATGACTGCTCGCTTCAGCTCCTGCAAATTAACGTTGAAGATGTAAGAAACAGAAGCAATCATCATATGATTCAGTGTTTTTCGCCCGGAGTCTGAAAGATAGCAGCAGATTTTTCTTTCTCATAACCAGATTTCTATAGTTTCTTACCAAAAAAAAAAAAAAAACAGAAATCATTCCACTTGATTGACACTGAAGCATGAAAAACAGGTGAAATGATTGGAGCAATTACCTCGACTGCACTTTATTTGGCACTTGCGATCACACCGAGCATAAATTCTAGCTGAAATGAATTACAATGCAAAAAAATGCTTAAGAAAGGGGTTAAAATTAGGGCTTTTGCCAAAAAAAAAGACGAAATCAACGACGTACGATCAGGATTGAGAGTGACGCATGCCGTGGAGCAGGAATCATAACAGTCGAAGGCGTCGGGCTTGACGCAGTCGAATCTGGCTGAGATTATGAAAATAACCATCGTCATCGCTACCAAAATATTCATATCCGTCGCCGTTGTTTTTCCTCTATCTCTGTGATTTGCCTAATTTGATGGGTATTGTGGTGCGTCTTCTTCCATTCATTTAATTATACGGCTAAAAGCGAAAAAGTATGGCTGCTCTGATTAAAAAAATTAAATAAATATTATTAAATTTAAGACGCCGCCGGCATTTTTGACCGCTCACCGATTCTGAACTACAGTCAACGATTTTGACTACATTTAATTTATGATTTAACACATGCCTTCTTATTCTTCAAATGAATTTGTTGATAAAAAAAATTATAATTTGAAGAAAGAAATGATATTCGTAATAATAATAATGTATTTTTTTTTTCTCAGATCTACTTCAAGGGCGTATATATAGAAAGACCGCCAAGAACTTCCGAACTAGCCCGAGAATCCCTTTGACTCTGGTTAGCTTCATCCGCCGCTTCACTCTTTGGACACCAGCCCATCTCCGGCAGCTCGTCGTCGTCATTGGCCGGCGCCACCTGGCTTGATCTCTTTAACTCACGGCCCTTCCCCCACAACACTACGTACAAGCCTCCCACGATTAAGGCAGCTCCGAGCAACCTACTCATCATTACACCGCCAAAAAATCGAACTTTTTTTTTTTTCTGATGCAATAAAAGAACAACAATTTCGATGAGGACACACATACATTCCCAAGTAGATCTTCTCATCCAAGAACAGAGATCCCACGATAGCCACCATCACGAGGAGCAACGGGTTGAAAACGGACACGAACAGCGGGCCCCTCGTTTTAATGCACCACGCCATGAAGCTAAACATTGCCCCAGAGCCCACAATGCCCTATTTCGATTTTTTTAAATGAAAAATTCAAGATTCGATCAATCTTTTGTTGGAGAGACTCGGGAGAGAAACGTACAGCAAAAGAGACGGTGAGGAGCCTGATGTTCCATTCGAGTCTCCACTGGCTCCAATCTCTCTCCGTGCACATAGCAAATGCACCGCTGAGGATCGAAGCCCACACGGCCATCATCGCTGTGATGGAGTAAGGACACGGATATTTCTCAGCAGCTTTGGCCTGCTCGAAACGGGATTTACATCTTTTAATTTAATAGGACAAAGCTCTTTCTTTTGATCCTTTCTATTACATAAATGTCTTTTGGATTTTACCTGGATAATTAACCATAATGCGTAAGCAACACAGCTACACAGAGCCAAAAGAGTGCCCGAGAGGAGATTTTCTCCGCCGTGCGTTATGTGCCCGATCGAGTGATGGTGCGTAGAAGTGATCTCGAGAAGGTTTATGTTCGTGTGCCATAGATTCAGGGCAGGCCCTTTGTAGAAGGTGAGGAGCATTGCTCCACCGATGCCCATTAAGGTTCCTACTACCTTTGCCTTGCCTGCTGCTGTGTTCCACCCTAATTTTTCTAACCTGATAATAATGATCGAGGAATACAACAATACGGGTTTTATTAATCGAATTAGTTCAAGAAATGCCGGATTCTTGTTGGATATTAATGTCACCCCAAGAAAATTGCCACGATGAAGGTCATAGCAGGCATGAGATTGGTCATGGCGGCAACAAAAGTAGCAGATGTTAGGACCAAGCTTTTCAAATATAGGTTTTGTGCCAGTGCTCCCCTGATCAAATCAATAAGCCTCTATTACTTCAAATATATATATAAATATCTAATGACCATCGTACAATATTTAGCAAGAATTTGAGCAACATTAGACAAGAATCTTGGCAAAAGTTTGAACCTTCTCATCTTCATATATGCGTGGAACTTACCCGAACAAGCCACAAAGAAACCCGTAGAAGGCAACGGTCCAAGTTAACCTTGGTCTCTTTTCCCTTAAATAATACAGAGTTAATTAGATCAGAAATAAAAGCACCAGATAAACTTTAACAACAATATATCTTGCAAATCTTCGATACAGAATGCACAAATCCCAGATAAAGAATAAAAAAAGAAAAAGAAACCACCTTTCGATATATAATGCAACAGGAACAATGAAAGCAGCAGCAAATATGAATCGATAGGCCACCATGACCGGAGGGCTCATGCCGTCGTTTGAGGCCAATTTGTACCCAATGTTTACGAGGGCAAATGTGGCTTGGACCAAAATCATGACAAGGGTCGGCTTCAATTCGTGCATTCTGCTGCCGAATGCCATTGTTTCGCACGAACCAATTGATGTTACGGCTCGTGCTTTCTTTTGTTTATGTTTCTGTCTCTATGTATCTCAAAACCATCGACGGCGACTGATGTTGGGGAAAATGCGTCAATAAAATAATTCGGGCCCTGCGGCGGTTGTATTTGGACCCCGCGACAATTTATCGGGATATTATGAAAGTCGAAATGACACCGAGAGAAAACACGAGATTTTACGTGGTTCGGCCAATACCGCCTACCTCCACGGAGAGCACCAGTTTTACTATATTGAGAATATTACACCGTACAAAATAACGCTCGTGTTTAAACCCAAACCCGAGACCCCTTACCCACCCGGGTAATGTTTTTGTACCACCTCTCAAATTACCCTAGTAAAACTACACCCGCTCTCACCCTTATCCACCCGAAGGTGGATAAGTATTTTTACCTCTCACTATTTCTCTCTCACTGGAAATCTTCACTTGATTTGGGATAATAATAACTGAAGAATCCTCAGCCTATTTATAGATGTCTTCAGCTCTTCTGGACCGCTCAAAACTGGTGGACAGGAATCCGCCGCGTCGCCCTTCAATACGAACCGTTCATTAAAATAATATTATAATATAATATTATTTTCTTTTTATATTATAATATTATTTGTTTGTGGGCGGCCGCATGTGGCTGGACCCAACAATTCTCCCCCTCCAGCCTCACTCGACACCTTCCTGACCATCGTCTTCAGCACCGTCAAGCATCCATCCAGCGAGTCTGACTATAATGAGAGTTTCTCGCTCGTAAGTACCACGAACGTCCATTGGCCTTCCTTGTACCAGCTACACATAATCCGAATCAAGAATTCCGGTCCCACCTCACTTGATTCACTCAACGGCCAATCATATGTGCAACTGCCAGCCGACTATACCCGTCGACTCTCGAAGAGGGACTTCGATGCAACCCCTTCCCCAGCAGGATTTCCCTTCTCACCATCGTCTGCCCCACGCGCGCGCGATTTCTGTGAACCCATCGAAGTCTGAGTATTGTATACCATACTCACGTTCAGACGATACAAACTTCCTCGCTCTTCTCCCTTTGGTAGGACCATTTCAGCCATGTGTGATTTTCCAGACTCCCCTTGCTATGAAACTCCATAGCCATTGGAATCTGTTCGGCTCAAGGATATTAAATTCCACGCAACTTTAGGACAACGTCACACCACCAAAAAATGCGCACCGCTCCTTCAACCATTTTGATCTTCACCGTTCCAACACCATGAACAACACAACGATATCCATCGGCCCATGGAGATCGAAAAAACCTGTTCGTATTCCCGGAACGCATCAAAATATCATCTTGGAGCAAACCCAGATATAATATCCTTCTTTATGAGAACGAGCGCCATCATTAGAGACTGTGAGAACGTCTCCAAGATGAATCGTGTGCTACCTCTGTTGTGGAATTTTCCTAGCCGTCTGTCCTTCTTCCTCCAAGTCGGACCATTTATCCTGATGTGTCCCGGCTCACCACCTTTGTAGCATCACATGCCCTTCCCGCCACCTGGATTTGAACCTGCTGCAGTCCCCAAATCCCCTGGCGTATCACCTTCCTCTACGATTCGCTCCGTGTATAGCCAACACCCGACTATCACCATAAATTGGCCGCCTTCTCTTTTCACGCTTCAAAAGAGTTGACTCCACCATCTACCGCCTTCACCGGCTCTTTTCCGTACCAGATGGTTGTGACCAAATTATTACCCGAATCAGGAAGCGAGGTAAGAAGTAAAAGAGCCTTACTTCTTCCTCTCCGACACATCTTGACCCCAAATTCTCCCAGTCATTTTCACCCGGCTTTCCCTCGTCTCCCTCCAAAGCTATTCGCCAAGCTTTGTTGAACGAGCACATCCTTCACTCTTCTATGCCGCAGAGCGAAACCTCCCATACCATCAAATTGTCGCCCTTTAGTGCTGTTATCCGTCGCTATTATCCTTGCAGAGATTCAACAGCCCCGTCCCAAATAGTACTGATCAGATAATTCCCAGGAAAGGCTAGCGACCTGCCTCCTAGACAGAATTATCCTTCTAAGTAAGTTCCCAGGAAGATCTGGTGGGGTCACATCGGTCCCACTTATGCACCAGTCACCTAGACAGAACTTGCTTACACAGTACTATTGCCACAACTTGCCAAAACTTCCACCGCCGCACAAGCTCCGCCCGACACCGAGCATTCCATCAACGATATCCCATCTTGTACCGCCGTTTCACGAACGGAACACGCCGCCGGCACAAGTCATCACCTCGTTGAACACTCGCTCTGATATTGGCTCCCCCGGACCGCTAAACCCTTTTGATATATTTTCTGATGTGGAAGATCAGGCACAGCTGCAACCACAGAGCATAATCAGAATACCAGCAGGGTAAGGCTCTGATACCACTTGTTGGGGAAAATGCGTCAATAAAATAATTCGGGCCCTGCGGCGGTTGTATTTGGACCCCGCGACAATTTATCGGGATATTATGAAAGTCGAAATGACACCGAGAGAAAACACGAGATTTTACGTGGTTCGGCCAATACCGCCTACCTCCACGGAGAGCACCAGTTTTACTATATTGAGAATATTACACCGTACAAAATAACGCTCGTGTTTAAACCCAAACCCGAGACCCCTTACCCACCCGGGTAATGTTTTTGTACCACCTCTCAAATTACCCTAGTAAAACTACACCCGCTCTCACCCTTATCCACCCGAAGGTGGATAAATATTTTTACCTCTCACTATTTCTCTCTCACTGGAAATCTTCACTTGATTTGGGATAATAATAACTGAAGAATCCTCAGCCTATTTATAGATGTCTTCAGCTCTTCTGGACCGCTCAAAACTGGTGGACAGGAATCCGCCGCGTCGCCCTTCATTGGAGTACGCCGACGATCTCTTTACCCCAGCTTGGAAAAAAGATGCCCATGAAATGAACGTAATTAGGTCAACATAACATCGACGAGAGACTTGGAGAGTGATTGTGAGCCAGCCGTTCGCGCTTTTTTTTTTTCTAACTTTTTAATTTAAAATGCTTATAAGTCGCTACTCCGCCACTGACGTTATTAAAAAAGCGCTAGAACTCTGCAACGTTTTATTCTCGAGACTTGCGCAGTCACTGGCTACATTTCTTTTCAGCGTCTTTTCTAGCTCCTCGGATCTGTGTTCTGTGATTCGCTCGCACTAATTCATTCGCCAGATTAGAAACTCCGTAACGATGTGAGTGCTCTGTCTTTCTGGTTCGAAATTCGTCGCATCTGAATCCGGTTTCAAGTGCTTGGTTTGCGGGTCTTTCTTTATGCTATTTGATCCTTGTTTTTCGTTGGTATATTAATTCCAGTTGTTTGTTCCTAATCCGATTAATTGATTCGCTGCCTTACCTTTCACTGTATTTGATTCTTCACGATTTGTGACGCATTTATGATACGGGCTGAAAATAAAATCGCCAAGGTGAGAATTTCGATCGACAATGCTGTTAACAGCGCTTTCTTGGCTCAACAAGGGCTGAAGCTCGACTCTAGTTAGCTCGACATACAAGTTTCTCTCGTGATTTTCAGTATGAAGTGCGATGTTGAAACCTCTTTTTTTTCAGGCGATTTTAAAACCTTCAGCTAATGCGATTCTCAGATAAATCAGCTTTGCTTTCTGATTGCTAATGCTGTTTAAAAGATTTGATTAGTACTATGGGGATTCTCAATTACGCATCAGCCATCAATCACTTTATGAAGCTGTGGCATCATTTTTTTAATCGTTCTTAATGTCGGGTTTTTACCCTTTTAGGGCCGACGATGAGCCTGTTGACCAAAAGAGGGAGTTCGAAGATCGTTGCAAGGCACCTTGTACGCGACCGCTGATAGAATACGAGGTAAATTGTCATCACGAATTGAACCTTCTGCATTCGATGGATTTAACTCACCTTGTTGATATCTAACAAAACCGTAATTCCTTGTAGCCATTTTCTTCCGTCTCATAATTAATCACCATTCGAGGCGTTTCACCTTTGTCTATTAAAAACTTGATTCATAAGAATAGATTTAACGCAAAACCGAGGGAGCTTGCAGCTATATACTCCGTGATCGGTTGATTGTGATATCACTTCATGGTCACGAAAAAATGCATTGATCGATTCATACCATGTTGAATGATTGCTTCACCTAAAAGCTTTTAAGCTTGAAGGGGCTGTATCATATTTAAAATTTATATACTTTATTTCCAGCACGCCCCCTTCGCTTCTAGACCGATTTCTTTCTTAACTAGCCTTAGAAGTGTAATTTTTCTTAAATAGGTTGGCGTGAGGATTCCTACCCGTGACCTCCCTTAGACGTGTAATTTTTACGAATGAAAGTTCTAAATGTTTTATTGCTCAGGGCGTGTATTATTTATACAGAGCATGAATAAAATATAAACAAAGTCATTCGTAATTCGTTCATGCTAACATCTGAAAGAGTCGTCCACAAGTGAGTGATAACATGTTGTCTGTTGATATATAGGAATGCACCAAGAGGATTGAAGGCGATGAATCTGGGCACAAGCACTGCACGGGGCAGTACTTTGATTACTGGCGCTGCGTAGATAAATGCGTATGCTTCAAATTCGATGCATTTTCACTCGCTATTTTCTCTTTACCTGGAAAAAAATCTTGATTTCATAAATGCCTAATAATATTCTGCTATTAAATCTTTTACAGGTTGCAACCAAACTATTTTCTACTCTCAAATAAGAAGGAGACGGCATCGAATTCGACCGATTCTTGCCCCCAACGCTCCTCTGTTTATTCCATTGATTTGGAAGGTTTTGCAGTTTTTTCACCTAATAAAACTACAATTGCGGGACCGTTTCTTACGAGTTAAGACGTTTTTTTGTCTAATGTAGCAACACATATATATTCTTATGCCGTTTTGGCCATTTTGTTCTTAATTTTGGACCAAATGCTTTCCTTGCTGCATCAAGAAAATTTCCACCTCTATTGATAGATTATTGGATACCCGTAAATGTAGCTGCTAAATCTATGGCATCCATGAATCTCATGATTTGAACCACACATATAATCAAATTATTTTATAAAAAAATACTTCGAAAATTTACCATTTTCCCACATTTTTCTGTAAGTCTTGTTCTCCCATTGCAAAAAACATTAAAATAAAAAAGAATTTTTTTTATTGTTCTTCCCATCACAAATCTGAAAATGGGTGGGAGCAAGCTAAGGAAAGCCATCGGAGCGGTGAAGGACCGAACCAGCATCGGGCTAGCCAAGGTGGGTTCCAAGGCCTCCCTTTCGAGCCTCGACGTGGCCATCGTGAAGGCCACGCGGCACGAGGAGTACCCTCCCGACGAGCGCCGCATCCACGAGGTCATAACCCTGACGTCGTACTCCCGGGCCCACGTGAACGCGTGCGTGGAGAAGATCGCCAAGCGCCTCAACAAGACCAAGAACTGGGTCGTGGCCCTGAAGACGCTGGTCCTCGTCCAGCGGCTCCTGTCCGAGGGGGACCGCGGCTACGAGCAGGAGGTCTTCTTCGCCACGAGGCGCGGGACCCGGCTCCTCAACATGTCGGATTTCAGGGACGCGTCGAGGACCGTGGACGCGTGGGATTACTCCGCGTTCGTGAGGACCTACGCGCTGTATCTGGACGACCAGCTCGAGTTTAGGATGCAGGGGAGGAATCGGTGGAGGCGAGGAGGGGGCGGCGGTGGCAGGGAGGAGGAGGAGGAAGGCGGCGGAGGCGGTGGCGGTGGTGCGTTGAGCTGCAAGGTGGCGGCGGCGGCGGAGAAGGTTACTCCGGTGAGGGAGATGAGCGTCGACGGCGTTAACAATAGGGCTCATCATTTGATGCAGATTCTCGAGAGGTTTTTGGCCTGCAGGCCGACAGGTATGTATGATCCTCGTAAAGTTACGATTAGGGTTGTCAGTGGGGCGGGGATTCCCCGTTCCCCGTGGGGATATGCTTTTAAATTACTAAAATACCTCATTTATATTATTGTAATATAGATAATAGTTAAAATAATTTAAATATTAGCTAGAGAGATCTTATATGTGAGCATCTCTTATGTGGCAATGATCGGTACCACATCAATACGTCACATTAACATAAGAGGTGTCAGTCAATCAATGGCACGTAGAATGTATCAATCAATATCACATCACCTCTTATGTTGATGTGGCACCAATCAGTGTCACATAACAGATGCTCAAATAAGGTGAGCACCATAAAATTTTTCTTAAATTTTATATCCGTTTTGTATATTATCAATATTTAAAAAAAAAAAAAAAAGAAATCGGGGGGACGAGGACAATTTCGTCCCTGTTTGCTTGGCGGGGACTGGGACGGGGAATCGATCCCCAATCAATCCCGCCCCGTTGACGTGCCTAGGGTTTTCTTTGGCTACAGTGTAGTATCTCATGATATATGGAATAATAATGCAGGTGCTGCTAAGCTTAACAGGGTCGTGGCAGCCGCGCTCTACCCGATCGTGAAAGAGAGCTTTCAGCTCCACTCCGACATGTCGGAGATATTAGGAACCCTAACGGACCGGTTCATGCAGCTCGACCCGCCCGAGATGGCCAAGGTGTACGAAATCTTCTGTCGGGTCTCGAAGCAGCACGACGAGCTCAATTCCTTCTACTGCTGGTGCAAGAGCGTGGGGATCGGCCGTTTCTCCGAGTATCCCGAGGTCCAAAAGATCCCCGAGAAAAAACTCGACGCAATGGACGATTTCATCCACCAAAAGGCCGCCATGTCACACAAAAGAAAGGACCAAAAGCCCGTCGAACCTCCAACAAACCCTAAACCGCCGCCGGTTAAAGAATCTGTTAATAGCAATAAAGAAGGAGACGACGCGAAAGAAGTAATAATAAAGACCGATGCGGTTAAAGAAGAGAGCAACTGTAGATCGAAACGAGAAGGGACCGGCGATTTATTGAACTTCGGGGAAGATGATAGAGAAGAAAACAAGCTCGCGTTGGCCTTGTTCGAACCGAGCCACCAGCAAGAGCCCGAGAGCAAGCCGTGGGAGCCTTTTAAGGATCACTCATCATCTCCGAGGGAATGGGAAGCCGCGTTGCTGAGATCCGTGGGCCATTCGCCGAACCCGAACCCGTCGTACGAGCTGGCCAGCAACGGACCGTACCAACACGGCGGTTCGATGATGGCTCGGCGTCAACAAACCGCTGGCTATGGCGGTAATAATAACAGCGATCCTTTCTATGCTTCTCTTGCGGTCGCGCCGGCGCCGTATGTTCAAATGTCGGAGATGGAGAAGCATAGGTTGAGGTTTGCGCAAGAACAGCTTGCGTGGCAACAACATGACCAGAATATTAATCGGAAGGATAATAACTTCGGAGGTTTTACGAGAATGCAATGAAATGGAGGGCAAATATATATCTATATACATATATCTAAAGGGGACTTTGTGTTGTGATTCCATTCCATCAAACTATATGAAACTCATTTAAATATACAAAAACATGTGTTTTTTTTTTTATTTTTTTTTATTTTTTTTATGCCTAATCGTTGTATATTGATTATTATTTTTTATGTTAATATTAAATACTGCGATATTACGGGGCGCCAACCCCCTCCCCCCCAAGAAAGAAAACTTCAAGGCTGTCCGCTACAAAAGAAACGGCCATTTGGTAGAAATTCCCCCAATTCCTTCAATTTAGGGCTTATTTAGATTGAAAATAAAATGGATCAGCTGTCGGAGAACAAAGTGATAGCGATACACTTTGCTGCTGCGGCGTCCTCTGTGGCAATGGGAACGGCTATCACGCACCCACTCGACACTCTCAAAGTTCTCTCGCAGGTTTAGGGTTTAAGGTTTCTCATTTCTATTCCTGTTTTTAAGTTAAATTTACTTTTGCTAGCTAGAGCTTGACATTTAATGATCCTGGACGATCTCAGGTTGGCTCAAGTGCGAAAAAAGCCCCTTCGTTGGCTGAGATTCTTAACAGAGTTCGAGTTTTTTCAGGATATTCTGGTAATTTTCAGCACCTGGATTCTGATTGAAAATGTCAAGCATGATGCATGAGCAGCTTATTTATCCAGCGTATCCTGATGATTGTGTAATGTTATGCCAAATTGATGAAATGTCCGATTCATTTTGGCCTTTATGGTCATAATGATCTGCTAAATTGCTGGTGTTTTCTTAGGTATTTACAGTGGTGTTGGATGGTTGACCCTTGGTAGCACATTAGGTCTTGGATGTCGGTTCGGTGTTTATGAGATATTTACAGCATTTTACAAAGGTAAAAAAAATATTCATGCTTCTTTTCTTCGCTTTTGGTTCCTTTTCGCGTGAACCATCGTTGAATCTCAATAAAAAAATTTCCCCATCGAAAGAAATGATCGAACGATTGATAAAGATCGTTAGGCACCGTTACAACATGAATAATTATGATCAATTGTTTCCCTATGTTCACGAGCTGACACGCATAAATACCCATCAGATGGACGCGAAGACGATTACGTGTACGTCTCCGAAGCCCTAATCGCAGGAGTCGCAGCTGGCACCGCGGAGTCCCTTCTACTTTCTCCGTTTGAACTTCTCAAAGTTCGAGCCCAGGTGGCATCCGCTTCTCGTTCCCCTCGATCTCCACCCGTTGCAAACAGAGCAATCGATCGTTCGTTAGTAGCAAGATTGCTCCCTAGATATCCTTTGGAGATGACCGCAATGAACGAATCAATAGGCCTACTTTCGACGTTGTCCACTAAACTATCAAGCATGTTTGATGCTTTGAAAGAGTATCCATGGACGATGACGGGCTCCGGGAAGCCTCCAGCTGTCGGTTACGTCAGAACACCGAGCGAAATCACTGTTCTCGAGGGTTTGGGTGCCATGTGGCGGGGTCTCAGGCCCGGTTTGGTTCGCGATTCGGTTTTTGGAGGCGTATTTTTCTCAACGTGGCAATTTCTGCACCAAGCTATGGTTAACTGGAAAGCTGCAGGCATGGACCCAATGCCAAGGTCCGTTTCTTAATAACCTGATAATGAGGCTTAAACAAATATATAATATCTAAATATATATATATATATATATATATATATATATATATAAGTGGGAGATGAATGTTGCAGGTTCAATAGTGAAGTTGGTCCACTCTCTCCGGTAGCTGTGAGCGTTGCAGCTGGTGTATCGGGTTCGCTTGCTGCGGCGGCTTCTCACAGTTTTGACACTTGTAGAACCCGATCACAGTGCACTATCATTTCGAAGGTAGTTTTTTCGTCTACTATTATAGGGTAAACTCCTCTATAACCCCTTGTGCTTAAACTGAAAATCACGTTACTACCTTGTGGTTTGTAAACGTCGCGAAACTCCCTTATGGTTTAGAAAACATATCATCATACCCCTTATGGTTTAGAAAACATATCACCGTACCCCCAAAAAATGGGGAGAATGTGAAAAGTTAACTAAACCACGAGGGGGTTTTATGTTATTTTAAAACCATAAGTTTTTGGTGATGAGTTTCTAAACCACGGGGGTGTTTTATGAATTTTAGCCACTATTATATGCTCTTACTTATCAAATGTGGATTCGAGATCCTTTTTTCCCGAATTCCAACTGTAGTGTTTGATTTATCTGTTGATGGGCAGTACGTTTCGATGGAGAGGAAGTTTCTCAAGTGGAGCAGACCGGGTAAGAGATTCGAGAGGCTTGTTGGGATACATCCTGCTGATAGAAGCTTATTGCACAATGGCTTGTGGCTGAGAATGGCTCGGTGTGGCATCGCTTCGTCTCTCATCGTTGGGAGTTACTTCTTCTCTGTTGATCTTTTGCTTTCCCCCAATTAAATTAATCTCTCATCCGTCTTATTACACACACACATAACTAGGTAGAGGTTCATGTATTGAACTATTTATTACATCGTTTTAGAGTCTTGTTCCTTCACTATTTATTGCATTTGTTGCGGGCTGTTTCATTTAGCAGCTAAGGTATAAGGTTGAGGAGTCTTATTTTCTCCAAGTAATAGAAAGAAAATCATTTAAATATTAGAGCCTCCTGTAATAATATGATGATCAAGGCTTCGAACCATCCTAAAAACAGAGAGGCTTCGATCGAACCACGTTCGAATGTGTAGTTAGATGTTGGCTCGTGCGCGAGCGTATTAGTTTCTATGTGGGTGATCGGAATGTTTAAATGAAGTATTAGGGGTGTGTGTATCATTGTTAATATTTATAGGGGTCGTAGGATATTTTATCGATAGTGAAGGGAGTGTGCATGTGATTACTCAAGATAAACTCGACTTGTGCCACGCTTGCGCTTATGAATATAAGAAGAAAAATTAATAAAAAGAAAAAGGGAGAAAAATTGAATATCTACTTCACAATCAGTCGCGGATCTCAGCTGCTGCCTGTCGGATTCAATCATCTACTCATCGCTCGACGCGTCGTTGCACATTTTCAATGCAACCGAAGAAAATTTTTCGAGCTTCACCAATCGCCATGTTGCAAATACACGTTTTGGAATGATTCCCGAAAAATCTAGGTCGTTGGGTTCGATAGCTAAAGCTTTTATTCGTTTTTTAAGAATTATTAGAAGCTGATCATCGACACCAAATCCTAGCGGGGACAGGATTTAGTTGCGTTTTCGTTGGCAGAACGGGAGAAGATGACTGAGGAGCACCGATCGAGTGCAAGGCTGTCGTCGGTGGATTCGCTCGACTCTCGCTGGGTATACCAGCCAGATGACGTGGCGGATATCGATCGAGATCTGATGAACGGCGTCGGATCGCCTCCGAACGTGGATTCCGACGAGGAAGATGAAGATGATGCGGAGCAGAGATTGATTCGCACTGCACCTCGTATTGACCCCTTTGATGTTGAGGCGCTGGAAGTTCCAAACGCTCCCAGAAATGATTTTGCAGAGGTATACAAACACGCGCACTCTATTTGTATAAGTTGGATGCGTGTTATTTGTCACCTACATATACTGAATGAAAATGAAAATACATTCTTAAAAATTTATGGGCTTGATTTCAATATTTTGCTTGAGATTTATAGTTAGCATTCCGAGATTAGGATTGCATTACCACGTATCCATAGTTCCTAGATTTGCTTCTACAGACTTTTCCGTATGTGCCAGCCTGCTATTAGGTCTGAGCGTTATTATGGATGGAACTTCAGGGATTTGGGTGTTTGTGTTCATTTTGTTTTTTTGTTTGTCTTAACTTTTTAATCTCCTGTTGTTTGATTTTACTTCGGCAAAAACTGAAATGATAAAATGCAGTTGTTAGTGCGGGCTTCTTGATTCTGGATATATAATTGCAGGATCCCTCTTTGGGCAGGAGGATCACATTGGCATTTTTGACACTCGGGTTTGTCTTCGGTGATGTGGGAACCAGTCCATTATATACTTTCAGTGTGATGTTTAGCAAGGCACCATGTAATGGGAATGAAGATGTTCTTGGTGCACTGTCTCTAGTTTTGTATACGTTAATTCTGATTCCACTAATCAAATATGTCCTCATCGTGCTTTGGGCAAATGATGACGGTGAAGGTATGCCTCAACCTTTTGGTTTGTCATCAACAACATTGTAGTTGTATGACTTATATTTGTTTAATCTGCTGCTGCAGGAGGGACTTTTGCTTTGTATTCTTTGATTGCTAGGCATGCCAAAGTAAGTCTGCTTCCTAACCAAATTCCATCAGATGTCCGATTGTCAAGCTTTACCCTTAAGGTACCATCACCTGAATTGGAGAGGTCACTGAAATTAAAAGAAAAACTAGAAACATCTCTCACATTAAAGAAGCTTCTTCTGATGTTGGTCCTTGCGGGTACTTCAATGGTGATTGCTGATGGTGTTGTTACGCCTGCTATGTCAGGTTCTTTTCTAGATTTTTAATTCCAAGAGGATATCGTGCTTTGCGGACCTGAACATTGAGTTTGAGGGTTGTCAATATTTAGTTTTTATATTGATTTATCCCATAAAATTCTCGCTTGTTTTTTCTTTTTTGCAGTTGTATCAGCTGTTTCTGGCTTAAAAGTTGGAGTTTCTGGAATAAGAAAAGGTTATTGGAACTTTGATACTAACTGCATTCCCAACTCTGAAACAATTATTCAAGTTTCTCATTCCTCAAAAAATCCCTTTTTCACCATTAGCTAGTATGATAGAGAGACAACTAATTACCTTCATGTTAGACTCAGGGGGTTCTTTCGTTACCGCTCAAATATGAGTTAAGCCCCCACCTGTGTGATTGCACTTCCCTAATTGCATATGCTAGGTAGATTGCACTTCTATGTTACATGGGTATTAAAAGTTAGTGATGGTATGGCACCATTAATAGTCCTATTATTAGCATTCATCATGATCCATCTATAAGAATTAGTTAAAATAGTGCTTCCTCTTTGCGTCTTTTGCAGATCATGTGGCGGGAATCTCTGTTGCTTTTCTTGTAGTCCTATTCAGTGTACAGAGATATGGGACAAGTAAGGTTGGGCTTGTAGTTGGTCCAGCCTTGTTCGTATGGTTTTGTTCTCTCGCTGGGATAGGCATTTACAACCTTGTAAAATATGATTCTAGTGTTGTGCGGGCATTCAACCCGATCCACATATACTATTTTTTCAAGCGCAATTCAACCAAGGCGTGGTACTCTCTTGGCGGCTGCATTCTTTGTGCTACAGGTAACATCTGATTGGAAGAGCGTTTCATTATTTTGTTTTGCTGTGTGATTTCTGTGTAACGTTCCTTCTCTTTAGGCTCTGAGGCGATGTTTGCGGATCTTTGCTATTTTCCTGTTAGGTCAGTACAGGTAGGCCATAATCTGCATTTCTATTAGATCTTTAATGTAGGAAAGTCAGATGATCATTCTCACTAACAATGAATTTTTATCTGGGCAGCTGATCTTTGTGCTCATCGTATTACCTTGCCTTCTGTTGGGTTACCTGGGCCAAGCTGCTTATCTTATGGAACATCATGCTGATACAACACAGGCATTCTTCTCTTCGGTTCCAAGTAAAGACATATTTCCTTGTCATCACTCTTAGTGGTTGCATATATGGATCTTTTTTCTCTTTCTGTTTGAAGTTTCTAAGTTTTTTATGGGTGTTTTGTTTACTTAACTAAATGAGATGAATAACCTGATCTCTCCATACTTTCTATCTGCTACAGATGGAGCTTTCTGGCCTGTCTTTATCATAGCCAATTTAGCAGCACTGATTGCTAGTAGGACCATGATTACAGCAACATTCTCTTGTATCAATAAGTCGACCACACTTGGTTGCTTTCCTCGTCTTAAAATCATACATACCTCAAGAAAGTTTATGGGTCAAATTTATATTCCTGCCATGAACTGGATGCTGCTGGCGTTAGCACTGGTTCTGGTCTGCACTATCTCAAACATATACGAGATTGGAAATGCATATGGTAATAATCTTAACACTACCTTTTGGAACTCGTTATCTCTTTAGCTTACTTCTAAAATTAGTCTTGATGGATTCCTGGCTTGAATTTTCTGTAAGTCAATCTTGTTGCAGTTATATTCATCATGCATCATTTTACCTACCATGAATTGGCATATGGTTCTGCTAATGTGAATTTGTGGTTTTAGCAATAATGATTTAATGTGTATGATTTAATGTGTATGCATATCTTTTAACAGGGTTTTATTGTAGCAAGCTTCAGTCGAACAAATATAGCCTGATAATTTGCTCATTACGCCGTCTTTTAAAACATACCATCTATTTCCGATGAATTTACAGGTTTAAGCATCCTCTCTCAATTTACTTCTCCTTTTTACAGGCATCGCCGAACTTGGTGTAATGATGATGACCACCGTCTTAACTACTCTCGTGATGCTTCTTATATGGAAGACAAAAATCTTCATCGTGCTGAGCTTCGCCATCGTTTCCTTGGGATTGGAGTTGACCTTCTTTTCGTCAGCCTTACGTAGTGTAGGCGATGGGAGTTGGATCATACTCGTCGTTGCTGCTATCATCTTCATGATAATGTCAATATGGAACTACGGGAGCAAGCTGAAGCACGAGACGGAGGAAAAGCAAAAGATGCCAACGGAATTACTCCGCACGCTGGGTCCCGAGCTCGGGACCGTTCGCACCCCCGGCATCGGGTTGCTTTACAGCGACCTGGCAAAGGGCGTGCCCGCAATATTCGGGCGTTTCCTCATCACGCTGCCTGCTGTCCATTCGATGATCGTGTTTGTATGCGTGAGGCATCTCTCTGTTTCTCTCGTGCCGCCGAGCGAAAGGTTTATGTTCAAGCGCGTTGGCCCCAGAAGCTACCATATATTCCGCTGCGTCGCCAGGTATTAATTACCTCATTCAGTGTGTTAATGTTTCTGTTTTCACATGTTTTCTGTTGTTGAACTTCGTAAACATCTCTTGGTAGAGGTTGCGGGACAATATCGTTCTGGATACTTTTGACAGCTTTCAGTGACCCATGTCTTTCTTACACGGTGGCTCGTATGAGTTGCATGTATATTCTTCTGATACACGAGAAAGCGAAACGGGGTTGATAATAACTCTTGAATTTGTTTATATTTTAGCACACATTAGCGGTAGATTCCCGTATGTTTCATGCATTAATATGTCCTTCAAAGGCCGGTTTTCAGAGTTTTGTATGACATCAACATAATGGGATAATCCTAATTGTATGTTAATGATATGGTTCTGGGGATAAAAGGTATACTATCTCAGGTATAGTTTAATGGTAACAACAACTTATTTCATTCTTATAGCTTCGAAGCTAGGTTTATTCAACCATACCCAGTTAGATTATGACATGCCTCTTCTTTTTCCTTTGCAAATCATGTCTTGTACCATTTTTTATCTGGCATTGGAAACCCACGTAATGATTGTCAACTGAACCTTTTTTTTTGCAGATACGGCTACAAAGACGTAAGCAAAGAAAACCCGCAGGCCTTCGATCAGCTACTCATCGAGAGCCTCGAGAAGTTCATACGCAAGGAAGCTCAAGAGCGATCGCTGGAGAGCGACGGAGATTACAACTCCGATTTCGAAGAGGAGCCTTCTCCTCCGCAGACTCCGATGGCGCCAAGCGGAAGCCTCTTTTCCCTCGGGGCCCCACTCTTAGCCGAGTATAAGAGCACGCGCAATCCCGGGCCCTCAAACAAACCGGATAATCCCGGGCCCTCGAGCAAGACGGGCACGGATTCTCAGGACAGCCTCGAGACCGAACTCTCCTTCATACGAAGGGCAAAGGAGTCGGGGCTCGTGTACCTCCTCGGGCACGGAGATATCAGGGCGAGGAAGGATTCGTGGTTCTTCAAGAAGTTGATCATCAACTACTTGTACTCCTTCTTGAGGCGAAACTGCAGGAGGGGGACCGCGAATCTGAGCGTTCCTCACTCGCATCGCGTGCAAGTGAGCATGACCTACATGGTATGAAATCTTTTTCCACCACCAGTAGCTTTAGTAAAAATTTTCTCACCAGATTTTGGCTTTCGAGGGATGTTTTATTGGTGCAGTTTGTTGGGAGTTAGTTTTTAGACGTGACCAATGTTGTCGTCAAATTAAAATCTATTTGAAGTTGAGATTTTGAGCGTGCTTTCTGGTCACTCTTTCTTACTGACTGATGATCGAACGTGTTTGTAATAATGTTATATATAGTTTGCAACACTGTAAGAATATTACAAGCATGTCATAAGCTGATGCCTTAACAAGATATCATCATATAGCGAACAAGGAAAATTACTATAGTTCATTACACATTTATTGAAATCCCTATGTACCAATATCCTCGCATTCGACACATCTTTTAGTGGTAGCCCAAAGGCGCAGGTGCCTCCCGTAGTTCCTTGCCCTCGTAATGTATATCCTGCACAATAATAAGGCACAAGTAGTTACAGAAACACATCGCCTCTAAACAAAGAAGAAACGAAGAGAGAATTGATTTCTTTATACGGAAGCAAAGTGATTGACGTCTCTGTGGTGAGCTTCATCAGCTCGAATGACCATAATAACATCCTTGAGGGTCGCGTCTTTAGGTAGCCTCCAGTAATCGATCGAAATCGCCGGTGCAGGGACGTTCACGATCGAGCCGTTGTCGATGTCCTTCAGGTACTCGGTGTACGAATGAATGGCCTCTTCTTCCAAGTAGCCCACGATTCTGTGGGCCAATTTGGGGGAAATCAGGTAGCCCACGAAGTAGGCGTTGAAGAATATTCCCTGCACTACGAGCACGAGCATCCTCTCGTACCATTTGGGCTGCACGAGCTCCACCATCGTCATGAGGTGCATCCTCTCGTTCTCCGCCTCCTCAAGCAGCGCCTTGATCCACCCTCCGCTTTGCTGGAACTTGCGCAGAGATCTGAGGTGTAACAGCATTCCTCCCACCATGCCTGGTACTGCCGCCACCGTCTCCAGCATCATCGCACGGCATCCGTAGCGTCTCTGCAGTTGTCGAAGATCATAATTTCAAAATTCACACCGAGTAGCAGCAGAAATTAGGCGCATCAGGTGTTGATTGTGTTTACCTTGAAGAACAGATCTGTCGGCATCCTGAGGAGCTTCACCATTCGGAAAGCGATTTTGTCGATGAAGGTCTTCGGCGCGTGGTGCTTGCTGAGATCGATCGATAGGTCTGAAGTGTAAGTTTCCCAGGGCTGCGCAAAACAAAGTAGGAGATTACCGCCAGATCGGAGCACACGCGGAGATCTATGATGTTAATTACCGTACCATGAAGCAGTTCCAAGGCCATTCCGTGCCGTCATCCCTAACGATCTTCGTCCGGGAAACTCCCCAATAGCTTGACGTCACCGCCTTCTCGTCCTTGCGCGACGGCTCGTTGGACTCCCCGCCGGAACCTTTTTTACTCTGATCCGCAGCCGGCGGCGAGATCGTCGCCATCCACCTCGGACGAACCAGCGCCGTAGCGCTTATTACCTGCTCGCGCGCAGGAGTTGCCGGCACGTGTCTGCCGGAGATCGCGCGTTTGAACACCGTTCTCGCCGCTAAGAAGTTCATATTCGCCGATGATCGGATTTTGGAGCTGGTGTTGTTCGGTTATCTACACGTGCGTGGCCTTGACTATTCTTCTGAGATGACGTGGCGTCAGGTGAGGTTTACATATGCCGAAGAAAGTTTGGGCCAAAAAGGACGAAATTGCCCTCGGCATTCTTGGAGCGCACGCACGACTAGCAAGCCGTGGGGAGTGCTTTCAGCTGACAGGTGTCATTATGTTTTTATTTATAAATGGACTTCGGCCAAGTATTTTTTCAAAAAGGTTGCTTGGATTATATTATACAGCACATACAAATTAACTCAATCCCTTGTGACTGGTTATTCCAATAATATTTCTAATTTATAGTCCACTATTTAATTTTCTTAAGTTATAAGGTCATCAGGAACCGATTCGTCGTTTTCAGTTTGACCATTGACATACTCATATAATTGGTGCATGAATTTCTAATATACGTAGGTTGTAACCAACGTTGACGTGACTTTATTTAAAATCGGCCATACCTAACCCAATAAAATAATTTTATATTCTTAAAAAAAAAACACAAATAATTTCGTCCCATGAATACTTTGATGATCTTGAGAGGCCTAACTAAACCTAGAATATACATATATAGTGGCCATCCTTAAACATAGCTAATAATGCAAGAAGAATGATTCTCCGCCCATGCATTATTAATCACCCTTAATTCTCGTACTAACCACAAAAAAAACGCGATGATCCTTAATCATCCAACCCTTCGTTTGTTCTTCACAACATTATATATATATATATATATAAATCACGTACCCATGCAACTAACTACCTCGTAAATCTCCTCAAAACAAAAAAACAGTTATTGCATTAATTCTGGTTAATAACATCTCTTCCTTCTATCTCTCCCATCATCTCGTTTCCTTGGTGGTGGTAGAGTTTTTCACAAGACAGAGATATTATCAGCTCTTACATGACCACAGTAACATGTAGGAAGGAGATCATATCAAAGATTGGAAAAGCATGGAACTTGCTAGAATCACGCAGCTCATGATAATGTGGTGCAGCATACGCAGCTTTCGTGTTGCTCTTGTGGGTGGAAATCACACGGCTTCGAGATTCTGCACTCGCTAGAATTCCATTTTTTTTCCCTACCGTTAATTTCCTCGCGCGTGTTTTTTCATAAATTATCGTTCTTTAATAAATTTCTGCTTTTTTTAATCGATTTCCTTAGCTTCGTCTCTCTCCGTCTTTTCACGATTGATTTCTTTCTCGATTAGTATAGCTTTTTCTTGAACTCTGAAAAAAAAAATGGGACGTGTGTGCCTATCGAAGAAAGGAGCCTACAATGTAAACTATGGATTAGGGGGGTTGAATAATCCTTCTAATAATTATCAAACCCTATTGATCATAAAGCTTCCCGATTCCCGTGCCCTTCGCGTCATGTCGAGGTCTCTTCTCTTGGCTATGTTCTTCTTCTCATTGCCCTCTCTCTTCACTACTCTGATGAACACATCCGCAAGCTCGACGGCGACGGCGGCGACTTCTCCGCACGAGATGAGTATGGTGGACAAAGACGTCTTCAAAATCTTGCCTATCCTCCTCCGCGATTTGCTCGACGAAGGGCTCGTGAAGAAGGGCCACAAGGGTTACGTGTTGCAGCCCGATTCATCGTACGGGGTAGAGGATGACGAAGACGCTGATCTCGAGTTCTTGAAAGACGCCGGCGTCGATCTCCGAATAGGGCGGCGACAACAAGACGACGCCGAGAAAAAAGGAGTCTTTGACTTCGTCTTCGCTCTGGGCTTTGAAGGGATTAATTGGGCCGAAGCCGCCGTCAAAGAAAATGGGCTGATTATTACTCCGTTGGGCCAAGGCCCATCTAGGGACTTGAAGTTCGCGAGCGACGACTACAAGATCGTCTACTTACGACGATTCGAACACACGGTGGTGGCGATGAAGAAAGTGAGGGAATTAGAAGAATCGTCGTCGCTGACGGCGGCGCCCAAGCGAGTGCTGTGCGGGGTCACGGCGGAGAAGAAGAAAGCGGCGCTGAAACGGCTGGAGGACGTCTACCTCGAGCCGCCGAGGCGGGCCCCGCTCGCGAAGAAGCCGAGGTTTACTTCGAGGAAGATTAAGTTCCTCCCCAATCTGCTGAAAGATTCCCTTGACGAGTACCCGAGGAGGGTTTTCGTCTCCGACGACTCGAGCTCGCTCGAATGGTTTCGAAAGAGGTACCCCACCAAGGGACAGGAGTTCGAGGTGCTGAGCCTGGAGGCGGCGGGCTCGTCGTCGTCGGTTTCGAAGTGGCTGGCGGCGGAGAACAGGGTGAGGCGAGAGGACTACGTGGTGATGAAGGCGGAGGCGCGGGTGGTGGAGGAGATGCTGAGGGATAAGAGCCTCTGCCTCGTGGACGAGCTTTTCCTCGAGTGCGAAAACAAGTGGAGCGACGGAGATGAGAGCAAGAGGGCTTATTGGCAGTGCTTGGAGCTCTACGGTAAAGTCAGAGATCAAGGGATTGCTGTGCACCAGTGGTGGAGGAATTGATTCATTTGTCTTTTTTTTATTTTTTTTATTTCTAATTATCTGACGTGTCGTTCTTTCGTGGTGAATTGAGTAATAATAAATGATGAATGATGAGTTGTGTTATTATGTATATCGTACTTTTTTAAAACGGGAAAAAATTAAGAAAATCTTGATTATCAATAATTTGATTGAAAGCTCGAAAAAATCAAACTAAGAACTAATATGAAACCAGCAGAGTTTGGTGAGCTCGAGTCGAATTTGATTACATATAATCGAACTCGATTTTGGTATCAAAAAGCACGACGAGTTCGAGTGAAGTGAAATTTATTTAATTTTTTGGATGTCATTTACTGGCCTTTTAGTTTTTTTATTTATTTTAAGCATATAATAATATAAAGTGTCGGTTGACTAGTCTACTACAACGCGCTCTCTATAAATACAGGGTCGGCCGGCAACTGTTCACAATTTCGATTAGGGTTTTTTTGCCGTCAATTGCTTTGTTTGAAGATTATTCGGTCACAATGCCTCGCCGAAGCTCTGGTGGTACATTTCTATCTGTTCAGTTTCGGTTTATGTCAATGGTTTGCTCTTGATTATTTGCTTCGTTTCCGCTTTGTGATCTTTTTTGCGATCCGATGCTTTTCTTTTCTTTTTTGTTTTTGAAAAAAAACCTTAATTTGGGGTTATGTTATAATTTCTCCCTCCTCCGCTTTTCCTTAGGTTTTGGTAATCAAATGTCGTGTATGACCTGTAGATCTACTTAGCCCCTTCTATCCGTTGGTGAGTGTATGTGGGAAGTTTGTGTACAATGTTTAACCGCCCAAAAGATTCCAGATATGTTATTATCACAATTTGGTTTCCATTGTTTGCCATACACCTTGAATTTCTATATATAAGAAGCGCATTTAGAGGTGGTTTTTTCTTAGAACTTTAAATGTGAAATATGAGTAAACCTCTCCTTGTGATTAGTTATTTGCGGATTGCACGTATTCACTCTGATTGCAATGTGATTGATGTCAAGCTTAAAGCTTTATTCAAAAGTGTCTGATTGCTCCTTCCATAACTGTGCAGGAAGATCTGCTCCCCGTCCTGCACCTGCACGTAGCCCACCACCTCAGCCAGGTTTGTTCTTCTTTCAAGAATCTCATCGATGCAAGCTTGTCTGTATCTTAAAGAAAATAAGGACTTAGTCTTCACTTCACGAGTAGAGAATATTATTTCCTAGTTTTCATGGATTTGCTTGTTGATTGGGGAGATTAATAACATCCTACTCAACCTGGAGTTATGCGTTGTCTTTGAAGCAATACATGTGCTGTTAGTGTCTGTTAACCAAGCTTTTTCTCTTAAATTGTGACAGCAAGTCATGCACCTCCACCAGCTCCCACTCAGAGCAGCTCTGGTGGCTCAGTTTTGGGGGGCATAGGGTCAACCATCGCCCAGGGTTCGTTAATACATCACCGTACATTCTTCATTATTATAAACGAACGAAAAATTAGGAAACTTCTAGCTGCATCTTCTGTTTATCAATATTAATCCTGTTTTCTTAATAGGTTTGGCATTTGGCACCGGTAGTGCTGTAGCCCACAGGGCTGTTGATGCTGTGATGGGTCCACGGGTGATCCAACACGAGACCGTTGAGTCTCAGGCTACTACTACCCATGCATCATCCCCTGCTGGGGGTGTTAGCATGAGCAATTCTGATGCATGTGCTGTTCACTCCAAAGCATTCCAAGATGTGAGTGAAAACCATCTTAAATACCTCTTAGTGCCTCTTAGTATGGTTGCAACAAATAACAGGATGCTATCTTGTGTATTATGCTTGATTGATGTTTTTATTTGAATGATGTTTTTGTTTTTGCAGTGCATTAGCAGCTACGGTAGTGACATTGGGAAGTGCCAGTTCTACATGGACATGCTTGCTGAATGCAAGAGGAACTCCCCAAACTCTCTGAGCATTTAAGGCTAAGATGATGATGATTGTTTTAAAAAAAAAGTCAATAATTTTTTAGCTTCTTTGGAGAATCTAAAAACTAATATTGTTTATCAGGAAAACATTGTTCGAATTAAAATCGTCTTATCGCTATTTTATCAATGTATTACGTTGACATCCCCCCATTCAACCTTATTGGCTTCCGATTTGAAGTAGCTACTCTGTGTTTGTGTTTGAATATTCGCTCACATTCACCATCTCTGTTGAATGCTATCTTGATCAAGATTTCATCAGTGTTTCACTAGAAAACTTTTCACCACCATTATTTTCATATATTTGAACGTTTGTTTTAGCGATTCTTACAACAAAACGTGTTTTTCTGCTGTCCTGGGGCTTTTAACAAGATTTTTCACTAGTATATTTTCATAACACAACAATGAATCTAATATTAGTTACAGTCTTGACTCCTTAAAATAATACTCCAAAGGCCGCTTGGAATCTTATTCGCTCTTTATCTTAATAGACGATGTTTTTTGTTTCAGTTGAGCCATCTCAATAGTTATCCCCCCAAGAAGGAAAAAAAAAAGGAAAAGGCAAAAGATTCCTTCCTTCAATAATCATGGCGACAGCCAATGAGCATAGCCTAAGAATTGTCTCGTTAAGCACACGTGTTGCCATGTCCAGCCTAATTTTAGAAAGTATTGAAGTTTATTAATTTAGTAAAAACTATATATTAGTGCATAGTGTTCCTCCACCTGTCAGCGATCTATAGGGTAGACAACTACCTAAAAATTGGTACAGCTTTCGCAGAACCATCCCACCAGTCGAAAAAAAGAGTTCTTTTTTTAATCCCTATTTCTGTGTACGAGGTAGAGTGCAACATGTGTCATTGTTAACCTTTGGTGTGCTCAAAATATCAGTTGTTTTTCTCAAGATCTAATTAATAAACGATTATGACGTAATACGGGTTATTTCGTAATTAGTTTAAAATCTTATCAAGAACATGGGGTTTGATCATTTGTGTGATTTGATGCTTAGTCCTTTACCAAATAAAGAAGTAATCTGAAGTTAAAAGTTTTAGTTCTCATTTTATTTTTATGAAATTTAAACCCCACCCACTTGTTTTTCTATATTTCCTATATATGAGTTATAAAACCACTTTCGTTCTTGTAAAGCGGTTTGGCCTTTCTTAAAAACCAAACCACTGCGTGGGTTCTTCCTTCAAAACCATTTTCTATCCTGAAGTTGAGGATAAATTCTTGTACGTACTGAAATTAGTAAGGGCACTCTATTTTTGTTGTCTCCCTTTTTATTCTTTTCTAGTCAATCTTTCTGTTTATAGATTCATTAAAAACATCCCAGTTGCTCTATTATGTATGTATGTCTATCCAAATTGACCAAGAAGTTTTAAGTTCTTTGTCCTTTGTAATACTTCGAATTCTAGAAACCCTCGTTGATCTACTATGCATCATAACAAATTAAGAAATCAGTAAAGAAACCCTAATCTTGTTTTTCTTGTTTTTGTCTTCCTTTCCTCATAGAAAATGGGGAGAGGGAAAATCGTGATCCGTAGGATCGATAACTCAACCAGCAGACAGGTGACTTTCTCGAAAAGAAGAAACGGGTTGCTTAAGAAGGCTAAGGAACTATCAATCCTTTGCGATGCTGAGGTTGGATTGATTATCTTCTCTAGCACAGGAAAGCTCTACGATTTTGCAAGTACCAGGTTTGTCTCTGTGTGATTTATGAGATCTTTGATGGATATTATTTATTACCTAAAGATTCATATATGTAGCAAAGTTACAAAATTTTGCGGTGTTTCTCATAGATATATATATATATATATATATATATTGTTTGCCCTAAATTCTGAGATCTCTTTGGTAAAAGGATCCAGATCTACAAGCATACATATCACAACTTAAGAGCTTGTAAGTTCTTCAAAAGAACCTGTAAGATCCTGAGTTGTCTGTTCACAAGCTTGATGTTTGTTGACCTAAATGTTATACCGGTCTTGGCCTTTTGCTCAAGTGAAATTAGGGTCAAGCTCTGTGTGTGGTAACGTATTTTCCCATAGAAAATGACAAGAAAGATAAGAGCAAGTTATAACAAATAGGTATATATTCATGCTCATTTTCATTTCCTTTGTTGCCTTGTTTCTATGATCAGCATGAAGTCTGTGATTGATAGATACAACAAACTCAAAGAGGAGAATTATCACTATTGTCTGGCGAATCCCTCTTCGGAAGTTATGGTAATCAACTTTTTAAATCCCATATATATAAATTCGTGTGTCGCAACTTTAAAGTATATGTTGATAAACAAGTAATAACAAGAACCCTAGAAAGAGAGGGAGAGAGACTTAGAGCCACCAATAAGCAACTAGAGTGGAGAGTATGTCTTAGAGTAAAACTTGTACTCTTCAAATATTAGGACTCAATTTTATATCAAAAAGCTATATATATCTCCTAGCTACTTACAGAAGCAGCAGCTCAAACACGTTTATAGAAGAGTCGTCGTTTTTTAGAAACCGTTCACCCCGAGAGGGTGACAAAGATGATATTAATGGCATAATTAAGCTACGATTGCCCTTTGTGGACATGATGTTTCTCCTATGATATATATAATGTGAGTTATAGTTCATATTCAAGATGCTTCACATAAAAGTAATTCCCAGATGAATCATATTATATTCTCTTCAGAAGGAAGAAAAATATGAGGGGCAGCAGCAGATAAAGACTTACTAATCAATTCAAAACAAAGCTTAGATGAAACATTATTAAAGCTTGCAAGAACAAGACTCCTGCAAGGACACCTCAATGGGAGAGGGAAGCGAAGAATCATAAGTTCCATTAAAAAATCGTTCGTTTCTTTGAACAGTTACGCAGGATTTG
Source organism: Linderniella brevidens (assembly GCA_004919715.1). Taxonomy (NCBI): domain Eukaryota; kingdom Viridiplantae; phylum Streptophyta; class Magnoliopsida; order Lamiales; family Linderniaceae; genus Linderniella; species Linderniella brevidens. The sequence continues at coordinate 4,620,655 of SWDC01000153.1, read as the reverse complement.
AAAAAAAAACAATAGGTGGCGCAGACTTCGAATCTTGCATACAAAGTGAGGGAGGACGATCCACATAAAAAGGAAAAAAAGGTAACTGTTCTAAGCCATCAAGAACAATCTTTTCAAGTTTAGGATGAACATTTCCATGCTGATGTCAAAAATCTAGTCCTGCGAAAAAAATAAAATATAAGAAGCACGAAAAGGTAGGGCGTTGCATTAAAAACTATAAGCTGATCTAATTCGAGTGTTACAAATGTTTTACATTGAAGCTTATAGGCTCATCGATCTTCACAGATGAAGCTCAGGCTCCCCACAGTACTTAACATTTAGGTGTGGTTCCATGATCATATATGGTGAGTGAGCCTATTGAAGAAGATCAAGGTTCATAAAATACAATAACTACCATATAAATCAACCAGTTTATTAGAAAGGATCCACCATACGAAGTTTGCTTAGATGAACATAGAATCCCTTGCGTATAATTGTTGTTGCTAAAAGTACAAAGCTGATAAGCTTACAATAGGCAATCTTCCATGTATGATGAAGTACAATTCAGAAGGATCCAACATATGGGAGTTATAGAAGTTAAATAAAAAAAAAATACAAGTTGATTACATGCATGTTGATGCAGGTAGTTTTCAGCAACTTAGAAAAAAATGTAAGTACACGGTCGGGGTCACGCCCACACTTCGTAGTTGGTTCAAGTGGATCCACGGTACATGAAACGAAATCTGGGCAAGAGATAACACTAGCAACACTATGAAGCCTCAACTCAGACAAAGTCTAACAATGAGGGAAGTGTGTAATAAAAGATACCGAAGTCAAGTGCCATGGAACACGTAGGACTTTGCGATGAGAGGGGAATTGTATCAAGTAACAGATGCAAAGGGTATTACCTTGAAAATCATGTAGCTCTCTAGCTTTTTTTGGAAAAAGTTCTTACAGGAGGAACTGGATTGAAGTTGTTTTCTTCTCTCGAAGGTAAGAAAACAGCATATCATCAAAACCTTTGAAACATGTCATGGTGCGTAAAACCCATGCGCGAAAATGATGTCATCCTGTTGAAAAAATTCCCCAAGATATGATTCATCTAAGAGACGCAGAAACTCTGAGAAATTTGAGCTCCACCAAGCAGAAACCAATTCATATCTTATCTTGTGCAGATATATCTTCCCTCTTCATATGAATTCTCAAAATCGATATCATCATGAAAGGAGTAACATTGCTTCATAAGCTCTGTAGTTAGCTTTAACTCCATCTACCATGAGCTTTTTTATGAACCTTTTTCTGAGCAATTCACAAGACTATTCTTTACTTGGTTCTTGCAGGTTGCTCTTGAACGTTACGTTGGTTCCTCCCACAAAATCAAATCTCTGCATAGTTTTTTTCCCGAATACCCTTCTGCAAATTTAGATAACAACTCATACGCATTGACGAAAGACACCAAATAGATAATACCTTGTGCAAATTTCGATGAATTTTAGAAACTATAGGTACCACTCTTCTGTTCTTAAGCTCATCATAAATACGTTCACCACCATGACGGTTCAAGATTTTATTTCCCGAATAATATGATAAGATAAAGCTCTCAAGATATTAAAACAACTCAACATACTTAACATTAGGTCTCCAAATGCTTAGCCATTATCACTCCGAAGAGGGTGGGTGGTATCTTAGATGGATGATGTAGACATCCAACGCCTCCTCTCTCTCAACGGGAGCAGCAACATTCTTTACTTTTTCTGTTTAAAGGAATTAAACAGAATTACAAACAGTGTTTGGAGAAGATATGCATGCATATATCAGGCTCAGACAACTCCCCCTATGTACTCGTGATAATTTGTTTGAAGTTGTTCGTATTTTTAGTTCTAATTTATCTTAAATATGAACACTTCAATAATTTAGCATGCTATTCCTGTTCTTTTTTATTTGATTTATTACCTTTGTTTTATTGCAGTTTTGGCAAAGGGAAGCAGCCAGCTTGAGAGCACAATTGCAGTACCTGCAAGAAAGTCGCAAGTAAGTTCACTTGAAAAGCGTTTTGGCATATGTAGCTAGCAACTGTTATTTCATATATAACTATAATGATTGGCAAAAATCACATACGTTAATTGATTAAAAAAAATCTCTTCTTTTAAATCGCAGGCAGCTTTTGGGAGAGGAGCTCTCGGGATTGAGCATCAAAGACCTTCAAATTCTTGAAAACCAGCTCGAAATGAGCTTGAAAGGCGTCCGCGTTAAGAAGGCAAGCAGTAACAACTCCCGTCTAATAATCAATAATAGTTATTCATGTGAAAAGCTCTTAATTTTTTATTTTTTTTTTACAGCATTAAGATAAGGAAAAAAGTTATCATCACTTTACACACAACTCCATTTTTATCCATCGCAGGACCAAATTCTGACCGATGAAATCAACGAGCTGAATCGTAAGGTTTGAAGAATTATTATAAAAAGATCATGTATTTTTCTATTTGTGCTACAAAAAAAAACGTGGTAGTATAGTAACGTGTTTGTTCCAGCAGGGAAACATCATTCAGCAGGAAAACATAGAAATGCACAAGAAGGTGAACCTCTTATGTCAGGAGAATGCTGAACTCCAGAAAAAGGTAAACAAACACATAAATGACTACTTTCGAACAAGTTTTCGTGCTACTTGTACAAAGATCACGTGTCATCCCCAGGTTCTTCCTCCAAATCTACACCTGAGCCCACCTCAAACTCATGAAAGCGACAGACCAACAAATACAATGATAATGGGGTATATTATATTTTATTAGTTACTTCGTAACGATATATATATACTTCAAGTGAATAGCCAGTTGCCAGTAATGGACTTTACTTTACTCTTTGTTTAATTGAGTTATTATTAATTTAGTCACCGAACACCGACTGTTGCGTGCAACAGGCTACAGCTGCATTAGAGAGCTGGGGACTTCCACAGCAACTGAGTATCTATCCATCAGTTAAGTCAGCGACATGTTTATGTGCTTACAACATGAGCAAATTTCGATGTTATAATAAAAAAAGATGAAAAGAAAGCTAATTGTGTTTGTTAAGTTATCTGCTGCTGTGTATAGTTATGCAGTAAACGTCTGATAGAATTAAACAAGAGATTTCTCCCAATGAGTCTTGTGATATTCTTGTAAACACGTCTGCTGTCGAAACCCATATATGCTTACTCACCACCAGTGATATGCTTTGCATATTTGACTGTTGAATAAAATTACTCTTAAATTCAGAGAAATAGTTGGTGGAAGTTAACAACTTTATGTCCAAATATCACCCTCATAGACAGAGCGAGAGAGCTCGAATTAAATTTTATGTTGAATTAATATACCATCATTATCTCAAGCATGTTAGATGTTCATCGGATATTGTTTATTATTCAGAAGTTTCTTTTTTATTATCCAATATATATATATATATATATATATATTATGATGGTTGAGTGTTGGTTGACATGCGAATGTAAAGACAAAAACAATAACAGCTGTGTTGCTGTTCGTTGATGAAGATTTTTCTTACTTTGAAGCTTCAAATTTTCCAAGGATGAGATAAAAGTCTCTGATTTCACACCGTGAGAAGCCATCCAAGATCAGCTACCTTTTACCAAACTAAGTATTCCATTTTGACAATTAAATAATATAATACTAACTTGATTCTTCTAATGATAGCAAAACGGAGACTTAAGTGCCAGTTATTCATACAGTGAAACCAACCCGTGAAGACTTAAAAAAGAATATAATAAATGTCTAAAGATACACCAAACCACCTACTATAAAAGTTGTCAACAATATCTTATTGGCCTACTTCGCAAGAAGAAGAAAAAAATCATCTTTGTCCTTACTGTTGAGAGGTAGTAGTTTCAAGGCCTTTTAACTTTGATCAATGTGTAATTATAATCCGAACTTAATCATTACTTGTTTGCGTAATTTGATGCAGGGGTCATGGATCATGATTCATCCTTCAGAAGCTTTGCTCAATCGGTTTATATCTATATATATATATATATATTCATAACCTAAACGCTAAGAAAATTATTACATAAAGCAATCTTTTTATATATGAACGACAGGGAACCTATGACCCTCTTTTCTTACACCAATGGCGTGGAGTGAATGCTCCTGTTGAAGAACTCAGCTCAGTGACTCTCGCTGCTTCGTCCCCACTATGCGTAGCAGGCTTGCAACATTCTTCATTCTCTCAACAACCCTTTTTCGACTTTAAACCCGGAGATCTTTCGAGTTGGAACCAAACACAAGTACTTGTGCCTAAAGAAGAAGCATGGTCTTCTTCTTTCACTCCAAATAATATCCCCTCTGATTCCCAATCGAACAGCTACGCCATCAAGCACTGTACGAGGCTAAGAAGCACGACAAACCCTAAGCTTTCCCAAGATCATCATGTCATAGCTGAGAGAAATAGGAGAGATAAAATCAGACAGAAGTTCATAGCTTTATCTGCTCTAGTCCCAGGTTTAAAGAAGGTACTGCACTGCAGTTATCTAATATAGTAGTATTCATTTTAATTATGATAAGATGGAGACAAACAGTAATCTTTCTGTTACTTGTTATGACCGAAGATGGATAAAGCTTCGATCCTCGGAGATGCAATAAAGCACATGAAACACCTCCAGGAGAAAGTGAAGAACCTCGAGGAGCAAACCAAGAATCGATCGGAGTCTGTGGTTTTGTTAAGCAAGTGCGAAATTGGTGGAGATGATAATATGAGAAAGGAGCCGCTTCCTGAAATAGTTGCAAGATTTCTCGATGGAGAAGTGCTTATTACAATTCACTGCGAGAAAAGAAATGGGATGCTTGACAAGTCCGTAGCAGAAATAGAGAAGCTCCACATGTCAGTTGTTAGCAGCTGTGTGATGAGCTTCGGAGATTTTGCTCTCAACATTACGATTCTTGCTAAGGTACTTCAGAATCTGATCTTACGATTATTTGATGCCAACATCTTATTTGATGCCACATATATATATATATATATATATATATATATATGTGTGTGTGATTACTATCACACGTATATCTTGCAGAAGGATGAGGGAGTCGCAAGAGATGTGAAGGAAGTGATAAAGAATCTGAATAATGCCCTAAAAAACTGATGCGAAATAAATTTCGATGAGCCATCGATGTGAAGGTTTAATTGTTTGGCTGCGAGTTCATTTTGAAGAAGGGTTTTTTTTTTTTTTTTTTTTTTTTTTTAGCATGGGTCAAATGGATCTTGGCCATGTTAAATTATTGTTTGTTCACCCTTCTGATGTAAAAAGCCTCGCAGCTTTATTATATGTCTCCCTTTATTTTTTTTCCTGCTATGAAAGGTTGAAAAATTTCATTTCAACTGAACACAGTAATGTTACCCGGAGGATGCGGTGTTGCTTATTGTCATGTAATAAGCTGTTGATTTGCTGAGTTTCCGAACTTTAAATCTTCAAATATCATAAAAAAAAAACTTACTACAATTTACAATCAGCAGCATTATTTCTAATCCAAACAATACATTTCCATGTATCGTCTTCTAATAGATAGTATCATTTCCACCTTATGGCTCTGCTTCCATTTTCTGTCTCAAATGGGAAATTGGAAAATGATTAAGGGATAGTTTGGTTCCACTTTTGATTCAGAAGTACGTCTGATAAATTGATTTTTTCGAAATGTAGCTTTTATAAATGTAAATTTATTTTTTTAAAGTGTTTGGTGGGAAATGACTTTTGCAAAAGTTGCAGGAATTAATTCTGAAAAGTCATTAAAAGTTGCTTCTCTCAAATGGACTTCTTGAAAAGTAACTTATTTTAAAAGTCCATCTCAAAATTTTCACCAAAGGTATTTTATTTTTCAAAATGGACTTTTAGGTTAGAAGTCCATTTCATAAGTGATTCCAAACACACGCTAACTTTCTGAGTCTTACCACATCCGTTTTGTTTTGTTTCAGAATAAATATTGGGCTCGAGAAGTAATACCGGTCCAAGGCCCAAATAAAGGAGCCCGTCAGCCCCATTAAGATTCCAAAGCAAGACTATTAAAAAAAAACAATATCTACAAAAGTTATTATCAAAATATATAAAACCATGTATGCGTTGATAATGACGATTTATTTTTAAATTTTGGTGAAACCGACAAGTTTCACCTATTTGTCGATGTGATTGTTATTACATTAGGATTGTATTATAATTATAATTTCAAAGTCTTCTGACGACGTAGATGACATTTTCTTTTTCTATTATTCTATTTTATCGAAAAACTACATGAATGATTGTCAAGTGTTCTATAAGTAATAGCACAAAAAACCGTGCTTAGTAACTTATCGATCTTTCACTAACCTAGCGATATTGTATTATTGATTATTCAACATTCGAATTTTAGAATATAAAATATTGGATTTATATTCACTACGGTCGCCCATGTTAACATTAAGTGCATTTATTGATTAATGCAGATTGAATAATATATTACCAACCATTTTCATATATGAATTCTTGATCATGCATTTTAGATACTACCCGACCCGTAAATATTCAACTTATAATAGTTACGTATCCTTTGACATGCATTTATTTCTCTGTCTTGCTGATCGTCTACCTTACAAGGACGATGAGAGTAATGCTAAAATATATCATATTTTTTCCACGTATAATATGTTACAACCAGAAATATGAGAAAACCACCACATGCTTAGTAAAATTTATTTTATATAAAAAAATAAAATATAATCTATCATTACAAATATTAAATGTCCCTTGTGGGAAGCGTGGGCTAATATTAAAAATCGACCATGTCTAGAGATAATTATGTCTAGCGTGGGCTACTTGTGGGAAGCGTTGGGCTAATACATATATAAGTAGATATTCATGCACAAAAAAATATATATTTAAAATATAAAATACACATCATGTCTCGTGGTGGATAGCTACACGCTTTTAGTGAAGCCGTTTAAGATGCCCATACGTATGTTGCTATATATAACCAACATAGGTAACGTATTCTCGAATCATCACAAGTCACACAAGAAACGATTGCGCCTGCGTAACGCACAAAGATAAGATCATCTCCATCGTCGTCGTCGGTTAGAGGAAAATGGCGGCGATTGATCAGTATATCTTTGTAGGAGCGTTTGTTGCTTTCCTTTTCGGGTTCATTTTGGTGAACATGCTCGGAAACGCCAAGAGGGAAAAAGCGTCGCCGGCCGAGGATACGCGCGCGGATGAATGCGTCACGACTTCCGCCGTGGACGGTGGTGTCCGGAGGGGTAAAGGCGGCGATTCTGACGTCATCGTCGTCGGTGCTGGCGTGGCCGGTGCTGCTTTGGCTTATACGCTTGGCAAGGTGATGCTATTTTATTACTGATTTCCTGATTTTACTTTTCTCCGATTTCAATCAGTATCGCTCTTTGTGCGCGCGTGCCTGAGACGCTGGAGTTGTCGTCAAGTTCTAGAATCTTCTTCCCCCTTCGGCCTTCAGTCATTTCTATTTTCCTGCGTTGTGTTAAAACCAGTGATAATTCCTGAGAAAAGCTGCGACGCTTCGGGAATCTTGATATTAGGTTTACTATTTTGGGATTTTCTTCAAGCTTTGAACCTTCTTCTCGGAAAAATTATACTATGATTGATACCCTACCCATTATGTGGGAAATTAACTGCTGATCAGTGATATAATCCTGATTGTGCTTACATTGTCCCTATTCATTAATTTTCACCTGCCCTTTACCTCTCTGGTAGTAAATCTAAATGCAAAAAGTCAAGAATATAAAGACAGTAGTAGAACATAGCAACAAGCTTACATGTCCTAATGTCCAAGAGAGACCAAGCGAGAGGAAGTATTTTCAAATGATTTGAAAGGCACGTCGTCCAAACATGTAACATGCAAACTATTGAAGTATTGGTATGAAGAATCTGGACAAGGAAATTGAAATCACTTTATGTCAACTGTCAGAACAATAATAAATAATAATAGTGAGATTTTTCTTATGCAAATTCACTTTGTTTTAAAGTGCATTACTGTCTCAGTCTGAGTTTACCCCTAAATTAATAAATCATTGTCATAGTGTATTTTATTTTTTTGAAGAATCTGTAGCTTATTGCCTCCCCACATGAATTTTTCAATTCAGCAAGCTTGTCATGTCTACTTGTTGTAAAACTTTTAAAAAACCACGTGGAACCACGGTGATTATATTTTCTATTCTTCTCGGCTCTGTAACTCGGGAGAGTTATAATCACATAATTGAAGTGACTAAAAAACCCGCGGTCATTTATTTATAGGACGGGCGACGTGTTCATGTGATCGAAAGGGACTTAACGGAGCCAGATCGTATCGTGGGCGAGCTTCTACAGCCCGGAGGTTACTTGAAACTCATCGAGTTAGGCCTCGAAGGTATTCATCTTTTCATATTTATATATTTCATAAATATTTTTTTACGTTGTGGAATCTTATTTATGGGATGTTACTGCGTGCAGATTGTTTGGGAGGGATCGACGCTCAGCGAGTTTTCGGGTACGCCCTCTTCAAGGACGGTAAGGATACCAAGTTGTCTTATCCCCTCGAAAAGTTCGATTCTGATGTCTCCGGAAGGAGCTTTCACAACGGCCGATTCATTCAGAGGATGAGAGAAAAAGCTGCAATACTTTCCAAGTAATGCGAGCTCCAAAGCACTTCAATGCCACATTGTTTTTCTTTTTTTTTAAAAGAAACGACAATCTCATGCCACAATATCAATTGGAGTGAACTTCAAAGCCATCAGAGAACTTGCTGTTGAAAACGCCGATTTTCCTTCTTTTTTTTTCGACAGCGTGAGGCTCGAACAAGGAACGGTGACGTCTTTGCTCGAAGAGAACGGAGTCATCAAAGGCGTGCGGTACAAGACGAAGGACGGCGAAGAGCAAACCTCTTATGCTCCCCTCACCGTAGTCTGCGATGGCTGTTTCTCAAACTTGAGGAGATCACTGTGTACTCCAAAGGTAAAAAATTTACAATTACCTTTCTATATAAAGCTCCTTAATAATTAAGCCCTTAGATGATCAATTAACTAATGTAGGTGGAGAATCCATCACACTTTGTGGGCTTAGTATTGGAAAACACGGAGCTTCCACATCGTAACCACGGGCACGTAATCCTCGGAGACCCCTCGCCCATCTTGTTCTACCCCATAAGCAGCACCGAGGTGCGGTGCTTAGTGGACGTCCCGGGACAAAAGCTCCCTTCCGTTGCCAGCGGAGAAATGGCTAATTACCTAAAAACCGTCGTCGCTCCGCAGGTATATCTCTTAATTACATCATCTTTTCGTAACTAACTATCTTATACGAATATATTAACTTTGAATTCTTGCAGATTCCCAGCGAGCTCTACGATTCGTTCGTGGCGGCGGTGGACAGAGGGAACATCAGGACGATGCCGAACAGGAGCATGCCGGCCAATCCCAGCCCGACACCTGGCGCGATCCTGATGGGGGACGCGTTCAACATGCGCCACCCCCTGACTGGCGGCGGCATGACCGTGGCCCTGTCAGACATCGTCGTGCTCCGCGACCTCCTCCGCCCTATCGGGAACCTGAATGACGCAAATACCCTCTGCAGCTATCTCGAGTCTTTCTACACTCTGAGGAAGGTGAGAGAGCCTTTCTTCTTCTTCTACTATTTTTCTTTATTACAAATATCATTTTGGCATATGGATGAAAACGAACCGAGCTGCTCGTGAACAGCTCACAGTCAACGCTCGGTTTGAGTTCGAGTTTGACCGAGCTCGAGCTGAATTTATATGGGCTCGATAAAATATTATTATATGGGCTCAATTTATTTTATTTATTTATTTATTTATATTAATATAATATTATTTCAGAAAAATATTATTATAATATTGATTCGAGCTTTTCGAGCCGAGCTCAAGCACTTCGAGTACAAATTTTTGAACAAATTCGAGCTTATCGAGCCGAGTTCGAGCAGTTCGGAAATTTTTCGAGCTGAGCTCGATCCTCGATTTTTAGTGTTTGATCGAGCTCGAGCTCACTTATACTGAATCGATCCGAGCTCGAGCTGGGCCATGTTTGGACTCGGCGAGGATCGTTTTCAACCCTATTTTGGCATTGCAAATGTAATATATATATATATATATATATATATTATATATGTGTAGCCTGTGGCTTCTACTATCAATACGTTGGCGGGGGCCCTCTACAAGGTGTTCTGTGCCTCGCCAGACCAAGCGAGGAAGGAGATGAGGCAGGCTTGTTTCGACTACTTGAGCCTCGGTGGGATATTTTCGGAGGGGCCCATTTCGTTGCTCTCGGGGCTGAACCCGAGGCCTCTGAGTCTCGTCCTCCACTTCTTCGCGGTGGCGGTGTACGGAGTCGGGCGGCTCATGGTTCCTTTTCCTTCACCGCGGAAGATCTGGTTGGGAGCTAGGTTGCTCACCGTGAGTATTTTCTTTTGTTGGTTGTTTATTGGAAGCCAATAATGCATATTTTGCAGCAGAAATGATTTTTGAAATTAATTTCATTAAAGGGAGCTTCTGGAATCATTTTGCCGATCATCAAAGCGGAGGGAGTGAGGCAGATGTTCTTTCCTGCTACTGTTCCGGCTTATTACAGAGCAGCTCATCTCAATTAGATAGATAGATAGATAGATCTTCCTTGTTATAAAATAATATTGAATTTTGATTTTTAGCTCCTTAGCTGGTTCATTATAATTCATCCATGTAATAAGAACGAAGATTAAACAACATTAAATATTTTTACTCGGACGTTGAATAATATCTTAGGTTCGAACAATGGGGAATAAATCCTTATAACACAGACAGCTTTGATATTATAATATGTAGGAAATCAGATATGGAAAGATAAGAGAACGACGCCCCCATCGCTTTCGTGGCATCCATAAGTTAGACAAAGAGAAGAAGTATTGAAAGCAACACGTACACAGCAAAATGTGCAACTGCTGTGACTTTCGTCTATGGATTATATAAGTAAATGGTATTCGACTGGGTCAATTTTAAAAATATGGCCTTCATAATGTTTTAATTCTATTATATCCTTACTAACTCAGCGAAAAAGACGTCTTTACCCTTATTTAACTCATTCAACTACCCAAAGTAAAATTAATTAGGTTTAATCGATTCCACTCACTGTAGCGTCACGGGTCTTCTTCTTCTTCCTAACCGAGTACAATATTTGACAGTTAAAATTGAAGAAAGACACATAACGAAGTAGAAAATTTCCAGATCCACGAAACTAACTTTACCCGAGGCAGAAAATTCTCCAAACCGACTACAATGGCAATGAACGCTTTTCCCGAAAGAGTGCCAGTAATTTTACTGTGCTTTCGTCTTCCTCAGGAGCATGTCTCGTGCGTCGAATTGGTTGGGTCTGGCGCATGGTTTCCCAATTGTGCAATCTGGACACTTGTTCGCAAGGGAACCGTGCGGCGAACCAATTGGGACCCAAACAGTCGCGCAAATCAGGGGAACCGTGATTGCAAGCTTGAGACCCGAGCATAGTCGCACGGTACCCCGCGGCCCCTTGCGATTGTGTGCGGGTACCATGCGCTTGAGTGCGGGTACCATGCGATTCCGTGCAGGTACCATGCGATTGTACACGGGTACCGTGCTCTTGCGCGCGGGTACCATGCGCGCGTGTGTTGGCGGGTACGACGATAGTGCGCGCGGGTACCGTGCTTCAGTGTGCGGGTACCATGCGCGCATGCGCGGGTACCATGCTCTTGTGCGCGGGTACCATGCTTTCCTGTGCAGGTACCATGCGAGTACTAATTGGTTATTTACTCTTATGATTCCCAGGTTGTGCTGAAGAAGCAATTGTCATCCCGAGACGATGACTTCGAGTTCCGATTGACAATGATCGGGATGTACACGGAGGCGAGTGCGAAGATAAGGAACAGTCTCAATGAAAATGAGCGGGAGAGTTACAGGGCGGAGATTTCAATTTATCTGCCCAGCTCATAATGTTTCTCACGAGGAGGCAGACTACGCTTCACGATCGCGAGGAGTTGTGGATGGTCATTGGGAACCGACCACTCCGATTTTCTAAAGCGGAGTATTGTCTGATTACCGGCCTTAGGTTCTCTGACGAAATCCCAGAAGTAAACCCCAATGGTGATTTCGCAGAGATAAACTTTCCGGGAAGATCCACAATCCATCTGTCGTACGTTGAGGATCGCCTGCGAGAGTTGGGAGCCAACGATGACGGAAACGTCAACATCGATAAGATGAAGTTGGCGGATCTATACTTTGCCGCATCTGTGTTGCTGCCCCGACCGTCGAAGAAGGACACGGTTATTCGGTCGTGGCTGCTTTCATTGGTCGAAGACGAAGTCACCTTCGCCAACTATCCTTGGGGCAGCGTAGCTTTCAAAGAGGTGATTCGCTCGCTGAAGATAAACCTAAGGGAGAAGAGGGATTTTGTTCGGGAACGAGCCCGAAACGGGGGCAGCGAACACTGCGGACTACTGATTAGTGGCTTCGTACATCCGATTCATGTCCTTCCTTATTTAAAATCGTTATAAATATATATTTAATTGTGATTATATATTTGCTAATTTGGTTTCTTTGCATTCTAGGTTCTGGCGTATGAGTGCATATCGGGCATTCGGCACGCGCTCGCCTATCGTAGAAACGAGGCGGATGTGGTGACCCCGCGGATCTGTCGGTGGGTCACCAATTATTGGTCAACGAAGGGTTATCCGAAGATGGAGACGATCGTCAACGCTGCAAAGGGGTCACTCGTATATGGGTTGCTAAGCCCCACAATATCGGAGATGAACGAGCCTTATTTTCGATATAGCCGGTTCGAAGTGGAGGAGCGGCATGAAGTCCTCGACCATATAACGAGGTTCCTTGAGGACGGTGTCGAGGTAAAGTGCGTACGCCATTTGGCGGCCGCGGACGACGTCGCACGACCGCATGTCTCACAGACCATCCCGCAACTATCGCAGTGGTCGCATTACGAGAAAGAGGCGGACCAATTTCGTCACCCCTCACCCTCACGGTACCTGTCCCCTCCTCCACAGCAGTACTCGGGCCCCTCACACCCACGGTACCCGTCCCCTCCTCCACAGCAGTACTCGGGCCTCACGTGGGATCAATTCGATGAGTTCACAAGACGCGTGGACCACAATTTCGAGATGGTGAATAGTCGGTTCGACGACGTTTGCACGAGTATCTCGCAGTTCTGGGACTCGTATGACGAACGATGGTCCACGGCTCAAGTGGGGCGCGAGTATCTTCGGCTTGCAGCAGTCGATGAATGACTTGCAGTAAAACCTGCAGTAGGGGTGGTACGAGGGCAACCGAGAGTTTCCGACGCACACGTCGCATGGTAAAAACTTATAAATAATTTGTTGCATAAGGTTTTATATAGTATAGTTTTTGACGTTGAAGTGTTATCTTGTTAGGTTATGAGGCCGGTGGCTCCAACCAGGCGTTTTATCATTCGGAACCCGAGGTAGCCCAAGAGCCCGAGGTCCCGGTGGAAGCCGAGGCCGCGGTGGAACTCGAAGCCGAACCCAAAGCCGCGGTCGAACCCGAAGCAGCGGTGGAGTCGACGCCGCCTCGCGAAAGCAGGCCTTCCAAGTACCAGGTGACCCCATTCACCGACCCGAAACAGAATCGCGTGCGGAACAGCATAAACTCACAACTGGTGTGCTACATGAAGAGAAAGGTGAAGTTATGGCCTCGGATAAAATAGAGAATCGATACGATGGAAGATAATGAGCTGCTGCTTTGCTTGTCCAAATCGTACCGAACCAAGACGTGGTTCCAACAGCTGTACACGCCTTCGTGGTGGCTCGACGACGCGGTAAGAAGGATTGATAACTTCAATTCGTAGAAATGCATTAATACGTCTTTTTAATTAACTTGTTTCCTTTTATTTTATAGCACATTGACGAAAGCATTAGAGGGTTCGTCGAAATGCACCTTCTGCTCTCGTGCTATCGCCTTCGTGGGTTTCGGGATGAATGAGAGCATCGACCGGGACTGCGTAGAAAATGGGAAAGTTGTCAAGGGCATGCTGCCCTATTTGGTCCACTACGTAGAGGGACGTGATCAGGTCTGGCCGTCGGTATCATGGCAAGTTGCGGATTATATCGTGGTGCCGGTGCATACCATCGCTCATTGGGTTCTTGCAGTCCTCGACTGGAAGAACAAGACCATACGGGTATTCGACTCGGATCCGTCCTGCGATATCGACATGCGCAACATGCACGCGTCCCTGGCCGGTCTACAATTAGTGGTCCCGATCGTGCTCAAGAAACTTGGTTTAATTGGAAGCGCGTTTAGGAAGTGGAAGGTGGAGAGGATCCCCAATTTCAAGAAGCAAGAAAATTCGTAAGTGTAGCATATTTCGATATGAAGTTGATTTTAGTACATCATATCTCATTATTAAACATTTGGTTGTTTTCAGCGGCGATTGTGGGGTTCATGTGTTGCGGGCCGCATTTGCTATGCTCTTTCGTGGCGATAACGTTGCGGACCTTACCGGGCGATAAATGACGCAATTTCAGGAATATCTATGTATTTCCATTCGCCTTAATGATTTGGCTTCTTGGTATCAATAATTTATATTCGGGAATTTTGTAAATCTGGAACAATTTTATGTAATAATGGATGTTGATATGTTAGAAGTTGTATTTCGAGTTGTATATGCACGGTACCCACACACAAGGCGCACGGTACCCGCACATTAAGGCACGATACCCGCACACTAAGGCACGGTACCCGTACACAAGGCGCACGGTACTCGCACACTAATGCACCGTTATTTTAAAAAGACAATTATTTATTTTATGATTATCAGAATAATTGGTTAACGATTGTCCCGATCATAATAATTGGTTAATGATTATCCCGATCATTTGATGTGACTGATAAAATATTTTATGATTTAACGTACAGACAACGACTGACGTAAAGTGCTGACTTGATTGATGTAACTTATTGAAAGCATTTGATAACTGTACGGCACCCGCACACGTGGCACAGGGTACCTGCACCCATGGCGCACGGTACCCGCACAGTAAAGCACGGTACCCGCACCTAAGCGCATGGTACCCGCACACGTAGCGCATGGTACCCACACACATGGCGCACGATACCCGCACACTAAAGCACGGTACCCGCACACGTAGCGCATGGTACCCGCACATATGGCGCACGATCCCCGCACACATGGCGCACGGTACCAGCACGGTACCCGACAACATACCACACATGCCAACATACCAAACATCAATTGAACCACTAAATTTCCATGTCTATTGCATTATACGTACCAAACATTACAACATATCGAATTTCCATATCAATCATACATAACCACATGTACAGATCAAACTCATAGGATTTACCCCCTCCTACCGAATTCTCCGACGGATGGCATTCTATTTTTTTGAGCTCTTCCGCGTTTTGGGTCAACGAGTGGTGGTAGCATATTCACAATTCCTTCAACGCTCTCGGTGATAGGCCATATGGTACCCTCTTACGCTAATTTCCATGTCTCCAAGCTGTAATACGCATGGACTAGCGAATAAACACCTACATTAGCGTGTCCACAACCGCAATGGTGTGCGCACAGGGGATACGATCGATATCAAACATCTTACAACTACATGACTTCGTCTCGATATCGACCACCCTCGTTGACTCCATGCCCGTATACATTATACCGTTGAATGCCAATTTTCGACACGTGTAGATTTTGTGAATTTATGTAGTGAGACCGTAGGATTGACTCGACCTTCGGCGTAAATGACGTGACATTGGCTGCCATCGAAGATTCGCAAGTTCTTCGATGCTTACTAAACCAACTTGTCGTCAAACGTTGTATCGAATCCAACAATCCTATGAGTGGAAGCTCTCTATCCGCACGTAGAGCGGCATTTATCGATTCCGAGCCGTTGGTGGTCATGATGTTGTACCTTGTTCTCGGGCAATACGATCTTGTCCATTTTGCCTTCGTGCTGACATCAAGATACGTATGCACGTTTAAGTACCGTTCCTTTAGCGTTTCCAACAATCGATCGCAATCGCTCGTCTTGTAGGCGTATGCAATATTAAGGAATAACGCACACGCACCTTTCTCCTTCATACGGGTCTTTATATTTTGTTGAATATGCCACGCACAGAACCCGTGAAACACATTTGGAAAAACTGCCGGGACGGTTGTCTTTATACCGCCATGCTGTCAGAAAATGACGAGGTCATTTGTGTCGGCCACGATCCGTTTTAATCTCGTCAAGAACCATGACCAAGCTTCGGTAGATTCGGTGCTCGCAATACCCCATGCGATAGGATACTGATGGTAATCGCCGTCTTGCGCCGTTGCAACAAGCATCACCCCTTTATAATTTCCCTTTAAAAAGGTGGCGTCTATAGAAATTACCATACGCATGAAAGCAAATCCCGCTATACATGCACCGTATGCCAAAAACAGATATTTAAATCTGTTTTCCTCGTCCATCTCCCAATCCGTGACACTTCCGACGTTCATTTGCTTCACAGCTTCCAAGTACGCCGGGATCAACGCGTAACAATCGTCCCCGTTACCGACCAACTCCTCCGTAGCGAGATTCTTCCCTTTCCAAGCCTTGTAATAAGAAACATTCAACCCCCTACTTTGCATCATAGACATGATAGCCTTTGGCGCGGGAATGTCTTTAGGCCCGCTAAAATTGTCAAGAAGCATCCTAGACACAACCGATGAACTTCCTTAACGATGTCTTCGACGTCGATGAGACACGCTGCATATGTGTGTGCCGCAATATGTCCGTATCGAGAAAAAAAGGGAATCTCTATCTTGTGTAGCTCGAAAGCGCCACGAACATTGCTCCATCGCACATCTTACTACATACAAAGTCTTTTTCGACTTTACTAATTTGCACTCGAATGACGCCGCCAAGGCGATTTTGGATATCTCCTCGATAACTTCCGCCTTGTCACGAAACTGCTGCCCAACGTGTAGGCTTGAACCGTCTGGAAATGCGAAAGTACCATCAGCAGCCTCTTCTACATGGTTACGATCTACATCGTCATCTTCATCGTCGTTGTGATCACGTGCTACAAATTCCTCCTCTGACTCGTCAGTGTTTTCGATTGGCTCATCTTCATTTTCGTTCGAATGTCAACCCGAGTAATCCCTACCCCCATACGGTCCAGCGATATCTTCAAGACCCTCATCTTCATTTTGGTTAGAAGGGCTGCAACCGTACCCCTCAAACTGTTCGATTTGCGCATTTTCATCGCAATCGGCTATGAGCCCGATATTATTACTAGAAGAACCATCAAATGCGTCCGACGGAGCCACATGCGCACATTCCACCACCTCGACATGAACCACGGATCTCGATTGAGGGCAACCAAAACTCAAGTACGCACGTAGAGCATAGTCCTTATCGATGTATATGGGCCTGTGATAAGTGTATGCTACATTTGGCATATAGCTTAGCGTTAGCCTCACATTGTCGTTGCGAAACGGCAACACCGCTACAATTTGCTCCTTTACGTCTTGTAACGTGCATGCGTCCTCATCCACCAAAATTGAATGCCAGCTACAATTTGACGCAGGGGACCAAGTCGAGGTATTGTCCTCGCCGATTAACCACTGACCATCGAATTAAAATACAATGTTGGTAATTGGCATATTGAGCACCTGCAATATTATGCAATGTTATTGTTTAGAAAACGATTGTCGTCATATATCGTGCTTATGTATGATTTTCAGCGCATGGGACCCGAACACTAAAGCACGGTACCCGCACATAACGGCAGGATACCCACGCATAAACGCAGGGGACCCGCGTATAAAGGCAGGGTACCCGAGCGTATTGCGCATGGTACCCGCGCATAAACGCAGGGGACCCGCGCGTATAGCGCATGGTACCCGCGCATCAACGCAGGGGACCCGCGCACAACATTAGCGGGGACCCTGCACTTATAATTGGGTACCATGCTTTTACAGTTTGGTCCCCTGCGTTTTTTAGCCTGGGTCCCATGCGCTTGAAAAACAGCAGCCCATATGCGCGGGTACCCTGTATATACTTTTGGGTCCCCTGCATTTTTCGCATGGGTCCAATGCACAAAAACTGGACCTCAGAATATGTATTTTCATGTCCGAATTTTCGTAATAACCACTGAAATATCGCTACTCTGGCTAGTACACATGATCTACTAAATAACCCATACATTTTAGGGGGTAATGGACTGGAAATTCACCATTTTCGACGTTAAAATTGCAGTTTTCATGTAACGAATGCTTACTGGTAAATATGCTGAAATGCTTTCTGTTTTCTTGGTTTGAGAAGTTGTTTTCCGGCACTAAACGAAGAGAACAGCTCGCGTCGCTGTAGGTTTGTGAGAGAGGTGTGTGTGGTTACCCTTTGTTCTTTAAAATGGAGAAGATGATGCATTCATATCGATTGTATGGTTATGGTTAAAGAGGGAGATGGACCCATGTTCAGTCAGTTATTGCATCTGTACGGCGGCCATATTTTCGTTTTTCTTTTTCTTTTTAATTTTAATGAGTTAAGTATGAGAATTAGTTAATATGGTTAACGTTTAAACAAAGTGAGAGCTATTGACAAAAAAAAAATCGTCAACGAGGCCATTTTTTTAAAATTGACCCAGTCAAGGGCCATTTTTTTAAAAGACCCTTCGTGTATGTTGTGTATATATATATATATATATATATATTAATTGTGAGTCCGTAATCCAACATGATATATGAAATTATCGAAGAAACGTAGATTAAATTACCGAAATTGGTTCGAAAATGGTAAACGTTGGGAAGAATGTTCTTCGATAGTACTTAAAGCACAAGATAACACTTTTTGTATATTGCACGTGAGTATAACTTACTTTACAAGATACACCCACACTCCTATATATATCGAGACATATTTTGGTATATTTACAATTAGGTCCATGAACTTATAGAAGATTACAAATAAGTCCGAAAAACAAAGATAATTATAATTAGAACACAATTAATTCTCTAACATTAAATATTTACAACTGTCTTAAGAAAAAATATTTTGCAACTGGTTTACTCGAATCATTAACGTATAGATATTTAAATAGTCCACATGCTCAACTTGGATACCTGCAATTTTCTTTTTTACAACGCCCACAACTGAAAACTATACAAACCAACCACATGTATAATAAATACTACGTGCAAACGACATAAAAGACAAAATCACATGTATGTATTACCTTGTGTAGCCATGATAAAAAAGGCAGACCATTCGCAAGTAAATCTAATAACCGATCATTATGTTAGCAAGACAAACAAAAATAAAAAATAAAAAAAAATCAAAAGGCATGGCCTCTCTGAATTTGACCATCTCCCAACGATTAGTGGTATGGTTTTTTTTAATTAAATAAGTTATTTTTTAATTAGTATTTATAAAATAAGTTGAAAGAAAAAAGTATTAATAAAATAAGCATTTTCGGATACGAATTAGTAACTCGTATCCATTAAATACAAGTTACTTATCTGACTTGGCAACTACGAGTTACAAATCCGACCTGGCCGAATTTTGACTTTTTGACCACATAACTCGTATCTAATAGATACGAGTTACGGAGATCTGAGTTCAAATCGGCCTCCCTCGTCGGTTTAGGCTCCGCAAATCGGCTCCCACGTCGGAAGTCGTATGTTGTTCGTCGCTAATCGTCGTAAATCGTCAGACTGTTTCCTCTCTCAGCCGAAAATATTTAGATATGCGTAACTCGTATCTAATGAATACGAGTTACTTGGTCAATCTGCCAGCTCAGATTACGGACGCGGTAGGAGCCATGTCAGATAAGTAGCTCGTATCTAATGGATACGAGTTACTAACTCGTATTTATTACATACGAAAAAACCTATTTTATTAATACCTTATTTTTTCCACTTATTTTTTAAATACTTATTTAATTAAAAAAGCGTAGTGGTATGTCCAGTTGAAGAAATGGGGAAGGAAAAGACAAAAGAAAATGCATGCAGGAGTTACACGCATTGTTAAAAAATAGTTGTTCCGTATCCTTTTTCAAATTTGTGCAATTTATTACGATGCCTCTGAGCTAATCGTCCACTCCCATCGAGAGAGAGAGAGAGAGAGAGGTAATATTATATATATAAGCCCACGCTCTCTCTGACATTAGTAATATATAATAAATTAGTTGGACCGAAAAGTCTCATTAATGTTACAGGGGGAGCAATAATCGCATCCATTTTCAAATAAACAAGACTTGGTAATAAGATGACAAGAAGCATGCATACAATTTCTTGCACTACTATTTCTCATCAGACACAGAGACGAAGATTAGTTGGTGTTAGCAATAGTAGAATCAGGTCAACCCATGGTGGTGATGATGACGTCATCGTCGTTGGAGCTGGTGTTGCTGGTTCTGCTCTGGCTTATACTCTTGCCAGCAAGGTCTGTGTTGAAATCGTACTTTACTTGTAAAAGATACAAAGTGTCTCTCTCTCTCTCTCAACTCAAGTCAAACCAGTTAAATATTCTTTCCAAGTTTTTCATATCAAGTTTCCTGTTGTGTGTGCCTGTGTGTAGTTTGGATCCTCTATTTTCATTTGATGTTCCGATTTGGTGTTTCTCCTCACGAGATTGTGACACGTGTAAAAAAAAAAAATCAATTGAGTTTAAGACTTGTCACAATCTGCAGTGTGGAACACCGGATTGGAAGACCAAATGGAAACATAAGACCTGATACCCTTTGTGTGTTTGCTGTTGTGTTTATGAGATTTGTTTGGCATGATGAACCTGTATATGATTAATGTTGTTTGTTTTTCATTACAAATATTAAGGACGGACGCAGAGTGCGCTTAATAGAAAGAAACTTGGACCAGCCAAAAACAGTAGCCGGAGAATTACTGCAGCCCGCGGGCTATCTCAAGCTGCTCGAATTAGGCCTTGGCGGTAAGATCCATCGATCGATCAGTTATTATTACCGTGACAGTGCATAACATATCTTATGGCAAAACTATTATATACTATTAAATTGAGGGTCTATTCATAAAGCCAATTGGTAATAGGAGGAGCGACCTCTTTGATTTATATCGACTGAGTTGAATAAAGTTAATTTTTCGACGTGGAATAACAATATATATTCTTCCATTGCAGATTGCGTAGAAGGTATCGATGCTCAAGAGGTGCACGGATACGCAGTTTACAAAGGAGAGAGGAGCGTTGTGCTTCCTTATCCTTCGGACAAGAACCGAAGACTCACCGGGAGAACTTTCAGACACGGCCACTTCGTCCAAAAGTTGCGGGAAAAAGCTGCGTCTCATCCAAAGTATGTACGCGTGGTTTTACACGTTGTTCAACGTCTCTTTTTCATCACAGGATCAAATTCGTTCTCTGAGTAGTTATTCAAACACGTATTTTACTGGCAAAATTACTAAATTAGATCGCTAACTATATTAGTTTTCGTTTTTTAGTCACTAAGTTTCATAATTGCAACTCAGTTCAACAAATAACGTATTTGTTTCTTTTTTTGTTACCGATGAATTTGTCCGGTGAAAATCACCGGAAATCCGATGTGGCCGATGACCTGTCAGCAGACACGTCATCGGTCACGTCGGGTTTCCAGCGATTTTCGCCAGAAAATTCAACGGTGACCCAAAAGAAATCAGATACTTTACTTGGTGGCCTAAGTTTGCAATTATAAAACTTATGTACTCAAAAAATACGAGAGACATAATTAATGACCTAATTTAGTAATTAAGACCGTATTATCTTAATCAACTTTTGGTTTAAGTGTTAAGTTGGAGCAAGGCACAGCGACATCTCTAATTGAAGAGGGTGATGGTGTCATAAAAGGTGTTCGTTGTAAGACTCGCAACGGCCACGAATCGACGTTGCGGGCTCCTCTTACAGTCATCTGCGACGGACATTTCTCGAGCTTTCGTAAGCTTCTTGCAAGTCCAAAGGTAGAGATATGAGCTAAAGATTACCGTATCGTGTAAACCTTTGATACTTGTCTGAAAAACTTTTCTATCTTGTTCTTGATTTTCTTTCTGCAACGGCCGCAGGTGAATAAGTTCTCTAATATTATAGGCTTGACCTTAGAGAACGTGACTGTTCCTAATCCGGGTTATGCCCATCTCATCATGGGCGACCCGACCCTTTTTGCAATGTACCGGTTGAGCAGCAACGAGGTGAGGCTCTTTATAGATACAGCTGGAAGAAAATTACCTTCCTTATCAAACGGTAATATGGCACGTTTCCTCAAAACTGAAGTTTCTCCTCAGGTACGTTACTACAATATGACGCGATAATTATAAAATTGGGTCACTTAATATGTCGATTTTCGTTTTTAGAACACTATGTTTCATAATTGTAAAAATAAGTTACTAACTCCGTATATCCTAACAAAATTGGATTTTTATTGCAAAAATATGTCAATAACTAATTTGTATATCGAACAAAAATATCTCACTAACGTTGTATGTCAAAACAAAAATAGGTCGCCAACTTTATATGTCCAAACATAGTTAGTAGCCTATTTTTGCAATGAAAACCCAATTTTGTTTGGACACACGAAATTATATGACTTGTTTTTGCAATTATCAAACATAGTGATCCAAAAAACGAAAAGTGACATACTTAGTGATCCAATTTTATAATTTTGCCCATACGTAATCATGGGTGTGATCATGTTTCTTACAAATGCTTAAAAATAAGCTCAATGAAAATGATGTGATTTGTCAATTTTGAACACAAAAAACAGTTACCGAAAGAACTAGGGGATGCGGTCGTTAGGTCAGCTGAGAAAGGCGATGACATTAGGACAATGCCGATCACGTGCATGCCAGCTAGCCCTAAGCTTACTCGTGGGGCCCTTCTGCTCGGAGATTCTTTGAACATTCGACATGCTATGAGCGGTGGAGGAATGACTGTTGCCCTACAAGACATCTCTCTCCTGCAAGATATGTTGAGGGATTTGAACTTGGAAGAAACGGAAAAGGTTTCGAAAGCCACAGAGCATTTCTACAGTACCCGTAAGGTACGTATATGCTGTGTTTGGTTTAAGAAAATAGCGTGAAAAAGAAAATTGGAGAGAAAATTATGTTTTTCATAAGTTTTTAATTTCGTTTTCCTCACAATTTGATGAAAAGATTAGTTTTCATTAGTTAAGTGTAAACTTAAGCTAATTTTTTTTTCTTTTCTTTATCTATTTCTTCAATCAACCAAACATAAAAACTAGTTTTCCTTTTTCATTCATTTTCATTTCCCTACTAATTTTCACAAATCAAACATATACACATAGTGTGGAGTAACAACAATTAATCAAGAATAAATTAATGACAAAGATTATAAGAACATTATCGTAGTATTCATATTCGGTCTCCCTTATCGTTCTCTTTTGAGCAGAAACAGGCGTTTAACCTAAATGTTCTTGCGAATTCGATATGCAAAGTGATGTATAAAATCCCGGACGAACTGAGGAAGGATGCTCTCGAAGCGTGCTTCAACTACTTGAGGCTCGGGTTCGGTTTCCCGCAAGGGTTTATAGGGCTTATATCCGGTTTGGACCAAAACCCTTCGACTTTATTGCAGCAAATGGTGGCCGTGGCTACTTATGCATCGGGCTCGATTTTTCTACCGGTTCCTTCGCCGGAACGAGTCTACAACGTTGCACGGTTTGCTTCGGTTAGTGATTTTTTGCAATGACACAACATTATTTCTATGAATTAATTATTGCAAGAACAACAATGCGATATTCATGTGACCCTTTGCTTTTCTTGTTAATTACTATTTCTCAGGATGCAACGGTTGATGTTATGAATTTGCTTTTGGACGAAGGTGTCAATCTCAATGATCTCTTGCTCAATGCAACAATTCCTAATAAACGATAGATAATAATAAAAAAAGCATCAAAACAGTATTTTTGAATATGTGGATATGTTGTCGTTTCGGAATAATGCATGAGGTTGGTTGCGTTTATTATATAGTTAGATTATAGTAAATCAATTGGACATCGATACAAATGTGTAATTTGCAAGGAATGGTATTTATAAACATTTGATTTCCGAACTTGTATATTATCTGCTGCAGATTACATATATTTATATAATCAATATTAGTCAAAAGGAATAGCACATGTCAATGCCGTAATAAAACATGGAGCTAATTAAGGTTGAAAATCTCGTGTCGTAATTACCGCAACTGAATTTCAATCAAACTTTTGCACAAAAAATGTTAACTTTTGCTTGAATGTCGATATAATAAATTTCTGATTTAAAAAAAAAAGGCAATCAACATTGATTTTCTTTGAGGACTATAAAAAATATATTCAATATCATCACATATTTAATATTGATAAGGACCATGTGTACAACTATTAATATATACATATATATAATATACAGTGGGTGGATGAGTTGGGTGACACAACATATATTTTATCTATAAAGGCACACATCGCATAACCCCATCATTCACGAGACTCAAATTTTGACATATTGCAACCACTAATAATCCCGTGAACACAAATCAGTAAGTAATATGGCATTATTGTGTTTAGCACCTTCCAGAAAAAGAACTATTCTTCTCGGATTTGCCACGCGTGTGAGTGATATCGCATTGTTATCATTCGACTGAACTCTTTGTGCATGTGATAATTACACTATACATAATATATATTGATATAGTTTTCTAACATCTCAGGACATAAATAATCGATCAAACTAATAAACACATCCAACTGTCGCCATTGCATACACCATAAAGGGAGATATTTCCTACTATTAAGGCCGTTCCAACATCATATTTTGTTCCTTTTGGATAAAAATAAAATAAATCTCCAACGTTGATTAAGGAAACGTAAACCCCTTTTTCTCTTCTATAAATATACGTAACACCCGCAATAATCACGGACCATTAAGACAACATATCAATAACAACCAAATATAAAACAATATGGAGTTGTCTCATGCATCTCTCTCCTCCACAATACTTTCCTTGACAGCCCTAATCATATTATTATCAACCTCCTCTTCCTCGTCGGCCATTAGCATCAACGGCGGAGACCAATCATCAGAAAACAGCCCACAAGCGTTCGTTGACGCACACAACCGTGCCCGTGCCCAAGTCGGGGTCCAACCGTTGGAATGGAATGACACGCTGGCAAATTATGCCATGGAATACGCACAAAAACGGTACGAGGATTGCAAATTAGAGCACTCAATGGGCCCTTACGGGGAAAACCTAGCCGAGGGCTGGGGTTTTTCTATGTCCGCCGTGGAAGCGGTGGACATGTGGACGGGGGAGAAATCATGCTACGATTACGGTTCGAATTCTTGCGTGGGTGGAGAGTGCCTTCATTACACTCAGGTTGTTTGGAAGGAAACGACCCATGTGGGGTGTGCGAGGATTACTTGCAAGAACGATTGGATATTCGTGATTTGCAGCTATGATCCTCCCGGGAATTATATCGGCCAAAGACCCTATTGAGCGTTCGTTGCCTTGATTTTTATTTTATTAGTGTATGGAATATCATCGTCTCATGTATTACGTGATATATATTGATTTACCATACATTACATAATATATATATGTGTGAAATCATTGCATATATGTGTGATTGAGATCTATAATAATTAATCGAGCTATTTTTCAGTCCCCATGTATCCGGCCCAAGCGATCTGGCTATGGCTAGCCCCTAAATACCGTAGATGGAATTCTCTGTTCCCAAAACAATGTTCCACTCCATGTTCCACATATCGTAATTAAGAAAAAAAAATAAATTCTTATGATTGTCGAAAAATATCAGATATGGATATCAAATTGATCACCATGAAATAAAGAAAAATCAGGTGTGTTTATTTTTTTTATCATATAAATCACATGAAACAATGATGATTTTACGATTATGTAGAATTTATAATAGAAAAATTAGAAAAAAAATTAAAATAAAAAGAAATTTTCTGGACTTGGGATTTAACACTTGTCAACACAAGGTTAATGGAATAGAGATTGGAACATGAGTGGGGCACATGGGATTTCTAGCGTAAATACCGGCGTGTGCTTGCGCCACACAGATCTGGTGGATGCTTAATTGCACCATATATTCCAGTGTGGGACTAATCCCTGGACCAGATGAATTCGTTCCAAACCCATCTAACAACGATATTCATGTGCTATATATTAAAGCCTATGAGAACTACTCACGGAATTGTAGGAGGGAGGGTTCGATCACACGACCTAACCCGCAAATTCTTAAGGCCACCACCATGCTCATTAGGTCAAAGCTTGATTGGCATGGGATATGAAGTTATATTATGTAAAAGTTGGGGTTATTATGTTACAAGTTACAATTACAATGATTGAATTCGGTCAAAAAGAGAGACATTAATATTGGATCATAGCTGATTCATCGGGCCATATGATTATATGAAACGGGGCCTCATCCGGGTTTTGTGACCCATAGCAGCGATGGGCCTCTGATATTTTCCCTTATTAATGGATCAAGAGAAAAGGAAAAGGAATATTTTACTTAGTGGAGAAGTTAATGCAAACACGCGTCTTTGCTATTTCCATCTATCTACGCGCAGTAATAATAATTTTTGTATATTAAAAGAAAAGGAAAACTCAATCCGATTTTGCCCACCGCCTCCTTCCTCTTTGCCTATTTATAGGCATCACTCGTTCAACGATCTTATTATTAGACTCCAAGAAGCAACAAAAAAAAAAGTGATCTTTATTAGTCTGTTTCTTTCTTTCGAAGTATATTGAGTCATGAGTTATTACAACCAGAATCAGCCCCCTGTCGGCGTTCCTCCACCCCAAGGTGATTGATTTTCATAACCACCTGCCTAATTAATTTGTTTAATAATTCTCTGTCGTGATTGATTGCGTTTGTTTTTCTAATAATTATGTCGTGATTGATTGAGAGTGTATTATGTCTGTGTTTTCAGGTTATCCGCCGGAGGGCTACCCCAAGGACTCGTACCCACCTCCCCACGGCTACCCACCACAGTACGGCCAGCCACCGCAGTATTACGCTCAGCCGCCGCCGCAGAAACAGTCCGGCGGTATGATGGAAGGATGGTAAATTTCTTTTTCCTCTTCTGTTATTTTCATTTTTGTCCGTCAGTGTATTTTAATTACTCAGAAGACATGAAGGCGAACGACGATAATTGTGACGGTGAATTTTGTTTTGCTGTTAGGAATCAGATTCTTCGGAGAATAATAATAGAAATTGATTGATTCTAGTGATTAAAGTTGATGCCGCCTTTTCTTCTTTTTAGAACATTATCTCACAGTGAAAAGATTATTTGGGTTTATTACATTGAAATTATATTCTTGTTGTTGATGTCTCCTCCTCAGTTTGGCTGCTTTATGCTGCTGCTGCCTTCTTGATGCATGCTTCTGAGCTGGAAATGAAGATGACGATAAAGCCCTTCCTTTGATTTTGAGTGATTGAATTGGAATTGAGTAGAAGGAAGGGTCTATTGATTGATCGATATTATATTTTATTTATGTATACATACGTGTTCACTTTCCTAAAGACAATATATATAAGTGTCGGTTTAGTAAATGTTATCCCCAGTGAAGAAGAAAAGAATGGAGAATGGTCAAAGTAAATTTTCTATATATCTATATATATTTTCCATCTGGTTTATTATTATGGGAACAACAGATTTTATTTCAACATTTTCTAACATGGAAAGCCTGCTGAGCTTCGTCAACTTTATTTATTATTCTTGGCTTTCACGATAGCCAATAATTCTACTCTAGAGGCGATGCCTTATAATAAGCCTCTAAATTGTCATTAAGGAAGAATCAATAATCGAGTCCAACTATCCAGAATTTCCACAAAACGTACAATGGCATCTAATCTTTCCTTCTTTTTTTCTCTTTGTAGTAATAAAAAGTTAGTGATTTTCACAACCTCCTAAGAAAAAGATTATTACTTATACATATGCAGAGTCCGAGGCCATACGTTTAGTTGCTAGGATAAAGAAAAGCGTGTGTACGAACGAATTAGGTCACTAAGTCTTACATGTTTTCGTTTTTTTGTCACTATTTGATAATTACAATATTAGGTCACTATATTTGTATGTCAAAATAATTTTGGGTCATGTTTTTTATTTTAGTCACTAAGTATATATTTTTCGATTTTCGTTTATTATTTTTACAAAGTTATTTACCAAATGAGTGACTCAAAATTGAAAAAATGAATATTTTGTGACCCAAAATCGAAAAATATATACTTAGTAACCTAAATTGAAAATATGTCCCAAAATTATTTAGACATACAAATTTAGTGACTTATTTTTACAAGGCAAAATTATAAAATTAGGTCACTAAGTATCCAACTTGGATCATTATGTTTTATAATTGCAAAAGTATGTCACTAACATTGTATGTCAAAATAATTTTTGGTCATGTTTTCAATTTTAGGTCACTAAGTATATATTTTTTTGATTTTGGGTCACTAATGTCCCTAATCTTCCGCAGATAAGCCCCCGAGTTCGATTTCGAGTCGCCGCTGTCCTCCACCGTGTTGTACTCGTTCAAGAACGGGACCGTCGGCTCCGTGTCCAGCTCGTTCGCCTTCACGTAAGAGACCGCCGAAAAATTCTGCCCTAATTTGCCCTCGAAGAAATCGAAGTGGAGGTTCTCGGATTTTTCTCGATGAAGTACCACTTCATTTCGGTCTCGAAGACGGTGTGCTTGAACCTCGGGAGGAACCAGCTCTGATAGGCTCGGTTGCTGAGGATGTTTCGGTTCATGGCGCAGCCGAATGGTAAGCGGGCGTTGACTTGTCTGATGGAGACCGTCGCGTTTGGAATGGGACGTCCTTCGCTGTCCGTGACTTGGAGCTTCACTCTTGTCTTGCGATACTACTGTCGACATTCATGCCATATAATATATATATATATATACATATTTGTGGGTTTTTTTTTTATGAAATAGTAAGAGCATCTATGATGGTTACTTTTCTAAGTATACATCTTCTATACTTTATTTTTAATATTATTATAGAGTTTGCAAACAGTGATACTCTATACTCTATTTCTCAACTTTAAAATAGAGTTATAATTAAATTGTTATTTATATATATTTTTTAAATATAGAGTTGTTTTAGTTATGTTTCAAATAAGTAAGAATATGTATAATATTACTTTTTTTTATTGAAAATAGAGTTAATTGGTTGGGTAAAAATTAGTGTAGAAAATAGAGTTGGTGGATTGGAGTAAAAATATTATAGCAACTGTATATTTGTGTAAATTTAACAGTATTTTTGTGTTGTGCGTTGGAAATGGCCGAAAATCATTGTGAGGAATATTAATATAAACTAATACTTTAACCTTCTCAATAGCTTGACGTTGGTGAGATTCCCACTCTTGCTGTGTGAATGGCTGCAAGGAGACGCTGTCTGCCCATATTTCTGCATCTATGTCGTTGCTCTGCATATTCAATTCATGACAAATAAATATAGTCAAAAGTTGGTAAAATAGGTCACCGGCTATTTCTGTCTTTTTTGTGTCACTGGGTTTCATAATTGCAAAATTAGGTTACTAAGTAACGTATATGATTTGTTTTGGTCACCGATGAATTTTCCAGATAAAATCGCCGGAAATCCGACGTGGTTGTTGTGCTGACATGTCACCGGTCACATTGGATTTCCGCGATTTTTCGTCAGAAAAATTCATCGATGACAAAAAAAAATCAGATAAATTAATTAATTACCTAAGTTTGTAATCGTAAAATATAATGACCCAAAAATAAAAAATTTATATAGTTAGTAACCTATTTATTAATTTGGCCATAAATATGTATAGACATGGATTGTAATAATTACATTAATAATAAAAAAGGTGAAAAATAGAAAACCTCGAAATAAAGGTTGGCTCGGTCCGAAACGTCAACAACTAGGCCACTTTTAAGCATGGACCAGCAACCTTTCTGGGCGGTGACCCGACCCGCTATATGGCTGCCATTGACCGTCATGAAGACAGCTGCCACGTCAGCAGCAAGGCCATCGCTTACTTGTAACCATGCTAAGATAAAAACGACCACAAGTAATATTAAGCTCCATTGCAAAAAAAAAAAAAAAAGTTGGGATAGTTGCAATAAATGCAACTAAACCCGAGAAAGTGTAGAGCTTGTCTTTCTCCAGATGGAATCGTTGTGTGAAGCTGCGAAAAGCAGGCGACTGCGTTCTTTGAGAGGCAACGATAATGTACTTATTGTTGCCATCTTCTGATTCTCTATGTTGGACTTCACCATTCACGACAATTAAGCCTTTACCAAGTATGTGTGACAAGTCCACGCCAGTATTTAGGGGCTAGTCCATGGGCAGGTCGAGTGGGGATAACTCGGGTGAGCAAAAAAAATAAAATTTAAATGTAAGTGAGCCCACTCATTTATTGTATTTTGGAAATATTAGATTTGATCGGGCACATGATCGAGCAAGGAGAAAATTGCAAAAACCCATTTAATGGGCATACGAGTTCTTTTAGCTATAAATAGCTCACTCAGGCTAAGGCAGCAAGATCAACCAACGTAAATCCTTTTATTCTCTGATCATTTTTTTTTGTATTTTTCTCCACCAGTAAATTTTGCGGTCCAAATACTTATCACCTAATTTTTGCCATTGTCGTTGTAGCTATATTTCTACAATCATTGTTACAAAGTGCGTGTCTGTAATCATCTCCACGCAAAGTAAATACTCTTATCCGATCCGTGTACGTAAGTCATTCTGACCAAATCACATAAATCTTCGTCTTTATCGTTATACGTAATTTTCTTCATTTTTATTCGTTATATATCTCAATTTTTATTCGTTATATACATTCACGCAAAACCCACAAACGGACATTAGTACACACCAGCAACATATAAAAGACGAAAGGCAGCTACGGAGGGACCGAGACGCGCAACACATATAATTTTTAATCCTGCTAGGGATTTTATTTTCTATCTTTTATCATGAGAACTTGTTTGTTTTGATGTTTTTGTTAAAAATACATCGTGCTTTAATTTCGTTTCCTATGGTTACGATGTAAATATACCGTGATTAATGCTTGGTCAACGTCGTAAGCTAGAGATAGTTACGTAACTTAGTGCAATTACAAGATTACTGTGTTCAACGCGTTCATGTAATAAGATTATGATTGCTGAATACACCTTGGGGAAATTATAAAATTAGGTCACTAAGTATCTAGTTTTTCGTTTTTGGGTCACTATGTTTGATAATTGCAAAAGTTGTTCACTAACTTTGTATGTCAAAAAAATATTGGGTCATATTTTTAATTTTAGGTCACTAAGTTTATATTTTTTTATTTTGGGTCACTAAGTATATACATTTTTTAATTTCGGGTCACTCATTTGGTAACTAACTTTGTAAATATAGTGACCCAAAAATGAAACATTTATACTTAGTGACCCAAAATTGAAAAAATATATACTTAGTGACCTAAAATTAAAAACATGACCCAAAATTGTTTTAACATACAAAGTTAGTGACCTACTTTTGCAATTATCAAACATAGTGACCCAACAACGAAAACTTGGATACTTAGTGATCTAATTTTATAATTTTGCCTACTAACCTTCATGGTCGTCTAGATCATTGAATGCAGTTGCCTATGAGCTAATTGTCAGTTTTGTTACTTTCAATTAGGGTTTTGGATAGTCAAAAGGCTAGGGTTTCCCAATGATGCATTAATAAGAGAATAAGTGAAACACTCGGTCGATGCAAAAATATTACATATAGAAGGAACAATGACATCCTCATCAACCCACTCGTACAATAATGTAACGAATTGCAATGCTCATAGCAATTGACTGTTTAAGATTTAGCGATACAAGCTTTTGACCAGTTATCCTCAATAACAAAAAGGGAAAAAAAAAAAGTAACGTCCGTTTGAAGTTTTTAATTTCTTCTGAAAAATATTTTAAAAATAAAAGAAATAATACAATATAATAATAAGGCTCCAATGAGTAGTCGTTATCGTTGGCCTTCAAGATTATTCAGATGATTATATGGGGTTGAGACCTTTACATGGTGTGGAGTCCTATGTCCATCCCATTGTAGGCGATAGGAGCATACATCCATTTTTCATCAGAACTCAAAAGCTGTGAATAATAATATTTGCAAGACAGAAGAATTAATATAGGAATCATAATAAGAGCATGAAGGGTTAATTATATGTATGTGTGTGGCCATGCTTTGTTATATTTATGACGACACCTCTTACCTTAATCTGAAGTTGTAAGAACTTCACGTAGTGGACAGCTTCTTCAAGCATTGTGCTAATATCAACCTGTCACACAGAAAGAAACTCAGTCAATGACTTGGCATAATTTTTGCATATGCAGATAGATCAATGTATATTTAACTACAGGGTGTATTTATATATACCTTAGTTCCATTCGGTACGAGGGTCTGCAAGATTTTCAGTCGCTCGTTTATTCGCTCTCTTCTTTTCTGTTCGAAAATACGAAAATACGAAGTCGATTATCATATGATACTCAATGAATAAGATATACACAATGTACAATGACAGTTTTCTTCTTACTCAAGATATAATCATATCTACACTCTTTTATTAACGCTCATCATGAATTAAAAACTGTAAAATGGTGTATCAATCAACCAATCACATTTTATTTGTCATTAATAATCAGTAATAAAAAAAAATAACTACCGACTACGCTCATATAAAAGATACAAAAAAACCCCTTAATAACAACATACTAAATTGACTAAGTAAAAAATAATTATTAACAACACAAAAAATACATAATAAATTTTCAAAGTTTCATTATAATTATTATTGTTTTATTCTGAATATCATTGTTACAATTTTTATTATTACAAAAAAAAAATTATAATGATAATGATGATTACTATTGAAATTAATTTGTTTAAATGAAAAGACATTTGGCTGTGCAAATTTACTAGTACGTATAAACTTACCCTAGCGTAAAGACTTTGTGGATCAGTGGCTGAACCACGATTGGCTCGTTTCTTCATCTTTAGATTAACCGATGTCGTTTTACCCTTTGGAGCAAGCTCTCCATTATACTCTTGTGGCTCGTTGAGTTCATTTTCCGAGCAGCTTGAGTTCTGCCTGTGAAACGCATTATTTCTCTTGCTATTGCTATCATTTCTATAGTCCTCATTTTCAACACAAACCTTCTTCTGTTTCCCACTTCTTTGGCTTCTTTGGAACTGTATTACACGAAATCGTAAGAAACCAAAAATTTATAATCGCAAGTTAAATGTGATAGGAATAAAATCCTTCTTTAGCTGAAACTCAGAAGTTCAAATTCATAATTTCATGGGGTTTCACTTTAAAACCAATTGGCAATAGAGGGACTTTTCCACAAGGTTATTATAAATAGCTAAAGATTTCTTGAATCAATCAATGTGGGACAATTGGGACTGACTGCTGTTTGAAACACCCAACAAAATGCTTGTAATAATAACACTTCTACCTCTTCATTGATGCGAGCCCTTTTCTTTGTAGGATTCTTCACGCTCTCTTCCTTGGAAGATTCACCAAGAATTAGGTCTTCTCCTAATTGTCCATCAGAATATGAATCTTGATTTAAATATTCACCTCCTTCCATTACATTATCAGCCAGCAGCAATTCATCATCGGTAGTCATGAAATTAGGGTTGATATAAATACTGCTTTGATCATGTACCGAGAAAGAATACAAACCCTGATTAGGGTCTTCACTAGCCGAGCTGTTGTCACCGAAAAATGCTGTGCTCACGTTCGAAGACTCAGCACCGAGCCAATCGGTGAAGTTAGAGCCACTCGGTGGCTCTTCGTTCAAAACTTGACAGCTGTTGATGTTGAGAAACTGTGCCATGAAATCTGCTTCGTCATAGCACACAGCGGGTGATACATTGACACATGATGAGTTCCATTCTTCTAACGACAATATTGATCGGATTGTTTCCATTGTTTTTAACCTTTTTTTTTCTTTCTAATAAGATACTCAAATGAGAAAAAAGGGTTGATGAGTTCAAGCTTATTACGACATTTAGCAAGCTAAAATGCTTGGAGATGTTATGTGCTCCAAGAAAACATATTTATAGTCGAATGTACTAACTGTGGACCTAATGCAATATAAATGTTTTAAAAAAAAAACATTGAAATCTTGTTGTGGTAATATTTTAATGCAAATAGCTGTGATACAACTAAGACAAAACCAGGTAAAGCAGCCCTTCGGAACCTTAAAAAACAGACATATAGATATTATCAGTTATATATATATATATATATCTAATCATATAACTAACTATCATGTAATGACGATATGAATCACTTAAAAAATGCCTCAATTTATATTATATATTAGTAGTTTTAGTCCATTGGCTGAGCTCAGATATGGGTAGTTTTCTGGTTTAGGATAATTTACACCTGGAAAAGACGTGCGGGTCTTTTTCCACATTATCAGAAAAGGTCGTGCGCATTAGTATGCAATTATCATATTAATACCACTTGCAAATCAAATATCATACCCTAAAAAACAATCTCATACATTCTCAATAGACAATCTCTGACTATTACTCTTTTTTTTTTGTTGTAATTATGAACTTATTAGGATTCGATATTATACAGTTGGAATGATCACAAGATGAATCTACCCAACTAACTATACTTCATTCAAATGAAAATATATAATAAAATTATGTTTTCTTTCAGGAAGTGACATTAATTCAATCAACGTGTATTAGCTCTATCAAATTATATCAATCATTGCAAGGGAAAAATAAATAAAAATGACCCAACTTTTTTCTTTACTTCTATCTAACTATATAAAATCCGTCAAGATTAATTATACACAATGAAATATTATTCTTGTTCGCACATCGTATTCAAATCCGTTCACTGCATCACATGGAAATGACTTTAAACTCAATAATTAGATTGTGATGACCTTCAATAACACTGAAAAAGAGTCAACGACCAATGGCAACAAAGAATACACACACGGGCAAACGAAGAGTTGAGTAGTTGTTAGAAGTGGAACAGTTTTAAATTGTGTCTGAAAATGAAGGGGTTGTGGTCAGGTTTTGAGACAAGTGACAAAGATTCCGGCGATGTTTACGTGTTCAAAGACGCGTCCCTAGATATTTCTTTATATTCCGATCTCACGTCATGTCTTCAATATCATTAGCGTATCTTAATTAGAAACTCGAATCTCGTAAAAAAATCATATTTTTTCTATTTACATTGCCCATAACAATGTTATTGTTGGATTGGATTTGTGTTCCCTATATTTATCATATATACACCTTTTTCATAATTTCTTAACTAATTAGGATGTAAAAATTATTGGTTTCTAAATTTATATTTGTTGACGCTCGATAATTGAGCAGGCTAGGCACCTATATGCACGATCTCTTGAAATTGGAATCATGCATTATGCAGAATTATTTTATACTTCACTCACCAAACCAGCAAGTTCTAGTAAAGAATTACTATAACTTCAAATTCGTAATACATTAATTACAAGATTTATTAAAAATGGAATAATTTGAGTACGTTTTGGTCCTGTCGTTGAGAATATGTAGACTGGATTGCACGTCTGGGTTTGAATCATGCTGCGATATTGGTTAGTAGTTACTCCTAATATAGCAGTAAAGCGTATAATTTACCAAATTATAGCTTATTGATTGTATAATTTCTAGAATAACCCACTAGAGATGAAATAATGGAAGTGATATATTTTTCCTTAACATTAGAAAACTAAGACGCACACCAACTAGCTAGAATACTATCAAAATAATAATATTTATCAATAATACAAGACATGCTTTTTGACTTTTCTTGTGATTTTTATTAACTTAATTATATTTTCAAATATGAATTTTTATTGTAGCACATGGGAATATCCGTTGAGATCCCGGTTACTTCAACTATTTAATAATGGTTGATTCTATTATTTTAGTATTTTTATATATGTCTGACCTAATATGTTAAATAAAACTTAATGATTTGTCGACGTTTTTCTCAATAAATATAATGTTTTGTAGTGTGGCTGACCTTTGCGTGTAATAATTAAGTATACATACACGAATATACTGAAATATTTAAGGATACAAGATATAAATTATGCGATGAATTAATAATCAATACTTCGATCGAATGAAGTCGAACTAATTTTTTAATAGTTGACATTTGTGATGTCAACAGTTAAACATAGTCCTGGATTGACTTTGGGAAAATTACTTGTAAATGTATACATTTATAATTATGATAAATAATAACTAAATAATATCCGGCTATAGAGTTAATTGAGATGGTAATAGTTTTTTTTTTTTTTTTAAGATGATAATTTCATTCCATAATATCAAGACAAAATATTACAATGGAAGCAATAACAAATTACTAAAGAATACGAAGGAACAACAAAAATCACTGCAATTTCTTCTTCAAAAGCATCATCAATTGCATATCATTCTTCAAGTATTTTTGATATCTCCATTGTTTAAATCACCGATGCAAGCACGATGTCCGTTTCTCATATCTGAGACCATACACTCTTATTCTAGAGAGAAAGACTCTTACACGATAGAAGGAAACTCTTATACGAAAGAAGAAATCTATCATATAAGAGGAAAATTATCTCCTACAAGAGGATAAATCTCGTATACGAGACGGATATAAAATTAAAAATAAGAAAAATATCAAAGAAAAAGAAAGGATGATGGATGCTCAAACCCGATCCGTCGGCGATCATGGTGCAATAGATCTGTGGTCGCCGGCGGAAAACATGTTCGGATTTTTTGCAGAGAGTTTTTTAAGGAAGGTAATGGGTTGTAAGAATTGAGATGGTTTAGTTGGAAATTGTAAATAGGCTAATTACTAAGCCCAACTCTGTATCGGTCCATGAAGTTCTCCTCTCCTTTAAGGATTAGTGACAAAGTGCAACTTGCTATATCCTACATTAAGTTAACATGATAATCTTTTTAATACTCAAGTCTTTTATCACTTGTGACAGATAAAATTGACTACCACTAGCATATTTCTTTACTTTGATCTTGTGCATGTTATTGTCGTACAGCTCTCAGCTCAGGTTTATTTTTCTATATATATACAATTTTTAATGACACATGAAACTTAATCCGACCAACAGTCAAATAAGATAGATGAACAGTGTAAATGAACCACAGAAACATATTATTTAATTATTGAACAAGGAATGAGAAAAATCAAGATCAATTATGACTCCCGGGGCAATTACTTACACTCCTCGTCCTCCGACCATAAGCAAACACGAGTTCGATACATACGATGTTCTATTAATTGCTGCAAGAGATCAAATATCTCTTTATTTGGACTTCGACAACTCTCAAACAATCACCTCAGCTTGACACATACAAATACAAAACACAAAACATAATAAATTAAAAAAAAAAAAACCACAATAATAAACAGTAGGTACGTCGAGGTCGATGTACACAATTATATATATATATATATATATATATATATATATTTTATGTTAAGGATGGCCATGATGAGGCGGTTGAGGCTCTTCAGGCTCGCAATGTTCAGCTGCTGCTGCAGGAGCCATTATAGGCTTCTTCTTCTTCTTAGCGAGACAAAACAAACCAACAGCAATAAACGCTAGGAAGAAGAGGCCCCCCAAAGAAACACACACGGCAATTACGGTTGTATGATTGTTACCACCGCCGCCTCCGTTCGGAGGCGGTGTAACGGTAACTGTGGCGGACGGTGGAAGAACGGGCGTGAGGCTGTTATCGGGAGGTGTTGTTGGGGGATAATAAACAGGTGCCCGTGGCTTTGGTGGCTTTGATGGAGATGGTGCGTTGTAACTTGGTGTTCGTGGCTTATTAGGGGATGGAGATGGTGAGTTGTGGTGAGGTTTTGAGGGTTGGTTCTTGGGTGGGTATGCGGGTGCTCGTGGCTTGTTGGGCTTATTAGGGGCTGGTGATGGTGAGCTGGGGTGAGGCGTTTCTGGGTGGGCAGGCTTTGGTGGCTTGGAATAATGAGGACTAGGGCTCGGTGGTAATGTAGGGGGGTGACTGTATGAACCTGATGGCGGTTGTTTTGGTGGTTGTTGTGGGTTGTGAGGTGATGGTGCTCCGACGGGTGGGTGGTGGTGGTGGTGGTGGCCGCAATGTTTGTCTTGGCAGTTATGAGGGTTTTGTGGTGGTGGAGGGGTGGGTTGCAAGGCGGTGGTGGTGGTGGAGGGGGTGGGCTGCAAGGCGGTGGAGGTGGTGGAGGGGGTGGGTTGCAAGGGGGTGGCGGCGGTGGCGGTGGTGGAGGAGGGGGAGGTGGTGGCGGTGGTGGGTTGCATGGAGGAGGAGGAGATGGTGGTGGAGGGGAGTGATATGGATATGCCATCTTCATGGATATTTTGGAGGATGCCATTTTTTTTTTCTAATTTAATTATTGATGTTGCGTGACAATTATATATAGGCTATGAGAATGAGAATCTCTTTTTTGAAACTCTTAGGTGGATAATGGATGAGTGTGCAATGTGTGTATATATATAGAGCCATATGGAATTAATTAACAATGAATGTATTATCAAATGGTCATTTATCCAAAATCCTCATTGTTTTCTCTTTATATGTTTTCATATTATTGAAACTATTGTGTCTAATATTTATATATAGATAGATAGATAGATGGTAATAAGACATGATAGATGGCATCATGATGAGGTGCATGCATTTCCGATTTATATAGCTTAAGATATAAAATAGTCATATTATCAAATTTGATCAAATGCAAAGTCCAACTACAAAAATCAAACACAGTGTAGTAAACTATTTGCAACTGTCTGGCTGCTAAGGATGCTAAAAAAGTTAAGACTTGATAAAATCGCTCTTCCATTCTATTTTTATAATTCAGAAAATGAAAAATAGCATTATTCGCATGCCTTTATTTAAAACGGGTAGTTGTTTCATCTATAGCAGCTACTAGTCAAAATAATCCTGATCCAACGACCATTCGTTCTTTGAAAAAAAAAAAGAATTATTTTGTTCGTTTTATTCTTCTTATTATGAATACGATATTATTAAAAAAAGGAGAGATGATTAAATATATATCATTCCACGAACGTTATAGGGAGAATATATTCTACTTCATGGTATAATCATTTAGCCGAGTTTTTCTTGTGTCGTATGAGCTGGAAAGCAATAGTGTGTCCAAACTCCAATTATTACCACTGACCACATAAAGTGTAATCAATAGTTAATTAAATTGGGATTAGCATATCATATATTTATTAAATACCATTTTTTAAAATAACAATTGGACCATGGCGGCTACTTTTTGTGGCATGTGACAACAGCTTGGACTTTGGAGGATATATACGACCTTCACTCTCCTATATATATTAAATCAATCCTATTATTAAATATATTGAATTATATTTATTATTAAATCTAGAGGGAATAAAACAATATAATCTAATGGGCCGGCCCATCTAAGGATTTAATGCTTTTGAACCTTTCTAAGATTTCTTCTTTTGGGCCGAAAGAACTAAAATGTCTTTTAAGGGGTAATAAAGTCTTTTAGTGTCAGTTTTCAAGTTCGAGCCATCACCTATATAAAGTCTAGCTAGGGTATATAAAGCCCCCAATTGTTCTCCCTCTCAAATTACCATCACACACACACACACACACGCCCTCGGACGAAAGCGAGGTGTTGTGGAAGTTTCTATTGGATTCATCTCGCTTTTTTTTTTTTTTCAGCATTCGTTCTGTGATTAATGCTTTTCTTTTTTCATTTTAATTTGTAGAGAAATGGCAACTTTTGAGCTGTACCGGAGATCAACGATTGGGACGTGTTTGACGGACGCGCTTGATCAGATGGTCTCTAATGGGACGTTGAGCCCTGAACTTGGGATTCAAGTTCTAATTCAATTCGACAAGGTGATCTCTCCTTTAGTCTTTACGAGGCCTCGATTATGTGTTATGATTCATCGTTTGCTGGCGAGAGCTGTGTTAGATTTTAGGTTTTCTTTTTTAAATGAGAATTAATTCGAAAGAAGCCCCTCATTTTCTTGTTGGAGTGGTTGATGTGAAGAGAAGGTTTTATTATGGTTGAACATTATAGCCAGGATCGGCTTTCATCATGCAATAGCTGTAATTTTGCAGCGAGCTTATATTTGCTGGAGGAAATTTCTTTCTGTATGAATGCTGCGAGCTTTATAGATAAGAAATCTTGTGAATGTGAAGTGTTACTGCTCCGCTCCTATAAGCATGAACATGACTTCATTGCTCTTTGTTTGTCTGCATGTTGCAGTCAATGACAGAAGCTCTAGAGTCTGAGGTGAAGAGCAAGGTCTCTATTAAGGTAATAGAGTAAGTCATGTTGAAACTTGCATGTAATTTTTTCTGGAAAAGAGAGAAAAAATTGGATTCATCATAACATGAATGGCCACAGTGCGAGAAGACTGAAGAAAAAAATTACATCTGAAAGGTTCTGTTTTATGCCGTTATATGAACCAATATAAGTTTGATTGGAAGGCAGAGCAGATCTTTATCACATTTTATAAATAATCATTTTAAGTTGGTAGCTTTACGAAACAGTTTCTGAGGTTAGGTTGTTTGTGGTCTACAGGGACATCTTCACACTTACCGATTCTGTGACAACGTGTGGACCTTCGTCCTGCAGAATGCACTGCTCAAGAGCGAAGAGGGCCAATCAACCGTTGCATCTCTCAAGATCGTAGCGTGTGACTCCAAGTTGCTAACCCAGTGAAGAAGAGGTAATAAAGTTGAAAGCTTGCTTTATCGTTTCTCTGAAAACAGAACATTGATCATTATTTTGAAAATACACAAAAGTAAGAAGTACCTTTGAGCTGTTCTTTCTTATTTTCTGTTGTAAAAACTGAAAAGAACTCCGATGAGGGAATCGAATCATTTACAACTTAAGGTAAAGACCACTTTACTATCTCTCTGTCTGAAGCTGAACTGAACTGGACTGGAGCCATATAATGTGTTGAAATCTTGGAGCCACACTATGTAGTTTTTTATTTGAGAATAACGTAGTCTGTTGTTTCTGGGGTAAAGAATTCGTACCCATTTTGAACTATTCTCGTGTTCTGTCTAAAGTCTAAACTATCAAATGGTAATGTTTTATTTATGTACAAGACGAAGACTGCAGGTTAAAATTGTGGGGCAAATATATAATTAAAGCAAATCGAAGGGTATAACAGGAATAAGCGACTTTAGTTGTGGACTGTAAATGGGCCTCGAATAGATAATGGATTCGGCTCAATTGTACAACCCATTTCCCTTAGATTAGATCCAAAAGCAAACTCTTAGATTGCCAAAGCTGAGCTTGCTATCTTCCATTTGAACAACGTTATCACTTAAAGAAACTGAAATATTTATTATAACAAATCTAATAATTTGGCTATCCATTTGTTTTTCTTTTTGTATCTTAAAGATCGTTTTTCGAAGGCAGTTTTCTCTATTCCCTTTTCTTCAGTATTCTTTGATTTGGTATATATCCTTCAGCTCAGTATTTCTTCATGTAGAACTCAATTGCTTTGCTTGATTTAATTGCTTTCGTGCTCTTTTATTCCCTTTTCCCGTCTTTGGTGATCAACAAGTCTGCTATGTAGATGTTATTCCACATCGAGTGCTTCTATCTAACTACTGTTTCTTGATCAATTCTTAAATTTTTTCTATCTTCCCTTTTACTTTGATATGTTCTTTTATCTTCTTTATACGTGCTTTCTGTCTATCACTGTCTTGCTTTGCGCACCATCAAATTCACAACTAGGGAAAAAACAAATGTTGACACAATAAAATGCCTCTCCGTTTCATGTAAGGGCAAAAGTCATCTGACCCCTTCAACTCCCATGCAAGTGTGTTGTAATAATAATATATATTTTGTCTGAGCTGAGGATAAGATTCAATATTTATTTACACATGAGTGGCCCACGCTCATGTGTCTTTGGAGAGAATCAAAGTCCATTTGCCACATGAGATTTCATTATTATTATTATTATTATTATGTCAAATAACAAACTATTTTATTACATGATGATAGTGGCTGTGCTGTATGGTATGCATGTTTGCTGATTTAAAGTAATCCGTAATTAGTTAAAACACATCTCCTTTTATCTTCCGCAATATGATTAAGACCACAACCATATGGCTTAGACTAATTTACATAACTAATTTAGGTCGCTCTTTGTTAATGGGTTTATTAAACTAATGTATCGTCCAGATAATAAAGCTAATTAAGAATCTTGTATAATATTTGCTTTGAATGTCTGATGGGCTGTCGAGCCAAATACTAGAAAGTTATACGTCATCGAAATGTCTTTTTAATCATTTTTCTTCTTTGTTAACACCCCCCATGATTACTATTTATTATGTCAAATTGAAGCAGTTGATGGTCATGTTTTATTTTATTTATTTAGACATATATCGAAGTTGGCAATGAATTTAAAAATGGAGAAGTGAAA
The DNA here is from genome assembly GCA_004919715.1 of Linderniella brevidens. Classification (NCBI taxonomy): domain Eukaryota; kingdom Viridiplantae; phylum Streptophyta; class Magnoliopsida; order Lamiales; family Linderniaceae; genus Linderniella; species Linderniella brevidens. The sequence goes on along the minus strand of SWDC01000153.1, from coordinate 4,578,216 downwards.
GATGACTCACAAAGCAGGACAAAGGAATCTTTACCTAAATCTATTGCTCAAAAACCACAATTAAAAAAGACTTGAACTTTATGGTGTTGAAAGGCCAAATACATTAACATGGATAATTATGTGTGTATGCTATCGTGTTTATCTGTGTGTGTGTGTGTGGGGGGGGGGGGGGGGGGGGGGGTTGGAATTATTTATATATTAATCCAAGAATGAATGAGTTTTAATCCAATTGAAATGTTCAACTATTAACATATATTATACACTAGTAGTTCAGTTATTTAGTTATTTTTCTTTTACAGAGAGATGCATATGAGGTTTTAGCAAACAAAATTTAGCTGACTTATAATATATATGTTAAATTAGATCACAGTCTCGAGATATTTGTTGCTTGTGTCATTTTGAGATAGCATGTCCACAATATAATGTAACATTTAGATTAATCAGAGATAGAGAGCCACGAATTAAATAGAAAATTATTTGAACAGATATATATGTTCACATGTAAATATAATCCGGAGGTGGCGGAAAGTAATAACAGCCTTTCGCGGAGACACGGAGCCGTGCTGTGCTATCTTGTCTCGTCCAACACCTTTGGAGCCCCATCAATGGTCACCTTGTCCACAAATATATATTTTTTTCCATTTGTACTTCTTAACTCATTATTAAATATAGTAATTAATAACTGGATTCGAGTTCGGTACCCCATTATTACAGAAAGAAAACCCTAAACCCTCGCACCATCTCTATCGGTCTATATAATCGTCAAGTTATATCCTCAATTCTTACACTATATCTCCACTTTCTCTTTTTCCCCCTCTCTCTCTCTCTCTCTCACACACACACACACAAGTAAAGTCGATCAATCGCTTAGCTATATTCTACAAGAAGATGAGTTGCAATGGATGCAGAATACTTCGCAAAGGTTGTAGTGAAAACTGCATCCTGAGGCAAAGCTTGGAGGGCACAGAGTACAGCCCGCAAGCTCAAGCCAACGCAACCCTATTCGTTGCTAAGTTCTTCGGTCGAGCTCGTCTCATGACTTTCCTCTCTTCTGTTCCTCAACCCCAAAGACCCGGTACGATATTATATATATATATTTATATATGAAAAATTATAAGATTAAATCACTAAATATACATGTTTTCGTTTTTGGGTCACTATGTTTGATAATTGGAAAAGTATGTCACTAACTTTATATGTAAAAATAATTTTGGGTCATATTTTCAATTTTCGGTTACTAAGTATATAATTTTTCAATTTTGGGTCACTCATTTGGTAAATAATTTTATAAACATAGTGACAAAAAATTGAAACATGTATACATAATGACCCAAAATCGAAAAATATATACTTAGTGACCTAAAATTGATAAAATGAACCAATATTGTATTGATATACAATATTAGTGACCTATTTTTGCAACTAACAAACATAGTAACCCAAAAACGAAAACATATATACTTAGTGACCTAATTTTATCATTTTCCCTAAGGCGGGTAGTTAATGGTACTATAAATAGTTATATGTTGTGATCGGTCATTAGTTGATTTTTTTTTTTTTTAATGGATATTTGGATGTGTGGTTGCAGCTCTTTTTCAGTCTCTACTACACGAAGCGTGCGGTAGAACGGTGAATCCCGTTACTGGAGCTTTAGGGTTTCTTTCGACAGGGAATTGGCACGTGTGCCAATCAGCAGTGAGCAGCGTGCTTAACGGAAGGATGATTCAACCGTTACCATCAGGGTTTTCTTCCAAAGATTTACTGTCACTGCCCAAAGACAAAGACACAGATATCGACGACATGGGATGTAAAAGAAAAGCATCGTCGTTGTCATATGTTGGTGATGGTGGGCAACGAACGACGCTTTGTTTGAAGGCTGTGGCAAGAGAGAAGAGGAGACAAGCTTCTCCATTATCTGATGATCAATCTGTGATGACGACAGCATCGGAGAGTAACACGTTGTTTTCGAACACGCAACGAAGGCACGAATTTTTATTACAGAGAGAAGAAGATAACTACGGGAGCGGTCACTCGAGGGATGAGACTAAGCTTTTGCAGCTTTTCGTTTAATTTGACCCTCTTTACCTTTTTTTTTTCGTACGTTTTATGTTGATCATGTGGTGACCCACTTAGATTAATTTCTCGTGTCGTAATATTGTTGTACATTTGGAAAATTGAAATTCTCGGTGCGTGCCATGAAGAAGCCAACGAGGACGCTCATTAATTAGCATCGTCTAATATGGATCTGACCCTGATTTTGTATGCTCCAACTAATGTATCTTCCGTTCGTTCGTCAAGTCTTGGATCTAATCTAGCTAATTGATATATATATATATATATATATATTAACTTGAAACGATTGCAATTAATCTCGTATTAACTGGTGTCTATCATATATGGTCTTTTGAGAAGTGCAAGGGGCAAAGATAGGCCTAAATAAATGGATCCCACATCATAAAGACGAATTGTATATATAACCAAATATAAATAACAATCCTTTTCGATCCAATTTGACTCGTTTTCACACGTATATTATCTTTTCGTGGTGAAATCAAAATGATGACGTGCTATTTTCAATAATATCATCTGGTCCTTAATGGCATTTAAGTATTTTTTATTTTTTTCATTTATTGTCGACGTTAGGGGACCAATATGATGCAGTGCAGGCAAATACTTCGAAGGGGGGGGATGCATTTTATATAAGTGGCTCTTCATTTCATTATATTTAATAAATAAACGAAACTTAAAGGTCGCGTTTTTGGGCTCGCTTCTTTTTATCAGCCCATTATTATTTGGCCCATATTGAAATAAGCGCCCAAAAAGGAATCCAATATATAGAAGATCCTCCATCGCCGGGAAGAACGGTAATGGCACAACAGGGAGCCTCGTCGTCGTTGTTAACTACAACTGCAGAAGAAGAAGACGACTACGAATCGATGTTAAACGGGTCCGAATCGGGTTGGGTCGAGGCGAGAACCCACTGTGACCATTTGGGTACCTTGTCGCCTGATCTCGTCCACATCCCTCCTCCACAAACTGCTTGCAACAGGTACCTACGTACGTATGTATGTATGTATGTATGTATGTCTCTTGCTATTCATCAATCGGAATTTCACAAAAAAAATTCTGAAGCATGAATATGGGTATCAATTTCTGGCAAGAAATAGCTGAAAAATTAGGGTTTTTTTTTGCTTATTTTGAGAAAATGGAGGACTATAGTTTTTTTTCTATGCTTTAATTTCGACGGTGTGTTGCATGGCGAAAGGTGTGATCATCCGGAAGAGAATTGGCTGTGCTTATGCTGCAAAGAGGTACTGTGCAGCCGATTTGTGAACAAGCACATGCTCGAACACTATCACCATAAAGGTCATAGCATGGCCCTCAGCTACAGGTTTATCATCTCCCCATTAATTTTTTTCTATTTTTGCTGCTCCCTTTTTTCTTTCTCCAATCTTTTTTGTCTCTAAAATTGCTCGGTTGCTTGATTTGAAACAAACAGCGATCTCTCGGTGTGGTGTTTCTCGTGCGATGCTTACCTCGATGCTCAGGTGATTATGCAGCTCCGCCCCGCTTATGAAACTGCGTACGTTTTGAAATTTGGCGAGGCCCCACCCGTCAGATCCTCGGGTTTTGATTAGAGAAGACCCCAATTTTCTTGATTGCTCCCGAATATTTTGATCTTTTCTTTATACAGTTTGAGCTGTGTTGTGTATTCGCTCTGTGTTCAAGTTCAGACAAGAAGATTGATGGTTATGGATTGAGTATTTTGCATCTATTGCACTCACTTTTTTTTGTGTAACTTTCTTTAAGTTCATACAACTAGCAAATATAATCTTGAAGAACTCAATAGTTAGAGAAATCTTTTCTGCGCATTAATTGCCAAGAGTTTCAGCATATGTGCTGCTGAAACGAGCTCATACATTGCCTACTGTTATATATGAGTGATGGTTTTCTTTATTTCGTTTTCTTGATGCAAAATGCGGAGGAAGAGATAAATTTAGCAGGAAAATGTAAAGAAACGAATGAGTACGTCATCATAGTACAGCATAAGAAGAAGAAACATTTGATCATCATTTAATTGAAAAAAGAAAAAGAAAAGCTCGCACTAAAAAACACAAAATTTCCGCAGAGAGAGAGAGAGACCTTCATATTTCTTCTCATCAACAGAGCTTTTCGATCAAATCAGCAGCTTCTTTGATGGTGGATATGGTGTTGGAGCTGTCTTCTTCTATCGAAATATTGAACACTTCTTCAAGCTCCATAACTATCTCCACCTGTAATAAAGAAAACCATAACCAATTATTAATTTTATTTTTTTTTTATCACGAAAACGGAGTTATTTTTTTTCTTCTCTTACAGTGTCGAGAGAATCTGCGCCAAGTTCGGTGAACTTGGTCTCCGGGGTGAGTTCGGTTTCGGCGGATAAAGCCAGGCGATTCCTCACTACGTCGCAGACTTTGTCAACTGTTTCCGGCTTCGCCTGTTGATTTATAAAGACAATCCAAGTTTGTTTATTGCAAGAAAAAGCGTTAATTACGAAATCAATTAATTTAAAGGTTGGTTTTTGAGGAGGTGAGGTGAGAGAGTTACCGCGCAGATTTGCAGGCGGCGCTTAGTTCTTATTGAAGGTAAGGTACCACCCAACGACACCATTCTTGAAGTTTTCCCTCCAATTATCTGCTTTATTACCAAGATACTAAGTTTTAATAACCTCATAAGCTAAAAAAAAGAAAATTTTTTAAATTGGGTCACTAAGAATACCAGTTATAAATTTTTATCACTATGTTAGATAATAGCACAAATAGGTCATTTACTCTGTATGTCTTATGGGTCACCGATCAAATTTTCGGCCAAACTCGCCGCAAATTCGACGTGGCGGATTATATATCATCGGTCACGTCGGATTTTCGGCGATTTTGACCGGAAATTTGACTATTGGCCCAATTTTGTTAAGAGTTAATGGCCCTTTTTTGCAATCTTCTAACATAGTGAGCCAAAAACAAAAACTTGTATACTAAGTGACCCAATTTTATAATTTTGTTGCTGCTAAAAAATAGATGGCTTTGATTTCTTTTCAAAAAATATTACAATGATATATACGTAAGGACATTGCGAAAGAGAAGACGGCAAAAGAATGTGTCTGTTTACCTGCTGGTTACTACATTCCATGGGCAACTTTAAAGATGTCGCAAGTCTAACAGAAGTGGCTGAAACAGAAGCCATTGGAACTGAAATGCAGTAGCTAGCAGAAATGAAGGAAGACGCTTCAACTGTCTGAAGAGTGTTTTATCTAAATTGAGCAGATAAGGAAAGAGATAAATATTATAATGAAACGTTTTCTTGTAAGTATTTATTAGGTCACAAGGTATAGAAAGAACATGCAGTAAAAGAAGTGGATCCAGCAGAAAGCTGTAAGGAAAGGAGATGCTTGATGAGTGGTTAGTATTCAATCCATCAGCTTCTAAGCCTATCCATGATTTTGTCTTTTTACTACATCCAATCCACTTGGATCCGTGCTTGTGTGACAGTTTTAAAATGGAGTAGCAACTCTTCCAAAATTTGTTATTTTGATTAAATATTCCTCGTTTATATTTCAAAGTTTGAATTTTCTCCAACTAAACATAAGAATACTTGTAACATAATATATAATTAATTGGATAAGAAACTCACCTTCATTGTTAATTTGTGATTCGTATATACACAAAAATAATTTAGTATGTTAGGAACGAACCATACATTTTAACACATCATTAAACGTTAAGTATGGGAAACAATGAAAACGAAAAACAAAGGTTGTTTTTTTTTTATGACATAGATTAAACATGTTAAGAGTAACAAACATTTCTCCGTCAAAGGTCATAAAATATCCCACCCAATCTTTACATAACTCGTTCTGCGAAACCATTGAAGAAAAAAAAAAGGCTGTAAAAATTGTCTGCTGCTTCAAATGACAGAATAGGCAAGTAAGGCATTTTCGTTTCGATGACAAAACTTGTGAGAAAATAGGAGCCTCAAAGACCAATTAAAAAGCCTCCAAACACATTTCATTCAGCTTCTTCAAATCTATAATAATAAAGCCAGCAAATGAATTGTTCAACTATATATGTATCCTCACAAGGCTGTTTGTTACCAGATCATTAGTGATCATCAATCATGTAGATGGAGAAGATCTTAACTGCATCTATAGCAACCGACTAAAATAGATGTTCATGATATATCTTGACGGGTTGAAGCCGCTCAGGATTGCTGCAGAACACAACAAGAGACGGGATTTTATTTCAGATGAGAAACCAAGCGGAAGAAATGCATATCAAAGTTTGGTTTTATTATAAAAAAACCCCAGCAATATCAGATACTTACATATTGGGCAAAGAACAAGAAAGATGCCGATTGGATAGAGGAACAGAGTGGTCCTTTCCAGGAACGGTAACACTGCAAACATGATACAAGAAATGAGAAATTGATCCCAGGTTATTAAATTTATCGTAGTATTCTATTATGTTAGCAAGGCTCAAATCTAGAAAAGCCCCATTATTACCCATATGAGTGATCAACAAACACAGTCATCCTTGCAAACAAACATGAAGTTCGATAAATTAGAAAAAAAACATCGTTGTCATCAAACAGAGATCTTACCATCATAGCCCAGGTAATTCAAGTAATGATAGTAGGAAAAGGCTGCCATGAAGAGCAAATTTGATAGTAACTCGGGAACAAAGCCATGCGCAATTAGCAGAGGCGATAAAAAGTAATGGACGACTGCAAAAAAATAAGAAAGAATTTGGTACAGCATGGAAAAAGCTCTAGAGTAGGATTGCAAGTTGTACTTACCATAAAGCAGCACGAACATAGGGAAGAAAGAGTTGCAGTGCACATCAAAGGAATACAACCTTCACAGGGGAAGACAGAGGGTTAATTTATAAAACAGCCTACTTTCGGAACATTGAGACAAAGAGACAAATCCAGAAAAAAAAAGATCATAGGTTTAGTCACGTGAGGAAATGAACTAAACAACCACATAGGAAAAAAAGGTCAGCTGAGGAACTCTCATATTGAATAGAGAGAACTTACCATTCTACCCGTTGCTCCACCACATGACTGTTTGGAGCTTCTTCTCGAAGGTAATTGTTGGTGAAGAACCTGGAGAAAGAAAAAAAATACCTTCAATAATTGAGCCATTATGGAAATAAAATACCAACTGATGCTTTCAATGGTTGAGCCATTGTGGAATCTACAATTACATCAAATTTGCAAGTGTAGCCCATGGTCAATGCTCTCAGAAAGATATAAGTCAACAGATAACAATACAAGTAAAGTTCTCTGCTGAGACACGGTATGGGATGGTTTTCAAAACAAAAAAAAAAATGACAGCTTACCAACAACCAGTAGCCAAAATTGCACCAGTAACTAGGAAATGGGCGAGTAATGCCGAAATCATAACAAAAACAGCATGTCCTGCACTATGATCGTACCTGATAAAAGAAAGATAGTCATTATGGAGATGATAGCAGCATTATGGCACAAAATTTGTGTGGCTAAAGTTTGAAAAAAGATAGCTACATGTGTGTCTTTGCGTTGGATTGTTAACAAAACGACATCATTGTACTAAACAAGAAGAATCATAAAAATTGAACATAAAATCCTGTTTGGTGCTAGATTTTACATAAAAATTGTACAACAAGAAGACCGTGTTTGGTGCTAGATTTTACGAGTCAGGAGATAAAATCCTAGCTTGTGAAACACATTCAGTTCATACTTACGCAGCACAATACGCCAAAGTAGAAACTGACAGTAGAAGACTACATATCACAACAAATGCAGGATCATCGCGTGCCCATTGGTTCTTTGTTTCTGGGGAATAAAATAGATTAGAGATATACATTTGTCCATAGAAGTATGACTTAAATCCATCAAATCTACCATATTACTCTTATTCCAGAATGAAAGAATACTCCATAGCAGTATGCTACCCTTTATGAAAAAGTAAATAAAGTACAGATATCGTGAACTCTACTGCAAGCTACAATCAACCACATCAACGGATAAAAGAGACAAGAAAACTAAAAAGACTTACGCTTGTGATACTTGGTGTGTTGATATCTGCTCACATTATACCATCCCGCAGTAACAAATATGAAAAAGAAAATGTCAGGGACGAGTTCAATTTCAGGCAAAATGCGAAACTATTAATAAACTGAACGGAAAATTGTTACAAAGAAAAATATTAAATCGTTACAAAAAAAAAGACAAGTGCAATCAACAGATGCTGAATACCCACACAACTTTTGGCGACGTGCACAGATTAAGCATCTGCCAGAAAGTATATTCAATATCCATTTGTCTCCACTGCATTGAAACCAAAATAAAGAATGGTCAGATAATAGTATTCAGCCTTATCCAAGTCAAGCTTAAGACCAACTTTCATAAGGTGAAAGACAAAATCACAAATATTGACTATGACATTGCTAAGAGAGGAGACATATTTTCACGTTGTCGACTATCATCTAACCCAAGCCAATATAGCGAAGACAGAACATCAATGTAACTGGCGTTCGAGAAAAGGTCAAATATAACACCATGACCAGAATTACTAATTAGTAATCAACCCAATCACAACATGTCAATATAGGCACTTGTAATGCACAACAATTTGGAAACTCTGTAAAATGATAGCAGCTCAAATTCACAAGATGCAAATGGAAAACGTAATTTTGAATTGCCTTTTCCACAAAAGCATTAAAATGAAAACGTGAATTTAGCTTTTGAAGTTCAAGAGCTGGAAATTTACTTTAAATCGGAATTGCTAACATGCACATTAGCATCTTATTGTAGCACAGTACCACGCACCAAATGGAGTATCAGATCCAACTGACAAAAAGAAATGCAGGTCTTAAAGTTCTCTCGCCTAATCAACATTACTCCCTCTATCCCAAAAAAGAAAATAAAATCTCCAAATCAAACCAAACAAAACAGCAGTTAAGGTGGATCGCGAAATTAACAACAGATAAAGGCATCGGATCTGTAAACACTGAAATGAATCAGCTGAAACAACCTTGACGATTCGTCGAAGATAATGAGGTAGGGAACTATTGGCGCGCGCGTTAGAGCTGGAACGCGACTTCACCGAAGAAGAGGTAGGCAGCATCTTCGCTGTTATCCTCCAATCAAACTGCGTTGTGATGCTTCTGTGGTCTTCACAGCGTCAAATGGTACGGATTCAAGTTACGTTCGATGATCTCCTCTTCGATTTCACTCCTCTTTTACCTTTTCCTTCAATTATATAATCAACTTGTCGATCTTTTGATCGATCGGAGTCTCCGTTCCGGTGCTGGAGTGTAAATGGGAAATGGTTAGGAGCGAATTACGTGTTCTCCTTTCTTTAATTATATTATATATTCCATTTATATTTTCGTTAAATCTAGTTTTATGTTAGGGTCGGGCCTGCCCTGGACTGATGAATCCATTACAAAAATGTTGGGCTTTATTGGTCCTTTTTCTAATTATTTTACTATATATATATTTTACAATTCCCATATATTCTTCTCCCTCGCTTTTTTGATTAATTAACATTTTCCGTTTCATTTTATCATTTCTCAGAGTGCCCTAATCGCGATGAGCGAATCTCAACGCCTCTCCGTTCATCACGAGCTAGGCGGCGGTGCGGGTATTTAAACTCTACTCGCGCGCATTCTTTCAACTTGCGATTTACTATGTGAAATCTATTGTTTCAGCCGTGATGTATGTTAATTGATTGTGTGCAACTGATCAGCTTTGAGTAATACCTTGATTCCTGCTTTGGCGATTGTGCAGTTGCAGATGTGCTATTGTGGAAAAATCGGCGTGGAAGCATATCTTTGCTCGTGGGCTCTACTGCTCTGTGGTTTATATTCGAGAGAGCTGGATATAATTTGCTATCATTTGTGTCCAATGTCTTGTTGTTGCTCGTCGTGATCTTGTTTTTCTGGGCTAAATCTGCGACACTTTTGAACAGGTAGATCAATTAAGTGTGTGTGGATCTTGTTTTTATTGTATTTGCTTTTTTGGTTCTGACGGTGTGATGCGGGTACAAGTTCGGTAATACTTTATTATCTGCGGATATGATCAATTAGTAGCTAATAGATCTACATGGATCTACGTTTTTTTGTGTATATAATTAAACGGGCTAATTGATTTCTCTGACTTTAGGCCCCTGCCACCGCTTCCTAATCTCGAGCTTGCAGAAGAGACTGTTGTGAAGGCTGCTGATGAGACACGAGTGTGGGTAAATCAGGCATTGTCCATTGCACACGACATTGCAATTCGTGGAAACTTGAGACTTTTTGTTAAGGTGTTGTAATGTTTATTGTTTATGAGCTACCTTATTGTCACTCTTTCGTTTATTGTTCTTAATTGCTCTAGTGAAACCCCCTTCTGCTGCATGTGTTATGTTGTTAGGTTGCGCTAAGCCTGTGGGTTGTTTCATATATTGGCAGTTTCTTCAACTTCCTCACCTTAGTCTATATTGGTAAGCTTGGGTTCTTTCGTGGTAACTATTTTTTTTTCGTTTATTTATTATTGCAATTTACATCATCATTACTGCAGGTGTTCTTCTTAGTCTGTCTCTACCCGCATTATATGACAAGTACCAAGATCCAATCAATGGAAAGCTGGGCGTTGCATACGGCATAACTGAAGAACAATGGCGGAAAATTGATAGGCAGATACTGAGCAAGATCCCGTTCCCACAACATAAAGAGAAGAAGATCCAGTAGACACAATGTAATCCCTTTCTACTTCTGCCCCTCTATGCATTTTCTTTTATATTTATCTATTTGTTTACCTATTGAAATGTCGCAAAAAACGAAATCGATGCCGTGCAAATGGTTAATGTTCTTGAACTTGGATAATTTTAGAATGTTGCAGACTTGTGTGCATGTTTGCTGCTGTTTATATAATACTTTGATGATACGCTGCCTTCTCTTCCCGTGCGCTAGTTTCTTTGAGTTCCCGGTATTCAGAGTTGATGATGATGATCGATTTATGATCGAGAGTACCTTACAATTACATTCTGTTATTAAGATTTATAGGATTTATTACTGCTGTCAACTTCAAAGTTAATTTTTTATGTGGCATCACAATAATCAGTATAGGTTTCATGAAAGACACTACACTGTGTTTTTATTTTATTTTATGTGGCATTACAATTATCTTGATTTGACTCTCTTGCACCAACTGTGGAGCGATTCCCTGGCATTCTCGGGGATTAGGGCTTTCTTGCAACGCGATCCCATCTAAAACAACAAAGACGACAGAGTTGATTTTTACCGAATGCACAGATTCTTTAACGTGGTATGTGTTATGTTAGTTAGAGAAGTGGTTGCTTACTACTAACCGTTGTCACTAGTACATTCAGAGGGACTGTGCTGTAGCTGGAACAAGAGCTGAACCGAAACCCTGGCAACTACATACGTGTGTTGGGACGGGAAACGAATAATTAATCCATTCGGGTTTTGAAACAGAATTGAGATAAAAAAAAAAACAATGTACCCACCACCCGCAAAACTAGCCTGATGATGGCCATTGCTTGATTGTTCATGAAACAAGAACGTTGCTTGAATCCCCCTCTGCCATATGAGTTTTTGTTTGGTGAAGAAAGAAAGGAGACCGAATTTAATAGAGAAACCCGAGGGGGTGATAGGTATTTCTTACCAGGGAACATATAAACGTTTCCATCTCATTCTCGCAGAACCAAAGCAAGCATCGTGCATCTGGTGTTCTTCAAGAATATTAATATATAGTGTGTGTGTTTCTTGATCTTAAATGCTAGTGAGAAAGACAGTGAAGGAAGATCCATGTTATGTGGAACTTGAGACCCTACTACACAAGCAATGGTACATCTCTGTTATCTCTGATCATATATACATAAATATATTTGAAATGAAACTATACATTATGTTAAATATCATGTAAAAATTTCTTACAATGAGATATCACATAAAGAGAAAGAATATGGCTTGCCGAATCTTGCAAGTGCAGTTAACGATCTTGGATTTGTAGAGTACTTAAATGTGATCATTATTAAAAACATAAAATAAGGAAAAACTGTGCATTGCATTGGTGTTGATCAGATGTCAATATTTTAATATATAACTTATTTTAAACAAAAAGGCACCGTCAAAATTAAAACTTACTAAAACCCCCGAAGCGACTATACATGAGTACTTCGAAAACCTAGAACCCTTATTCAAGAAAATCTCCGATGGCGCTCCTCCGTCTCAGCCGCGCTGCAGTGTCCTTCTTCTCCCGCACCTCTATCAGCCGCAAGCAGCTATTGCCTGCTGCCGCCCACCTTATCTCGGGTTCCACCACCTCTACTACTACCCCTGCGTTCGCACAACCGACGCTTCCGTTCACTTCACCGTCAGCTCGATTCTTCTCATCTCGAACGAGGACGTTTGACCCGAACGTAGACGAAATTGGTCCGGACACGATTTTATTCGAAGGATGCGATTACAATCACTGGCTAATCACGATTGATTTCCCTAAAGACCAGAACCTCACTCGCGAACAGATGATCGAGTATTACGTCAATACAGCTGCTCAAGTCTTTGGCAGGTAAGATCATTAACAATTGCTCGTTTTATCCGCTGTGTTGAGAAGTTTTTTTGTGCATATGCTGTGGGCACTTGTTTTAGCTGAATTGGAACGTAGCCTCCAATATTGGAGAGAATTGTGTTTGAGGTCTCTTCTTGAGTTTTTTTATTGAATGAGAGAGTGCGGTGCTGCTACTATCATTCACCGCATGATGCTTTGTTTGCTACCTGTACTTGGGAAAAAGGTCATCAAGATCGTTTCTTGCTCACCTGCCTACTTCTGTAGTATATAACCCAGCTACATTACAACTACAATAACAGAGTTACAATACAATTTTTCAGAAGAGTGCTGTAATATGCTGAAGGCAGTTTCAGTGATTTATCGAAGGTTAATATATTTCCTTTTCTCTTTGATAGCTCCCTAATTGAAAGTGTTGGTTCAAAGAGCTCAATAAAAGTAAAGCGGGTCAATCAAGAAATGGAACCTTTATGAGTCAATAGTGTTGTCGTGAATAAAGTTAAAACGTTTACTTCTATTTCTACTATTTTAGCTTTGCAAGAGCCGTGTAGAAAAGCATTAGCATTTAAGTGTGATCTCTACGCTCGATACTTTTGCTCTGTGCAGAACTTACAAAGCCATCTTTGTTTAATTTTTGGTTCAGTGTCGAAGAAGCAAAGAAGAAAATATACGCACTGAGCACGACGACGTATCAGGGTTTCCAGGTTGAATGTTCTGAGGAAACATCTGAGAAGTTTAAAAGTAGGTGTCTTAAACTCCTTTTTAATCTGATAAATTTCATCCCTATGTTGCTAATCGCGATGCTTTTGGTGTCATCATTAGATCTCCCCGGGGTTGTGTTTGTATTGCCGGATTCATATATTGACCCAGTAAACAAGGAATATGGAGGTGAAACTATATCCTAAAGCTTCTTCCCTCCCCTTTTTAAGATTGACATCTTATAGTGAATGTGGACCATTTTTTTAATGACAGGAGACAAGTATATCAATGGAGAAATTATTCCTAGACCGCCCCCGGTGCACTACGGGAGACGTTCCAACAACAGGGATCGGCGTCCAAGAGAGCAGCAAATGCCATATGATCAACAAGGTAATGCACCACATAATAATAACCAGAATTACGGGCCACCTCCACAGCAGAACTACGGGCCACCACCACGACAGAACTACGGGCCACCACAGCAGCAGAACTATGGGCCTCCACCGCCACGGCAGAGCCATGGGCCACCACCACAGCAGAACTATGGGCCTCCGCCGCCTCAACATAACTACAGTGCTCCACCACCACAGCAGAACTATGGACCTCCCCCGCCACAGCAGAACTATGGGCCTCCGCCTCCTCAGCGGAACTACTATGGTCCTCCGCCACCTCAGCAGAATTATGGGCCTCCGCCGCCTCAGCAGAATTATGGGCCTCCGCCGCCTCAGCAGAATTATGGGCCTCCGACGCATCAGCAGAACTATGGGCCTCCGCCGCCTCAGAAGAATTATGGACCTCCACCTCATCATCAACAAAATGGCCGTCCTGCCTCGGGAGGGGCTGACTATGAAGGTGGGAGTTTTGGTCAAGCATCGGGAGGACATGAGGGCTTTCCCCCGTCCTCTGGAAATAAGTGAGTAGTAGTTGAGCTGCTTTTTGTTTTTCCCCTTATAGATATGATGTTCTTGTCTAGACAACACTGTGTTGATGTCGTGAGTTTGTTTGTTTCATGGTATAAATTGTTTCTACCAGTCAAGATTTATCATGATTTGGTCTCGTAATAACAAACGTAGTCTCTGAACTGAACTGAGAAATAATCCTGTTGATTATAGATCTGGTAAAAATACGTGCTCCGTTGAAGAAAAGAAACAACTGAATAAATAAACGGGCGGCCCAACAAATTAAAAATGGATCGACTAGGCCCATTAAATGAGCTGGTCCATTTAGTAATCGATCCTTTCCCGCGAAGCTTTCCCAAATTCAGTAGCCCTAAATTCATATGCTCTTTCTTCCCTCTCGCCTGAGTTTCGGGACCGCGTCATCTTCTCCGGCGACTCCAGTAGCATGATGATATCCGCCTAGGTTCGTGGCATCGACCGAGGTGTTTTGGTGATCGTGAAGATCTAAAGTGTTCGGCTCTTCGTTTTTCTTGGTGATGGCATCCACTGGGCAACCCGTTGTTTCTTCTCTCAAAAGAAGTGCATCGGCTGATAGTGATGAGCTTATTATAACGCCTCTAGGGGCTGGCAGTGAAGTGGGACGCTCTTGCGTTTACATGTCTTACAAAGGCAAAACTGTTCTGGTGAGCTTCAAATCATATATGCTTTGTTTGTCTTACTTGACCTACGTAGCAGTAGTCTGAGCTGTTTCATTTACTACTTGCGATGAAGAAATTGCCTCCAGCGTAATTATGATTTGGAAATTGAATTGCACTTGGAGGAGCTTTGGATTAATTTGACGAGCAATGTTATACTGAACTTTACACTAACTAATCACCTTTCTTTCTTTCTTTCTTTCTTTCTTTCATAATCGACCTTTATTAGTTCGATTGTGGGATTCATCCAGGTTTCTCGGGCATGTCTGCGCTGCCTTACTTTGACGAAATTGACCCCTCAACAATAGATGTTCTTCTTGTTACTCAGTATGTAACTTCTCTTATTCCCTGCATTTTGCCATTTATGCCATTTCCTGTTCCTGCGTTTGCTTTGGACCAAGTTAAAATTATGTTCTCTTAATGTTTATTATGCCCATCTGCAGCTTTCACTTGGACCATGCTGCATCGCTTCCATATTTTCTGGAGAAGGTCGGTGGGTTTAATCTTTATAGTTCTCACTTTTACATGTTGATTTGGATAACTCATTCTCAATTATGATTCAGACTACATTCAGAGGACGGGTATTTATGACTCATGCAACCAAGGCCATCTACAAGCTCCTTTTATCAGATTATGTCAAAGTCAGCAAAGTTTCCGTCGAAGACATGTTGTTCGATGAACAGGACATTCTTCGATCCATGGACAAAATCGAGGCCAGTCTCCTCATCGCACCCATGTTTAAGGATCAAAACTGAAAACATTGAACACCCATCACCTCATTAAATTTTATACTTCATTCATTTTCCAGGTCATCGACTTCCACCAAACCCTGGAGGTCAACGGCATTCGCTTCTGGTGCTACACCGCCGGCCACGTTCTCGGAGCCGCCATGTTCATGGTCGACATCGCCGGGGTCCGCGTCCTCTACACCGGAGACTACTCCCGCGAAGAAGACAGGCACCTCCGAGCAGCCGAGATCCCCCAATTCTCCCCCGACGTCTGCATCATCGAGTCGACCTACGGGGTCCAAACGCACCAGCCCCGCCACGTGAGGGAGAAGCTCTTCACCGACGTCATCTACAACACGGTCTCTCAAGGGGGACGCGTCCTCATCCCCGCGTTCGCCCTCGGGCGTGCCCAGGAGCTGCTGCTCATCCTCGACGAGTACTGGTCGAGCCGCCCCGAGCTCCGCAGCGTCCCCATATACTACGCGTCCCCGCTGGCAAAGAGGTGCATGGCTGTTTACCAGACGTACATCAACTCCATGAACGATAGGATCAGGAACCAGTTTGCAAACTCCAACCCCTTCGATTTCAAGCACATCTCCCCCTTGAAGAGCCTTGACGAGTTCAGCGACGTGGGACCCGCGGTGGTGATGGCTAGCCCCGGCGGGCTCCAAAGCGGGCTCTCGAGGCAGCTCTTCGACAGGTGGTGCTCGGACAAGAAGAACGCCTGCGTGATACCGGGCTACGTGGTAGAAGGGACCTTGGCGAAGACCATCATCAGCGAGCCCAAGGAGGTGACCCTAGCCAGCGGGTTGACCGCTCCGCTGAACATGCAGGTCCACTACATATCCTTCTCGGCTCACGCGGACTACAACCAGACGAGCACGTTCCTGAAGGAGCTCATGCCTCCCAACATAATCTTGGTCCATGGTGAAGCCAACGAGATGGGGAGGCTGAAGCAGAAGCTCCTCTCCCTTTTTGCAGACGGGAACAACAAGATCCTCACCCCGAAGAACTGCCAGTCCGTGGAGATGCACTTCAACTCTCAGAAGACGGCGAAGGCCATCGGGAAGCTGGCACGAACCGGGCCCTCCTCGGGGGAAACCGTGAGCGGTTTGCTGGTGAAGAGAGGTTTTACGTATCAGATGATGGCACCCGAAGATCTCCACATCTTCTCCCAGCTCTCGACGGGCAACGTGATGCAGAGGATCACCGTCCCTTACTCCGGTGCGTTCGCGGTGATCAGGCACAGGCTCAAGCAGGTGTACGAGAGCGTGGAGTCCTCTTCCGATGAGGAATCGGGTGCACCCGTTTTACGGGTCCACGATCGCGTGACCGTGAAGCGGGAATCGGAGGACCACGTCTCCGTGCATTGGAACGCGGATCCCGTCAGCGACATGGTCTCAGACTCGGTGGTGGCTCTGGTTCTGAACGCGGGCAGGGAGTTGCCTAAGGTGGTGGCGGCGGCGGAGGAATCGGAGAATGAAGAAGATAGGAGCAAGAAAGCGGATAAGATTTTGTACGCGCTTCTTGTTTCAATCTTTGGTGAGGTGAAGTACGAAGATGGGAATAAGATGGTGGTGAATGTAGATGGGAGCGTGGCTCGTTTGGATAGAGAGAGCGGCGAAGTTGAGTGTGAGAATTTGGGGCTCAAGGAACGAGTTAAGAAGGCGTTTCAGCGGGTTTCGAGTGCTGTGAAACCGATACCTCTCTCTTGAGGAGATTTCTTTGATTTCACCTTTTTTCTTTTTTTTTTAGTAACGCGTGCCGTGTTGTGTGTGACCCTGTCGAATTTCTTCTTTCTTGCAAGAACAATTATTATCTCCTGATGATGATAGTGTTTGCATTTCTTAACTAATTTTAGCAGTATTATTATTGTCATCCAATTTGGAATTTCACAATTATTTTCAGCCTAAATTTTTAAAATTACTGTTCAGAATAGACTGGAAGAGTCTTTGTAAAAGTTTAGAAAAATGGGTATAAGTATAATTACTGTAGTTAGAAGAGTGATCTGTGTAATTGAATAGAACATTGGTGTTAAGTGTAACTAGTATATGTGGACACCCAACGTGTGTGCAAAATAAAATTAAAAAAATTGGAAAAATAATAATTAATTGACAAACTAAAAATGTGGAAGAAGTTACTTGATGATAATGATTATACTTGTAATAATTTTTTATTATTTATTTAACAAAAAAAAATAAAAAACCATCCATTAATTACATTATTTTTTTAATTATTAATTACAAAATAAATTTGATTGGTGGATAGCTTTTGTGAAAACCATTAATAATAAAATTAATAATAAAAGAGTATAGATTATTCCAAATATATTAATAGAAGAAGGTTAAGAGTGATTAAACATAAAAAGTCGACAACATGGGATCATTATGTAATTTTACACACACCTCAAATCACATCAGACACCTCTTCGCTCTCACACGCATGTGATTGATGACCTTTCCTCACACAAAAGCAGCCTCTTCGTCTACTCTCGCCACCACCACTTGCAGCGTTTGAATTCGCCGTTGGCCCGGCCACAGTTTAGTTCAGCTGATATTTTAAGATCTGTGCCTTCAAGCTCCGCGAGTGGCTAGGAGAATCTGATTGAACAGAAACAGTAAGTCTGTTTTAAATGTTTTTAATTTGATATGTTGATTTGATGGATGAGAAGGTGTAAAATTTGTTGGATGTGGTCTCATGCAGCTTTATTGCAATCTCTGTTTTCCTTCTTTTGCGTAGCTATTTTATCTGGTAAATTCTGTGGCAGCTAAAGGTTTGTGAATTGCTTTGCTCAATCGCACCTAATTTCGTGTGTATTGTGAGACACGAAAAGAAATTTTTGAAGTGAAACAAAACTTTCTTGATGTACTTAATGCTGCAACTAGGACCTATATGATGCTAATCCTTTTGAGCTTCAATGCTCCTCCTCAGGGAAATTCGGGATGAAGAGATCGGCATACTACAGCGATGTGCCTCAGGTTCACGAGCATTGGCCAATCAAAAAAGCCCTCACGCTATCAGACGTCGATACAACTCATCCTTTCCTTACGTTATCGAGACAGCAAGTGGAAACTCATGTCCTACTCTACATGACACCTCAGCAACAACAACTCCTACGAGGTGAGAGCCAAGTGAATTTGACAGCCCGCGATGACGATACTGGGGAAATGCACGTAATGAAACTAAAGTGGCGTGGCAGCTACTACAATCTGATAGGCAAATGGGGTAAATTTGTTCGTGGAAAGGGGCTTAACATCGGGCAGGAAATAAAATTACGGTGGCTCGATGGGTGCCTACACTTCTCGGTTCCTGAGCAGCAGGTTGTCTCGGTTCCACGTGTAAGAGCAGCCCCGAGCCATGCAACTACAATTGTGCAAGATCTTTGGCCTATTAAGAAGGTGTTGACTTCATCTGATGTGGATCCTAGTCACCCCTTTCTTCCACTGGCACGCAAATCCGTTGAGGACCATATCCTCGTGCACTGGGCTCCTCTGGAGAGGGAGAGACTGAGAAATGAAGAGCAGGTCTCCATAGACGCTCGGGATTCTGACACTGGAGAAATCCACGAGATGAAATTGAAGTGGCAGGGCAACTATTACAATCTTATCGGTAAATGGGGCAACATTGTTAGGCATAAGGGGCCCGGCGTTGGGCAAGAGATAAGGCTGCGTTGGACTGGTAACTGTTTGTACTTCTCGGTTCCCGAGGAGCGTTATGTGGAAAATGCAGATAATTGGCCCATCAAGAAAGCTTTGACTTTATCTGATGTGGATACGAATCACCCGTTTCTGACTTTGCCAGGGAAAGCAGTGGAAGATCACGTTTTGTTCTACTGGACACCGCAATCGAGGGAGCAGCTGAGGAACGAGCATCAAGTGGGTGTCAACGCTCGGGATGAGGACACGGGAGATGTGTACACGATGAAGCTGAAATGCAGAGGGAGTTACTACAATCTGATTGGTAAGTGGGGTAAGATTATCAGGGAAAAGGGGCTACATGTAGGGGGAGAGGTAAGAGTTCGATGGGATGATAATGGATACTTGGTGTTCTCAGTTCCTCAACGATGAAATCTGTCTTCTGCAGATTGTTTTAGGCATTGTGAAAATTTACAAGTGGGAGCAATATATGTGTAGGTAGCAGTAGTAAATGCCATTTTATTTGATTTGTTTCTTTAGGCATGCATGATCTTTCTGTCTGGTGGTAATGGTTCTTGATAATAAGGGTAGCGAGACTTTGCTAGTTGAGGAAATCTTTGGCTGAGATCTAACGAGACATTAAAACTTTTTAATGGGTTTGTATTATTAAGATGCTTATACGAAAGAAACTCTCTCGATGCTGCAATTATTCTCTTGATTTCTCTCATCTTGAGACATTTTTTTAGGACTTGGAACAATAACACTTTTTCTTTTCTCGGTTCCTCATGACAACTCCATGGATATGACAAAGTTTGTTGAGGTTCTAGCCAATCATGTATAACCTACCCAATAATGTACCAAAATCATATTTTCAGAAGTAGTTGGAGGATGATATAAGCCATCAATAATTGATTTATGAATACCATATATTTCTATTGGGAAAATTATAAGATTAAGTCACTAAGTATATATGTTTTCGTTTTTGGATCACTATGTTATAATTGCAAAAGTAAGTCACTAACTTCATATGTCAAAACAATTTTGGGTCATATTTTCAATTTTAGGTCACTAAGTATATATTTTTCGATTTTGGGTCGTTAAGTATAAATTTTTTAATTTTGGGTCGGTCATTTGGTAAATAACTTTGTAAATATAGTGATCCAAAAATGAAACATGTATACTTAGTGACCCAAAATCGAAAAATAAATACATAGTGACCTAAAATTAAAAATATGACCCAAAATTGTTTTGACATGCAAATTAGTGACCTACTTTTACAATTATCAAACATAGTGACCCAAAAACGAAAACATGTATACTTAGTGACTTAATCTTATAATTTTGCATATTTCTATTTAAAACCATTTCATGCTATGATGATTGATGCATACATGCCGGAATTCTGCTGACTATATGGGGTCATGATTAAATTGAAACAACAGCATGAACAAAATTAGTCTGCATTGTCATTTCAACGAAAGTGTAAACATTTGAACACAATTATTATGAAATGATTGTCAAAAGCATATCATTTGGGAATCATGTTGAAAAGTTCGCAAGATCATAGCAGCAAATCATCAAAGGATACGGAGTACCATAAGAGATTTTAAATAAAGATAGTAATTTAAGCATACAAAAATGACAAGCACATCATCAAACGC
Source organism: Linderniella brevidens (assembly GCA_004919715.1). NCBI lineage: Eukaryota > Viridiplantae > Streptophyta > Magnoliopsida > Lamiales > Linderniaceae > Linderniella > Linderniella brevidens. The sequence continues at coordinate 4,557,308 of SWDC01000153.1, read as the reverse complement.
ACAAACAGAAGAGTGTGTTGCCCTCCTCAGAAAATGTTTAATGGGATTTCACATATTCCTGAACTATGTGAAGGCCCTCACTTTCTTCTCCATAGTCCTGCAATCCAAAATATTTTTGAAAATTACTTTTTTTTTTTTTGTAAAAGTTATTATTCGAGAATCCAAAAGTCTTGCACATACATACATGTCTTCCAATTTCTAGCTAATTCATACCTTCACAACAACACAGCCGCAACCCACCACCTTCCTAGCTTTGCCTTCCGAATCTATCTTGCAGAGCTGATTCAAGGAGATTAAGCAGAAATTTGTTATAAAAAGCAATTGAAGATGATGAGAGACAACGAAGGCAACACAATAAAAAACGCGTCCAAAACATAAACAATGGGATGCAAATAAAATTGGCTTTACGTCAACAAACATTGGGATGCATGCAATATAAAAGTTCCAAGAGGATGAATCCATCAGACATTGGATTGTCACATCAGTAAAAAACACTTGGTGTCTCAGACGACCGTCGTGAGAGTTTTAAATCCATTGTCATCCTCTGGCATCATAACAAATGAACTCTCACGTTCATTCATGGAGAAAATTTCCCTGGAAAGATTTGTGCAGTCAAAAAAGAGGTAGCACATGATTGCTGCAATGCAACAGTACATGAACATTCCCCATCTTCAATATTGAGTTCAGTTCAGCACCACAAACAAAAGCCAATTCAAGGTTTACTACCTCACATCAGGAAAAGAAAAAAAAAAGAAGCAAGGAACGCACTAAATACTTGAGGTTTCCTCCTTAGATGTTTAAATAGCTATAAGAGAAACCCATCCAAATTAAACTGAAGAAACAAGTTGATACAGGGGAACTGCTGCATTCATGACTGAGGCATAATTCAACTCCCAAATAGTCAAACTTCAGCCCCAAATAGATACACAAATCAATCATACACTAAAGCTGAATAACAACTGAAAAAGAAGAAACCAAAGTTCAGCTATGATAATGAAACTTTCTAGTAACTACACGGTTCACTTACCCCAGCCCATTCACCAAGTGTCTTAGCATTAGGCACGGTTATCAAGTTGACATTGTGATCAGCGCACAGAGATTTCACCAACTTAACATAATCTGCTTGGTCACAATCCTCTGCCAAAACACAGAGCTGAGCAGCATGCTTCTCGATAGCTTTGGCTGCCTCGTGTAGGCCACGAACAAGGCCACCGTGGGCACGTGACTTCCTAAGAACCAGCTGGAGGGCCGTCATGATATCCATCGCCTCTCCAAGTGCTGGAGCCGGAGTCTCAGCAACAGCAGCAACAGCAGCATCATCTTCACTGCACAAATCAAATGGCAGGTTATCAATCAATTACCAGAACGGAAACTAAAGAAAACTATTTAAAATTAAAGCTTTACCCTGACATTTTTCCTCCTGACGATAAAAGCCTAGAAATCTCTTAATCTGCAGCCAAATGGGAATGAACGAGAACTTAAATCGAGAAAGAATAATAGCTAAACAAGCAAAGGTGGGATGAGCTCGCGCCAGCGGTAGAAACCCCATCATTCGCCCCGAGCAATAGAACAAAAGCCTCTCCGACAAATTTGGATAAGAACTGAATGGAATTCATGGGTGACATGATTTCCCCTGGCGATATAACTACAACATTGATTATGGAACGCGTCCCATTCTAAGGGAAAGCTAACGACATCGAAAGAGAATGAAAGTAATTGCACGTCGCCGTAAACGCACGTTACGACGAGGGTTTCATTGAATTTCCCGTACCTTCTAGCTGCTGCGAAGCGATAGTGGCTGGCGGCGGAAGGGAATCACACGAGTAGATAATTTTATGTTGCAGGCAAAAGCCGAAGCCCTAGCCGTGGATTGACATATATACCCTTGAATAGATGGGCTTTTACACTGGTCATACAGGCCCATGTGTTTTATTTTTCTTTTTTCTTTTTCATTTCTTTTTTCTTTAATGCGATATTCATATTTGCCATACAAATTACAAACACAACTACTACGTATGGATTGGGATGTATCATTCATTATTCCAACATAGCTCGTAAAATATGGTAAAAACCTCTTCTATTGACTCTCAGTTTTGGGTCAGAAAGCATTGATTGAAAAGGAAAATAACGTTTTCATAATATCTCACAAAAAAATTACAATGTTTAGTGCAGTATAGTATTATAGTATGTCTGGTTTATCAATGCATATATTTGAAAATTACAATGTTTAGCAATGCATGTATTTGATTTATGTTATGATTTTATTTGAAGCCGTTTAGAAGGAACAATAAACGGTAAAGCCGCATCATATCTCTCTGCCTTTCAAATCAAATTTAGCAAAATCGTCGAACTTTTACTTACTTCGATCGATTCGAGAACCATGGCGAGGAGACCTGATGAAGACTACGATTTCTTGTTCAAAGTCGTGCTTATAGGCGATTCAGGCGTTGGTAAATCCAATCTGCTCTCGAGGTTTACTCGGAATGAGTTCTGTTTGGAGTCCAAATCCACAATCGGCGTCGAATTCGCCACTCGTACTCTTCAGGTCTCTCTCTCTCTCTCTCTTCGCATGCTGCTATTTTTTGGTGTGGCGCTCCTTGTTTCGAGTAACGTACAGAGATGATTTTTTTTTTTTTTTTATGCGTCGCCTTTATTTCTAGATCTGTTTCGTAAAATGTCTTCAGTGGTGGCAATTCTCTTCATTACATCACTGGGATGAAGAATTTCGATCGTTCACTGACGGATAAGTGGAAGTCTACCATGATTCGATTATTTATACTATCACAGAGTATACATACAACTGATGAGTGATGATGGATAGCTTTAGCTGTTGCTTAGATACTGTTTTCCCATTCCCCCTCCATTGCTTCAACACCAGAAAGGAGGCTATCTACTTACGTGCGATATTTAATTGCAAAAAATTATGACTCATGAAGTTATGATCTTGGCATCTTTGTGATGCTTATACCGAAGAATACATACGAATCTTACAAAATCTAAGATACTTGCTTTCTCCGTTTGTTAGGCTGTTGTTTTTTGATCCTTGCACGTGTGCGGTATCCACGGGGAGTGCTCTTTATGGTAAACAAGCCAATGCCCGTATTTTTACTATCAATATATTTTGCTTGCGTGCCCAATGTTAGTAGCAGCCAACATCTGTGAAGCAAGAAAGATCAATAACCTCCTGTCTAAAAGTCCAAGCTTTTATACCATCTCAGGTTGAGGGGAAAACTGTGAAGGCCCAAATATGGGAAACTGCTGGGCAAGAACGTTACCGGGCCATAACGAGTGCGTACTACCGCGGTGCTTTGGGGGCCCTGTGTTGGAAAAGTAATTAAATAGAAATTAATTTTTATTTAGTTAAAGGGTTATAACATTGTAAAAGAATGTATCTTTTGACAAAATACCCTTTAAGCTAAAAGATGCATCTCATAGGTTGAAAAGTTATGACCAACCATGATTAGATGCAACTCTTCGGCATTATCCAGCCCCATCTATAAATAGGAAGCTTCATTTGCTCATTTCCAACACCTCGAATCATTCTGTGGAATGAAAGTCTTAGTGAAGTCCCTTAGGTTTCTGTTCTCTCGTCGTGAAATATATTTAGTATATTTCGTATTCAAAAACGTCTGAGAGTCCGACAAGCATCGATTAAGTTCGTTGGTCTCGTAATTTGGAATGCTCCTATTACGAGACGTTTGTCGTTGTATATTGGGAAACGATTGCCGTATTCCGTAAGCACCGTGGGCGGGGCAATATCGTTTCAAGGACATAGCGTCAACGCTAGCCTCGACAATAAAATCAGTTTCACATCCCACGTACGAGAAATATATTATATTTATTTATATATAAATATATATAGACGTACATACGGAAATCGTACCCAACAATCTTGAAACGATATTGTGGTGAAATGGTTTTATTTGTCGACGACAATCCTAAGATGATATTACGGCGTCTTTGATCGATGCTACGGCACAAACGTCCTTTATATTTATTCTTAAGAGGATAGGCCAGTGAACATCATTGGCAAATATTAAAGTTTGTGAGGCATTTGCAATTGTTCTCAACGCTGCAAGAAAAAAAAATGAGAGCAAATGAATCGGAGGCTACGAAACAGCAGATCTCCATCCTAGCAGGTACCACAATTTGAGCAATTGGTACACCTTGGACCTGAGGCGAGGTGGTTGTTGCTCAATGAAAAAGAAGTCTCCTTTTTCAACGCATCTGAAACGTTCGTAGCGTGGACAAGAATATGAGATAGAAAGACAAGGGTAATAGTGTTAAGAGGCGTCTCTTCGCTCGTAACCCTTCGCTGAAATGGCTGTCTCTCAGCTCGAAAATTGGAGAAAAACTAGTAACCACCTCTCATGAAGAACGTCGCGCCGATCCACGAGATCAACGACAACATCTCGAAATTCGCATCCCTCTTCTCCAATTTCTCGGTACAGGAGTGACCTCAGCAAGATCTGGGTGATGCGGCTCAGGACCGTGGGGATCCGTTACGGAGTTACTACACTGAGTTGCGATGTGTCACGACAACAAAGAGGGATGTGGTGCAGGGCTGCGATGTGGGGCCGAGATATGCACATTACAAAGAGCCAAGGGTTGTGGGCGTGCAAGGCTGTTAAGGGGAGTGCGTGCGGCTACGGTGGATTAGCACCATCGGGTACATCGTCATGTTGTTGTACTCGGGGGACTCTTCGATTTAGCAAAGAGGTACGATTGAAGAAAAGAGTCACGATCTTTCTCGACGAGGTATCGTGATATGACTTTTCACGAATGAGCATGACCTTTCACGGAGAGATACGATCTCACGAAAAGTCACGAACCTTTCGCGAAACGGTTCGATCACACGAAAGTCATATATGATATCGTGAATAGAAACGATCTTTTCACGAAGAAATACGACATTCGCGTAAATGAGCTAATTTCGTGTGAGAACGAATACACTTTCAAGAAAAAAGTGCGACCTCACGAAGGGATGAATTTTCGAGAAGACGTTTGATTTTACAAAAGAGATGTGATACTTTACAAAAGGGTACGATCCCATACAACCTTTAAGGAAAAGGTACAATCTCACGAAAGGTATGATATTTCGTAGAGAAGTACGTTTTCACGAAGATATTCGACTTGCGAAGTGTTCACACGAAGAGATACGACATTCGCAAAGAGTAAGATCCCTCGAATAGTCACAAACTTTCGTGAAAAGGTAAGGTCTCACGAAGAGACGCGACCTTTCACGAAATGGTATCGTCAAGATATCTCAAATTTTGATGAAACAGGTACGATATTATGAAAAGGCACGTCCTTCGTTTGAGAAATATATATATATATATATATATAAATGTATATATAAATATATATGTGTGTGTGTGTGAGTGTGATCTCACCAAGAGGTGCGAAGACACGAGGTGTGGTCTCAATGAGAGGTATGATCTTTCACGAAAAGGTGCAACCTTTCGGAGAAAGACACAACCTTTTACGGATGGGTATAATTTGTGACGAAAATGTGCGATTATTTGGAGACATGCGATATAATGCAAAAAGGCTCAAAGAGGTGTGATCTTTCGAGAAAAGATATGAATCTTTCACGAAGAGGTATATAACCTTTCGAAAAGACATTATCTTTTACGAAGAGGTAAATAACCATTCGTAAATACATGATCTTTCACTAAGAGGTACATAACCTTACGAAAAGACATGATCTCTCACGAAGAGTTGTATAACCTTTCGACTTCTTTTCTCGTATAAATACTGCGAAGTGTGGGGGTACTTCGTAAAAGGGTTAAATACCTAAGCAAAATATATCAAACCTAAAATGGTCGATGAAATATTTATTGGAATTGCCAATAATAATAGTGCAGATTGATTTTTATTTCAAAGAGCACATGTAAATGATACTAGGAATTGTATCATTAATTGTTAGGGTGAGTTTATAATGAAAACTGGATATCAAATACAAAAGAATCCAAACTAGTAAGTGATATGCGATCACAATTGGTGGTGGAACAGTGTATTAATCCTACAAGCAAACGTTTGTTGCTCGATCAAATATGGATACGAGTTTATCACCCTATCTAAAGCCGAGAAGATGCTGAATGACTATGAAATTTCTTAAGTGGAAAATAGCTAGAACAAACTCGTGTCTGAAGTACTATTACTTGTGATAGTTAGTTGACAATTAGAAAGACATCGAGTAGAAGTAAAATGGTAAGTCACGACTTAAACGTCGTAAACGTTATACCATTAGGCAGTTGTTCTCAAATGAAATGATTGCAATCGACGAAGTCAAATAGAGAGAAAAATTTGACTGACCCTCTTACGAAGAGGATAACCCGAGATCATTTAAACTGCACATCGAGAGGAATGGGATTAAAAATCTACCACTAAAACGACAGTAGCGGACACCCAACCATGTTGACTGGAGATCCCAAGATCTTGGTTCAATGGGACAACTAAGTTACAGAAGTTGTTGCTACAACACACGAGACATATCGTCTCTATCCCTTCCTAGGATGAATAGGTGTTGTCCTATCACAGGTAGTGAGGTTGAGTTTTGACTCTTAATGATTTCTGTACCTTTATATGGTGGAGTATTGATATGATACTCTTTATAGAAGTGTCACCTATGTGGGTGTGAAGACGGGCCGCTTCAACGAAACACTCATGAATCCAAGATCGGTATCCGTGGCCAAAATGGAACAAATCATGAGAACTAAAAGATGTGAGATAAGTCATCGTGTGGGTGTTATTGTTTTAGTATACACAAAAAACTGGCAGTTCAAGACATCGCGTTCATTGCAGAGCGAGTATGCTCGATAGCATTCCACTACGGAAGATTCAAAGCCACAAGCTATCTATCACGATGCTTTGACTTATCGATTGGACTCTCATTAGTGTGAGCATGAGTGAAACCATTAATTTCTATTTATGTGGGGGATTATTGGAAAAGTAATTAAATAGAAATTAATTTTTATTTAGTTAAATGGTTATAACATTTGTAAAAGAATGTATCTTTTGACAAAATACCCTTTAAGCTAAAAGATGCATCTCATAGGTTGAAAAGTTATGACCAACCATGATTAGATGCAACTCTTCGGCATTATCCAGCCCCATCTATAAATAGGAAGCTTCATTTGCTCATTTCCAACACCTCGAATCATTCTGTGGAATGAAAGTCTTAGTGAAGTCCCTTAGGTTTCTGTTCTCTCGTCGTGAAATATATTTAGTATATTTCGTATTCAAAAACGTCTGAGAGTCCGACAAGCATCGATTAAGTTCGTTGGTCTCGTAATTTGGAATGCTCCTATTACGAGACGTTTGTCGTTGTATATTGGGAAACGATTGCCGTATTCCGTAAGCACCGTGGGCGGGGCAATATCGTTTCAAGGACATAGCGTCAACGCTAGCCTCGACAATAAAATCAGTTTCACATCCTTCACATCCCACGTACGAGAAATATATTATATTTATTTATATATAAATATATATAGACGTACATACGGAAATCGTACCCAACACCCTGCTCGTGTACGACGTGACGAAGCCAACTACCTTCGAGAACGTGATTCGCTGGCTGAAGGAGCTGAGGGACCACGCGGGCTCGAACACCGTCATCATGCTCGTGGGAAACAAAACCGATCTCGAGCACCTCAGAGCCGTCGCCACCGAAGATGCTCAGAGCTTTGCTGAAAAAGAAGGGCTGTCGTTTGTCGAGACGTCGGCCCTCGAAGCCAGCAACGTGGAGAAGTCTTTTCAGACGATCCTTTCGGAGATATACCGCACCGTCAGTAAGAAATCGCTGGCCCCGAGCGAGCCTCGGGGTCCCGGGATCGGAGAAGGGACGAATCACGTCGTTGGCCCCATGCAAGAGGGCGGCAACGCGAAGAGGGCATGATGCTCGGGTTCTTAGGGGTTTTTATTATTATTATTATTGTGAATGTGGATCTTCTCCTTTTTTCGTTTTATTCTGCAGATTGATATGCATAAATATATATAATATTTTTCCTGTTATTACGATGAATGTCGAGACTTTTTGCAGATGTTTGAGCCTGAGGTCTTTCTTTTTTGGTGAATGGATGATGATTTATGGGGAGTCTTTAACTTCTAATCACCTGAGCTGTGTAATAATTAACGAGAAGGAATAAATTAGTACTGAAGTTTAAAATGACCTCCAACTTTGCATGTTTAACATATTAGTCCCTATATATAAAGTAAATGGCTATCTAAAACTTAGCATTGTATCTTCGGTGTTGTTTAAAACTTAGCACAATACTCTCTATGTTGTCGAAAACTAAGCATTGTACCTCCGTGCTTTCTAAAACATAGCATTGTACCCTCAATTATTATGTGAAAATGACAAGTAAAGGATTTTATGCTATTTTCGAACTATAGAGATTTTAATACTTATTTTTCTAATCATAACCTTTTTTTTCTTAGAAGTTGAGCGGAAGCTTATAATATAATCATACCGAATCCATTTTATTTAAGGCAACATCGTACCACTCACCGCATGCATGAACCTTATATACTATGTTTAAGCCTTTCTCGGAGCAACAAAAAACAAAAATAGAAAAAAATTGTGAGACAGAGACGAAACGACGCCGAGTATAATCTAACCAATCACAACACTCTAAAGAGCAAATCAAGATCCAGGGCAAAATGGCTTGGCCACGTCATCCCTGTGGCTCGGCACAACGAAATGCCTCAGCCTCCCTTCTTGTTTCCTCATATACCCTTCGCAAAGAAACTCCTTGGAAAACTTATCCTCAACTTCCCTATTCACATCGTGCACGAACACATGAGTCTCTCGGCTCCTCCGGTTCCTAGCCATCATGCCCGCGGTGTATATAGCCGACATGCGGCCTGGTGCCTCCTCGTAGTAGCCCGTGGGCGCATCGACCATGATCAAGTCCCACTCGACCTCGTAAACCACATCGGGAAGTCCCTTCAGAGCCAGCTGGCACGCGGAGTGCCTCGGGTTCGACACCGCAACGCACTCGGGTCCCTTGCCCGCTTGCATCAGGTCACTGGCTTGGTTCACTTTGGTGCCGTAGGCCACGCGGTGGGATTCTAACATTGGGAACCTTCTCTTCATCTGCTCGATCCAAGCTTCGTCTTCTTCGAGGAAGACCGTGAGCCCGTTGTGGTTCAGAGAGTGCCACATGAGGCTGTCGTGTCCAAGCCCGAATATCAGGAAGTTGCAGGGCGATTTCTTTTCGAGGATTCTCGAAGTGACGGTTATTTCTTTGAGGGTTTGTTGGGGAGTGATGGTTGAGGTTGAGTAGTGGATCAGGGCTTGCGATAGGGATGACGGGATTTTGTTGCAGGCGAGGGAGAGGCTCCCGTTCTCGGGATTTTTCGTAGAGGGTTTTCTTGGGAAGGAGTTGGATCGAGGTTTTTGATCGGAGGGTGCTGGTGATAAGTTTGATTTGATGATGAAGATGATGAAGAGGCATAGGACGGTGATGATCGAAAGGAACTTCGTGCTCGGAAGATTGTGTGTTTTAGGCCTCATTTTTTTTTTTGAATTCTTTCACAGTGCAGTTCCGAAGGAAGGAGATATAATACATCAGTGTGTTGAGTAGAGATGAAGTGATGTGTATTCTTACTGTGCATTTGTTGGTGATGGAGACTAGAGAGCTGCAAATATTGGGCACGAAGCAAGTTTTTTTTTTTTTTTTTTTCTGGTGGAGTGGATCCAAGTTTGGTGTGAGAAGATAGATATTAGCAGATACAAGATTGCAATGATGCGTAGACAAGGTGAAGAAGCAAACAAACACCTCCCTGTGTGTGTCATTACAAGCAAGTTTTGCCAAAAAAGAATGTAATAAGCAGCAAGCTTTTTCGAAAGTACCTTTATTGGCAAAGAATGTCATAAGCAGCAGCCAGTTAAATGCTATGTAATAATAATCTCAGAGAATTACGCAGGGGAACTTTACACAAGCTACACTAGTTTCAATTCTTTCACCCAAAAATGAAAACGATATCCCCTCATCATCCAACAATTGCTTGTCAAGTGGGCTTCGAGAATCGAAGCTGCTCGTTCGATTCCTCGAAGCCCCTATTTCTGTTGAGCCTTCACACGTCGTGTGGCTGATTGAAGTTTGTATTGATTTTTAAATGACATTTTGCTGCTGTACTTAAGTGATTCAGCTGCGTAATAATCACCGGCCGTTATTTACATTTTCCAGCAGAGCATCTGATTCGTGGCCTTTCTTGGCCTTACTCTTCTCGCGGGCCTTCCTCACAGCAATTTGGATCTGCTTTTCGTGTTCTTTGAGCATTTCCTCTACATTCCCACCAGGAAGTAATAATGGTCCCGAGTAGTGCATTCGAGTTTTCTTTAACGCACCAACCTGTAATTTGATCGAAAGAAAGAATTCGAGTCACTACTTCAATTCTGTTTTGTCACCGGGCCAAAAAAAAAAAAAGAAGAAAGCAGAGAAAAAGTTGTCACCTTTGGCTTCTCTTTAGAAGGAACCTGCCCGTTACTATTGTTGTAATGAAAATCTGGTCCCTCCAGCAAATGATTGGTGGCCTCAGCATCTTTCACCTGCTCGTACCTGTTGCTGTTCGCGTACGGGCCTGACCATTGCGAATGGACGCTACTGTCCCTGCTGCAATCGAGATTCGAACTGCCACGTGCAGCCACCGAATTGGAGAATCTAGACAATCTTGATGCTGCTGTGGATTGAGGTTTGAAGGATCTCTGTGCATTTAACTCGCGATACCCTGATGAAGAATCCAACGGTCGACGGTTTAGTCCTCCTTGATCGACCACATCCAATGAATTCCCGGTTGCCCGAGAAGGGTTTTCCATTGGAAACCCAGAACCTGCATCTTCTTCGGGATTGTACTTTTCGCTGCTGCTCTTGGGATTCGATTTTCCTTTCTGTTTGAGTATTGATGATTGAAGCTCTGCGTTGGCTTCGGGTGCTGGAACTGCTCGCGATTCCTTGGAACCTTTCTTGGATGATTCTACTCCATTAGCAGCTCTCTGCCTGGTAAGTGTAGAGCAGGAAAATAAGAGAACATCATTCCCAATTAAAACCAAGGGAAATATATATAGGAAAACTAGAAGATTATAATTTACAGAAGATGCAATGAAAGTTATGAATCAACATGCCCAGGTTAAGTGCTCAAATAATAGTAGTTTTTGCGAATGGCAAAATTTCTTACCTTCGTGCATCCTCATCTCGTCCTTTAACGTCATATTCCTTGCTAGGTGGGTACTTGGGCAAAGATGAAGGATCACAAGGCAGAGGGTTTGTGGAGAAGAACTGGAAAAGAAAAAAGAGAGAGAGAGAGAGAGAGAAGAGATATATCATCAATAAGCAGGAGGAACGACATAATTCGTGATTCAAGACAATAATGACAGAGCCTTGAGGAGAAAATGAAACTTCTTGGAAAGAAATCTAAGCTTCCTCCCACCTCGCTCTGAAGTGCAGAAACAGTGGTTCCTCTTCGCTTGGGTTCAAAAGCTAGGAGTGTTTCTAACAGCTCTAAAGCTGAAGAAGGAAAATCTTTGAACGTCTCAGCAACTAATCTCTTGTACGGCTGCTGAGGTTTGAAAATCGTCGCGTGGGGTAGTTTCGACTTCTTCCAGTATTCTTCTGACGGCGAACCGCAGAGTTTGAAGATTTTGTGCAACTGTTCCACCTGGAAAAGGATTATCAAACTATTTGCTATTAAAAATAGACAAACGGGAAGTGATTACGAATTTAAGACCACAATTAAGTTAGCAGCGTATATTTATTTTATTTACCTCTGTTCTTCCGGGCATTATGGGCTTCCCTGCAAAGAGTTCAGCAAGAATACAACCAGAGCTCCACAGATCTACACTTACTCCGTAATCTGTAGCTCCGAGCAAAAGCTCGGGAGGACGATACCACAACGTTACGACACGACTGGTTAAAGGCTGCTTTTGATTCGCTAGGTAAAACGTTGCGAGCCCGAAATCAGCGATCTTGAGATTCCCGTTGTTGTCTATTAAGAGATTCGAGCCCTTAATGTCACGGTGAAGGACTCCGCGGCTATGGCAGTGTTCAAGGCCCCGAAAAAGTTGTTGCATGAAACATTTGATCTGTGCACCCGGAGATAATATGGTATAGCACACGTCAACAAATAAAGCAGTATATAAAAGTCATAATTTTTCTACCGATTATTAACATGCACCTGTGATTCAGTAAACTTGACCGCGGGGGAAGCCAAGAGACCGGAGAGATCATGCTCCATGTACTCAAATACGAGGTACAAATTGCCAGAAACCCTTGAAGTGACCAAACCTTGAAGCTTCATCACGTTTGGATGGTCGAGCCTACGCAAGATGAGTATTTCCCTTGCCATGAAACGCACGCTCTCTGGATCCATGGTGGCAAATCGGACTTTCTTCAGTGCAACAATTTTTCCAGTTTCGAGGTCACGAGCTCTGTACACGCTGCTGTATGTGCCTTGACCTATCTGTGTAATAGGAATAGAGATTGAAGAAAAACTTCAGAGATTAGCATATAGCTACTAATACATAGAAGGAATACTATTCATATTGTTGTTACTTACAGAATCAATCGGGAATTGGAATCAAGTCTATGTTAAACATAATAACACAACCACAATTCACTTTTTTTTGTCTGCAATAACATGACAATGATCCTAGAAAATTCCAAAATTTGATATCTGCCCTAATTGTTTGCTGATTCACCAAATATGCATGGCCCAAGTAGCATATGTATCTCAGAAGTCATTCAACAAACAAGCTTATGAATTCTTATGAAGGAAAAGACCCGTGAAAACACATGTATGAATGTGAAATAAACCAACAAAAAAATCTGAACAACATGTATAAAGAAAGATCAAACAATGACCACAGGAAACAAGACAAAACAAGGTATGCGAGTAGTGCGTCATAATGAGGGTATACAGAAAGAAAATGCAGCAAACCTTATCCAGCTTCTCAAACGAATCCGCCTTTCTCGGTACCCATCCCTTTATAGCTTCCCCAGCGACAGAAGTGAGCCACGATGGCCAACCGGCAACAACCTGAGCCCCATCTACTCCATTTCTAACACTTAATACCCTACATATCTGAGGTTCGCCACCACTTTGCTGGCCCGGTTGTTCAATAGCAGCTGGTTTCTGCATTGAAGAAACTTCGGGTTTTTCAAAAACCACTGGCTTCTTATCCCATGTTGTCGGTGTAGAGCTGCCACTTTTCTGGGCATTTTCAGGCGATATAAGCCTAGTAGTGACCTCATTAACTCCATTCTCATTATCCACCTCGGTTTCATCTTTGCTTGAGGAAGCTGCTAATCTTTTCGATTTCTTGGGATTCTTCTCTTTCTTTACTTTGTTCTCATCCTTTGTTCCTTTAGAGCAAATGCAGCCCATGCCAATTGAAAATTTCAGCCCCAACACGTTTTTGTGAGTAGGAAACTTAATTTTCCTGATGCGGCGGACTACTTTGTTTTTCCCTAATACCCCAAGCATTTATGTTTGATTTCTGCAGCATCCTCAGTACTCAATAGCCTTGAGGAAGACAGATAAAAAATCCTTAAATTTATAGAAGAACTACACAAACCTAATCTCGAAACGCAGTCTTACGAAATAACCACCAAAGTGTGCAACTCTATAAGATCAACCCAGAAATTGAGGATGTTACTGCGAAAAAATCATCCAATCATCCAAATCTGAAGTGCCAAATCTCATATTTCAAGTTCTCCTGAAAAATTCTACAATGCGGCCAGATACCTTCAAAGAACACGAAGCCCTATTGAAACGACGCAGCAATCCGGACCACAAAATCAACTTTTTTCATCAAAATCCGACCCGCATTGCCAGGAGAATGAAAATGTTGATGATAATAAAGCACACAATGAAAAAGAAAAATCTTAATTTTTTTTCGGAGTCGAGGGACAGAGAGAAACGGAGAGAGAGGGGGGGCGAGAAAATCCGGTAAAATGCAAAAAGAAGGAACGTTGATTTGGTGAATGGCGATTCCTGAAATTTCGAACAGCTAAACGGCTGTAATCACCGAGGACATCCGAACCACTGGTATCAAAATCATCGTTTCTAAGAAAATTGCAAGGGTGGGAATTAGAAAGCAGAGAAGGAGAGAAATTTTCGGGATCTAAGAACGCGAATGGCCGAAAATAATCGAAAGAAGAGATGGAAAGTCGAATAAAAATAGATCTTATAGATCTCAGCAGAAAGGATAAAAAACAATTCAATCTTTTACACTGGTTGATGTTTTTGCATCAGAGATTTTTAAGAAACATTAGGAGATGTGAGGAAGAAGTAATCGCGTTGCAAATAACTGATGGGCCCCCACTGAATTTAAGATTGTGACCCCTCAAATTGATGCAAATAAGTTATGGACTTTTCACTTTACCATACATAAGAAATAAATAGGCTAAATTCACTTTAGCTAACTTTTAAGTTTCAATTTCCTCTTAAATATCCCTCAAAGTATTTCTTTCTTTTAGGTACTCATCTATGAAAACTTGTGTGTTTGATACCTAAAAGTGTTAAAAAGACAAAAATAACCTTGCTTCATACATAGATATTATTCCAACTCTCCAGTTATATACCAAGTCAAATTTAAGAATATTATATCAACTGTTATCACTATTATACCAATGTTCTCAATATTATACCAATATAATCAATTATTATACTAACTGTCATCACTGTTATATAAAAAATAATGTTATTATAATTTTATTATACGAAAGTAATTTTTGCGTAATTATACCAAAAAAAACAATTATTATACCAGCAAAATCGCTTATTATACCAATAAATTCGAATATATATCAAACAATTTGAATATTATAATAACATTTTTGATATTAGAGTGGTAACAGTTGGTTAATTTAATATATTGATATATTAATGGGAACGAAATAATACTTTTAAATTTGACTTGATATAACGGTGATAACAGTTGATATGATAATTGAATATATTAGTATAATGATAAGAACAATTGATATAATTGAATCTGTAATGAAAGATTATTTTCGTCTTTTCAATGTTTGGTGGTATTAAACACACAATTTTTCGCAAATGAATACTGAAACAAGAAAAAATACTTGAGGGGGCTGATTAGTAAGTTGAAACTTAAAAGGGAACTAAAAAATGAATTTACCCAAATAAATATCCCTGTGACAAGTTGGTGGCTACCTAAACTACAAAGTGACAAGATTTGTATTTGATTTTCTGACTATTTTTTATAAAAAAGTGTTTAAGGGTAAAACCGTAATCTCTTATCACCGCCAACGAGTCAATGGTCTGCAATAGACGACGCAGCTCAGACTCCAGAGAGACAAGACGGGAGGAAGAAATACTAGAAACTTCTCACAACCCTCCAAATAGAAGTTAACGACACGCGATAAACAAAAACTAAGAGGGCGCCTTCTATTGCTAGCGGATCGGAGATCCGTATTTCTGTTATGGCGACGTTCGGCGAAGCACCGCCAGGCGATGCGAAAGCCGGAGAGAAGATTTTCAAGACGAAGTGCGCGCAGTGCCACACCGTCGATAAAGGAGCTGGTCACAAACAAGGTTCGGCGTATTCGTAAAAATTCGCTCCGTGTTTATGTTGTGTGCTTTTAGTCGAATCATCATATGTTCATCTGATCTTTGTCGATCCGATCCGCTGCGTGATTGTTTCTGTGTTTGTGATTCGCATGGAGATCTAGCGTGTTTTCGTTTTATTTCGTCGGTTTTAATTCCAATGATGTTGCCAGCTCTCAGCTTGTGTTTTGTGCATTATTTATGCACGAGCATGTTGTCTCTTGCTTAGCTTGTGTGGAATTTTTGGTGTGGTAAGTGATGTTCATCAAGTAAAAATGGTAACTGAGGTCGGAGAGAGTATAAGAAATTTGCAGAAACACACACGTCTTTTATTTTGAAATGCAATGCAATTCACAGGTCCCAATTTGAATGGGCTATTCGGAAGACAATCGGGTACCACTCCCGGGTATTCCTACTCTGCTGCCAACAAAAATATGGCTGTCGTATGGGGAGAGAACACCCTCTATGATTACTTGCTCAATCCAAAGAAGGTATGTATGTGTATGTGGGTATTCTTATTTTTTTTATTGACGTTAGTTAGATAGATGAGTTAAGGCTTTCTACATTCAGATTATTATTCGTTCTTGCTGTTAATTTGTGCTTTGAAAGTGAAAGTGGAAGTTTTATTTGCCTTTCTGCTTCCATGTTGGGCTGTCTCTTTCGTTTCTATCGGTTAAATGTCTTGCATTGTATTTCTATTTGCTGCTTGTGCCTGTGGAGACAAGACACGAATAATATTATTGGAGTTTTTGGTTCAGTACATACCGGGAACGAAGATGGTTTTCCCTGGTTTGAAGAAACCTCAAGAGCGTGCAGATCTAATAGCTTACCTCAAGCAAGCAACTGCTTGACGATTATGATGATGATTTGTAGTTGAGTTGAGTGAGAGGTTTGCTTTTGTTAGCTTTACATACACGTTCACTACGACGCATATATTATATATATATATATATATATGTATTTTTTTTGTAATAAGAAAGACCATGTTATTGTCTCCATCTTGCTGCGTTACACTTTCTCTTAAATGTACATGAATAGACATGGTGACATTTGCACAACACTGCCAAATTGTATGAGTCGTGTTCTCTCAAGTCGAGAGCTAGCTGAACTGAAACGTTGTCAACAATATGGTGTGATTTGTCGGCTTCGGAATTTTTTAGCTTAAAATATTTATTTGCGGATAATAATTAAATAAATTAACTGATAAACAATAAGATTAGACTAAGAAAGACACAGAAGTGTACTATAAATATGCCACGCATCCACTACGGGCTGCGACTTTTGCTGCTGGTATGTGTTACGTCCATGCCCAAAACAAACCGGAACCGGCAGTTCCGATCGGCCAACCGCCGGTTTTCAACCGCCGGTTCCGGTTAAACCTTAACCGGAACCGGCCACCAACCGCAACCAGCGGCCGCGGGTGGCCGGTTCCACGCGGTTTGGGAATTTCCCAAACCGCAAACCGGCGGTTGTATAAAAAAAATAAAAATTTGATAAGAATAAAAATAGCCGTTAGGAAAAAAAAATTTGAACTAGCCGTTGCAAAACATCCTACTATAATAAGAATTAGTCAAAGTCAAATGCACGGGGCTACGGGCACGGGTTCGTCCGCTACCGGACAAGGACCCAGTGCGAGTCCGACGTCTTTGTTCATGTACAACGAAGACGCCGCGCGCAAACAACTTGCAAAATTTGTTTGCGCGAAACATCTTCCTTTTCGGTTTGCCGACGATCCGATCTCCGAAGAGTGGATCAGAAAGTCGTATAACCCCAAGCGAATAAAGTTTCACGTAGCACCCTTACGCGAGACATTAGGAAGACGGTACTCGCGTATAAACGCGAGTTAATAGATCAATTAGGAAATTTAGAGTGTAAAATGTCCATTGCCTCCGATATATGGAGCGATCACTGGCAAGATCATCATTACATGGGCGTTACATGCCATTGGATTGATGACTCTTGGCAAGTACAGAAACGCTTAATTGCGCATAGGGAATTTGACACAGCACACACAGCTCAAAACATCGCACTTAAGCTTAGGAGTATCTTATCGGAATATAGGATACTCGAGAAGATTTTCTCGGTATCCTTTGATAATGCTAGCGCTAATAATGCGAGCATTGAAGATTTGATTAAGTATTGTCGACCGTCATTTGTCGGTCGATTTTTTCATGTCCGGTGCTTCTGTCACATACTTAACCTATGTGTTCAGTACGCACTACGCATCTAAAGGCACACGTTATGCCGATACGAACGGCAATTAGTTACATGATGCGCAACTCTTCTGTACTGAAGAAGTGGAAGCGTCATTGTAAAAGTTTGGAAATCACGCCCAAGAAGTTTGCCTTCGATGTACCCAACAGGTGGAATTCCACCTACAAGATGTTAGATACGTCGTACGAATATCGCCACACCTTGAGCTTCTACGACGAAAACCCCGAATTCGGGGTAACATTACATCCTACGATGTGGGACGGATGCAACGGCATATGTGAAATACTTCAAGTATTTCACGATGCCACGAAGGAGATGTCGGGAACATATTACCCGACATCAATCTTAGCATTAGATCATTGCGTTAAAGTCGCATGCATTCTAAACGCTTTTGTCAATGACGAGATTGCGGGTCCGGCCGTTTTAGCCATGAAGGCTAAATGGCTGAAATACTTTTGGGAACTACCCGATATCTTCATCATTGCGAAGATATTAGACCCCAGAATACGCGTAGAGGGGACAGGTAATTTTCTGGCACTATACTACGAGTTCATTGCGGCTTATTCTAGTGTTATCCCCGATAACTACAATATTCAAGTTAGGAATATAGGGTATGACGCTCTAAAGGCAGTCTTTAGAGCGTATAAGACCGATATTGGCCAAGATCCAACTCGATCGAGTTCGGGTCAATCCACTAGTAGTAGTAATGCTAGCGGTAGTGATCGCTTAGCCTCCTACTACAACCTCCTCAACACGAGCAAACGCCAAAGGTCGACGAACCCGTTCATAGAGTTAGATAACTACTTGTCGACCACTTTTGAGTTCGCCGAGGATGAAGATCAGTTCAACGTCCTCCGATGGTGGTCGAAGATGTCGCCAACGTATCCAACGTTGGCGAAGATCGCTAGGGAAATCTTTGACGCCCCAATTTCAACCGTCGCGGTTGAACAAGCTTTTAGCATGAGCGGCTTAACTTTAAGTAAAAGACGTTCGAGGTTGACGGTAGAAAACGTCGAATACAAGATGATTGGACGAGAGCCGAACATCGGACACAAGATGCCACGAATACCGATTCGGACGACGACGTATTCGACGACACCACCGGCACCGAGACTAGTGGTGGCGGCAATGGCGGCGGCGATTAAGAGTAGAGAGCATATAGAATCTCCGAAAATGGCGAAAGATTCAAGCCCGAAAAAAGATAAGTCCTTAATACTAATCTCATTGTATTAATTTTTTTATTTTATATTTTTAAATAATTACTTACACATACAATCTTATTTTTCAGCCAACGTCTCCAAGAAATCGCTCGCGTGACGACATCAAAGCCAACGACAAAGTCCGAAAAAGATAAGTCCTTAATACTAATTTAATTTCATTTTTTAATGGCGATTGTACAAAAATCAATTATCTAACTAACTTCTATTGTATATTTTTTTTCAGAAATCGATTATCGACTGGCGTTAGCAAATGACGATTGCGATTCAAGTATTCAACGAACAACGAATAAATTTTTTTTCTTACTTTGTATTTTCGACTTTGTAAATTTTAATTGTAATCGTAACTTCATTTTTGTAATGAAATTAATTTATGATGATTAATATTTTAAAATCGAAATCAAAGTTGAAAATTATCAAAATATACACTATAAATTAAAAAAAAATTAAAAAAAAATTAAAAAAATTAAAAACCCGGCGGTTGGTAACCGATGGATACCCTTTGACCGGCGGTTGACCAACCACCGGAGACGGCCAACCGGCATCCATCTCCGGGCGATTGTGGCCGGTTGATCGTTGACCAACCGGCAACCTCCGGTTCCCAACCGCTCGGTTAACCGAAACCGACGGTTGGGCAAGTCTAGACTTACGTCCGTGTAAATGCCCCAACCAAACCGCCCAAAGATAATAGAATAACAAACGACCAACCGGCAACCTCCGGTTCTCAACCGCTCGATTAACCGAAACCGACGGTTGGGCAAGTCTAGACTTACGTCCGTGTAAATGCCCCAACCAAACCGCCCAAAGATAATAGAAAAACAAAAGATAAGTAAAGCCCTAATCCGCGGCAAACCCTAGGGCAGTTCCGATTTCTCCGGTTTCAGCTGAGCTGAACCATTCAATCGAGAATGTCTTCATCCAAGAGAAGATTATCACCCGAACCCTACCCAGGCGGCTCTCCACCGGCGAAGCAGCTGAGGGGAAACGGTGGTTCTTCGGAGGCGGCGGACGAGCCAGTGACGTGTCTCCACGACGTTTCTTATCCCCAGAATTACACTCCACGCCCGTATTCGATTGTGGATGGAGGAGAGAACCAGAAGCCAGCTAAGAAATTTCCTTTTCAGCTCGATCCTTTTCAGTTAGAGGCTATCAAGTGTCTTGATAACGGCGAGTCTGTTATGGTATTCATTTCTCTTCCCTTTCGTCGCGTCTTTTCAGTGAAGCTTTGTTGCCTGAGTTTCGAACTTCTAGGGATAGGTGGGGGTTGACTGTTAACTTGCTTACGTGACTGTTCTTGCTAATTAACATTGACCTCTAGTTTCTTGTATCGTCTCATTGACAATACAGAGGTCCTTTTACAACCTCTAAGTAGCACTGCAGACGACCTTTTATATCATCTATTGATATTACAGAGATCCTTCTATAAATTTGTTTGTTTAAGTTGTGTTCTCTATCTCATTGTGCTTGTGGGCATGCCTGCGAGTATGTGTGAGTACCTTGTCCCTGAGTTATGGGAAGTCGTTAGCTCTATCTCCTCTCTTCGTATGTGTGCCCGATGTGAGCCATGCCTGTATCTATCCTGTCTCCTCTAGGCTCTAGTGAAAGTAACCCACCCCTCCCCTTCCTTGGTATGATAGCATCACATAAGGTGTATTTTGCTTCATGCACATGAATGTCTATGTGAAAGTTAATATATTTATGCAATGTTCCATACATTTGGCTTGCTCTATGTGATATTCTTGTTGGTAGGTTAGTGTGTTACTATTTGTAAAGTCACCGACTGAAAGCAGAGTGATTTTCGTGAAAATTGGCTTAGGTTTCTGCACATACATCTGCTGGGAAGACAGTGGTGGCCTTGTATGCGCTTGCTTTGTCATTGCAGAATAAGCAACGGGTGATATACACATCTCCGATCAAGGCACTTAGTAATCAGAAATATAGAGAGTTCAAGGAGGAGTTTTCAGATGTGGGGTTGATGACAGGTGATGTCACAATTGATCCAAATGCTTCTTGCTTGGTGGGTTCCATTTAATTTCTCTAGATGTTTTTATTTTACGTCGTGTTTCATTTCCATGATCCATCGGCCAAGTCGTAGAATTTTCTTTCAGGTTATGACAACAGAGATCTGGCGAAGCATGCAGTATAAAGGATCAGAGGTTACGAGAGAGGTTGCTTGGATTATTTTTGATGAGGTGCATTACATGAGAGATAGAGAGAGAGGCGTGGTATGGGAAGAGAGTATTGTCATGGCCCCAAAGAACGCCCGATTTGTCTTCCTCTCAGCTACTGTACCTAATGCAAAAGAGTTTGCTGATTGGGTTGCAAAGGTATGTATTACGACTCTCACCGTTACTCATTAATTTGAATTTTCCGGGTCAAAGATTATCTTTCTGAATAGCTTTGTTTCAATAAAAAATTGAATAGATCTGTGATATAGCAATAAACTTGCGAATTTATCACCCCTCTTCTGTAGATATCCTTATATCCCCTCTAATATTTGTGCAGGTGCACCAGCAACCATGCCATATAGTTTATACTGATTATCGGCCTACACCCCTTCAGCATTACATTTTTCCTTCGGGTGCTGATGGTCTCTATTTGGTGGTTGATGAGAAAGGTAAATTTCGTGAGGACAGCTTTCAGAAAGCTCTAAATGCACTTACTCCAAACAACGAGAAAAGAAAGGAGAATGGGAAATGGCAGAAAGGTATAGTTCTGGGTAAATCAGGTGAAGATAGTGATATCTTTAAAATGGTGAAAATGATCATTATGCGGCAGTATGATCCAGTCATATGCTTCAGCTTCAGCAAAAGAGAGTGTGAATTTCTAGCTATGCAGGTACATAGTTTGTTTAATAGCTCAATCCAAGCTCCAACATTATATTGCTGAAAGTTATTCCTGAATATTCTTCCAATTGCTGGGAAGTTAATAGAACCATTTATGTTTATATACTGTAAAACATATTAGTATTAGAGATTCTCTTATGATTTATGAGCTGCCTAATACTAGTCTTCTGATAATCTGGAGGAGGGGCCTTGCTAAAAATTTCAAATTCCCTCAAATCTGTGTAATTATGTAATCACCCACCAGATTTTTTCTGTGCATTGATGTGAATTTGTATTTTATAATATAAAGAGGCTGGACATGTCTGGTGTTTTGTTTGAGACTTTTTTTGTGTTATGTTGTCTAGCTTGGAGATACTAATGTTATGTTGTGAGGTTTGTTTGTTAATTAAACTTTATTCTGTTTCCAAGTAGATGGCTAAGATGGATTTAAATGATGATAATGAGAAAGCCAGCATTGACACTATTTTCTGGAGTGCAATGGATATGCTGTCTGAGGATGACAAGAAGTTGCCACAGGTTAACAAATAATTATTTAATGTCATGTTTATTCAATCTTCATTTTTGAGAACTATCATTTCAATACATTTCAGGTTTCAAATATGCTCCCATTGTTGAAACGGGGAATAGGCGTCCATCACTCTGGCTTGCT
Source organism: Linderniella brevidens (assembly GCA_004919715.1). Lineage (NCBI taxonomy): Eukaryota > Viridiplantae > Streptophyta > Magnoliopsida > Lamiales > Linderniaceae > Linderniella > Linderniella brevidens. The sequence goes on along the minus strand of SWDC01000153.1, from coordinate 4,534,806 downwards.
TCCAATATTAAAGGAAGTAATTGAAATTCTGTTCCAGGAAGGCTTTATCAAGGTTGGAAGAAAACAGTTCAAAGCTTATTTTTCGATCAGGACTTGTGATTTATTTTCAAGATATTTTGTCCTTTTATCTTTTGCAGTGCTTATTTGCCACAGAGACTTTCAGCATAGGGTTGAACATGCCAGCAAAAACTGTTGTCTTCTCTAATGTCCGCAAATTTGATGGTGACAAGTTTAGGTGGTTATCTAGTGGGGAATACATACAGATGAGTGGTCGTGCTGGTCGTCGAGGAATAGATGAACGAGGGATCTGCATTCTTATGGTTGATGAGAAACTAGAACCTTCTACTGCTAAAATGATGTTGAAAGGAAGTGCTGATCCTTTAAACAGGTAAAATACCTCAATGTTTTACATGAGTCCGTTATAATAGTACATTACAGGCTAAAAATACTGCAGGGGTCATGTGATTCCATGTAGACTGTTATCATATATATCTTCATTTCGAAAATTTGAAGTTGTGCACGATGTAACCACATAATGCAATATATCTTGGAGTCATACTTCTTTTTTTTTATCTAGTGCTTTTCACTTGAGCTACAACATGCTGTTAAATCAAATTCGATCTGAAGATGAGGATCCTGAAAATCTGCTTCGGAATTCTTTCTATCAATTTCAAGCAGACCGAAACATTCCTGAGCTGGAGGTGGGTAAATTTGTATGCTCACATTAATCAGTTCCTTAAAATATCTAATCTTAACATCTTAGTTTGTGCTCTCCAGAAAGAAGCGAAATCCCTTGAAGAAGAGAGAGATTCTATGAAAATAGATGAAGAGGATAGTTTGGAGAATTATTACACTCTGTTACAACAGTATAAAGATTTGAGACGTGAAGTTCGTGATATAGTGTTTTCTGCCAAATATTGCCTTCCATTTCTGCAGCCTGGTAGGCTCGTTTCCATCCAATGCGCGAAAAATGACAACGCCTCATCGTCCTTCTCCATCAAGGAAGAGGTTACCTGGGGTGTGATAATAAATTTTGAGAGGCTCAAGGGTCTTTCTGAAGGTAAGCTGCTGTCTTCAGATGATCTCGTCCTTGACATTGTTGTCTAAATTTTATTAGATTTAATGTTGTTTGCTCTTGAAATATTCTACTCAGATGAGGCAAACAAAAAACCGGAGGAAGCAAGCTACACAGTTGATGTTCTCACAAGATGTAGAATGCACAAGGATGAAACTGCAAAGAAAAACATTAGGATCATTCCACTAAATGATCCTGGAGAGCCTGCTGTTGTTTCGGTCCCCATTTCTCAGGTAAAGTCCTCTTATTGCTTCCTTCTTTAAACTGCACTTATGTTTTCTCCTTTTGCAAGCTTGGCTTTTGTTTAGCTTTTATCTTCTGGCCAATGCACAAGTTTTAGGTTTCGGAGTAGAAGATAAACTTCGTTGAGATAAGAAAAAATGTGTAGTGCTGGCAAAATAATGGCTATTTGTTTCTTTCAGCCTCTCCTTGAATTTTTTCTTTTGTTTTGGTCTCTTAATGCATTTTCAATAGATTGACAGCTTAAGTAGTATTCGACTGATAATTCCAAAAGATCTTCTGCCATTGGAAGCCCGAGAAAATACTCTAAAGAAAGTTTCTGAAGTTCAGTCTAGATTTGCAAAAGAAGGCATTCCTCTCCTGGATCCTCAAGATGACATGAAGGTGCGTTGATAGATGGTCTTATTTCTTCTACTTAACTTACCCCATTGACTTAAAGTAGCTGATTCTCAGGTTCAAAGCGGTTCTTATAGAAAGGCAGTGCGGAGAATAGAAGCATTAGAGAATCTTTTTGAAAAGCACGAAATTGCCAAATCCCCTGTCATTGAGCAAAAACTTGATGTTCTGCATAAGAAGAAAGAACTTACTGCTAGAATAAAATCTATAAAGAGAATGCTACGCTCTTCCTCGGTTTTGGCTTTTAAAGATGAACTCAAAGCAAGGAAAAGAGTGCTCAGGAGACTTGGGTAAAAGATCATTTATGTTCCAGTTCATGCAGCTGCTGAAGTGAATACATATATCTCAATACAGTTCTCATGCGTTGGGAACATCTTCATTACGTGCAGATATATTACTAGTGGCGATGTTGTGGAGTTGAAGGGCAAAGTTGCTTGTGAAATCAGCAGCGCGGATGAACTGACACTGACTGAACTCATCTTCAGTGGTATTCTCAAGGACACAAAAGTGGAGGAAATGATTGCTCTTCTGTCATGTTTCGTGTGGCAAGAAAAGCTTCAAGAATCACACAAGCCCCGTAGCGAACTCGATTTGCTTTTCACACATTTGCAAGATTTGGCACGTAAAGTGGCCAAAGTGCAGCTCGAGTGCAAGGTATCTTCTTATCCCCGTTATTCATATCATGCCACGTGTTATGCCGATGATTAACAATCATTTGTTTAAACTAACGCCCTTTATTTCATTTTAATCCAGGTTCAGATTGATGTTGAAAACTTTGTGAATTCTTTCCGACCCGATATCATGGAGGCTGTGTATTCTTGGTCCAAGGGTTCCAAGTTTTACGAGATTATGGAAATTTCTTCCGTTTTCGAGGGGAGTTTGATCAGAGCTATCAGGAGGCTGGAGGAAGTTCTTCAGCAGTTGATACAAGCAGCAAAATCGATCGGTGAGACAGAACTCGAATCAAAATTCGAGGAAGCTGTTACCAAGATTAAGAGAGATATCGTCTTTGCAGCATCTTTGTACTTGTAAACTAGACTACACAAGTAAGAACTGTGTGCCTCAGAGTACAAATATGATCCTTGTGGTATTTCATATTTGGAAATATGCCTGTTGAGTAGAGCCACCATATTCACATATATAATCAATCCTTTTTTTCAATAGGCCAGATGTCACCTTCTTCCTATGAATTGAACTGCAAACTGCAATAAAGCAGCAGCTTTCTCGCGCCAACAAAATCACGAGCATCAAAAGTACATTGGATCTCAATTCCTATATTTATAAACTAGCATTTAAATTGAAAGGATTAGTGCTTGTATTACCAGTAGTAATTCATAATTCTTCACCTCTTCATATATCTTTCTATCAAGTCTAAACATGTACAGTCAGTTAGTCAGTTAGCACTAGTGATGACAATGGGTCCTAATTGGGTTCTTAATGGGGCGTAGATTTGAGCTAGGTCAATTCGGACGCATTAGATATAAGGCTTAAATCGAGGTCCGTTAAGGACCCAATTAGGACCCGTTTGCCATCCCTAGTTACCACATACAGTGCAGGAAGACACTATCAGCGACACAGCAAGTATCATCACTCACCATTCCTTTTAAATTCAACGTGTTTCCTTCCTCTTGAGCTTGTTCTTGAATTCTTCTTCTTTGTCGTCCACAAAAGACAGGAACCTCTGTATCCTCATCGACCTCGAACCACCACTGCTACTTCCCTGCACGGTGGAGGGCTCCGATTCCTGCGGAGCATATCTCATGAACTTGTGCACGATCACACAGAAGTAGACGAGGAGCGCGATTGAGCAAGCGATCCCGCACAGAAGGAAGAGGCCCCAAAAGCTCTTCAGCTGAAGCTGCTCCGAACCTTCGGGTGAGGCCGAATCTTCGGGACACGCACTCGTTTTCAGCCACTTGTCGTGTATCTTCTGAAGCCTCCCGTCCTCCGACAGCGTCAAGATGGCTATGGAGATGTCAACCGCGAGCGGTGAGTCCCTCGGAAACGCCTAATTTTCATCATCATCATCATCATCGTCACTAACATGTCAGAACGAAAAAAAAAAAAAAAAAAAAGGAGAGAGACTGATAATTAATTCTCACAAATCCCCAACCGCTCTTGGTGAACTCCCTTCCGACGGCTTGGAACATGCAGTTGCCGGACAGGAACAAGTCCACGTAAGGACGCTCGTCCACCACGGCGGCGACCCTCCCCCTCGTGAGGGCGTCGGCGTAGTCCTCGGGAGAGTCGAGCACGACGAGCCTCGACTTGGCGACGCCGAGCTCCTCGTTGAGGTAGTTCTGGGCGAAGGACCCCCTCTGGAACCCGATGCGGTCGTGGCTCGCCACCAGGGACTCGATCCCTTGGATCGACGGTGCCAGCTGCTGAACCGTGAGGATCGAGGTCAGGCTCGCGGTGTAGCTCGACGTGATGATCAGGACGACAAAGAGCCAGATTATGAGGACCATGCGGCCCAGTGTGCTCACCGTGTTTTCTCCTGCCGATTACGGTATTGTTTCTCTCTTTATGCTATTGTTAACGTGGTAGTAGAATATGATTATAGGAGACGGCGGCTTACTGTGTGCGAAGAACATAGTAGAGAAGCCAAACCTGCATTGCAAAAAAAAAAACAGAGTCAATGATCTTGGGGGGGAAATTGTGCTTGTTCATTATATATCTGCTTTTAGAAACGAACTGCGGTGAGTCACCATAGGATTGTGATCAATTGCTTTCGGGGCGGCCCGCGGAAATCGTCGTTCGTCCTGTGTTCGAGGATCCAAACGACGGCTGCGATTATCAGGAAAAAAGCGGCGGTGACGGCCCACATCAATGGGGTAAACGGCCTCATGAAGGCCCACGGACTGTACTTTATTTTCCTAACCGGTGCAACAACCACCAAACCCGACTCGATATAAGGCTGAGAGAAGTCGACAATCTTCGTGCGGTTCGTCACGATGGCGACGTCGCCAACAACGGCATCGAAGACCTATCAAAGAAGAGCAGGTTTTTTTTTACTTAATACTACAGCAGTAGTGTGCGTGTGTGTGTTTTTCTTTACGTACCCCTGTTGTGATTTGCCTTACGAGATCAGCATAACTCGGGTTTTCGCGTTCATCTCCGTACAAAACAAACTCGTGAGGCACCGGATACGGAACGAGGTCGACGGCTGCTCGAAAGACGTCTACGCAGTAGCCCTTCACCTCGTTCGTATCTTTGTCTTTCGAAACGAAAGCTTTGTAGCTCACTCTATCGGGAACTCCTATCCTTAATTTTCTCCCGTTGTGCGGAAAAACCCAACCGCGTGGCCTCACTTTCGTCCGCCCCGGCCACGTAACTTGGCCCAGCCGTTGGCCCGAGCTCGATCTGTTGGGTTCTTTCTCGTACAGAATCTCGGGAGACACAGTAGAGAGCCCCGAGTACTCGGACCAGTACCCTATTCCTCTGTAGTAAGATCCCCCGTGGACGTTAAGGATGTCGAAAGCGGGACGTACCGTGGATTTATCTTCCCGAAAACCGATATTTCCCGTCAAACCCGTCGTATTTACCCGCAATATATCACCAACCAATTGTCTCCCCCCGTCGAACTTGCTCAAAACTCCGAGACTGAGACCTCCCGCCGCCGCCGAGCTGTTTGAGAACGAAATGGTGTTGTTACGGTCCAAAAAGGCTCTCACCGCACGAGCAACGATCGTCACGGTATCGTACGCGTAGAACCCGTAAGGGTTCAGCCCGATGGAGCCGTTGCTCAGCTTCTTCCAACGGGATACAAAATCCCTTTTCCTCCGAGAATCGGGAACATGCGGCCTCAGAGTTAACACCCCTCGAACGGACTCAACGTTCTTAACCGAATTCGGTTGTGAATCCAACACCGTAGACAACCAAGCGGTGGCTATCCACACGTAACCCTTCTCCACCATCCCGAGCTTCTGAGCCGAACCGAACACCTTCAGCCCAATCACAGCGTAAGCATGGACGACAATAACCCTGCACTCCATCTGCGAAATTCTTACCAGCAGTTGGTTGATTTCCTCGTCGGTCGCCAAGGCCTCGGGAGAGAGCACGGCCTTGTAAGAAATCCTGCAACGCCTCTCCGCGAGCTTGTCTCCCAAAGCCACGATAGCCCCGCGGCTTTGCTCGTCGTCCGTGTAGACGGCAACGGCCTCTCTGTACCCGAAGTAGCCGATCGCGTCGGCTACTGCAGTCATCTGATAGAGATCGTTGGGAGCCGTCTGGACGAAGTAAGGGTACTGGAGGGACGAGAGGCTCGGGTCCGACGCGGTGAAGGAGAGCATCGGGACGTGGAGCTCGTTCGCCAGGTGCGAGAGGATGTGGGCCATTCCCGAGGTTTGAGGCCCAATGACGGCGACCGTGTCTGTCCCCATGTACTGCAAGCCTGTATGTATATATATATATATATATATGCCAAATTATAAAATTAGGTCACTTATGAAACTTAGCGACATATTTGCAATTATGAAACTTAGTGACCCAAAAAACACGAGAGACATATATATATATATATATATATGGCATTTGAATTTTCGGACAATCTCAGCATTCATAGTTTGTCTAATGAAGTAGTACCTCCCATGATTCCGAGGAAACCGCTGTAGTTCGCGTTGTACGTGGACAGCACGAGCTTCTTGCCTCCGAGGATGCTCGAATCGGCGTTTATGTCTTCAACCGCGGCGTTCATGGCGATCTTTGCCACTCTCCCGTTGATCGTACCGAACGAAAAGATGGACCCGATGTTGATGGCGTCGGGGCTCGAACGGGCTCGAGAAAATACGGCGAGCACAAAAATGGCCCAACAAGGGAAATTCATTGCTGCAAAGAGATTGTATGGTAACTGTGTGCAACTAACTAACTCCTACCAAAGATATGATAATAACAGACAATTTGAGGTCATAGGCATTTTTATGATGGGACATAGAGAGGAGTGCATAAGGAATAATTCTCTGATGAATTTCAAACAGTATTATTATCGTAATGAGAAAAAGGAACCATCGATTAAGGTGTAAAGAGAGAAAACACAGTCTCCACCAAATCAACTTTCTGAGAGAAAAGCGTAAAAGAATGCTCTCCTACTAAAAGGCCTAATTTGAATCGAATCAAACAAAAAAGAAGAGTAATCAAAAATCTATTTCGAAGTGACGAGCTAATAATAAAGCGAACCCTACAGAAGAACGAAGTCACCTTGCTTGCTTCGGCAGATTACTAAAAGCAGCGGAGATGCTGCTTAAACCATGAATTTGTTGAGGCAAAAAGCAACCTAGAAAAAAAAGAAAAAAAAGAGATGCTCACTGGTGTGTGAAAGAAACACAAACAACCCACTTGTTTGAAGATTGGCTGGCCCCAGTAAATATACAAATATATTATATGTTTTTAAAAATGGCAAATAGAATCCTCGAGGCTGATGGAGGAATATAAGCATGCAACAGGACTTCCACTTTTACATTTGTTTTAGCAATGTATTATTATTATTATATTCTTGAAACTGATGGATGCTTCTTGTTTGGATAGATATTTGAATTGAAGTGAACTAACTATTCAGACCCACCCATTTCATCTGCATGATGACACACACTAGAAACCAAAGTCGGCAATGTCATGATGATGGTAAAATTGAAATCCAAAGAGGTCGGTATCATATCACCAGCTATATATATATATATATATATATATATCATCTTTTGTGTGTGGCATGGAATTAAATTGAACCACTCTAATTAGCTGTAATAGTTTTTCATGATAGGAAGAGGAAAAATGACACCTTTGGTTCTTGTTGGATTCTCTCTGATAGGTCAGCGTAGGCGCATGATTCTTTGCTTGATTTATTTGCCGTTAGCCCACGTCTCTTTCTTCTCGACTATTCTTGAATTAATTAATAGTACAATTTTTTACCATTACCAAAGGAAAGGCCCATGTTAGAACAGAAAACTATATTGAGAAAGCAGACGCTGATTAATGAGAGTAGTAGTAGAGGAGAGAAGGGGAAGCAATTCAATTGAAGAAAACATTAAAAATCGACGGGACCTAACTATTTAGGTACGTACTGGTTATGTTATTCAATTCCATCGAAACAGAATAGAATAAATTTTTAATTAGCATGATTACCATGTGTATGTGGTTCTGCAGCACAAAAAGGACGCAGAAAATAACAGTGAAGAGGAGATTTTGTCTTGTTCCCACCAGTCAAGGCATCGACGAAGACCACTCGTCTTTTCAGTTGAGCCTTTCTTTTTTCATAATTACAATGTTTAAGCAACCTTGATACTTGTATGAATTAATAACTTCAACAAAATATAAATTATGCAAAAAAAAAATTAAAGCATAAATAACTTCTAGCATTAAAAGGGACTAAAACAAGCAGCACACACCCAAGATGCGATGTATAATTAATAAATCACCAGACAAATAAACACATTGCCGTGTAAGTATCTGGACCAGGAATGTTGAGCTGCTCTGAAAACCTTTTTTTAATCGAAAGTTAGGCATAGTAATTTAGACTGGATTTCTTCTTCGCTTGAACTTGTATGATACCTTCGTTGAAATCCTCATGGTTCACCTGAAAAGAAATATAATGCTTTTTTTAAGCTTTATGCATCAGACCCAAAAAAACCAGAAAACTCTTTAGACGGAATAAATAACATCCCTTGGGCTTTATGACATGGATGATCGTTCTCAACATAGAAAAACACCGAGATTATCAGCAGAGAGGGAGAGAGAGAGAGAGAGAGAGAGAGAGAGAGAGAGAGACCTCTGTAGCATCACGACGGAGTGCTAACATGCCGGCTTCCACACAAACAGCTTTGAGCTGAGCCCCATTGAAGTCGTCTGTGGACCGAGCAAGCTCCTCAAAGTTGACATCTGGGTGGACATTCATCTTCCTGGAATGGATCTGAAGCAGAAAATACATTAATTAAAAAAAAAGGACAAGAAAACATGAAAGTGCTCAAGATTTTTACCTGTAGAATGCGTGCCCTGGCTTCCTCAGTAGGATGAGGAAATTCAATCTTACGATCCAACCGACCAGAACGCATTAAGGCAGGATCTAGAATATCAGCCCGATTGGTTGCCGCTATGACCTGAACAAAAAAGTAATAACACCTCAATTGAGAATCATGAGTTGAAGCACAACGCACAATAAGACGATATGAATGGGACAATAATTCCATAAGAACAGCATCAAATGCATTTTTACCAATCAAAGGTAGAGGGCACCGAGCAGATATTTATGAAAATGTTGTTAAAAAGAGAAAAATGCTATTAGAGTATATAGACATAAAAACAGATGTAACTATAGAAAAGGGAAGACTCAAAAGGATGATAACCTTAATCCGGTCATCGCTGCTAAAGCCATCGAGTTGATTCAGCAATTCAAGCATTGTCCGCTGCACTTCTCTATCCCCGCTAACTTCGCTGCATAAGAAATATTATTATTATCTGCCATCAGCAGTTAAGCACAGAGAAGGAAGGATTCCAAAAACCCTTAAAAAAGAATCTTCTTGTGTTGTGTCCATTCAAACATCAATATCCTAGAAAGTCATACAAAAGCCAACAGATGCTATAGTATGGAAGCAACTGCATACCTGTCAAAACGTTTTGTTCCAATAGCATCAATCTCATCAATAAAGATGATGCAAGGGGCCTTTTCTTTGGCAAGCTCAAAAGCATCACGGACAAGTTTTGCTCCATCACCAATAAACATCTACATCGTAAGTTCAATCGCTTTAAGAATCTAAAGAAACTAAAAAGTGCTATTGTGAATTCAGAGAGTCGTATCTTACATTCACGAGAATTTCAATTCAGAAAGTTCACGTTAGTAATTATATTTTTTTAAAAACACATTGTATAATCTAATCACTAATGGCTAGGCAATGACAGAATTGAGTGACCAATGAAGACCGCATCAGTACTTACTGATAAATGCATAATTTTGACTGACAAGGGCAAGTCACTTGGGTCTAATTTTAGGAGACAAGCTACACATTAGCATGGTGGCATGGACTGACAATATTGAACAAAACAAGTCAGCATTCCGAATAATAAAGTTTAAATCTTTATGGTCCTGAGCACTGAGTCCTGATGGTCCACACGCGGCACCAATCACATTTTCTAGTGAAATACGGAAAAAAAAAAAGGGAATCCACAAAGGATTTGGCCACCACCCACCTGTACGAGCTGTGGGCCCGCAAGTTTCAGAAAAGTAGCGTTTGTTTGAGCAGCACATGCTCGAGCCATCAGAGTTTTTCCTGTCCCAGGAGGACCATATAAAAGAATTCCCTTGGGTGGACGAATTCCTAATTTCTGGAATCTCTCTTTGTGAGTCATGGGCAATACGATTGCTTCAACCAATTCTTGAATCTATAACGCCATTGGCAATGTCAGAAAGAAAAAAAAAATGCAGTTGAAAATGGATGTCACAAGTTTGAGAACGCAAAATAGATATGTGCTAAAAGGTGGATTAAGGTACCTGTTTCTCTAAGCCTCCAATATCATTGTAGTCCTCAGTCGGCTTTTCATCAACTTCCATCGCCTTGACGCGGGAGTCATATTCGGAAGGCAAAGTATCCAAGATGAGATAACTGTCTTTATTAACTCCAACCAGGTCACCAGGTTTCAACGTATCAGGATCCACCAGGCCTACTACAGGGAGAAAAATTGTCTGCAATTGGCATATCAGCATCAGTTCTAATTCTTCAACATGGTGGCAAGAATATCACACATTCAACAGGATCAGAAATAAAGCATAATCTCTCTGCATCATCATGACTAAGTATAAAATTAATGTCATTACCCACATAACAAAGAAAGAGGATGGCTTATTCATGGTACATGTACCAACTTGAGTTGAATTGCTTCTTCATGATAGAATGTGGTTAAAAAAAAAATTTACCTTGATGGAGCTCATGTTTTACAGATTTAACATCAACAAAAAGACATCAAGAAATAACCCACAAATTTACTGATGCAAAATACTTAATACGGAAAACAGGCATTCACAGTAAGAGTGTGAATTCAGATATAAAAGACAAGTCGCCCAGTACTCTTCATCTCACCTGGCGCGTAGATGTTTTAAGCACGACGCATTTACCCTTCCTTTGCGAGTCAAGATCAATATTTGCACCATCTTCTTCGGCCTCTTCCTCTGGGTTCATTTCCAATATCTGGAACAAAAATATGTCGGGAACAAGTCAGCATCACAACTCAAGTAGTCCCCACGAAACCTGAAATGGAAACGACAACTCAAAAACATTAAACACCATGCAAATATATACCTCAACAATGTTTCCAACCAAATACGGCAGCTGTTTGTTGAGCTTAATCTTTTCTAGATTTTCTTTGATCTTCTCTCTGAATGAATCTAAGTCCAGATTCGTTCTCTGCAACTCTTCCTATGGGGAAAAATAAAGAATTCAAAATTGCGTACATAGGTCCAAAACGTAGGGGTTTCAATTCCAACATACCAAACGGATACACAAATCAACACAATATTCCTTTTTTTTTACGCTCACTGAAAGTCGATTTCAAACGAATACGAAACGACGAAACTTACCTTGATGATTCTGATTTCGTTGTCGAGCAGGCGAGAATTTCTCTTGATTTCATCTATGGTCATCGAACTGAGATCATCCTCGAAATTGTCTTCCGCCATTTATTCTACGAATTAATCACTTCGAGTGGGTTGCGATGGTCGATAAAGAGATCATGCCTTGAAGAAGGGGGTTATGGATGTATATATGTAGTTATAGTAAGAACATTGGTCGCGAGGCCAATGGGCTTTAAAACCAAAAAAGCCCAATAGCCGTCTCCGTCTATACTAAAAAAATTAGCCCGATGCGCTTCTACATTATAGTTGCAAATGAATCGAAATGAATCAAGTCGAATAGTATTATATTCTATTCCTATTCTTTTTTTTTTTCCCAACAAAAACTTGTTTTTTCATTTCATAAACACGATGTACAAAAGCTAAACAGCTCAAACGAGTTTCTCCGATAACAACAAAAGTCCGGTAGAAACAAAGGGTCACATTGGTGCAAACACAACAAACCAACAAAACCGAAAGAAAAATAAGGAACAAAATCGGAACACAAAAAACTAAAGAATCTACCATAAATCAGCCTAAAACTCCATGAAACTGGCTAACAGTAGTCTTCACTTTTAACTGTCTTCGTCTTCAAATACCTTATCTTCTCCAGACAAAACACACCCACAAAAGGAGACGAAATACTCCACAAGGGAGACTAAACTCCTCCATGAGGAGAGACAAACTCCCAAATCGGGAGACTCAAGATCAAAACAGAAAATAAAAAAGACAAACACGAAATGAAACAAACAAAAAAAAAACAAGAGATGAAGAGCTCCCCCAACCTCCATTAATGGAGGAGGGGGGAGATTTTTTTTTTTGGGGTACGGCGGCTAGAGAGAAGGGAGAGAGATTAGAGTTTAAGAGAGAGAAGGGTTTGTGGTGTGTTATTCTATTTTTTTTTACTAGGCAAGAATTGCCGCAAGTTGTGCGGCTATGGAGAGAGTATAACCTGTTGGGGAAAATGCGCCAATAAAATAATTCGGGCCATGCGGCGGTTGTATTTGGACCCCGCGACAATTTATCGGGATATTATGAAAGCCGAAATGACACCGAGAGAGAACACGAGATTTTACGTGGTTCGGCCAATACCGCCTACCTCCACGGAGAGCTCCAGTTTTACTATATTGAGAATATTACACCGTACAAAATAACGCTCGTGTTTAAACCCAAACCCGAGACCCCTTACCCACTCCGGTAATGTTTTTGTACCACCTCTCAAATTACCCCAGTAAAACAACACCCGCTCTCACCCTTATCCACCCGAAGGTGGATAAGTATTTTTACCTCTCACTATTTCTCTCTCAATGGATATCTTCACTTGATTTGGGATAATAATAACTGAAGAATCCTCAGCCTATTTATAGATGTCTTCAGCTCTTCTGGACCGCTCAAAACCGGTGGACAGGAATCCGCCGCGTCGCCCTTCAATACGAACCGTTCATTAAAATAATATTATAATATAATATTATTTTCTTTTTATATTATAATATTATTTGTTTGTGGGCGGCCGCATGTGGCTGGACCCAACAATTCTCCCCCTCCATCCTCACTCGACACCTTCCTGACCATCGTCTTCAGCACCGTCAAGCATCCATCCAGCGAGTCTGACTATAATGAGAGTTTCTCGCTCGTAAGTACCACGAACGTCCATTGGCCTTCCTTGTACCAGCTACACATAATCCGAATCAAGAATTCCGGTCCCACCTCACTTGATTCACTCAACGGCCAATCATATGTGCAACTGCCAGCCGACTATACCCGTCGACTCCCGAAGAGGGACTTCGATGCAACCCCTTCCCCAGCAGGATTTCCCTTCTCACCATCGTCTGCCCCACGCGCGCGCGATTTCTGTGAACCCATCGAAGTCTGAGTATTGTATACCATACTCACGTCCAGACGATACAAACTTCCTCGCTCTTCTCCCTTTGGTAGGACCATTTCCGCCATGTGTGATTTTCCAGACTCCCCCTGCTATGAAACCCCATAGCCCTTGGAATCTGTCTGGCTCAAGGATATTAAATTCCACGCAACTTTGGGACAACGTCACACCACCAAAAATGCGCACCGCTCCTTCAACCATTTTGATCTTCACCGTTCCAACACCATGAACAACACAACGATATCCATCGGTCCATGGAGATCGAAAAAACCTGTTCGTATTCCCGGAACGCATCAAAATATCCTCTTGGAGCAAACCCAGATATAATATCCTTCTTTCTGAGAACGAGCGCCATCATTAGAGACTGTGAGAACGTCTCCAAGATGAACCGTGTGCTACCTCTGTTGTGGAATTTTCTTAGTCGTCTGTCCTTCTTCCTCCAAGTCGGACCATTTCTCCTGATGTGTCCCGGCTCACCACCTTTGTAGCATCACATGCCCTTCCCGCCACCTGGATTTGAACCTGCTGCAGTCCCCAAATCCCCTGGCGTATCACCTTCCTCTAGGATTCGCTCCGTGTATAGCCAACACCCGACTATCACCATAAATTTGGCCGCCTTCTCTTTTCACGCTTCAAAAGAGTTGACTCCACCATCTACCGCCTTCACCGGCTCTTTTCCGTATCAGATGGTCGTGACCAAATTATCACCTGAATCAGGAAGTGAGGTAAGAAGTAAAAGAGCCTTACTTCTTCCTCTCCGACACATCTTGACCCCAAATCCTCCCAGTCATTTTCCTCGGCTTTCCCTCGTCTCCCTCCAAAGCTATTCGCCAAGCTTTGTTGAACGAGCATATCCTTCACTCTTCTCTGCCGCAGAGCGAAACCTCCCGTACCATCAAATTATCGCCCTTTAGTGCTGTTATCCGTCGCTATTATCCTTGCAGAGATTCAACAGCCCCGGCCCAAATAGTACTGATCAGATAATTCCCAGGAAAGGCTAGCGACCTGCCTCCTAGACAGAATTATCCTCCTAAGTAAGTTCCCAGGAAGATCTGGTGGGGTCACACAGGTCCCACTTATGCACCAGTCACCTAGACAGAACTTGCTTACACAATACTATTGCCACAACTTGCCAAAACTTCCACCGCCGCACAAGCTCCGCCCGACACCGAGCATCCCATCAACGATATCCCATCTTGTACCGCCGTTTCTCACGAACGGAACACGCCGCCGGCACAAGGCATCACCTCGTTGAACACTCGCTCTGATATTGGCTCCCCCGGACCGCTAAACCCTTTTGATATCTTTTCTGATGTGGAAGATCAGACACAGCTGCAACCACAGAGCATACTCAGAATACCAGCAGGGCAAGGCTCTGATACCACTTGTTGGGGAAAATGCGCCAATAAAATAATTCGGGCCCTGCGGCGGTTGTATTTGGACCCCGCGACAATTTATCGGGATATTATGAAAGCCGAAATGACACCGAGAGAGAACACGAGATTTTACGTGGTTCGGCCAATACCGCCTACCTCCACGGAGAGCTCCAGTTTTACTATATTGAGAATATTACACCGTACAAAATAACGCTCGTGTTTAAACCCAAACCCGAGACCCCTTACCCACTCCGGTAATGTTTTTGTACCACCTCTCAAATTACCCCAGTAAAACAACACCCGCTCTCACCCTTATCCACCCGAAGGTGGATAAGTATTTTTACCTCTCACTATTTCTCTCTCAATGGATATCTTCACTTGATTTGGGATAATAATAACTGAAGAATCCTCAGCCTATTTATAGATGTCTTCAGCTCTTCTGGACCGCTCAAAACCGGTGGACAGGAATCCGCCGCGTCGCCCTTCAATACGAACCGTTCATTAAAATAATATTATAATATAATATTATTTTCTTTTTATATTATAATATTATTTGTTTGTGGGCGGCCGCATGTGGCTGGACCCAACATAACCCATAGTATGAATCATACAAGATTGGAAAATGTATAGATACTGATTACATTGCTTTTGTCCATGCGGATATAAGATAATGAGAAGACATATAGGAAGCCAAAGTGAACATGTCCTGTGCACTTAGAGAATATCCTAACGTGCCTCACTTATATTTGTCACTTATGAGAAGACGTAATGGTTGCTACATTGAAATTTCCATGAACATATGTAAGTTGAATATGTTGTATCGTAGATATACAAGTCCTCCCACCAAAATAAAGCATAATCGGTCAAATTGATCATTGAAAAACGAAACAGAGCAAAAGTGTTGCTCGTCAATTGAAGACAACTCAACGAAGAGCTTGCAAAAAGTCTTTGATGACATATGTTATATGATTCGTGTGTAGTTTGAGGAATGAGTATTGTTTCCCTTAACGCGTCGGGGAGGGGCGGTGGAGGTGATGGCGGTACTGGAGATGGGAGGAAAGCGAAATAAACAAGAAAATTATTATGGTGCTCACGGTGGTTATGCACCATAACAATTCTCTATATATATATATATATATATATCCCATCCCACCAACATCCTTTGACCAGTTAAGTCGGTTTGAGTAGTTAAGATTGCAAAATTTTTGGTGTAATTACCACGGCTCTAAGTCAAGGGATTTAGTCACAGTCATGTTGCTTATTACACAACCCATATCTTGGTTATATTTGCATCTTACCAATATGTATGTAAAGGACTACTCTGTTGTCATTGGTGTACAAAGTTCGAAACCTGCTATATAGTCGCCTCAACAGCTTACTGATAAGTTCTTTTTTTGAGAATGTTCCCTTATATTAATAAAAAAATATATACAAAACAAAAGTCATTAAAGTCACTGCACACTAGTGTTGCCCAACTGCCGGTTACGGTTAACCGGCGGTTGCCGGTTGGTCGGAACGACCAACCGGCCGGAGACGGATGCCGGTTGGCCGTCTCCGGTTGCCGGTTGACCAACCGGCGGTTGGTCAAACCGCTGGTCGACGTGAATCCGGCGGTTACCAACCGCCGGGTTTTCAATTTTTTTTTTTTTTTAATTTATAGTGTATATTTCGATAGTTTTCGACTTTTCGGAACACAATTATGTTTTTTCAGTATATAACAAGGGTTTCGATTTTAAAATATTAATCATCATAAATTAATTTCATTACAAAAAAATGAAGTTACATTTACAATTAAAATTTACAAAGTTGAAAATACAAAGTAAGAAAAAAAAAATTTATTCGTTGTTCGTTAAATACTTGAATCGCAATCGCCATTTGCCAATGCCAGTGATAATCGGTTTCTGAAAAAAAAAATATACAAAAGAAGTTAGTTAGATAATATTTTTTTGTACAATCGCCATTAAAAAATGAAATTAAATACACATTAAGGACTTATCTTTTTCGGACTTTGTCGTTGGCTTGGATGTCGTCACGCGAGCGATTTCTTGGAGACGTTAGCTGAAAAATAAGATTGTATGTGTAACTTGTAAGTAATTATTTAAAAATATAAAATAAAAAAATTAATACAATGAGATTAGTATTAAAATTTAAGGACTTATCTTTTTCGGGCTTGAACATTTCGCCATTTTCGGAGATTCTCAATGCTCTCTACTCTTAGTCGTCGCCGCCATTGCCGCCACCACCACTAGAACCGGTACCGGTGGTGTCGTCGAATACGTCGTCGTCCGAATCGGTATTCGTGGCGTCTTGTGTCCGATGTTCGGCTCTCGTCCAATCATCGAGAAGGCATTGGTATTCGACGTTTTCTACCGTCAACCTCGAACGCCTTTCACTTAACGTTAAGCCGCCCATGCTAAAAGCTTGTTCAACCGCGACGGTTGAAATTGGGACGGCAAAGATTTTCCTAGCGATCTTCGCCAACGTTGGATACGTTGGCGACATCTTCGACCACCATCGGAGGACGTTGAACTGATCTTCATCCTCGTCGAACTCAAAAGTGGTCGACAAGTAGTTTTCTAACTCTATGAACGGGTTCGTCGACCTTTAGCGTTTGCTCGTGTTGAGGAGGTTGTAGTAGGAGGCTAAGCGATCACTACCGCTAGCACTACTACTACTAGTGGATTGACCCGAACTCGATCGAGTTGGGTCTTGGCCACTATCGGTCTTATACGCTCTAAAGACTGCCTTTAGAGTGTCATACCCTACATTCCTAACTTGAATGTGGTAGCCATCGGGGAGGACACTAGAATTAGCCGCTATGGACTGGTAGTATAATACTTGAAAATTATCGGTCCCCTCTACGCGTAATCTGGGGTCTAATATCTTCGCAATGATGAAGATATCGGATAGATCCCAAAAGTACTTCAGCCATTTAGCTTTCATGGCTAAAACGGCCGGACCCGCAATCTCGTCATTTACAAACCCGTTTAGAATGCATGCGACTTTAACGCAATGATCTAATGCCAAGATAGATGTCGGGTAATATATTCCCGACATCTCCCTCGTGGCATCGTGAAATACTTGAAGTATTTCACATATGCCGTTGCATCCGTCGCACATCATAGGATGTAATGCTACCCCGTATTCGGGGTTTTCGTCGTAGAAATCGCTCAAGGTGTGGCGATATTCGTACGACGTATCCAACATCTTGTAGGTGGAATTCCACCTGTTGGGTACATCTAAGGCGAACTTCTTGGGCGTAACTCCCAAACTTTTACAATGACGCTTCCACTTCTTCAGTACAGAAGAGTGGCGCATCATGTAACTGATTGCCGTTCGTATAGGCGTAACGTGTGCCTTTAGATGCGTGAGTGCGTCCTGAACACATAGGTTAAGTATGTGGCAGAAGCACCGCACATGAAAGAACCGACCGCCAAACGACGGTCGACAATACTTAATCAAATCGTCAATGCTCACGTTATTAACGCTATCATTATCAAAGGATACCGAGAAAATCTTCTCGAGTATCCTATATTCCGATAAGATACTCCTAAGCTTAAGTGCGATGTTTTGAGCTGTGTGTGCTGTGTCAAATTCCCTATACGCAATTAAACGTTTCTGTACTTGCCAAGAGTCATCAATCCAATGGCATGTAACGCCCATGTAATGATGATCTTGCCAGTGATCGCTCCATATGTCGGAGGCAATGGACACTTTACACTCTAAATTTCCTAATTGATCTACT
The DNA here is from genome assembly GCA_004919715.1 of Linderniella brevidens. Classification (NCBI taxonomy): domain Eukaryota; kingdom Viridiplantae; phylum Streptophyta; class Magnoliopsida; order Lamiales; family Linderniaceae; genus Linderniella; species Linderniella brevidens. The sequence continues at coordinate 4,516,503 of SWDC01000153.1, read as the reverse complement.
AACTCGCGTTTATACGCGAGTACCGTCTTCCTAATGTCTCGCGTAAGGGTGCTACGTGAAACTTTCTTCGCTTGTGGGTTATACGACTTTCTGATCCACTCTTCGTAGATCGGATCGTCGGCAAACCGAAACGGAAGATGTTTCGCGCAAACAAATTTTGCAAGTTGTTAACGCGACGTCTTCGTTGTACATTAACAATGACGTCGGACTCGCACTGGGTCCTTGTCCGGTAGCGGACGAACCCGTGCCCGTAGCCCCGTGCATTTGACTTTGACTTTGACTAATTCCTATCTTAGTAGGATGTTTTGAGCGGATATGGCTGGTAAAATTGCCATATCCGCCCCCTTCTTAAAAGGGTACTCCTTACCACAATAATTACATATAACTTTAAAAAAATCTATTTTTTCAGTCGGTACCTTCTTGAAGTGTACCGCGAAAATTTCCAAGCGTAGGGCGGCGGCGGCCCGTGCTTGGGTCTCGGTCGGCGGCGTCGGCATCGGCATCGGCGTTTCTTCCGGTTGGTCATATTGCGTGTCCGAGCCGAGAACGTCACTTAGGTCGAGCATAATTTCGGAGGAGTCGTCATATTGGTAGTCATCTTGCGATGAACTACCAACAATCTGTTTCCCCCTCGACCTCGAACTCGATCCTCGACGACGGCTATCCATATCTAAAATAAAAGATTAGAATAAACGTTCGATAAATATATGTGTAAACTTACGAAAAAATAGGCGAGCAAAATTCGGAGTGCCGTGTAGTAGAGCCGGGCGGAGATTGATGAGGGTAGTAAAACCGGGCAAGGATTGAGGGACTAGTATTTTAATTAGTTTATTTTTAATTCGTAGACTACAACGATGCTGAGAATAACACGTTTTAACAGTGAATAATTGAGAGTAAGAGATAGAATTGAGTTGTGATTTTTTAAGAGGGGTGGAGGGGGTATTTATAGATTTTACAAAAAATATGGCCGTTGCAACCGCCGGTTCCCGGTCAACCGCCGGTTGCAACGGCTATTTTAATATATATATATATATTTTTTTTAACGGCTATTTTTCCTTTTTTTTTTTTAAAACGTTTAAACCCAAGTGAAAGTTTCAACGGCTATTTTCATTTTCAATTTTAATTTTTTTTTTTTTAAAAGACTATTTTTCCTTTTTTTTTTTTTTTTTAAAAAACGTTTAAACACCCAACGAATATTTTAAATTAATTTTCAATTTTTTTTATATAAACCGCCGGTTGAACCGGCCACACCGGCGGTTTGCGGTTTGGGAATTTCCCAAACCGCCTGGAACCGGCCACCCGCGGCCGCCGGATGCGGTTGGTGGCCGGTTCCGGTTGGTAACCGGAACCTGCGGTTGGCCGGTCGGAACCGCCGGTTCCAGTTAAATGTGGGCAAGACTACTGCACACACAACGAATAATAAAATATATACAAAACAAAGGACATTAGAGTCACTGCACACGGAACGGACAGCTGCCATGAACAACATACTGTTAAGTTGTATAATTCCCAACAACAATAGTAATCATTGAGTAAAGTCCAAAGATATACAATTGTAACCATTGAGCAAAGGTATATATATATTTCCATGATGCATTTATCTTGGTTAATGCATGGCCTTAATGTGGTTGGTTCTCAATCACACTGCACCTTGGAAATATATAGATAGCTTGAGGATACAAAAGACACCAACCAATATTTTTTTTTTTCTTTTTTTCGACCTTTCTAAGTGAGACGGGACTTTTGCTCACAATTGGTGAGATGAGAAGCTCTAGACCTCATTATTCGGGGGACAATAGGGATGTAACTTAGAGGATATAGACCTCGTTATTCTCCTCACACCCTCGGTGGCGTACTTCTTTAGACCTCATTATTCGTGACAGTTGGGACGGGACTTTTCCTACCACCATAGGTGTCATATTTAGAAGCTTTCTATCTCATTATTCGGGGACATGACTTTTGCTCACCATTGGTGTCATGTTCAGAAGCTTTAGACCTCATTATTCGTGACGGTTGGGACGGGAATTTTCCTCACCACCATCGGCATATTTAGAAGTCATTAATTCAGGACAATCGTGACGGGACTTTTGCTCACATTTGGTGGCATATTTAGTAGAAGCATTAGACCTCATTATTCCCGAAAAACGGGAAGGAACTTTTGCTCACGGTGGATATTTGGAAGCTTTAGATCCCATTACTCGGGGATTTTTCCTTACACACTCAACGACATACTTAGAAGTTTTAAACCTCATTATTCGGGACAGTCGGGACGGGATAGTAGGGACATATTTAGAAGTCTATTTAGAAGTTCTAGACCTCACTATTCGGGAATTTTGGGAGGGGACTTTTGCTCACAAACTTGGTGGCATATTTTGAAGCTTTTAGACCTCATTATACGGGACACTCGGGACGAGACTTTTTTGCTCACATCATCAGTGGCATATTTAGAAACTTTGGATCCCATTTTAAGGAGAGTCGGGACATGACTTTTCCTCACACCCTCGATGGCATACTTAGAGGCTTTAGACCTCATTATTCGGGACAGTCAGGAACGAAAAATTTGGTTACACCCTCGATGGGACTTTTGCTCACTATTGGTTCCTCCTTATTCGGGACAATCGGGACGGGACTTTTGCTTCACCACTGGTGGCCTATTTAGAAGCTTTGGTCCTCATCATTCGGGATAGTCGGGACATGACTTTTGCTCACACCCACGTGGCATACTTAGAGGCTTTAGACCTCATTATTTGGGGCAGTCGACGGAAATTTCGCTCACACCCTCGATGGGACTTTTGCTCACCAATTGGTTAGAATCCCTCATTATTCGGACAATTGGGACGGGACTTTTGCTTCACCATTGGTGGTCTATTTAGGTAGCTTTAGACCTCATTATTCGGGACAGTCGGGGACGGAAGTTTTCGCTCACACCCTCTCGATGGGACTTTTGCTCACCATCGTTTAGAATATTGTAGACCTCGTTATTCGGGACAGTCGGGACGGGAAGCATGCTTCACCATTGGTAGCATCTTTAGAAGTCTTTAGATCCCATTATTTAGGGACAATTGGGAAGAAACTTTTGCTCACACTCACGTGGCATATTTAGAAGCTTTAGACCTCATTATTCGGGACAAAGGGGACACAACATTTGCTCACCACCCTCAGTGACGCATTTAGAAGTTTTAGATCCCATTATCCGGGGCGGTCGGGACGGTACTTTTCCTCAAGCCCTCAATGGCATACTTGGAAGCTTTGGACCTCATTATTCACATTTTGCTCACACCCTCGACATCGCATTTAGAAGTCTTAGACCTCATTATTCGGGACGGGACTTTTGCTCACAACCTCGATGCCAGTCGAGACATATTTAGAAGTTTTAGACCTCGTATTATTCGGGACAGTATGGACGGGACTTCTGCTCACAACTCGATGACATACCCGCTCACAAGCATGGCGATTTCTGTGTGAGTAAGCTGCAGAACACCGCAACACTTCCATTTTCAGGGAGGGAGGGAGAGAGGGAGGGGGGAGGAAGGGGTAGGGAGAGAGAGAGAGAGAGGGAGGAGGGAGAGAGAGAGAGAGAGGGAGGAGGGAGAGAGAGAGAGATTACCTTGGTCAAACACGGGACGATGCAAAAATTTCCAATCGTGCATTATATGTAGAGCATCAACAATAAGAGTCGGTCCAACGTCGTCGTCACCTTCGAAGAAGAGAAAAAGCACGATATAAGTAAAATCCCCTGCCTAGGGTATTTCTATTTATTTACATACACATCATGAGAATATTCAAAAGCACATTCAACAAAAAACTACGAAAACCTTTTTTTCCGCGAGAGTTGATTTCAGGAGAGAGCCTCTACGAGCCACGACTTGTGTCACCACATCCTTCGAACGGTAATGAAATGGCAACGTCGAATAAACACACACACACACAAAGTGTGCACGAGTCCTATACACACACAAAGTCAAAGCATGTAGAAAAGGCAAATTTTTTTCATCCTCTCGATTTATAAACGGGAAGTAAAGAAATGCAATAATGGTTATATACTCATGCTCGAGGGGCTCGAGTGGCTGTTATTCTTTTCATGGGATCATACCTGCAAAATGGATATTAGAATACGTAATATGATTTACTGTTTGGCAAATTACCTTGGAATATATGATTTACATTGGAATAGAGGCTTCAGAGTCACAAGTTCGGCAAAGATACAGCCTACTGCCCACAAATGCATAAATATTGGCAAATTAGTTAGGCAACTAATATACATTGCCACGAGGACTATATATATGCATGTGGAGCTACAAAAAATTTTGAAATAATATGGTTTTTTAACGGTTACTAAGGATGGAAACAACAATGAAGTGCCATAACCACTTACCATCGAACACTTGTATCAATCATGTTACGATCCAAGGAGCAACTCGGGAGCACGATACACCATATGTATGGTAACCACAACCTGCAATTCAGATATTACAGTCTACCGGTGATGCAGTAAACAATATACAAAGATGCATAAAGACATTTTTCTCCAATTCCTCAAAGGATTTTCACATCAGTAACCACAGAGCAACATCCAAGATCAAAACATCAAAATGTTCTGTCTTCCCAACTATTTCATTTAAATATAGAACAGAGTAGCGGAATGAAAGTAAGGAATTTACCAATATATTTGATGGTGTTTGAGTTCGAGATCATGGTGCATCATCCAATTACTGCATGAAATTATCATAAATGTAAGACTTTAATGATATCGATATGACGAAAAATACATATAGCAGATCATTTACAGAAACTAACAATAAATCATTGAAGAGTATAAGCCTATCTAAAAATCACACACCATCATTACCAGAAAGAACTTATCAAAATGAAGCTGAATCGAGTTAGCAGTATATAGAGGTAAAACCCCATGATATAATAAGTAAACCACCCGCGAAGATAATTTAGACCGTTGAGGAGCTACCATGATATCGAGTTGTTAGTGTACTGATTGATCGGTTCGTTGACTTAGTCCCTGTGATGTCGAATGATTTCCTGGCAAGAAAAATAGTTGTTGGGTAATAATATACAAAAAAAGAGAGGATAACTTACCCTCTACAAACTCAACAACATAAAATTAGAATCTTTATAGGGGAGCAAAGGGATTTTATCCACTGTTTAAACAACGGCAAATACGTTGCATCACTTGATCGATGCCCACCTTGTATTCCACCAGATACTGCGACGATACCTAACTCAAAATATAAAAAATAAGACTGGCTCAATTATACGCATGCATGATTCATTTTATTTGCCGGAGACTACAAGTGAGCAAAAGTATCATGTACCTTAATAATATACGCTACTAGAACAACAAAAAGACACTAAAAAAATTAAAATTGGCAAGTATACCTGTTGAATGGGTTGGATCCTGAGGTGGCACCAGAGAACTGAAACAAATCCGTTTGATCAACGCTTATATGGTTAACCACTGTTGAAATAAAAGCAACTATTCATAGCATCAGAAATGAGAGAAAATAAATAAATAGTATTTACTTGCGACCCGACAAAGGATGGGGGGGAATATGTTGCATCTTACCGTTGTGCAAAGGATCAGCCTATTGTCATTAGTGTACTAAGTTCGGAACCTGCTATATAGTTGCACAACAGCTCACTGCTAAGTTGTATTCCCAATGATTGTAACCATTTGTCTTGGTTAATGCTTGGCCTTAATATGGTTTCTCAATCATTCTGCACCCAATAACTTTTTTTTTTTTCGACGGACGGGACTTTTGCTTCACCATTGGCGGCATACTTAGAAGCTTTTAGACCCCCATTATTCGAGACAATAGGGATGTGACTTTTCCTCACACCTCAGCGGCATATTTGGAAACTTTAGATCCCATTATTCAGGACATCCGGGATATGACTTTTCCTCCCACCCTCGATGGCATACTTAGAGGCTTTAGAAGACCTCGTTATTCGGGACAGTCGAAACGAGACGGGACTTTTGCTCACAATCTCGGCGGCATATTTAGAAGACCTCATTATTCGGGACAGTCGGGACATATTAGAAGTCTACTTAGAAGTTCTAGACCTCACTATTCAGGAATTTCGGGAGGGGACTTTTGCTCACAACCTTGGTGGCATATTTCGAAGCTTTAGACCTTATTTATTCGGGAATTTGGGAGGGGACTTTTGCTCACACTCTTAGTGGCATATTAGAAGTTCCAGATCTCATTATTTGGGACAGTCGAAAGGGGACTCTTGCCCACAACCTCGGTGCCATATTTAAAATCTTTAGATCTCATTATTCGGGATAGTCGGGAGGGACTTTTGCTCACTAAGGGTGGACTTTTGCTCACTAAGGGTGGACTTTTGCTCACACCCTAAGTGGCGGCTTATTGAAGTTTTAGTTCTCATTATTCGGGATAGACGAAATGGGACTTTTACTCACAACCTCGGTGGCATATTTAGAAGCTTTAGATCTAATTATTCGGGACAATCATGATGGGACTTTTGCTCACCATAAGTGGCAAATTTAGAAGCTTTAGACCTCATTATTTGTTACAGTCAGGACGAGACGTTTTTGCTCACACCATTGGTGGCATATTTTGGAATTTTAAATCCCATTTTCTGGACAGTCGGGACAGGACTTTTCCTCTCACCCTCTATGGCATAATTAGAGACTTTAGACCTCATTCGGGACGGGAATTTCGCATACACCCTCGATGGGACTTTTGCTCAGCATTGGTTACAATCCTCATTATTCGGGACAATCGGGATAAACGGGACGGGACTTTTGCTCACATCCACGTGGCATATTTAGAGGCTTTATACCTCATTATTCGGGACAGTCGGGGACAGTAATTTCGCTCACACCCTCTCGATGGGATTTTTTCTCGCCATTGGTTATAATCTTTAGACCTCATTATTCGGGACAATCGGGACGGGACTTTTGCTCACACTCTTAATGGCATATTAGAAGTTTCAGATCTCATTATTCGGGACAGTCGAAAGGGGACTTTTGCTCAAACTCTAAGTGGCATATTTAGAAGTTTTAGACCTCATTATTCGAGAATTTCGGGAGGGGTGCTAATATAATTGCATCAACAGCTCACTGCTAAGTTGTATTCCCAGCAATTGTAACCATTTGTCTTGGTTTATGCTTGGCCTTTATGGTTTCTAAATCATTCTGCACCCATTAATTTTTTTTTCGACGTTTCTAATTGGAACGGGACTTTTGTTTCGCCATTGGTGGCATATTTAGAAGCTTTTAGACCCCATTATTCGAGACAATAGGGATGTGACGTTTCCTCACACCTCAGCGACATATTTGGAAACTTTAGATCCCATTATTCAGGGCATCCGGGATATGACTTTTCCTCACACCCTAGATGGCATACTTGGAGGCTTTAGACGACCTCATTATTCGGGACAGTCGAAACGAGACGGGACTCTTGCTCACAATCTCGGCGGCATATTTAGAAGACCTCATTATTCGGGACAGTCGGGACATATTAGAAGTCTACTTAGAAGTTCTGGACCCTCACTATTCGGGAATTTCGGGAGGGGACTTTTGCTCACAACCTTGGTGGCATATTTCGAAGCTTTAGACCTTATTTACTCATGAATTTGGGAGGAGACTTTTGCTCACACTCTTAGTGGCATGTTAGAAGTTTCAGATCTCATTATTCGGGACAGTCGAAAGGGGACTTTTGCTCAAACTCTTAGTGGCATATTTAGAAGTTTTAGACCCCATTATTCGGGAATTTCGGGAGGGGACTTTTGCCCACAACCTCGGTGCCATATTTAAAAGCTTTAGACCTCATTATTCGGGACAGACGAGATGGGACTTTTGCTCACAACCTCGGTGGCATATTTAGAAGCTTTAGATCTCATTCTGCAGGACAATCATGATGGGACTTTTGCTCACCATAAGTGGCAAATTTAGAAGCTTTAGTCCTCATTATTTGGTAAAGTTGGGACGGGACGTTTTTGCTCACACCATTGGTGGCATATTTAGGAACTTAAAATCCCATTTTCTGGACAGTCGGGACGGGACTTTTCCTCTCACCCTCTATGGCATACTTAGAGGCTTTAGACCTCATTATTCGGGACGGGAATTTCGCACACACCCTCGATGGGATTTTTGCTCCATTGGTTAGAATCCTCATTATTCGGGACAATCGGGACAGGACTTTTGCTCACACCGACGTGGCATATTATAGGCTTTATACCTCATTATTCGGGACAGTCCGAGACAATAATTTCGCTCACACCCTCTCGATGGGATTTTTGCTCACCATTGGTTATAATCTTTAGACCTCATTATTCGGGACAATCGGGACGGGACTTTAGCTTCACCATTGGATTTAGGAAGCTTTAGACCTCATCATTCGGGACAGTCGGGGACGGCAATTTCGTTCACACCCTCTCGCTGGGACTTTTGCTCACCATTTGTTTAGAATCTTCTAGACCTCATTATTCGGGACAATCGGGACGGGACTTCTGCTTCACCATTGGTGGCAAATTAGGAAGCTTTAGACCTCATTATTCGGGACAGTCGGGACATGAATTTTGCTCACACCCACGGTGGCATATTTAGAAGGTTACCTAACGGGACAATCGGGATGTGACTTATTGTACACCATTGGTAGCATATTTACAAGATTTAGACCTCAATATTCGGGACAATCGGGACATGAATTTTGCTCACACCCACGGTGGCATATTTCGAAGCTTTACAGCTCATTATATGGAACAATCAGGACGGGACTTGTTGCTCACCAATGGTAGCATATTTCGAAGATTTAGACCTCATTATTCGGGACAATCGGGACGGAGTATTTGCTCACACCTTCAGTGGCATATTTCGAAGCTTTATAGCTCATTATACGGAACAATCGGGACGGGACTTGTTGCTCACTGGTAGCATATCTAGAAGATTTAGACCTCATTATTCAGGACAATCGGGACGAAGTATTTGCTCACACTTTCAGTGGCATGTTTCGAAGCTTTATTGCTCATTATACGGAACAATCGGGAAGGGACTTGTTGCTCACCAATGTCAGCATATCTAGAAGCTTTAGTCCTCATTATTTGGGACAAGCGGGACATGACTTCTGCCCACACCCATGGTGGCATATATAAAAGCTTTACATTCCATGATTCGGGACGGTCGGGACTTTTGCTAACGCCCACGTGGCATATTTAGAAGCTTTATCATTATTCAGGACAGTAGGGACGAGAATTTTGCTCACACCCTCATGGCGGGACTTTTGCTCACCAATGGTGGCATATCTAGAAGCTTTAGACCTTTCGGGACAGTCGAGAGTGGACTTTTTCTCACCACCCTCAGTGGCACATTTAGAAGCTTTCGATCTCATAATTCGGGACAATGGGGACGGAACTTTTGCTTACAATGGGTGGCATATTTATAAGCTTCAGACACCACTTTCAAACAGCATATAGTATCATTTATGTTAGCACATCAAGCACCGCCTTACAGAGACCATTGGAGTAGAGTTACACCAAAAAGTAAGCACCGATGACCAAAATTCTAATTCATACATAGTGCTTTCGCTGACCATGACAAAATAAGTCAACCATTATTCTCAATTGATACATATTTCACAGTCTCTCAACGATCCAATACTTTTTAATTCAATCCGATTATACTTTTCACTGTTTCAGCACACAGCCGATTAACTCGTTGCAGATAATTTGAAGATATCAACGGAAGCTAAGAAACACATACCCCGTACGCAAGCATAGGTTTTCTGAGTCTTTTCCGGTAAACAGAACGACTCTCATGGATTCTCAGGCTCGTCGGGTAGATCGGAGAAGAAGGACGAACCTCCGTAACAGAGGCGGCGAAGCCTACGCCAATTCACAGACCCGCTTCGAAACTGAGAGAAGTGATCGTGTAAGGGATCCCAAATCACGGAACTCGTCGATAGAGAACACAGCAGCGAGGGCGATTCGTAATTTCTCTAGGGTTCTTCCTTTCTCCTTTTATAACTATCCCGTTGGCCTAATGACCTTTCCCCTTTTATAATTATCCCGTTGGCCTTTCCAAAATTAAAGAGTTTACTTTCCTTTTTTTTTTTCTGTTTGGCGATTTTTTACCGTTGGAAATTCTTTGATTTATAAATTCATGTACATAATTTAATTTTTAAAAAAAGGATTAAATTGTCTTCGTTAATTACTCAACGTTTTTTTATTTGACATTTATAAAATAAGTTGAAAAAATAGTTTGATTAATAAAAAATAAAATGAGCTTTTTCTTATCAAATGGATACACGTTGGAGCCGCACTTGTGCTTAACCATCCCTTCACTACTCTTCTAACTGCAAATCATTGCTGAGGAACGACACTTTCTACAACAAAAAAAAAAACGAAGTAAATATTATTATTATCATATCATATGACCGTATTAAGAACAACGAAAGATATGATTAACTTGGTAATTAAAGAGACGAGTCAGTCATCGACAGTTATTAGAGCACCTTTTGCTAATTAGTTATATATGGAGTCGTCGTTCGAAGGCGATCAATGTCGACAATTAATCTTCTGTCAAAATCTCCATCATCATTACCCTTATTACAGTATCGTCATTGGTGTTCCACTTATTGAAGGTCAAGAAATTAACTAGCAAACGTTGAAAACAAAGATTTACTAGAAAATTGAGACTACCCTTAACACTTTCGCTCAAATGACAATAAGAGATCTAACTTACCTGCCGTTGCAATAATGGTTGCTACGTTGAAATTCCCAATCCTTTACGGCGTCACTATAAAAAGAAATAATGCCGTTATCAAACACCCGTTACCTCAATGGCTTATGAAGATCAACTTGAAGCTGCTAATAAAGCTGCGTCTCTCGCCGCTACGTTGTGTCAGATAGATCATCACCAACTTTTCCTTCTTTCTCTCGCTAACCCTTTTTTTCTTTTTTCTTTTTTGGAACTACGAGCTAATTTGTAACGAAAAATGAAATCTCGATGAAAAAGATTCTCCCTTTGATGGATTTTGCCGAGACCCTCGTGTCCCAAATGGATTATCTCGTCGATTTTGGGCCGCGCTTTTCAGTAGACTTATTAGGGTTTTGGATATCTTGTTGATTTTGTAATAAAAAGGGGATATTTACATTTTTTGTCCCCAATGTTTGGCCTAGTGGGTGTTTTTGGTCCCTAGTTTTTCGAGTTACAATTTCAGTCCCCAATGTTGTCGATTTTTAGCGTTTATTGTCCCCAATTAATTTAACCGTTAAGTTTGACGGAAATACGGGTCGGGCCAGCCATGTTTCCCTTTCTTTGGCCCTCAAAATTCGAATTAACCCGACTCGGCCCGTATTTCTGTCTTTCCCTTTAAATACATATTAAATTATTATATATTATATTTAAATAAATATTAAATTATTCGAATCGAATATTCGAAAAATAGTCGAACCGAATATTCGAAAAATAGTCGAACCGACTTGATATTTATATCCTTATCCTTCGAATCACAACATACTATTTTTATTCTGATTCTATACTCGGATATTTCGAATCGAACCAAAAAAATTCGATTCATTTGCAATCCGCCGCACAGAATGTCTGCTAGCCCCCTTTTAAGTTATTCGATCAAACGCACCAATCGTACTTAAAACATCAGAAACAAACCAAAACAAACTATTATCAAGTACATAATATCTTCATCAATGCATGATGAATACTATTTACTTATTAATAATAGGCCTGCAAAGCAAAAAAGATGATCCGTTCGAAAGAAAACAAAAAGGCAAAATCGACTTGGGCAACAATTGACTTCGTTACTACCCACCAAAGAGGCTCTTAAACTTGGAAATGCAGTCGAGTCCACGCTTGAAATCTGCTTCTTCCAATGCAAGTGTGAACCTGCAGTAACCAGGAATACCAGTCCACGAACCACTGTTGATGCACAAACCCGTGCTGCTAATCATGGCCTCCCTTATATTCGAGTCATCGAGCCTGATTTCTCTGCTCTCATTCCCCTTCCTTAACTTGATAGCCTTGCCCAGATACGATGATGGCTTCGCCAAAACAGATACCCCCGCTTGGGCCTCGAGCACGCTCCAACCGCAGCTTTCCAGTGTCTGTTGCAGTGGACGAAAAAAAAAAAAAAGAAATACATGGCATCAACAAGTGAGACAAGTAAGCAACGATCGAGAGTTTTTTTTTTTTTACCTGCTTCAGTTGTTTGTATCTGCTCCCTAGTATTTCGGTCTGCTCCGAAATGCCCTTCATTAGATCGCCGTTGTTCTCTTCTCCTCCGAGATCCAGCAATTTCTTCACGGTGTACCTGATGGTACCGTGTGGCTTGCTTAGCCCTCCGAAGCTGTGGAATGCTTCTGCTATGCTGGGCTGGTTGATGATAAGGAACCCGAAGTTAAGCCCACCGGTGAGCATCTTAAAGAACAAACCCCCGAGTAGGCACACACTGAAACCCGGGCTGCCCGCGGAAAGTTTTGCTACCGTGGCTTCCAAGTTCCACCCGTCAAAGCCCTTGGAGTTGAATTCTATACCCGAGAACGACGTGTCAAGGATCACCCTTGCTCCATGCTTGGCACATGTAGCTAATAGCTTGCTTATCTCTGTGTTGTTGTAGAGCAAACCGGTGGGGTTGATCGTTGGGCCCGAGATATAGATCCATGGCTTCTTAACGGTCTCCAGTGCACTGCTGAGGGTTTTCTCGGTTAGCTTGTACCCTTCTTCGTGAGTAGTTGGAATATTTGCAATTTTCGCCCCTAGAAATTTCGCAGCGGATACGTAATTCCCGTTGGAACCGGATGAGAAGCAGAGGGTCCCGCCCTCTTGGATGCAGCATTGCAACAGCTTGTTGAAAAGTGCCACTGGGCAGTCACCGTAAATGACCTCGGAGTGGTTCGTTAGTGGAAAGCCAAAACTCTTTTGGACCAACTGCTTAATGCCACTTGCTACATCCGTTTCTGATTCTGATATGTTCTGCCTCGCAAAGCTTTCGAAGATGGCACTTCTCACCGGTTTCGTTATGGGCAGAAAGCTTCGATCGATGTCCATGTGCACCAGTGGAGACTCATCGGATTCATTTAAAGCGAGCTCGGCTTGATCGAGTACGGAGATGGAACCGGGAAAGACATTGTTGACCTGATTGGAGCTTGCCTTGTCGGTGATTCTCTGTGGGGACACGAGAAAAACAATCATCAAAGCATGAGCAGCATCTGGAGAACATTTTGCTCAGGATGTTGTAGATCTATTGAAGAAACTAAACATAATCAACAGAATTGGAGAAAAAAAATTTAACATAAAAAAAATCACCTGTGACGGCGGATGCCTATCTGCAAGCTGAAAAGCTAGTAGTTCGTGGAACAGACAACCATAGTAATACTGACTAATAACAGCAGTACTTCCTTGTAAAATTTCCACAGTCTTGCATAAGGCTTTAAACATTTCCTCTTCCTCTGATATGACAAATGCCACTTCAAGATCCGAGTAAACCTGGACGAAAAGAAGGAACGTGGTGTAGAACATTTCACCGGTTGTCGTCATTCGATAAAATCTTTAAATTGCTGACTAACTATAATTGTTAGCTGCAGTGAATTGGCCAAATATGCATACCTGATTTTTCAATAAACCACATACAATAGCTGCGTGTGAAGGAAGTGGCTTTCCAGCAAGATATTTGAGAACTCCATTGGAACTTGGAAGACTAGAGAGCTCAAAGTGGTCAGATATATCCAGGAACAAACGACATCCAATCACTCTGGTGGTATCTAAGAGGTGCATAAATGCAGAGCTCGTGACAGACTCAAACTGAGCAATCCCAGTGACCACTACTTGTGGCTTCAATTTTACGATTAGCTCTACCAACAAATCCGACTGGCGTGGGGCTTCAACCACAGTGACTGCTTCCGCCAGAGATTTTCTGGTTTCTGACTTCTGCAGAATGAGATTCAACATGTCAACCACCTAGCAGGTTTGATTCACTGAAAGCATTCTGAGCTTTACGTAAGTTCATTAAAAAAAAGTAGAATAAGAATGATCAGAAGCAACAGATCAGAGAGAAGAGATGTGGCAGCTGTTAGTATATATATATAGTGGGATCCTATACAGTTATTAGGTGATAGTACAAGTCACCACCATTACCACCTCCTAATACTGAGAAAGCAAAAAACACAAACTTTTCCTGAAATATTTTTACAGTTATTGACGGATTTGTTTAGCATTGAACGAGTACTCTAGACGTCTTAGTTTGAAAAAGAAAAACGAAAAGGCTGACAATGATTAGAGAGAGAGAAAAAAGTACTACCTCAATATTTAAGGATGTTAACCACTGCTTGGGTAGATGGCGGGATAATTGTTCATCAACAATAGCAAGACGTGGAGACAGCAGGCGTAGAGCACTTTCAATAGCCGCGGTCCTTGAAGGAAATACGACAACATTCTGGGAAAAGAAAGAAAAGAACATAGGATGAGATCTTAACTTCCACCTTAATAATGCATTGGCGAAAACACTTTGTGCATATAACGGATGACAGATGTTTGGTAGGATTAGCATAGTAAGGTTGTCAGGAAAGCCCAACTAGGCTAGATCACCAGAGAAACATGATGAAAAGGAATATCAATACCATATGGCAACAGGAACATAATCAATGTAACTGCCACCTGCTGAGCGGCTAATGAAGAAAGAATTACGTAGACAATGGATGCACTCTACAGAGCTCCCACCTCTTGATGATACGTAAATTCTTTTCATGCTTTGGTACATGGGTTGCAACTTGGGATTTTTCTTGATACGGCGAGCATAACGCACCTTAAGAATTTCAATAACTATACTACCTATAGTCAAACAACTAACAAATTACTACAAAGAGTTAATAATAGAATACATTCTTACATCTGCCGTAAGTGGGATGTGATGATATGTCCTCATAAAACCAGCAATGAGACCACGAAAGCGTCTGCTACCAGCTGGTTGTTCATACGGGAAGAACGAAACTTCTTTCAACACATTAGCAAGGTAAGCCAGAAATGGAATCTTCTCATCTGCAACAGAGTCATCTCCGAAAGACAGATCCAAAGAACTGCTGATATCATTGAATCCATTCCTGAGGAACTCAAAAATCTTCTTCACCTGTCAAAGCAGCAGGAATCAGATCTTTTTTTCTTTCACATATATCCCCATGCAAATTTCATACGGTTCTATGTGTGGGAAACTTGGCATACATGATTAGGTTGACGCAGTTCACAGCTATAAACCGATAAAGCATGGGAAATACGACCACCAGCTTTGGCGTAAGCCCATGCAGTACGGGCACAAATAGGCTGATCCCCAACAAGCCCCATGAAGAACTCAAAGCGATGTGGACTATTCTTTTCAATTTCAACTAGGGCTGAAATGTCTGTATCTGCAGCCTGCAACAAGCGATATAATGAATGCAGAATTTGAAAGATATAACGACAAGGGTAAATATAAAAGACCTGAAGAACTTTGGTCTGCCAGAGCTTGTCCACACGCAGACCACGCCGCTCAAACAAACGTTTACAAACAGCTTGCCCTGGACGGCCCCCCATATTGAAGATCATAATACCAAGAGGTTTTATAACAGATATCCCTTCTTCCACGGCCCTAGCAATAAGCCCTAAGCCAAACTGGTCCTCGACAAATCCCTATGGGGAATAAATACACAATATCATCAGATAATGACCAAACAAATATTACCCAGTGAAACATGAAGTTGCAAAAGATTAATAGATTAAGAAAACCGGTAAAAGATGGCTGATTTGATGTCAGATGAAAGATCAGAGTTTACCATGAATAAGCAAGCCATGGAGTGTTAATTGGTTAACATGTATCAACCGAACTTCAAAATTATAAGGATAGATCAATCAAGTTCATCACTTTTGCAAGAATCGCCGAGCATACTCACAAGTACTGAATTACAATGGATAGTTGCAAAATTTACAACCAACCTGAAGGGCACAATAATTGCTTAACGAATGTAAGAATTCTTCACTGGCATTTTCGGTGATCATTTTGGACATAGCATCTGGATTGGGATTCAGAATCTGCACTAGGCAAAAACAAATGGTAGTAATCAGACTCTAGAAAAAAGTAGCTTCACAAACGATTATATATTGATCCCAACTCGTGCTGATTCTCTTACAAAGCATGTAAATTTTCCAAGCTGGCTGAAAGAATTCATAAATTACCTGGGGTATGCAGCCAACAATACGCTCAAGTTCAATCTGGTTATCACGGCAGTAAGACAGCAAATCCGATTCATGAAACTCAACCCTGTCAAGTAATGTTTTATTTTCCCCATCATATATTGGCTGGCCATTTTCATCCAAAGCATTCAAATACAGATTAATCCAAGAAATTTTTACAGCTCTTGGATTAATATCAAGCCCATATACCTGCGAAATCCATTATTTTGGTGCAGTAAGTAACCTTAGTTCACAACGAAAAAGTACTTCAACAAAGGATAAAACGGCACACTGCAAAGTAAAATAGAGTATGCTTCACAAAAAATAGACCTTCGAAGGTGACCACTTTTCTGCGATGGCAATTGATATCCATCCATTTCCACATCCAAGCTCAGAAACTGTTTTGTCCTTAAAAATAGAATCAGGATGTCGGTTGAGTCCCTCATAAAAGGTGAAGGACCAGTCTTCCGGGATAAAGATGCTAGGTATAACCATCATAGTGAGTTTCTTCCTCTTACTGAAACCTATGGCAAGTGAAGACAATTGTTTTGAACCACGTTAAGCACATCAAATATTGAAAAAATCAAAGTGAACCATCCCATGGAAAAAAGGAGGAAATATAGAGACAATCATCTGGGGCAGAAATTGTTTGAAACACAATAAGCACATAAAAAGGTTAAACTCGAAATGAACCATCCCATGGAAAAAAGGAGGAAATATAGAGACAATCATCTGGGGCAGAAATTGTTTGAAACACAATAAGCACATAAAAAGGTTAAACTCGAAATGAACCATCCCATGAAAAAGAAGTATGAGATATAGGTAAAATTATGTTACAGCAATTCTTTAACAAGAAAAAGGAAAAGAAAGAACAAATAGAGCTTTTGATTTAACCAAATTAAAAAATTAAGAACTAACGAGCTGATAATGACAAAAAAATCCAAAGTAACGAACATATCCAAAAAAACAAACAGCATCTGAGTCAAAGATTCGTCTCATTCACCTACGCCAAAAAGTATAAAATAACCCAACAGAAAAACTAGAAAGACACGCTTTTTATTCATTATCACGCATATCACCAGTCGCAATCGAATCACGCCAATGTAGCTTAATCGAGTGTATATGCATATGTATAGGGAAAAAAGGACCGGCGTATACCTTCGTATTGCTCCAAATAAATGTCCTGAATCTGGAAATGATATTTCTCGAGACATCGCTCGGAATCTTCCTTCGATTCGAAACGCTTTTGTAGCGCCGATAAGAAGATCCGAGCGTCAGTTCGGGTCTTCGGATCCTCAAGACGCTCAAGCAGTGATCGCAGCTCGCCGTACGCAGCGTCACCGGAGGTTTCGCACCGCTTCAGGAATTCCTCCATTTGATCCCCACGCGTTGTAATCTTCCTCAGTGCTTGTGTGTGTGTGTGTTATCTAAGGTGTGTGAGTAAGCGTGCCGAGCTACGAGCCTATAAGCGACCATCCATTCATACATCTTATATACTTACACACGATCTGATTTAAGGCCCATTACATTAGATTACTATATTTATTTATATTATATTATTGTTCTGAAAATAGTTTGTATGGTATGTATAACCATCACTATAATAATAATAATAATAATTATTATTATTATTATTGGGTAATGTGAATTCGGCTGTTGTCACAAAACCCTTTCTTTCAGGTACATTACACCCCAAAAACATGTTTAATTTACGTTCTATACGCCATATATATATATATTTAATATTCATCCAAATGAATGGATCGAGTCGAGCGGAGGAAATTATGATCCGCATTACCTTAACATTAATTATATTACATTAAAGAGAAACCACTCTGCAACGCGTGCACAAAAAAACCTATTTGCACTAATCATCATTCAAAAAAGCGTTAAAGCTTAGTAAAAGCACAACGGATCTTTAATAAAGAAGCGCCTTCTGAAAAATTGCCCACATTTGCAATTATAGCCATAAAAGAGTGATTATACGACTATCAAGATTCTCAACAGACGCAAGTTATAGCCAGAAAGGATATGTAGGAATACACATTTATTATGTATATAGATTTAATTTAACTGAAGCTATTATTTAGGATCCCATCATTGCATCATTAAGCAACACAAAATCGCGAAGATCTCATGATTTCCACCACAATCAGATATCATCACTATGAAAAAAGTGGCGGATTCCTTTTAATGGGAAATTCTCACGTAATTATCCTAGAGGCCTTTATCTGCTATGTAATGAAAGACTCAGCAGCCCAAAGATGGTTAGAAGAAAGACTATTGCCATAATAATACAATAAACGAGATTAACATTACTTAGGATTAGATAGTACATTCCTCAAGATTGTAAGAGCGTGACAATAATGCTTATTTACCAAGACCACAGCGACCAAATACAATCCATAAAAAAGGGTCAGCATAATAAGATAAGAAATATGCAGCAGCACATAAATCCTACCTAAAAATACAACACCGTGTTACCAAGTTACTTCCCCAGAAAAATTACCCGCCCTTCTAAATCCGTGAGAGAAAAAAAGGAGGCCACAGGTTGAAAATAAACTTGAACAAACTCTCTTCACCGACGGCACGAATTTTCAGTACCAGGTGCCTTACTCCATCAAGGACGTGCTGAAAATCGAGGCTTGGGCGGCACGTTACGCATCGTGTTGTTGGCATAATTGATCGGCAAATGCAGCAGCGGATTCCACCTGTCAAAGACGATTCTGCCCCCGCGCCCAATCCTTCCTCGAAAACCGAACGGCCGGGCGGAAAAGTCTCCGTCTCCCGAGGGAGGCGGCACGATTCCCGCAGCAGCTAATTTATCGGGAAGCAGCGGTTTTGCGAACAGCATCACCGGTTCGTTCGGATCCTGAACGAATTAAAAAATTTGAATTTCTTCGAATTTTCATCTTTGAGAAAAAAACTGATGAGAGTAGTAAAAGAGTTACCAGCTTTTGAAGCCAATTCTGAGGTACGCGTCTTTTGGGCTCTCGTCGCCCGTTGACAGCAGGGACTATTACCGATTTCGATTCTAGGAAATGTGAACGCTGTAACACAGCGGGTCGATTGTGGGGGCGGGTATTAAGTGCCACATCATCAGAATCAAATAGTAGCTCTTCTTCGCTTGACACAAATTTGCTAGGAAACGGAGGTAACCCAGAAAATGCTAGAGAATCGGCTAATAAGCCAGTTTCATGCTGCAAGAGGATAGTCTTAGTTTATAGTTTCTTGATGGTTCATGCTTGAGAAAGCCAATAAATGCGAGCAATCGAAGAATGATTGATGCTTACTAACCTTGTACTTCATTTGCATTCTTTGGAGCGCAACCTCGCTCTCCACGAGTTCTCTTTTTTTCTCTTCTCTCTACATCACAATTTTTTTCGGTGCTTCGATCATAAAAGTAAAGATGGGTTTTTTAATTTTTAAAAAATTTTAATCACATGGAGCAGTAGTACCTTGATCAGAGAATCAAGAATTTCTTTTGCCTGATCCAGGTTGCGCCTGACCTAAGGATTTTGAATCAAAAACCCAAAATCACACCAAGTGATCAGTAGATGGACGAAAATATATCTACATATACATATATATTTGTGGGTGTGTATATAAATATATGATACTCGAATAGATAGATAAATGTCTACATAGGTGGTTGGTTACCTGACGAAGCTTTTCAAATGATTGCATGTTGTTTTCCCTCCGCTGCATCTGTTCCCAAAACAAAATATTTGTGCATGAGACCGCAGTTAGGCAAATTCCAGCAAATTGGGGATTGTGACATAAATATTAACCCGGAAGCATAGTTAACCATTTTTGGATACAATTTAAGCACTTAAAAGCATCTGATGGGACTCTTATTTCATACCCTTCTAGTGTGAAGCCTGTGAGCTTTCTCCCTTGGCCTGAAAACATTGTATGGATTTGTATCATTGACAGGCGGAGGAGGCTGTAAATAAATTCACAAAAAAAATTGTAGTTACAATCATGTACTAGAAAAAAGAAAGTCATCATGTGACTTGGCCAAAAGAAAACACAGAATGTGAAAAAAAAAGCTGATGATTTAATGGAACAGAAAATGTATTTATCGACTTAACCTGCAACCGTCTTAGAATTGGTTTTTGCCATCGTCCACGCTGAGAAAGAGAAAAGAAGGTAGGAATAAAAAGCACATTAAAAGGAAACTTTAAAAAGGACAGTGGACCAACGAGCATATGTAAAACAAAATCGACAGCATATCAGCACTTTTCTTAACAAAAACCAAAGATATTTCTCCAATAAAAATCCGATGATCGTGGTCTTCGTCAAAGATTCGTGCTCAGGATTACCATGCAATTTCGCTGAGTAATCATGAACACATACGATAAGCTTGAAGCACACCTTTTCCTTCCAGTACGTGTAGATAGATTGAAAAACTCCATAGCTGATGGAATTCGATTGCAATGCCTGGAATACAAATATATAATTACAAATTCTTGTAACCAAGCAACAATGGAAACTACCCAAGAGAAAGAACATAAAAGATATGAAAAGCACTTATAAGCACGATAACGTTCCAGAATCGATATATCATATAACCATGCTCATTAACCACGATTTCAATCGATGGCTGTTTACAGTTAATAAAAGAAAAGAAAATGTAAACAAATATGTGGACAAACGAATACATATCATGCACACTCAGAGCCATTGGAAAGATATTCGAAAATGCCAAGAAACTATAATTTTCACCTCCACAGCAGCATCAAAAGTTAAAATTACTGGAACAGGAGAGCCAAGTGTCGGAGTTATAATTCCTGCTCTTTCGCGAGCCTTATGATCTAGCACCTCCAACTTATATACAATTGCCTCCAACCTATAAACCAACAAAGATGTCAAATTATGAAAGAAAACCATCGAGCTTCCTGCTAAGAGAGGACTATGAGAGTTCAAACAACATGAAACTGCCTCAAATTGCTGAGTCAATATTTAATTGTTCCGCTCTCATCAGAAAGCTAAAACACCTCAAGGCTCAATCTAGGGAGGAATATATCCAAAAGGTAGTTATAATTTATATCCTATCATCCGACTGTAATAGGTTAAAGAATAACCTTGAACTATATGTATCAGCTGTGTCAGAGGGTTCAAAGAAAACAAAAGCAACCCACGTGACTAAAATATTAAGTAGGGATTGCTTCAAACATACAAAGAAGCATTTAATATTCCACTGTTACTGTCCGTTTAATTTAAGCTAATATCCCTGGCAGTTGGAAAAAGTACTTTTCAATTCATAAAATGAATGACGAAGTAGGTAGATCGAAGATAGAATGATCATTTGCGAGGTTAATAAAGAACTGCAACATGATGACCAGTAATGAAAACAAAATACGCATTCGTTAGGAACCACCATATAGTGAGAAAAAAATTACTTTTCAGGAGCAAGAGTATTCCTTTCTGTGTTGAACTCTTGAAGCCAATCTTCATCCTCATTATCAAGGTCGTACTCAACAAAATCTCCAATCTCAGCCCTCGCTGTCAATAAGAAGCAAGATTGTGATACAGAATAAAGGGAAAACTATACAACTATCAGGAACCACGTGATTAACTAACCTCCTCTACCACGAAGGTATGAGGCCGGTTGGGTGAAGGTTCGAGAATAGTCCCTTTCATATGTGTCAACCACTATAAACTGAGGGGTAGGTATTTCTGAAGCAACTTTCTTGCTGGGTGTTGGCTGTACCTATCATATTAACAGCTGCGGTATTAAGCAAACAGTTTATCATACTTGCCAAGTCAATCATATACGAAAAGGAAGAAAAAGCTATAACTTCTAGATAGAAATAATGTATTTAATTCTTGTTACCTGCATCTCAGTTTCTGCCTCTGAGGCGAGACGCAGTATCTGAAAATTTCGGGTTGAAGTGGGACCATCATCATCCTCAAAATCCTTGAGGGATTTTAAAATGGGGAGCTTCTTGTTGACATCAAGCGGTCGAGGCCTGATCGACAGCCTACTCATTATATCATCAATTCACCTTTCATGTAAATCAATTACAGCTTTTCCTTGGTCTGCAAACTCTAAAAACCTGAATAGAAAGTTCAAGAAGCTCAAACTAATAATCATCAGTGAATATCAACTAGTAGAAAAATCAGAAATCTTGATCGCAATGCACAGGAATAAAAAGCTCGCAAGCGCCAAACAAGTTGGGCGAGCGTCACGGCTTCATATTCTAAAGTTCGGGGCTTAAAAGGGCCCAAGAACGCAAAACCAAGCACATTCACCCATGCGCGAAGGACACATATTAGAATCCGCAATTCTGCGGACGGGAGTTACGCACTCAGCCCCAAAAATGATACGTAATTAGTACAATTCAAAGCAAGAGCCGAAGGAAAGTACCAGAATAGGGCCGATTGAATGGGTTTTCGTTCACGGAATCGATAGTCTATGTTGAATTTGGGGGTTAGGGCGCGTATTGTAATCACGGAGTTGATGATAGTTCGAAGCTGAATTTTAACGTTATGCGACAGGGAAATGCGAGTCGCGAAATGATACCATAACGAACAATAAATTATTATCTGAAAGTAAAATTGATGAGATATTCATTCAAAACAATTATAGAACGCTTGTAGTACATTGACATATACGTTGACGAAATTCGCCAAAAAAAATTATATAGAGGGAGGGAGAGGTAGATAACTAACACTAGTACTAGTATTATGCACACACATATAGTGTGCAAAGAAAAATTTAATTGGTCTATATTTATTTGAATCATTACACAAAAATAGTGGATGGTTGTGTTTTATAATAATTTTTAGTTATTAATTTAATAAAAAAATGATGAAAGACGAAGTCTAACAATTAATTTTTTATCGTAGATTACTTATTTTTTATTTTTTGCAATTATTAATTCCAAAAAATAGTTGATCGGCTAATTTTGATATACCATGTGATGCTCACGATTAATAAAATAGTATAAATAATAGAATACATAAGTCGACTGATTTCGTTTCGTGTTACTCCTCATGAGCTTTTTATTGTAATTTATAGTTTGTTTTCTTTTGTCCCTAAACCTAAACTGTAGTTTTTTTAATTTAAATTTAAAATTTGGAAAGTCGTTTTAAGCCTACTCGAGCTTTCAACACATTTTTTAAGCCTCTAAAGTCATTAATGGGCCCAATATTGAGTATTGGGCTTAACTGGCTCACGACTAAATGTCACATACGAAACCAACGAAGCAACTCGATACTCGTATTTTCGCTGAATGCCATAACACTAAGAAAGGGAAATTATAAAAGTAGATCATAAGTATCCAAGATTTCGTTTTTGTGTCAATATGTTTGATAATTGCAAAAGTAGGTCACTAACTTTGTATGTTAAAACAATTTTGGGTCATGTTTTCAATTTTAGATCTTTAAATATATATTTTTCGATTTTGGTCACTAAGTGTACATGTTTCAATTTTAGATCACTATGTTTACAAAGTTAGTTACCAAATGAGTGACTCGAAATTGAAAAATGTATACTTAGTGACCTAAAATCGAAAAAATATATACTCAGTGACCTAAAATTGAAAATATGACCCAAAATTGTTTTGACATATACAAAGTTAGTGACCTACTTTTACAATTATCAAACATAGTAATCCAAAAATGAAAACATGTATATTTAGTGACATAATCTTATAATTTTGCGGAGATTGTACCCAACGCCAACATCGTACCTGGTAATACTTAAACACGATTCCATTCTATAATAGTAATGGATTTTTAACTCACCAATGAGATATGCGTACGAGACTTGGAAAAAGGAAATAAAGCGAAGGAAGTGCTTCAAGAAGCAATCAACCTCAAACTTCTACCGAAAAAAGTAACAACAAAGCCCTTCTATAAAAATAATTCATATTCCAAGTCCAGAGAAACAGTGAACGTTTTCCTCTAGAATCTCAGTTGGTGAAATGCTTTTGCTTTCGTATGTTCCTAAAGCCAAAAACGTGGCAACATTTTTTTTACTTTCTTGATTTTCCAAAAGATGTCCGTGGCGCCCCACCGGCATGCATGATATGCTAATCTATCTTTTACGTTTCCATACAAATCACTTTCTTTATACAATTTTGATAGTTTCTTATTATTAGAATAACCCTTTTGCAAAATATTGTTTCAAATATAGTTTCTTGCATTTTTTTTATTAGAAACCTCAATATTCTTCATAAAATATCAGGGTACCTAGAACCCTAGCGCATCTAAGACCAAGTAAACCATGGGGCACAAAAACCTAAAAACTACACTAACCACGTAAGTCACCTAAAAAGACATGTCCGTATGTAACAGACTCACTCGAGTTATCTGGTAGACATTGTAAATTAGACCATCCACCATCGTGATTTATCTCTACATCTTATATTAAGTTTTGATAATCGATATTCCAATAGAATTGTATCCCTCAAATTTGTAATATGTGAATATCGTTATCCATCAATACTTAAGTGGAATATAAAGTTAGAGATTTCCAGCTATTATAATAAAACATTCCACATCCAACGTGATATGACCTTTTTGAGTGGCGTCCTCGTGCTAGGTGACTTGGTGATTTCATTATTCGCAGTACTGCGCGTGCTTCTATTTTATTATCTTCTTTCTATTTTTATTTCTTTGCTCTTAAAGGTAATATACATTAACAACGAAATTATATTCTTATCCTCATCAAAGTTTAGTCCTGTTGTTAAAATCCAATTAATATAGAAAACGACAAGTGCTTTGATTGCAAGATTAATCAAAATGACAATTATTGATAAATGAAGACTAAAGTAGATGAAATGTTCATTTCAAAATCCACCAAGCACAAGCTTGGCAGCTTTTTATTCCACTTTAAAATGTCATCAAAAGCATGCAAGAGACCCTGAATGTCGATCATGTCACACATTCGCTTTCCACTAACGCGCATTTTTAGAAGATAAATTATTGTTCTCCAACCGAATTATGATATCAATGCTTTCATGAGAATAATGACGATATCATAATCATTAATCTATTATTTAACCGCGATTATGGATTTGGGAATCTCTTGCAAATATTGAATTAACTACTCTGCATAATGTTGGTGAGATGGGAGAGTACTGACCCTTTATTCCTTTATGGGCAAATATACATCCATGAACACAAGTCCTCGGAAAAAAAAGGTAGGACCTCCTTAAAAGAAGAGCGAGATTCATAAAAATTTGAAAGTTAATATTTAATTTACAAATAAGCAAGAATAAGTGGCAGGCAACATCTGCTGCACATCCCTATGGCTCCGGGTCTTAGCCTCCCACGGCCTTGTGCTAAATATCACAAAAAAATAGTGCAGAATCTAGGACCGTGTTTGATTTAAGGAAAATATAGGGAAAGAAAAATAAAATTGAAAAAGAAAAATAGTTTTAATGTTTTGGTTAATTGAAGAAATATATAAGGAAAATGAAAGAAAACATAGTAGCTTAAGTCTACACTTAGAACTAAAGAAAGTTACTTTCTTCACCAATTGGTGAGAAAATGAATGAAAAACTTATTAAAATCATATTTTCTACAATTTTATTTTCCACACTACTTTCTTACGTTCCAAACACAACTTAAACGATTTGATCGTTAACGTGTGTATAAATATGAGATATATATATATATATATATATTATGTCTTGCACTTTTTAGTGCTTGAATTGAACTATATAGTGATAAAAAGTGTGTTTACAAATCAAATTATAATATAAAACACTGAATGTTAGAAGTTCAATTATTACCATGATAATTATCCAATTGCAGCATCTAAAATAGTTTGAAAATGACGCCATGCCCACAGTGGTGGTCTCATGAGGACACAAATCATGGTGTCAGGATTTATATCATTATGTTGAAAAGGAAAGAAAATAAATAAAATCCTTTTATACGAATAGAGTGCATATAGTTTCACTAAAAGTAGAAATACCACAAATGTCATGAAAAAACTAAACTATAATTTTTGCAAACGACTCAAACATATAATATTTTAAATTACTTTTTATTAAAAAAAAAACAAGAAATTCATATTTTTATCATGAAATATTCTCACACAACACCACCGAGACTCTCATCCCAACTTTAGTCGAAAGTGAATTGATCTAATTGTATGCTATGAGACAACCAACATACATTGACTTATGACTTATGTGTCGTATGACCTGAACCAAATTCACACATACTCCGATAACCAAGAATTTTAAGCGGATTCGAACACATTCATTTGGAATACCTTCAACATGTCTCCTTGGAACATGGAAACTCAAAACAAACCTCAAATTGAACCAAAAAAAGAAAAAGAAAAAGAAAAAAAATCAGTTCTTGCAAATAAGGTTAGGTTTTATTACCAAATTTAACCGCAAAACACTTGCGGCAACAAGCATGTGAGAATGAACACCTAAAAAATCTGCAAGAAATTGAATTCGCATATGGACCAGTGTCCTTACACATTAAAACAACTCAGAGCCCAGAAAAAAAATTAATAATAAACATAAAACCCTTTGGACCATCAATTATCACATATTATTTAGAGAAAAAAAAAAAGGAACAAACTTAAATCTAACCCCCTGTTAAGAGCCTAATTTAATAACCCTTCCCTCAATGCAATCCCAGTCAGAACACACAAACCCAAGAATCAAGAATCTCACTGTTGCCTCTATCTGTCAAAAGCAGTCAAGAATATAGTGAAAAATAAAGGAGGTGCTTAGATATGTGCTATCTTTTAACTTTTCCTTTGTAAAAGCTTCGTGTCAGTTTCTGTCTCGTTATTGGCTTTGGCAATAGGCGCAGCAGTTTTTGTTCGCCTTCAATCAATGGACAAAAACTTCGAATGTTAGAAAAGAGTCGTCGTCGTTTTCTTGCATAACATCGCCAACAGAAGCAAACAAGACCGTTAAGACAAGAACAACAAACAACGTCGATCATACGAATAATGGCTCCTTCTACTGATAAATCATCAATCATTTTCTTCCTCGTTTCTTTCATAATCATCATCGTCGTTCTTATTATTACTCCCGTTTGCTCGAAACCCTTATCCTCTAAAGAGAAGAACCAAACGTTTCATCCACAACACGAGCTTCTGAAGCTGAAGAGAACCAGAAGCTACCTCAGAAAGATCAACAAGCCTGCAGTAAAAACCATTCAGGTCTTTTTCTTTAATTAATTCTTCTTGTGACTTTAAATTACATTATTTCTTGATTATCCCTTTTCTTTCTACAGAGCTCCGATGGAGATACTATAGATTGCGTGAGATCCCATCTCCAGCCAGCTTTCGATCATCCCAAGCTGAAGGGACACAAGCCATTAATGGTAATAATAAATGTATATCTCGTCAGTCCTTTATCATCCTTACACGGTATAATAAAATCATCATTAATTTATTGCCGCCCCACTTCGTCATTAATTAGTGGGACACACAGTTTTACAAACGGACGGAAGATAATTAATATTGCAGGAGCTACCACAGAGGCCGACGAGACATAATAACAACGTTTCAACAGAGTCGTCGGTGGCAGGCACGTTTCAGACGTGGACGGATACGGGCGAGTCTTGTCCTGAAGGAACCGTACCCATTCGGAGGACGACGGCGAGGGACGTTTTAAGGGCTAACTCGGTTCGGAGATTCGGTCGGAAGATCAGAAGAGGAGTGAGGAGAGACACAATGAGCAGTGATCATGAGGTAAAAAGAAAGTTAATTTCTCCATATAATATAAAACACGCATATATATATATGTGTGTGTGTGTGCAGCACGCAGTTGCATTTGTGAATGGAGACAAGTTCTACGGAGCAAAGGCGAGCATAAACGTGTGGTCGCCACGCGTCACAGATCTGTACGAGTTCAGTCTCTCACAGGTTTGGGTCATCTCTGGCTCTTTTGGGGATGATCTTAACACCATTGAAGCTGGTTGGCAGGTATATATAAATATAGTAATAATAATTTCTTACATATGTATGTGTTACACTCAAGTTATATATAATATATATATATATATATATATATTAGTCCGATAGATACTAATGTTGAAATTCATTTTCTCAGGTCAGCCCCGAACTATACGGAGACAATTATCCGAGGTTCTTCACGTATTGGACGGTCCGTAAATATGCTGATATTACGAATTTACCATGTTACGACACACACTAACAAAGATCCTTAAAAAAAAAAACAGTCGGATGCATATCAGGCAACGGGATGCTACAATTTGCTATGTTCGGGATTCGTACAAATTAATAATAAGATCGCGATTGGAGCAGCAATATCTCCGAGGTCTATCTTCTCCGGCAGGCAGTTCGATATTGGAATTATGATGTGGAAGGTATTTAAATTATAGGTTAATGTCTTCTCGTGCGCATTTTGTATAGGTATTTATAGAGGCACAAACATTTCTTTTAATTAAGTTAAAAAGAGTGATGACACTCCCCTATACTCAACTCGGAATCGGGTTGCAATTTTAGGACATCAACTTTCAAAATCAAATCAATTATTTAAGGGCAAAAGGCACCTGGACGCATGTCACATCTTCTTACGACGTGATGGTCCATGTAAGACCAAGTGTGTGCCACGTCATCAGAAGGGGTGACTTGGTGACCAGTTAGACTGCCACGTTAGCAGAAGAGGTGATGCGACGTCTGGCTGGCGCTGGTTGCCTTAAATTACGTCGATTCTAAAATTTAATGACCTAAAGTTGTAATCCCTTAAGCTGGGTGTCGTATTAAAAAAATAATAATAATTAAGCATATTAGATACGTGTAATAAATTTATTATATCTTACGTAGGATCCGAAGCACGGGCACTGGTGGCTCGAGTTCGGGCCGGGCCTGTTGGTGGGCTACTGGCCTTCGTTCTTGTTCAGCCACCTGCAAGACCACGCGAGCATGGTGCAGTTCGGCGGGGAGATAGTGAACACGAGATCGAGCACCGGGTCCCACACGTCGACGCAGATGGGGAGCGGCCACTTTGCCGACGAGGGCTTCGGCAGGGCTTCGTACTTCCGTAACTTGCAGCTCGTGGATTGGGACAACAGTTTGATTCCCATGTCGAACTTGCATTTGTTGGCCGATCACCCGAGGTGCTACGATATAAGGGCGGGGAGGAACAACGCATGGGGAAGTTATTTTTACTACGGCGGGCCAGGTAAGAACCCTAGATGTCCGTAACTTACGCGAAAAAAAAAAAGAATCGGTGAAAAATGGCGGGTCGAGAGAGTAACTGCATGATCTCTGGTTCGCGAATATTTTTTTTTTTTTTTTGCTTTTTGCGGTGTATTGGTTAATTCTTTGGATCTCGACTTTGCGTTTAGGTTCCGTTTGCCGGTGTGATTTTGTGATTTTGATGTAAATTTCAATAATACTGGTTGTCCTTTTTTTCTCTCCAAACGATGGTTTCATTGAACAATACCAAACATACAAGGGAGTAAAGATCTCAAATGTTTCCTCCCTTAACTTTCTTATGATCAACGGGAAGAGAATTTTTTTCTTTTTTAACTTACCCGAGGTATCCCCATTCGATTTGGCTATGGACTAGCTCCTAAATATCGGGGTTGGCTTGCGCTACATAGACCTGACGGAGGCTTAATTGCACCACACACTCCATAGGTGGGACTAATCACCGGGACCAAATAGATACATCCAAAATTCACCTGACAACGATAGTCATAGGCCCTACATGGACTACTCAAGGAATTGTGGGAGGATGAATTCGATCTCACGACCTCCTTTAACCACAAGACGTTAAGGCATTCTCCTTGACCACTAGATCAAGGCTTCGTCGACGGGAAGAGATTTCTTAACAGCCAAGAAATAAACACAAATCAAGAAGAGAAAAAAAAAAGAAACACAATACGGGGATTTTTTTTTTTTAAAAAGAGCTTAATAAATAAGATTTAAAGTTCAAACATTTATAATGTTTTCTTGGCCTTTCCTCGATCTTTTGTAATTAGATTATAGTGACTGGGCCTATCATCTTCAAAGGCCCAATCATTACGGGACGCCCAAACCGTCGGCCCAATCTTAAGGAATATAAATTCGTTAATCCGGTAATTAGCTAAATTACAATTTCACTCGATATCAACCCTAGACCACTCCAATTTCACTCAAACCAGGGTTCAATTCCCAATTCTCCCCACCCAAATTTCCCGACTCAAAAATCATAAATGGCGTCTCACGGTCATCTCGATGACGTGAGTTTCTATCAACTGTTATTTAACCTCAATTTCAAGAAAAGTTGCATTTTTTTGCGTTCCTCGTTTTCTCTGATTTCTTCAACATTGTAATTTATTGGTATGGTTTTGAATTGTTTACAGGAAGATGATTTTGGAGGCGATTTTTCCGGTACAGATGCTGCGAGGCGTTCTGGTAATTCACAGTTGTTGCTTTGTGCGGGTCTTTTATCATTTTATCTTTTTACGTATGTTTAGTTTTACCGCAATTGTTGCTGCAATGTATGTTTTGCCGTTTTCTTGCAGGTAATAAGAGGAGTTTTGGAGACATTGACGACGACGACGATGATATTTTTGGCTCGAAAAAGGTCATTTTATTTTTATTGGAGATTATTATAGCTATTTGCTTTTTCACATATTTCGCTGTGATCTTTTCTGTTTGCTATTACGGACTTCCCATTTCTCGTTGTTCAACCTGTGAATTGTTATATTGCTGTATGATAGGTGGCATTCCTTTAGTTGGGAAATGTGATAGTATGGATGTAATTTAGTAAATTAATATCAGAGATTCTAACTCTCACAATATGGAATACATCATCTCATTGAATGATATATAGTTAAAAAGCATAGATCAATTTGAAGTTTGGAACCGTTGCTTTGTCCTTCCTGAATCAGGATCCAATAAATGTAACAGAGAGAGGGCATCACACCAGCTGTTTCTGTGTATCAGTTGTTGATTATTTTCTGTTATAGTGTTCAATCTGTTTAGCTTACACTTTTTGCATGTCTCAAGTTTGGCAATATGGTTTCTTTGTTGAGGCAGCAGGCAACCGTCAAAGTAGAGGAAACTGCACCAGGAGTGTCCACTGGAATGATTTTGTCTCTTCGCGAGAGGTATGTTCGTTGGATCCTTCATGTTAAAGTGATTGGTAAACATTGTTTAATTGTACATCATATTTCGTAAGTATTTCTAGAAGTTAATGCAGCAATTTTGTGATAATTGGCCTGATACGTTTTTTTTAACATCATTTTAGTCTAAAGAGCTGCCAAGATGAATTCTCCCAATGCCAGGTATTATTGTTACTTTGGTTGATTGGGAATGATTGTTTAGTTTAATTACCTCGTTTATGTTCCGTCGTTGATTAGTAATGTGTGATCGCTGCCTCTATGTTAGAAAATGCTTGAAAATGCAAAATCCGAAATCCAAAAGTGGCATTCATCTTTCCATAATGAATCCATCGTGCCCACGGGAGCAAATCCTGGTTTGTTCCCACCATGCTTTATGGAATAATTTCCTGCATTTGTTCGATTATATAATGATGATAGCTCGTGAACTCTCTCTTCATGGTGTAGAACCTAAATTTGTCATCAACTACCTTCAGAGCCTAAGGTCATCTGAGGAATCCTTGCGGGAGCAAGTATGTTTCAAATATTAATGCTTCCCCTTTTTCTCTCGTTACGTGATGATCGAGTAGTTTGTTCATACTGTTGTGTTAGCTTGAGAAGGTGAAGAAAAAGGAAGCTGCGTTCATTGTGACATTTGCTAAACGCGAACAGGAGATAGCTGAGCTGAAGGTAGATTATTGTTCATCCAATTTTTCATTGTTAATAAATGTGTATGCTTTATAATAAAGGCATACCACTACTCAACCTAATATTATGCTTTCCATTCATAAATAAAGTTTTTAACTCCGTTCCTCTCTATGTTTTGCAGTCTGCTGTTCGAGATTTGAGAGCACAGCTCAAACCTCCATCAATGCAGGTACATTACATCACATCCAAGCAAATAATAATAGAAAAATTCCCCAGTTCGTTCTTTCAAGAAATTTGGAGTATGATCAGCTAGAACATTTGAGCCCTAACAGGCTACTTCTAGCCCGAATAGAAATTATGTTTGAGTTCTTCCTGCTTTAAGCTTTGAAAATTTAACAGAGTAAAAGAGCTACCAATTAAGTTGATTGGTGACGAAAAGCATCGATCCATCGTCTTCTTTTTCAATCCCTCGATTTCATTATTGTCCTGATAATTTTGACAGGCGAGGACGTTGTTGCTAGACCCAGCTATTCACGAGGAGTTCACACGATTAAAGGTGCTTCTTTCATCGCTGGGCACGTTCTTACTGCATTTATATGAATGTGCTTCTTCTGCAGTTGCTACCGAAAAAAACCGTATCTGTCTTTACATTAAACCCGTCAACCAATTTGCATGTTTCAACTGACTCCTGGTCTGAACTTGGATTTCACTAGAATTTGGTGGAAGAGAAGGAAAAGAAAGTTACAGAGTTGCAAGACAACATAGCTGCCGTCAGCTTCACCCCACAGAGCAAAATGGGAAAGATGTTGATGGCCAAATGTAGGACCCTGCAAGAAGAGAACGAGGAGATTGGTAATCAAGCCAACGAAGGAAAGGTACTGTTAGTTTCTCTCCATCTTCACTTTACATTCTTAAATTAACACAATTTATAAAGCCATGCAATTGCATAAAGATGCTATCTTTACACAGATGATTGAGCCATCGAATACTAGCATCTTGAAATTTCTAAATAAGTCGGGTGGTTAATTTCTTTTATCACTGTTGTTTCTGGAAGATGCACGAGCTAGCTATGAAACTCGCTCTTCAAAAATCCCAGAATGCCAAACTCAAAAGCCATTTCGAAGGTCAGAAAATTTTCAATTTTTTTCCTCGACACGGAATTTGCATTGGTAATAAAATGTAGCATGTGTAAAAGAATCGACTCGCACTGATTTCACGTTATATCATAAAAATACTATGATACATTTGCGTATACATTTGAGTCCATGGTTCATGAGATACTACTTTACACCGGAAGTGCGTGTTCGTGTGTGTTTTGCAGGAATATTCAAGCAAATGGAGAGGCTAACAGGTGACCTCGACAGATCAAACGAACTGGTAATTATTACACTGCACGAGATTTTTCCAACCGATCAACAAATTACGTTTTTGGCTGAAATAAAATTTACTTGGAAGCGGTTATGTTTTGCAGGGGTTAATGTTGCAAGAGAAGCTTGAAGAACGAGAAGACGAAATACAAAGGTTAAAGAGCAAGCTTAAAGAAAATGGCACTGATTATGATGCTGAAGCCACTGATAAGGAAGTGACCCCTCTTGAATTATTGCAACAAACCGATCACTAAGCTCAAGTTTACCATATTATGTATCTTGATGTAATAAGTAAAAGATATTTGATAGTATGTCTTACTTAATGATGGTGCATTTAATACTACTCATGCGAATTAATAAAAACAATTCCACCCAATTATATCATTATTATACAAACTCCATTTAAAGCTATCACTTCATCTACACGAATATTTTGCCGAGATCTATAGATTAATAAGCATGCTCTACTGAAAATACAGGTCACTCTTTTATATCAAAGTCTATCATACATATGTGTGTGTCTGTCTGTGTGTGTTTGCAGTGCTTTAATTCTCAAGCAGCTGGGGCGTAATCATAGTCTCCATCATCGTCATCGTCTCCATTGTTCTTCAAAGCCATTGAAGCAGCTGATGATGACACGTCATTAAGCTCTCGGAGAGAGACAATAGAGTTGTCTTTGTCTTCACCGCGTGCCATTGAAGATGCAATAGGTGCCAAGAAGATTTGAATGCTTTGGAGATTGATGTGTCAAAGATAGATATGTATGCATACATATATATATGTATGTATTATACATACACATAGAACGAAGCTTGTGAAAAAGTTGAAATTCTGCTAGACATAACGCGGCATAGGGCGTGCGCGTGGCGGACTAGGTGTGCAGTCACGGAGGCTGTGTGAGAACCCACGCAGGAGGCACGTGGCGGAACACCATTAGTCCACGTAGGAATCACCGATAACAGCAGGTTGCAATGTGTTGTAGGAAAAAATAGAACAAAGGAAAAAATTTACAGGCATAGTATTATTCTTGTGGGGGGATAAAAAGTTGTTGCTTTGCTGCATTAATATATGTGTGATATGATACGGAATTTACTTTTTTGTGGGATATGTTGAACATATAAATAAACTTTAGGAGATTCTAATCAAGCATACAGATAAGTGATATTTTTATGATTATTAGTTTTCTATATTGGAAAAATTGAAAATTGTAAACTCCTTTGCTATGATGAAACAGTTCAGCGTTGAAACCCATAAGCTCCCCACCTACTTCAAACTTGTCTCATTATATCGTGATAACTCTCAAATTCGTTCTCACCCTTTCTTTGAAGATCAGTTTTCCATTTTTTTTTTAATATTTATTTGCTTTTCTCGTTTTTGTAGATAATTGTTTTGATTAGTTCTCTGCATGAAATTCAGACATCTGTCACCAGTATAGTCTCCACGTGGCTACTACCTCCATACACTCATAAACACAAGTGAAGCTACTATATATTTATACAATTATTCAAAACTCTTTAGACATCACCGTCGTCTTAATGGCCGAGCCCCACCAGCAACCACCGCACATCAAAACCCGCCTCACCGGCGACCAATCACAGCAGGGCCCTTCGACCTCCCAAGTCCTCGCCGTCGTGACCCTCTTTCCGGTTGGCGGTTTCCTTCTGTTCCTCGCCGCTGCAACTCTAGTCGGAACACTCGTCGGAGCCGCCCTCGCCACTCCGGTGTTCCTCCTCTTCAGCCCGATTCTGGTCCCGGCGGTTCTTGGCATCGCGGCCTCCGTGGTCGGCTTCATAACCTCTGGAGCATTCGGCATCACTGCGCTGTCCTCCGTCTCCTGGCTGTTGAGTTACCTAAGGCGGATGAGGGCTCAGGGGTTGCCTGAGCACTTGCGGCAGCGCGTGGAGGGCACGGCGAGGCACGTGGGCCAGAAAGCCCAGGAAGTGATGAACCCTTGAAAGAGTGTGTTGAGTTATGGGCTTTGGATAAGCCCTAATAAATATAAATATATTATAGCTTGTTTGCGTTCACCTTTGTAATTTTCAGCCTTTGTATTAACGTGCATTTGCTGTCAACTCAAGCCCCACAAAAATAATAGTAATCATTAGACAAAAATAATAGTAATTTAATTCCCTTATTTGTATGTAATTAAGTTATATGATTTCGACCTGGATTGTAAAATCACATATAGAATTCGAATTATGGCCCTATTTGACTTTATGTAAGAAAATATAGTTAACATTTTTTTAAATTCCGGCCACGAAGATATATATAAATTTAAAGTAGCCTCCTTTGATGTACACGGACACACTATTTCTCTCCTCCGGATGAATAAAACCTTAAATAAAAATAAATAAAACTATATTCAGTTGCTTATATATAATAAATACGAAGGTGAGGACCATCTTCCCGATGAACACTGTGAGCGTCTGTCCATGTATGTCTGTCCTTTCTTTCTGCAATAATAATGCTCTTTGCTTTGCTTGTGTTTTACGTTTTGCAGTAAAAGAAAGATTGATGTGCTATGTGGGTTCTGAAATATATCCGTTGTTTTTCTCTATTTGTTTCGGGAATTCCATGCACCACCACACACTGTTCTCCGACAGGGCAAAGGTAGATACTAGTGTATTAAATGTACTCCTTGTAGTAGCAAAACTTTGTTTCTTTTAATAAATTGTCTTTGTATAGAAATTTATCTAATATCAACAATTTGATCCGTACTCTCTATTTTAAGAATCAGTATAATCGAGAACTGGCAGAGCATTGTGGAGTGCGTTAGGGAAAAATCAAAATTGAAACCCTTTTGAGAAGTCTAATATATATATATATATATATATATATATATATATATATGTGTGTGTGTGTGTGTGTGCTCAAGTGTGGTTTCGTTCCGGGATCTACGGGCAATAGAAGGAGTAATCCACTAATTAAGTTTATATGCATGTCGGTGAACTCTTTATTTAACCAATATGAGATTGAATTTTAATGATGTAACAAAATTATTCTTAAACTCTCCTCGAACACAGTACATATTTTCGCCCAATGGGTCACACAGTCTGACCACCATCAATGTTAAGAAGACTTTCAACACAAGACACCGAAACGGGATCACACAATGTTCTCGATTTGAGCAATCATCACGCCAAAACAGATTGTCATGTTATTGATTTGAGCAATCACCACAGTCCACATGGTCCATCTTAGCAAGAATCATTGTAAGGACCGGAGACACGTCATTCACAACGTATTAGAGATAGAATCTTGCTCTGGTACCAATTTTGTCCCTTAATCCAAATGTTCAAGTGGGGTTCTATTTTAAAGCCAAATGTCGATATATGGAGGTGGTTCACTAAAATTAAATGCATTTGACAAACTTTTTTATTTATTCTAATGAGATTTGTGTTTAATAGCCAAAAACATTGCACTTGGCGTATTGCTGTTTCCTCATGAAGCCCTAATAATCAGATAATTGCAAGATTTATGTGTTGTAAGTACTGAATTACACGAAGAAAACCCTAAAAGTTTTGAATAATGAGCTAACAGAGGCCAATAATACATTATGACTGGATTGGTTTATCCCAGAGTGATTGGTTATCCAGAGGTTCTTTTTATGAATCGTTTATTATGAAAAAAAGTAATATACGTCAAATCAACACATGCAATCAATATATTTAGTGGGGTTTGCATGGGAGCAGCTTTTCGCTGTTTCAACGTACTCAATGAAAAATACACACAACAAAAAATCAAAAAGAAAAAATGGCCGAGTGGAAATGAATAAAGGTACGATCTTTCGTTAATTTTCCTCCACTAATTCGAAATGCTATAGCATGTTGTCAAGATAGAGACATAAATCTAGGGCTGTTAATCAATATTCAATACATTCGTTTCTGTTGATGATCTCGAGGAAATATTATGACGGGAGACAAGATGGAACTTCAGTGAAAGACAGTTGATAAGAGAAAATTGATGAATAGTTTCTCTGACCCTGGGAATGAATAATCACAATTGCTGACAAAAAGTTTTTTTTTTTTATTATGGTTGTACGTAGAAAGAGCTTAGTGTTGACACTCACTCAAACATGTGATAAAAGTTGCCTTGTGTATGATCATCAACATAGCACAACGATACTTTATTTAGGACTTGGGAAAGAAGAGAAAAGAGTTGCTTCAAAACCCTAACTTATAATACAAATATCGCATAAAACCAATTATTCTCAAAGATTTCACACACACTCACACACACAATAATTGAAAGTTCAGATAGTAGGCTTGTGGCCTAATGGTGATGCCAACTAATATAATCCTCACCAAGATACAAATCCAAGACATTCTTTCATGGTTCAAACAGTCATGTAAAAGAATACCAATATATATGAAAAGGGCTAGAGCTATAAAATAAGCCTTTTCTGCCGAACAAACATGAACCCTAGATAGGTCACATGATTACTCAATAGCCCTTGTGATTTTATTTGATTTCGATCTCAAGATTAGAGGTTCCCATTGAACCCTCCCCCATTAGGGTTATTATAGCCATCACCCCATGGCAAAGAATAGGGGTATCCAAAACCAGGTGTTTGATAAAATCCAACACCACCGTTACCCATATTATTATTATTATTACCGCCGCCGCCGAAATGATCGATCCCTATTCTTCTATTAGCCTCCACGTGCTGCAGCCTCCTCGGATTCACCAGGTTATGGGTCTGCATTATCGGGTTCGCGGTAATCTCATTACACGCGATGCGAATCAAATCCGCATTCGCAGCATCGAGTTCCTTCTGCAAACGATCGATTTGTCTTTGCAGGAAAGATATGGCACCTACGCATCCGTAAACGGGGTCTCGAACACGGGCCTCTGCCTCGTAGGCCAGGGAATTCACAGCATCTTCGCGTTGGTGAGGGAGAAGCTCGTTTAGAAGCTTAGTGACATTACTTGCCCCGAAGATCTTGTGAACGTTGGCAAACTTTTGAGGCTCTTCGGGTGGGAAATAAGGGGCAAAAATGCAGCCCGGCATGCACTTTCGCCTCAGGAACTTGCAGGCTGCGCAGGGAGAGTTGTGTGTGCTTGATGATGAGGCCATTGATGAAGTCTTTATTTGTCCAGTGAAGTCAATCAATAAGAGAAAGAAAGTGGTCAGGAATGTAATTGTTTCTTTTTTTCTAGACCAAGTAGTTTGATTCTTGCGTGTAGTCTTTTGAAGTTACTGATTACATGCAATCTATTATATATATATGTGTATGTATATGATCTGTGTCTCTACATGCATATGTAGCTGTCTCCTATCTGTATTAACTGCCCTGATTTATCTATCTTTCCGTGTTTCATTAATCTCCTGCTGAAGATTGTTCTTCTTTAGTTGTTTAGTACCATTAAGGAACTTAACCTTCGGAACTTTTTTGTCATTTGATATATTTTCAGGACTACATGTGGTACATCCTTAAAGAGTTCCTTCACACTTCGATTTGTCTCTTGAAGCCACAGCAGTGGTAAGCAATCGCCTACTAATGCTTTTCTTGTACGCATGTGGTTTTATTAGGGAAAAAATCTCAAACAATTAAAGGATCAACTTGCTTATTTTGTAATCCAGGGACATCCACTATAAAATTTCCAGATTTAACTCCAAATCAAGCAACTAGGGCTTAATAATCATATTGCCGAGCTACTATTTTCTCATATATGCCGATGCCGTCGCATTTTTTCTTCACAGGGACATGAAGA
This sequence comes from Linderniella brevidens, assembly GCA_004919715.1. NCBI lineage: Eukaryota > Viridiplantae > Streptophyta > Magnoliopsida > Lamiales > Linderniaceae > Linderniella > Linderniella brevidens. Next base: position 4,477,533 of record SWDC01000153.1, on the reverse strand, counting down.
ATAAGAGAGTGATGAACACACTAATAGCCATATGTGTGAGTAATGAAACACTTTACCTGTGTAGTACAAACTTTTCGCTTGACCTTTTTGTTCAGATATATGAACTGTTAATCTGCTTCTTCAAACACCTTCAAGTACTGGAGGAAACATGCTGCAAAGAGACATGCTAATCATAAATGATGTATATAGTGGCTATCAAAATCTTTGGAGAAAACCCTAGTTGAAGATTTGGTAAATTTCGCCCACTGAAAGCTAATCCAAGCGGAAATAATATAGGGATTTGTTATTATTTCAGTAGATAGGGATGATATGAAAGAAGGGCAGAGAGCATTTTTGTGGATGGAGAATAGTAATGAAGACAAACGACAAAGGGTAATAAATGATACGTACATCAGAATATAGAAGATGACTATGATGTTTTGTGGGGATGTGTCTCACTTGATCATTTTCCTTTTTACAAGAAGTTCTCTCTTTTGCCTCTCAATAATAAACACACGATCATCCTATTATTATTACAGTTAATATGATTAATATTCATTGTATAATTCAATTTTGTTGGTTAGGTTTACTTCAAGTATAGTGACCAACTCATCATCTTCCTGTGTTCTTTTTTTCTTTTAAGGAAGTATCCCACAGCACCATATCGTAGTCTTCAGTCTTCATATTCCGATTCAGTACGGTCTAATCTCCGGACCTCACAATCGATGATAAGATAATTAAGTGGATTCAAACACGTGACTGCTAAGGAATAAAATCAGCACATATTTGAATAATACAATCAAAGATCAAATCAGCACACTACTCTCATAATTAGCCTAATATTATGCAAGATTATTTAGCTTGACATTCTTATCCTTTAGATTATATGTAACGTGTATGCATATATATATATATAATATAAACTTGTGTAATACTCATTGTAATTACATAGAAGAAATCATTCTTTTCAGACTCATGGAGTTAATTATCACCCCTCATAACCACTTGGCGAATCCGTGTGTGGGACATGGTCTTTATGTGTTATGAGGTCCTTGACTTTACTGTTAGCTTTGTATGTCAGGAACATATAGTAGTAGGGTTCTAACATTCAACCATATATAAGCTAGCTTTTATCAACTTTCTTATATAGTTAAACGGTACGAATTCACTTGGAACTAACTAATTACTACGACCACACCAAGTTTTAATCCAAGAAAACTACAAAGACATACCAGCAAAGCAAGTACAAAATATGTAGGGACTTATGACGTGGCTAGGTATTATATTATATAATTAATGATGCCCCCCATGATGTCTTATCAAGCAATTTGAAGTGCCTTGAGCAGAATGATAAATTACATTTTTCCCCCATAAAGCAAACAAGAGATTGGTGCCTATGTAGAGGGAGGCACCCTCTAGCCCTAGGTAGGGTAGATCACAAACACTGTAAGCAAAATTAGAACTTTTTAAAATGTGCTTCAGATTAAATGTTCAAGAAATAAACAATCAAACCAGAAGGCTCCCTCTAGCTCTAGATAGGTTAGATCAAACGCTACAAGAAAAATTAGAACTTAAGATGTGCTTGAAACAAGATAGACTATTTGTATGAAGCCCAGCATAACCTATCCGGTGCCTTTTAGTGCGTTTAATTATTTCCGGGCTTGACGGGCTCGAAAATTATTACCGGGCTTGACGGGCTCGAAAATTATTACCGGGCTGAACTTAATCAACCAAACACTATATAACATATTACTATTTATAGTGTTTGGTTGATTAAGTTCAGCCCGGTAATAATTTTCGAGCCCGTCAAGCCCGGTATAATTAAACGCACTAATAGACACCGGATAGGTTATGCTGGGCTTCATACAAATAGTGAATGTTGGGCCTTTTTCTTCAGCTTGTAACCAAACAATGCCAGAAATAAACAATCAAACCATATAAATTATATATCTAAATGAAGATACGTAATTTTGTTTGTGGATCCCGAAGAGTTATAGATGAAGACTTTGGGTCTGTGATCCTATCTGTTATTCATTATTTATTTATATATTTATTCAATTTAACGAAAATATTGTTGGAAATAAAATATGCAAAGTTAAAGATATAATGCACTCCTGTAAGCTTAATCTTTAGATGAAGTGGTTATTTAACATGTTATTGAGTTAGTGGTTATAAGTATGACCCCTCACTAGCATTCTTAAAAATAAAATTCCGCGGCTAACACTAGATAAGAAAAAAATAAAGTTCCACTCTAACACTAGATACGTAAGAAGTCAGCCTAACGTGAGAAGTGTGCATATATAATTAAAAATATAGTGCACTCTTAACCATTAGGTGAGGTGATTATCTAACAAATATAATTAGTTCTTTTGTTTCCACTTCCTCATCCGTTTGTAACTCCACTTTTTGTATTGTTGTTTAGCATGCAGAAGACAATAATTAGTATAGTACGTACGGAGCTTCTATTTGGCCGACAACCAGTTACAATGGACAACGTTAATAATCCCATCTTATTAAGAACCGTGATTGTCGTAATGTAAATTAACCACTCGCTAGAGTAATAAAGAAACAAACCGTTAAATCAAGATATTCATTAGTAGAACAAAAGATCTGGTTTCCCACTTAATGATATGACGAGGCACATTCATCAAAGCACCACAAACAGCATTAATGAATGAATTAACAACATATAAGGTTCCATATCAACATTAATTATTGGTTACCTTAAAACCCTATGTGCTTCTTTTAATTTTTGTCTCTTCTTGAGTTGTGTTGATAGAAAAAAAAAACAGTAGAGTACAACACAATACAACGGTATGTTTACATGATCAATGTGCATCTTGTTCATTTTTTTTATCTAATCCCCATTCAATCGGGTATAAGCTTGCATTGGACACTCCTGGGCTAATCCCGGGATCAGGTGAGAATGTTATTACATTCCCTACCCAACATCGAAGTGTATCGGGCCTAACCGCCATTTCAATACGGAAGATTAAAAGAATTGAAGAAACAAGAAAGACCGGTAAAAATGTAAGAAATCTTGAGAAAATCTCAATCTTACTTCAATCCATTACACTATGATCCGTTCAAGGATTATCCCAAGAGCCCGTAATGCACAGCCCAGTTCAACATTTAATACAATGCTTCGTATATTTTCATCAATTTCTTGGTTTTAATTATTTCTCATATTATACATTACATAGAGTCGTTTATTGACTATTAACGAGCTCCCGTCAACAAGTAAATAATGCTTAACACGGTAGCCATTAAATAAATAAACAAAATTTCCTTGCGTATAAAAAGTAGACAATACGTGTAGTGCACGGACCTTTTTTTGTCAGATCAATCATTGCTCGAAACCTAGCTAGTGTGAACCAGGGGTTTCAAAACCTACATATGTTATATATTCTTTTATGTGGGAATGGATGTGCAATGCTCATGTTTATGTGCGCAGCTTATAAATCTATATTGTCTTGGAGGAAGAATGTTGAAATTTTGTCCTTTCATACTTGAAATAAGAATACTATGTTTTAACTTCTTTTTTTCAATGACTTCAAACATGTGATCGTCGACCCCAAGTGAGCTGACATTTTACATGAAGGTCAATGATACATCACCTCAAATTACTTGGACTTGCGAAAAATATCATGACCAAATATCCCACATTGATACAACAAAAATTAATCGGTATATAAGTTTGATGGGTCATTCCTCTTATAATCCAATTGATTTTAGGAAGAAACCCCAACAATCTTATACAGTAACCCCTCCTCCGTGCGGCGTATGTGCGTGGGCCCCGATGACGGATAATTTAACAGACATCATAGTCTTTGTGGACTTTGGCCAGAGGAATTAATTATCCTAAAAGCCGGGTTATTTCCATAGCTGGCGGTGAGGTTCAGACTAAAGTTAATTGGATTATGAAAATACCTCATAGACAGAAGAAAAAAATCGTGTTTGGGCCCGCTTCTGAAACCCACCATCATTTTAGGAGCCCATTTTTTACTCTATACAAGTTAATGGGCTTGACCCGTTTTGAGAGCTCCGCCGAATAAAGAAGTATCGTGTGAAATTTAGCTGTGTTATTATCCAGGAAACGATATGATAAAAGCAGCACAAGCTCATAAGCTACCTATTCGTTGGAAAAGTGCTTCTTACTGTTCGGCCCATACCATAATCTTGTTAGAGACCGACGCAATAAACTCTACCACTTTTGTGAGTGGGACTTCGTTTTTTCTGCAATTTGCTTGACTTGTCTTTATCGGAAGCGACCTAAAGGTGACATGTACATGTACGGTTATCACAACACGAATAAGATTTTAAGGATATTCTGAGTTATCTCTTGACGTGATTTGACCCTGTTAAATTAGGGATATTTAGACAAATAATTTCTCACAAACAAAAAAAAAACCTTCCTCAAACATTTCTGCCATTTTATGGAGAATATATGACCCCGACTCCGAGCATAGGTTTCCCATGCTGGAAAATACGAGCAGAGAATTGGTATATATAAATCGGGGACACGAAAAAAAATAAATTGTTGTATAAGGATTTGAACATTGCCTCGTATTACTTCAACTACTAATCTACACTATGTTACCCACAATGCTTCGCATTTAATATGACCGCTATAGTAGTCTTTATACACACTTAAAAATGTTGTTTTTCAAAAACTATTTGAAAGTATAAAAGTTAAAGATATTTGCTTCATTGAAACGTGTTAAATCGCAGATCTCTTCTCCGTTAAATCATTGCATGCAATAATATTATAGGTCTATAGATGTAGTGGAAATGGACCATATATCCACTTATCGTAACATTCAACCAATAGTCTCGGATAATGCTGCTGATCCAACAAATGGTGTATGTGAAGCAGCCGCACTCAACACAAGGCAAGCACGTTAAACGACCCATATATGACCTACAAAAAATTATATATATTTGCGTCATGCATGCGTCATTGTAGTATAATACATGACATGCAATAAGGTTGTATTGTCCGAAAGACTATACTATTTAAAGGCACCTTCTCTTTTTAATGTTATGCCCACTTACAATTAACTTTTTTTAAAGAGGTAATTGTAAATATTAGCACCTGAAAACATGAGGAGAAAGTCCATTATTATCATCCTCAAGCTTCTTCTGTTCTCGATCTTGCTTGCCTGGATATCTATATGGGTCCTTAAGCCCACCGAACTCTGGACCAAGAAGTGGAAGGTTGCTGAAGAAAAGGCATCGGATTCGGTTTTCGGCTACAACGGTACTTAGGTTTCTTGAATTCTTTTTTCGAGATTGTGTTCATATATAAACGCTATTACCAAAGTGAAACGGTTCACTTCCCATGTCTGAAAAACAGGCCTGGATTTTGCTGTCTATAGCTTCCCAGTTATTGCCTTAGCCGCAGTCGGCTTCATCTACTTGGATCGGAGACGAAGAGAAGAGCCCATAAATAGGTAAAATTAGAGCAGTGACAAAAGTTTTTTATGCCTTCTTTTTTTATTGTCTGTGCTAAAGTTTCGGGTTTGATGCCTTGTTTTTTTATTGTCGCTGCCTGAACGGTGATATATAGGCCTGAATAATGGCCAAATATTGCAGTCGCAGTAAGAAAATACAGCTGACAATTAATGAAAGACTGCATGATATATTAGCCGAATTATGAACAGTAATCCCCTTTCCAAACAACGACAATCATTAATATTCGATAGAGGCTGTGGATAGATATTTGGGGATCAAATTAAAAAATTTAAGTCTCACCTTAGAAAGACGAAACACCCGTTCCGCTACAATGCAATGAAACTGGAACACTCACTGTCTGTTCCAGTGCCCGCGCCCGTCTGGGTAAAGCATGCATTATATAACGCAAACGTTTTGTGATTTTTTTTTTTACCGCGTAACAAATACGGTGTGCGTATTTTCTTGCAGGAAGGGAAGAACCGCCGTGGATTTTATCAGCAATAATCCAATTATCATCAACCGAAGCATCGGGATTTTGAACGGAGCGCAGATCCTCGCGTCTTCCCTTTTCCTCGTCTTTCTTGCATGGACTTTCTACGTCCGCATCTCCAGCGACTTCGAGAAGATGACGCCGATAAAATCGCTCAAGCTGAAACTGTAAGCATGTTATGGATACGGATCGCATAATCTCGATCAGTGCAACACCAGTAATGTACTGTCTGCTTTTAATCACCACCTTAATTTCTTACAGATGGGAATATAGAGCGTACAAAATGTCCGTACGTTGCGGTTTATTGGCAGAAGCTTGCGTGGCTTTGCTTCTTCTTCCCGTACTAAGAGGGATGTCCGTCTTCCGATTGGTCAACGTCCAGTTCGAAGCTTCCGTGAGGTACCACGTCTGGCTCGGGACGGCCACGGTCGCCCTCTCAACTCTGCACGGAGCGGGCACGATGTTTATCTGGGGACATAAGCATAGGATCCAAGACGAGGTACTGATGAGCAAGACTCTTCTTTGGAAATAAAATTAAAATACCCGTTGAATGACCAATTTATCTAAAAGTGTAGTTTGAAGATGTGTATCATTTTTTAGATTATTAATGACCACCTCACCTAAAAGCTTAAGCTTGAAAGGACTGTATCATTTTTCAAAATATTTTATTTCCAACACGTCCGCTCACGTTTAGGCTGATTTCTTTATTATCTAGCTTTAAACGTGAAATTTTTGTTAAATGGGTGGTCGTTGGAGGATTTTCGTACCCATGACCTCTTGGGCCAGAGCTCTTATATCACGTTAAATGATCAATTTACCTAAAACCTTAATCTTATAGGTGAATAAGGTCATTCTAATATGGTTTCAGAGCTCAGACCAACGGGTTATGAGTACCTAAAATCTATGTCAAAATAAGAAAGAAATTTTCAAGCTTAATCTTTTATTGAAGGGATCGGTCAACAATTCTATCATTCTAAATCAAGACAAGTTTCATATAAGTTTTAAGACAATTCATCTGTTGTAATGTGTAACGAAGCAGATGTGGAAGTGGCAGAGAAAGGGGCGGATATACCTCGCCGGAGAAATCGCTCTTGTAACGGCTTTGGTGATTTGGATCACATCGCTTCCGCAGATTAGGAGGAAAAGATTCGAACTCTTCTACTACACTCACCACCTCTACGTCGCCTTCTTCGTCTTCTTCCTGTTCCACGGAGGAGACCGCCACTTCTACATGGTATTTCCCGGGATTTTCCTCTTCGCGATCGATAAACTCCTCCGCATCGTACAGTCCCGAGCGGAAACGTTCATGCTCTCCGCTCGGGTTTTCCCCTGCAACGCTGTCGAACTTACTCTGCCTAAAGACCCAAGTATGTCATGTGTCCTTAATATTTAGCCTTAAAATATTTTTTCAGTCCGATAAGTAGAAATCGACACAAGGAGTTTTAGACATTAACTTTCAAAACGGAAGCAATTTAAGGATAATAAGCATTAACTGGATGTCACATCGTATATTCTGATGACGTGGCTACGGGTGAAAACGAGCCGCAGCTCGGTCAAATCTCGATTTGGATAGAATTAGAGCTGAACTCGGGCTGGCTCGATAACAAAAAGCTCGAGGATTTATATGGTCCCGTCGAGCTTATCGAGCACATATTTATTTATTTATTTTTAAAATTTATGAGATAATCGAGCTCGAGCCATTCGAACAATACAGTTTGATCAATTCGAGCTTATCGAGCCGAGCTGAAGCATTTCGAACTACAACATTTGATCGAATTCAAGCCGAGCTCGAGCAGCTCGATAATTTGTCCAGCGAACATCGAGCAATGGTTTGATCGAGCTCGAGCGTTTATATTTTATTGAGCCGAACTCGAGCTGGGCCATATTCGGCTCGACTCGCTTCGTTTTCACCCCTTCACATAGCAGTCCAGTTGAAGCATGTAAATTACTCCAATTTTAAAAGTATGTAAATTTTTTCGATTTTGATTTTTTTTTTGAAAGTTAATGTCATATAATTGAAATAAACGAGTTGAAGATGCCACTCTTCCTACCAAGAAATAATTGTTTGGTTGGTCGGTTTATATTTAGGATGATTTAAATTAATAAGGTTTATATAAAACTAATTAGTTGGTATAAAATAAAATGTGTGTTTGGTTAATGAGTTTTAATAAACACGAGTTGAAAGGTATGTTTATTTAAACCCCTGTAGAAAGATTTAAAATTGGTATATATATACCTGAACTTTATATAAACCTACGAACGAAACAGTTAAATATATTCTAAACTAGCTTTATTACCATCGTGCGGCGAATGTGATTGATGACTTCGTTTCGACTACGATTTCAGGGCTGAGATACTCACCGACAAGCGTAATTTTCTTGAAAGTGCCGATCGTCTCCAGGCTCGAATGGCATCCGTTCAGCGTAACCTCGAGCTCGAGCGCCGACGAAGACACGATCTCCCTCATCGTGAAGCGCGAAGGACGATGGACGCAAACCCTATACGAAAAGATCTGCGCCGGCGGAGATTTCGAATCCGACCGAAGGCGGCGCGTCCGCGTCGCAATAGAAGGCCCGTACGGCCCCGCCTCCCCCGACTTCTACGAAAGGTACGATAACCTGCTTCTGGTGGCCGGAGGAATCGGGATTACTCCGTTCGTAAGCATGCTGCGCGAACTTTACTGCAACAGCAGAAGCGACGACGACGGAGATGCGCCGCTTAAGATACAGCTGATATACTGCGTGAAGAATTCGACCGATGTTTCCCTGATCGACCCGATTCTCCCTCAGCTGTACGACGTCGAGCGGTCGCGTTTAAAGCTAAGGGTGTTCGTGACTCGGGAGAACAGAGAGAGTAGCATCAGGCAGGTGCTCGACGAAATGCCAAAGATAGAAACTACACACTTCGACGCTTCAGGCACCTGTTGTTATCCTACGTACGGACCCGAAGATCTGATTTGGACGGCTCTGATCACGATGGCTTGCGTGATTACGTTTCTCGTCTCTCTCCTCTGCTTGAGCAATTTCTTCGTCCCAAATTCGAAGAAACCCTCGGAACAAAAGACCCCGTCTTCTGCTATCGATCTTATCCTCATCTGTTCTTTCGTGGTAGCTCTGTTCCTCGGGAGCATTATCGCTGTTGCGATCAGGCAAAGGAGAACGAGAACCAGAAAAGAAATCGGTTCGTTTTCTAACGAACATGGCAGAGCCCTGAAACTGCATGCCCTTGAATACGGAAGCGATCTCGACAGGCACGAAATCCACTTCGGAGTGAGACCTAATTTTCGAGGTAATAAATAAGCTTTCTTCAATGGCGTCTCTCTCTCTCTCTCTCTCAACCTTAACATTATCACATCTTTCTTTTTTTCCCTCGTCTCTACAGATATAGTCTCCGATTTTGCAGCTGAAGCCGGCGAATCTGATATCGGAGTTTTGGTGTGTGGGCCCGAAGCAATGAAAGAATCCGTTAGCTCAGCTTGCAGATCTATGGCCTCAATTACTACTACAGGAAAGAAGCCTCACTTCAGTTTTCACTCTCTTAATTTTACTCTCTAAACTCGATTTATATTATACGGAGCTTCCTAGTTGTTAATGTACGATGTTATAAGATTCTTACACAAGAAAATCCTGAGAAATTTTATGTGCGAGTGTGATCATCTGCCACGTGGCACTGATTGATGCACACCAACATATAACCGGTTATCACATCAGGTGAGCACCGCCAAAATGTCTCCACAAATCCTCGTCAACCTCGGAAGAAGAAATCACATTTACACTACACAAATCGCAATATCCGAGGAAAAAAAAAATTACGACACAATCAAATATATACACACACACACGATCAAACCTCAAACGGGCAGATACTTCTCCACCTCCCCTTCACCGTCTTCTTCTCCGCCTCCACCGGGGCCCAACCCCGACAACAAATCCTTAGGCACGATCGCATCGCTCTCACCAATCAACATCTCCACAACTTCCTTCATACCGGGCCGACGCGAGGGCTCGGGGTGACAACAAGAAAGCCCGAGCTTCAACACGGTCTCCATCTCCCCCAACTCATACTCTCCCTCGATCCTCCCATCGGCAACCTCAGTCAGCTTCCCCTCCAAGTACTTATTCCTCACGAGATCTATCAGCACCTCCTCATCCTCGTCAGCCACGTTGACCTCAATGGGCCTACGTCCACAGGCCACCTCGAGAACCACGACCCCGAAGCTGTACACGTCGCTTGCCTCCGTCGGTGCAGCCAACGTAGCCACCTCGGGGGCCAGGTACCCTAACGTCCCCACGACCCGCGTGGTCCTCGGGGTCTCCCCCTGCGTGTACAGCTTGGCTAGCCCGAAGTCCCCCAACCGGGCCCGCATGTCCGAATCCAAGAGCACGTTGCTCGACTTGATGTCCCTGTGGACCACCACCTGGTCCCACCCGCGGTGCAGGTAGTTGAGCCCCTCGGCTACGTCGGCAAGGGCACGCTTCCTCGTCCTCCAGCCCATGAGGGTCTTGGGCCTGTCGAAGATCCACTTGTTGAGGCTCCCGTTGGGCATGTAGTCGTACACGAGCATGAGCTCGTTTCCCCTTCTGCACCAGCCGCGCATTTGGACGAGGTTCTTGTGCTGCAGCCTCCCGATGCTCGAGATCTCTGCCATGAACTCCCTCAGCCCCTGTTTCGAATCGTGGTTGACGCACTTGACCGCGATTTCTGCACCGTTTCGTAGGGTCCCTTTGTAGACCTTGCCGAACCCGCCCGAGCCCAGCAGCTCGTCGGGACCGTACCCCTTCGTGGCCGAGCTCAGCTCCTCGTAGGAGTACCGGTGTGGCCAGTATTCCATTTCCCAGTCTTCGATTTCATCTTCGTGTACGCCTTTTCTCTTCCTCCACCAACACCAGTAAGCGAGAAAGGAAACCAGAAGAATCCCCAGCACCGCTCCGACGACAATCCCGGCGACTCCGCCGCCGGAGATGACCGGCGGCGACCCGTTGTCGGCCATGAAAACAGGAAAACCGGTGGTGTTCAAATCTCTTGCGGCTCCGGCGTCGCTGAAGCTCCAGGCTAATACCCTTTGGGCTTCGACCCACTCGGTCTTTGAAGCGGAGAATCCTACGAACATTTCTGCAGCCGAATAGTTCGCCATCGCCGGATCTCTGTACGACAGGAGGGTCCTCGCGGGTCGGGTCGACCCGACGGGCGCGAGGGTGACGTTGATTTCGCTGTCCGGGCCGGTGAAGTCTATCCAGACGTGAATGTTCTGGCCGTTTCTCATGTCGACGGGGATGAAAGTTCCGTTGCCGGTGTAGTATCCCGCCGATTGCGTCGCGGCGGAGACGGGGCTGTTGAGATCTACGCCGACGTGGTTTCCGTCCGGGTCGTTGAACTCCTGATTCCGACCCATATCGAATTCGACCGCTATGAGTGGGCCCACGGATATGTTCGTCGAGAAAAGACCCAGGTACTGGCCGGCGAGTGCGCTGGGGGGCGAAGTGGTTGCGGACACGACGAACGCGAGGCCGAAGCCGGGGCTCGTGGGTATCTCCGGGAGGACGGAGAAGACGAATTGGGTCGAAAACGACGCCGTCAGGGCGGTGGAGTTCTTGAACGGGACGGCGAGTGGGTAGAACGCGCGGCCGAGGGAGAACTGGTTCGAGTCGTTTGTGAGGCGGATGACCGGCGGCTCGATCCTCGCGTCGTCCGTGAGCGTGAGGCTCGGACCGGTCGAGTTGAATGAGTCGAAGATGAAGTCGAGGGAGGAAGACGGCGTGGTGCTGACGTGTGCGAGCAGGAGAAGGGACAGTAATAGCCGAGGCTGCAGCATATTTGCTTTCTTGTTGCTTCGATTGGCGTCTGCGTAGGCTTTGAGCTGCTAAGCTCGAGATTTGTGACGACGATGTCTTTCGTGGCACTGTTGGTTTGACTCTGAATTTATTAAAAAGAAAAGTGAATTTTGAAAATATTTTACGTTTGGTGGAGCTGAGAGAATAAACGCCTGGAGGTATTGACCAGATTAAATTGTTCCAGGGATTTGTTTAAGACATACAAACGATGATTAGCCGCCTGCTTATGTTAATTATTAAAGCTCTTTTGTAGAAAATAATTAACATTCATCATTATGAAAATTAATCATAGGCCAAGAATTTTATATATTATTGCATATAATATTTGAATCTTCTTTTTTAAATTGAAGGTTTCTTACTAAAACCAAGATTTTAGGAATGAAGCCTCAATTAACATGGTATTAGAGCGGATTTAATCTGTGTGTTATCACGCTTGTTTGGCTCGCCGCCACCCGATTTGATATGTCCACATGTTAGGCCTTGAATCGTGTCACACGTGAGGGGGCGTATTGAGATTATTTGTCCCACATCGGAAAATTAACTTCATCCAACTTAATATATAAATGAAAGAGTTCTATCCTCCTATTACCAATTAATTTTAGGAAGGAACCCTTAATTTAACATTTTAATGTTACTAAATCCAAAGTCCAATTTCCGGACATGTCGTGGGTTCATGTCTAGCAGTCACGATCAAACATGCACTCACAATCATGAGCTCAAATTCGACTGTCAATAACTCGAACTGACCTTGAAGAGAGGCAGCTAGACAATCTTTAACCCCTATTATATTCGATTTTTTACGGTTAAATGTGTCCGATCCAATTTTATCGAAAGTTTACGAAAAATCCATCATTTGGTCTTAACCAGGTAATATATTTTTTATTCTCAAGAGATGTTTTAGTCGAAAAATGATCTCAACTAAGGGCATAATTGCATCTCTATATTAACTAGGGCACATAAATTCATATTATGAATCCTAAGATATTTTGATCTTATTTATACGAAAGAAAGAACGGAAAAAATTAATTCGACTTGAGCGTCAGAGGGGCATCTCGGTCAAACAACGTCCGCCTTGTTATCGTCTTTTTCGTGAATTGCAGGGATTCGACGGAGGTCGCTTAGATGAACGATTGATTCTAATGCAACTTTTTCGGACCCACCCTATTGGTGTCCCCACCACCTATTAACAAATAAATTGACATACAAACTTCTTCAAATCTCTGACTTTTTCCTTTGAGAAACATCAAACCAATTAAATGGGATATTGAATTGTCTTCTTGCATGATTCTTCAACTTAGCCACATATGTTGAACATATACCTTCTGTGTTTCATATTATAAAGGAGAAAAAAAGGAAAAGATCAAAAACCCATTCATATTCAACGGTAAAAGGTGGGAAATTCCGTTGAGGACAATTATTGGTACAGTGGTGGGCCAACGGAGGCATTACACGTCAGTGAGTTTTCAAGTGGGCCCCACTCCCCTTACAACTAGCCGTGGCCCCTCACATTATTTTTTGTTACTATAACCTATCCCGGTTCGACCTGACTACGAATTAGCTCCTAAATATCTTGGTGGGCTTGAACCACACAGATCTGGCGGAGGCATAATTGTTCCACACACTCCAGATGTGAGATTAATCCCCAGAGCCAAATGAATACGTCACAAAACCACCTGACAACGATAGTTATGGGCCATAAGACCCATAAGGACTACTCAAGGAATTGTGGGAAGGAAATTCGATCCCACGACCTCCTTTAACCACAAGACCTTAAGGCCTCGTTGACCACTAGACGAAGGTCTCGTTGACCACCTTATGTATTAATGAGTGACCATCTAAAATTGCGAAGGAAGTTGACTCGGGTAATTACCATATGCCCCATATCTTTACTTTAAATACACTACGATCCACATATTGATTTTTAAATTATAACAATGAGTTCTAGAATGGCAATAGAATTAATTTTTCAAGGAAACCAATTGCTTGTCATTTAATATAACTATTAATTAGTCAAATTATTGAATTTATGTTTTTTCCTAATTAATTTTATTACAGTGAATCTTCAATATTTAGTATGGTATTAAAGAATTCCCTTTTATTGTTGTGGAATATATAGAAGACGAACTTAGTATCAGACAGGGACAAATTGTCTAAATAATGCATAATTGATAACTTTGACATGAAATCTTAAACTGCGAATAACAAATAAATGTACAAGCTATGCTATTGACTCAGACTGGTTATTTTGTAGTAAAGTGCTGCTTACAATATATTTATATTGTTAGAAAAGGTCATTTAGAAAACGCTCTCCAAACGCGTCCTAAAACCTTGAGTGACGAAATCGCCAAAGAAACGAATATCCCGAAGAATCTTTTTTGGAGTTCTCGTAACTAAGAAAGTTCATTTCCTTTCCTCTCATTAAAATTTACAATTTTAATTCCATCTTGATGTGTAATTACGATTTCGGCCCCAAACCCCGTCGTCTTCTATAAATAAACCCCATCCCCCGTTCCTATGTTTCTTGAAGGTGCCGAATCAGCTGGTCTCCAAGCATCTTCTCCCTCCTCTTCACTTTTTCTGTTCTCTCACTACAAACCAAGGAACCTTTCTCTTCTCGAGCATGACTAAAATCATTAATGAGAGCTCGAACAGCAAACAAAATATAAAGTTCCTGTACAGTTACGGCGGCAGAATCATTCCCCGTCCCATCGACGGCAAGCTCGTTTACGTCGGCGGCTTCACTCGTGTTCTATCCGTCGATCGATCGATCTCTTATTCAGGTATTCAACTCCGATCTATCTCTTTCTTCTCTCCGTGAGGCGTTAACTGGTGCCTTGCGCGCGTGTGTTACGTGTTTTCGTCTCTGATTTCTGCAATTTTTCAACAGATTTAATGGTGAAGTTCGGTGAATCGTGTGGATTATCCGCGGTTTTGAGGTGTAAGTTGCCTACAGAGGATTTAGACGTGCTGATCACGATCAAATCGGACGAGGATCTCCGAACTCTGATCGAAGAGTACGAGAGAGCTTCGTCGCTCCTCCAGGGGAAGATAAGAGCCGTGCTCTTCGCGGTCGAGTCGGTTAAGGAGAAGCAGGCTTCGCCTCCTTCGTCTCCGATGTCGTGCCTCGACTTCCCGAGGCCACGCGTGAATCAAACGCGCCGTTTTGGGGACTATAAACGGCGCAGTTTGCCGGTGGTAGGATATCCGATTAGATACCGCGGCGTGGAGGAGAGGAATCCGAGGATTTACTACCACTGCTGTGCTCCGCTGCGTAGTAATTCGAACTGAGGAGCAAGCTGATGATTACGACCACAGAGAAATTTGATTTTGGTTTTTTAATTTTTTTATCTTCTTTTTCCAACGAGCATACGAGAAGGAAGACGATAGAATACAAATGAATTTCCACCACGAAAAATTGTTTTCGAAGGCCAAAAAAAAAGAGACAAAACAAATTCCCAACGCCTTTCGTTTTTTGCAGTGCGTTGTGGATTGTGTCCTCTAGTCAATTCCTTTTATTTTTATTTTTCCATTTCTCTTCCATTTTTTTGGGGTTCTTTTGCAATCATTTTCCGATAGACGCCGTTACTTGAGTTACGTCGTCGTTGTCTCGTTGATGTGTTAACGTTATCCTTGCGGCGTTTTAGTTTTTGTTCCGTTAGGCGTAGTTTGCGTTCCGTCCACGCGAAGATTGGTTCCGTCTACGACTCTATTTTCTCTGTTTTTATTACTTTGCATTTATTAGTTTTGGTTTCTTTAATTTAATGAATTCTAAAGTTTGATTTCGTAATTGCAGGGCGGAGAAGGCGGGATAAAAGCATTGGACCACGAATGACCTTGTTGAGCGTGCCGTAATTTGCATCTATGGCGACATAAAGGACATTAATTATCCCTTTGAAAAATTATATAAGAAAGTGGTCCCGAAAATGGCTATTAAAAAGTAAATGAAGTTAATATAAAATCAAGCTACTAAATTGATAACGAAGAAAGGGGGATGAATGTGTCTCACAAATCTATAAATATATGACATGACGATGGAATGACATGAAGTTGTTGAACAAGTGGACAAGTGGGGAAGGAGATTGGGACATTTCTTGGTCATATTAAACGTGGCTTGTAAATAGATGATCGGGTTGGAAGTGTAACGCATAATCATATCAACTTGGCCTGTAAATGCTGGATAGTTGACAAAATATATTGGAACACTGCAAATAAATATTTTAAAATGTGAGGATAATAATAATGCATACAGTCGAGGAGCTTCTGCAAATTGTCGAGAATGTGGGTAAAACTATTTTTTATGTGGTTGGGAATCAGAAATTTGGGTAGATGGCATGAACCAAGAAGTACTAGTCCCGTCGACTAAAATTGAGATTCAAATTCGTTCTTATTTCGACGGGAATTACGATAGCATTGTGCGTGAGCTAAATAATAAGAAAAAGATCAAATAAGGAAATGAAATTTAAAAATAACTAATTTGATTTTCCCCACTAAATCGTGGGGAAAGTGTGTAGGAAACAAAATGAAAGAGTTCCGATAGCTAATTTTATTGGATCCTCTCTCCCACTCATTTCATCAAAACATTTCCTTATCTATTACGTAATAACCAACAAAAACAAAGAATTAGCATTTCTTTGACAATAATTTTCTTGTCCCATCAAATTCCAAGCTGTAATTTCAGAGAGCTCAAAATCAGGAACAATCTAAATCATTCGATTAATGAAATTATTAAGTGGTTAAGAATAGAGATGTAACTTCAAAAAAGAAAAGGACAAAGATGCAACTGGTAATAATGATTCTATTAAGTTGCAACACATCTGTGCTACCACTCATGGAGCTAAGAGTACAACTAGTTGATGCTTAATAGTAGATGGCGGTTAATATCAAATTTGTATATGCTATGAAAGTGGATTGTGCAGCGTATCACTGTGGAAAGAATCATTTTCTTCACACATAAATAAGTTAGTTTTGAAGAGAAAAAACTGTGAATCTCTCTAATTGGTGAATAACTTAAAAGTCTAAAAAAAATCAACAAAGACTAGTCTATGTGGTGGTAAATGTGAGATCGGTTCGCTTTGACGAATCGATCCGAACCACAAAAAATTATTGTGTTTCTATTTCTCTTTAATCATCTTATTCATTCTTGAATTGATCATAACCCCAAGCATATAAAATTTTATTCGATGGTCTATGTGATATTATATTAATTAATGTTAGATGTAAATATTTTATTTTGTATATAACTTGAGAAATTTGGTTATAAGTTGGTGATTTGTGTTTTTAAAATCATATCAAAAGTTTTGAGCATAAAAAGATTTCTTATCTATATTAAAAGTACATTATTATAACAATATTAATAACGTTGATTGTTTTTAATTTTGAAGAGACTCCGTAAATGACCATTAGACAACGATTGCTATTTCAGATTTCGTTTAAACCTTCTTGAATTATTTGATGGGCCTTGAGCCCATATGTGAGCGAAACTTTCAACCAAAAACTAGGCCCAACAAACCTTGAAAACGATGGAAAACCGAAAGCTTCCGGTATGATCTTGGGCCTTGGCCTTGCAATTAAAAAAGAAAAATTCAAACGTCGAGATTACCTTACATTACATGTTTTATCATAATTAATCCTTTTATTTTTATTTAAGAACATAATTACTTTCCTTATCAACCATGACGCATGAATTAGAAATAAATGATAAAACTCAATACACTTCTCAAGAGTGTGAATGTAAGAAGGGTCAAATTGATCTATTATTTTCTTAGTATTATCCCAAGAGTTTTCTTTTTGAGTAAGAAACATGTATAATATTTAAATTAGTACGTATCGAAGTTTATATATAGTAGTCATATTTCGAGTTCTTATACTCAATTTACTCTATTTTCCATAGTTTTATTGAGAGAGTAACGCCAACGCGGCTAACGGATACGCGGATTGTGTTTATATCTCTGCTCAGATTTCGGTAGCCCTTTTTTTCTTTTGTGATTGGTATCAATACTTTGGATCATATTGAAATAGTAAAAACCCGTTGCGATTTGTTTGCTGAAAATTTGGTAGACTGGTTCTTCTTCTCCTTCTTCTTATCGTTTTTTTTCTCAGTGTTATTTACGGAGAATTCGTTGATTATGCAACAATTGGCTTTTGCGATTTTCTTTTCACCGGTATTTCTTTTGTGATTAGGGCTTCTGTGTTTAGCGGCTTACCTGGGACGCGATTCGAGTCTGTAGCTATGGACGCTTCTTCTAATATCGTCTTCAAGGTATCTGATTTACCGTTACCCCTTTGTGCGTTGCGTGTGTTTGGTTTCTAATTTAATCCCAAATTCTTCTGTTTGTTGCTTTTTTTATTACATCTTTTTCTTTTTGAAGAATATTATATCTGCTCTTGGGATATTGTGTTTGGTGGAATACTTTTGTTGCTGCTATCACCGAGTTTCGATTTATTGGGCAATTCTGTGCCCAAAATTGCTGTTTTTTTTATTATTTAATTGTCTTTGCATAGACACTTCGTAGTGTTGTGAAATACTGACTCTCTGTGATCTCATAACATCCAAAATTATGCAGGTCTCATACGGGACTGACCTCAGGCGTTTCAACGCAAGGGTTCTTGGTGGTGAAATGGATCTCGGCATCAACGGGCTTCGAGAGAAGATAAATTCCCTCTTCGGTTTTTCTCACGATGCTGAGCTCATGTTGACATACATCGATGAGGACGGTGACATCGTGACTCTTGTTGACGACGACGATCTCTGTGACGTGGTGAGGCAGAGACTGAATCCCATTAGGATCTCCGTGAAATTGAACCCCGAGAAAGATTCAAAGACCTCCAACACTTCGAGTGGATCTTCTCAGAAGAAAGACCCTCTTCAGAATCTGAATGATTCTATCACTGAAGTGTCAAAGACTCTGCCAAAGGCAGCCCGTGAGGCACTGAAACTCCTGTCCTCTGCTTTTACATCCAAAGCACCCGAAGTTGCTCCCGTTGCTGCTGAGGTTATCAACGGGTTTGCCAAAATGGGCTTATCCTTTCGTGCACAGACTCCCGAGTCTCGAGCTGCAGAGGGCTCAAGCAGTGGCGTGGCTACGAATGGTAAAGAGGAGAAGTGGAAGGTTCCAAGTGAGGCAACAAAGGGAAAGGAGAAGGCCGCTGAATCCACTGTTGCTCCACCACCGGCTCTCGTTGACTGCAGGAAGTCTTGCTCCAAGAAGGAAAAGCTGAAGAAAGACAAATTCAAGAGCATTAGCGGGTTTTGTCCGAACAAGAAGCCTCATATGCCTGTAAGGAAGCTTGGTGGGTCCTATACCGTTCTTCCCTCTGGTGAGCCCAATCCTCTGAAGGAGGGCAATGGTGGAAAGACGGGAAATTTAGCCCCTTTTGGCTTTTATGGTTATCGGGGCCCAATTTGGTCCCGTCCCCCTTTTGATCTCAATCAACCAGCTCCTGGTGGCCCATTTTCTGGAGTATCTTATGGGAGTACTTCAGCTTCGTCGCAAATCCCGTCCCCGATGATCCACCGTGGCGTTCAGTGCGATGGATGTGGTTCATATCCTATTGTTGGTCCTAGATACAAGTCAAAAGTGTACGGAATTGTACACTTGAGTTTATTAACTCTCTCTCTCTCTCTCACTCACTCTCCCTCCCTCTCTCTGCTAATGGGCTTCTAATTATGCAGGAGAACTGACTATGACTTGTGCGCGTTCTGCTTCCCGCAAATTGGCAATGAAACTGAATATACCAAAATGGAGCTGCCCCCAGTTTACCCGCATCCAACGCCTTTTTGGCAGATGTCTGATCCCGTAAGCACTATGTTTTTGTAACAATGTTTCTTGCTCATTGTCCTGTTGTGGGTATTGTTTAATCTGCTAATTGTATTTCTCTACCTTTTTCTTTTTTTTTTTATATTACGATGACGCGCAAAAATTTTACCTCAGCTTTCAAAGAGTTTCGAGGCGAAATCAACTGCGTTGAAGCTCGACAGCCGCTTCGTCGTAGACGTGAATATAACGGACGGCACCACGATGGCACCTTTGACTCCCTTCACTAAAACATGGCATATGAAGAACAACGGCACTACCGTGTGGCCCGAGGGGACCAGTCTCCTTTGGATCGGAGGGGATAAATTGAGCGATCAATCTTCTTTTGAAGTTGCGGTGCGTCGTTGAAATCTACGGTTTCTTTTTCTACTTGGGTTAATTATTTTTTTAGTCGATTAACGGGTGGTGGCATTATAGGAACCGGGAATTTAGGGGGTGGCATTATACGGACAATAACTTTTAGATTAAGCAATTTAGGAACATTCTACGCTGGAACCCTAGATTTTGTCCCAAAATTGTTTAGTTTTTAAAGTTATTGTCCGTATAATGCACCCGCTAAATTCGTGGGAACACTAGATTGTATGCCGGAACCCTAGAATTTGGGGTAAAATCGAGGGTTCCGGCGCATAGTGATCCTAAATTGCTTAATTTTGAAAGTTATCGTCCGTATAATGCCACCCCCTAAATTGTATGTCCTTGTAATGCCACCACCCTTAAATTACAGGACTAAAAAATTCACCCTTTGTACTTCTATTAGTCGTCTTACATGTGGGTGCCTACTTCTGATATTGTATTTTCGTGCTATGATTCAAACAATCAGCTTTATTATTTCCATGATTCAAATAATTTACAACAACTTTTTTCGTGGAATTAAAGGTCCCCCGCGGTGGGTTGCCTGTAGATCACGAGCTTCATGTTTCGGTGGATTTCACAGCTCCCGAGATCCCCGGTGGCTATATATCCTACTGGAGATTGGTTTCTCCCTCGGGGGAAAAATTCGGTCAACGCGTTTGGGTTCTCATTCAGGTCCACGGATATCAAATGGCCTTCGCTTTTATTTTTCTTCTTCCAATTTTGCTCCCTTTCAACTATTTTTTTCTACGAATTACGTGTAGGTCGATGCGTCTGTTGAAGGAGTAGAGCCCGAGATCTTTCCGATGGACTTGCCCCCAAAAACCACCACCAACGTTTCGAGCGTTGTTGATGAAACTGCAAAGAGCCCGAATCCCGAGCCGACCCTGGAAGGTGGTGGCTGCACCGAGCCCGATAATTTCAATGAAAAAATGGCACAGTTAATAAAAACCCTTATTTCCTCGTTACCTGAAGATGGCCAAGAACCGATGCTCACCAAGCCCTCATTAGTTCTTGATGATCTTGTCTCTTCGGTTGACATGCCTGCACCACGCATGCCCGAGCCCGAGCCCATTAGTGAAAAGCTCAATTTGGTTTCTTCAGCAACCGATGAATCTCTTGAAGAACCCATTGCTGAACCGGCACGAGCATCTGCCCCCGATGATGAGGAAAGGCTTCTCTGGGAGCTCAAACAAATGGGATTCGATGAGGTGGACGTCAACAGGGAGGTGCTGAGGAGGTGCGGTTACGACTTGGAACGAGCGGTGGAGGAGCTTTGTGGGCTCTCCGAATGGGATCCGATCGTTGACGAGCTGGAGGAGATGGTGAGTTTTGATTTTCTATCTATATATATATGATTTCGATTAGTTGTCATCATGTAACTAGTGTAATTAGCGTGAGTTGTGGTTAAGTTTGTTGATGCACAAATATATTATATCCATAATTGGTGCCACCAGGGGTTTCATGACACTGAGATGAACAAGGCGCTGCTGAAGAAGAATGGTGGGAGCATTAAGCGTGTTGTCATGGATCTTATTGCTGCCGGAGAAGAAGATGATGATGATGATGATGATGATGAGAACTAATACTGCTGCTTCGCATATGCTTTGCTCTTTATGTTTGATTTCCCTTTTTACTTGCACCAATAAATGCAGAGATGCATGAACTTTTGCTTACTACCTTTTACATTCTGGTTTTTCCGGTTCTTGGTTTGTTCCTTGTTTTTCATGGTTTCTTGGCATCTTATTTGGGCTTGTAATAAAAAAGATTATTTATAATTACGGTTCTATTATTACTATATTATTATTATTATTATTACTATTATTATTATTATTATTATCATTTGTTAACTCGGGTACTGTCATTGGCACGGACCAAGTAAAAACAGCAAAGTACACCAATTGGGTAAATCCCTGTTGCAAAATTCAATCAAGATATGGAAACCTATGAATGAATCAATTTTGTGACATGTATTTATACTCTTTTATTAATGGCCAAGATAAGTTAAAACCGTCAATTTGATGTATTCAATAGTCAATTATATTTTTTCCTACAATTTATAATTTATAAAAAATAATCCATGTTGCTAACTAATAAAAACTGTCGTTTATCAATTTCTTTACCTTTTTTTATTATTGAAAGTTCGTTTCAATTATTTAACTAATAAACTATATAAAACAATATATATAAATATATACACGTATGAGTGTGCATGAATACTAGTATATAAAATTGACACATTAGTCGTAATCACAACTAAGGCATCCTTGGTTTTATTATATTTGATAGGTAATTCTATTTACATCCTCTGTATTTACTAAATATATTCATATCTATTATTAAAAGTAAATAGCATTAAATAATGTGTATTTCCATGTTTGACTAAGTTTTAATGTATAAGTGTAATGTTAATTTCAATTTTTTTCCGCGAATAATATAACTAGAAATCCATGCACACTCTATGCGTGCAACAACGATTTAATCCATCGTTTCTCAGACGCTTTATGAGGGCGTCTTCGATTATGTTAATTTATTCCTGTTCATGCATGTTTTTTATTTCGAAAATGGTGGCATAGTAGTTTTTAAAATTGTGTGGTGGATGAGAGCAATTTCTATACATTAATGATATCATGCATAGTGTTTTTCTTTTCATTTTCATTTAATAAAATGGTGGAAGAGTAATGACTCGTTCATGATACATAGTGAGCTCAATATTTTTGCTTTTTTCCTAAATTATTAATCAAATGAAAATTTTGATTGGTTAATAGTGATACACCAAGTGACAGTTGTTAACTTGACTCCGTGATTAATAAAAGAGTATAAATTTAATAAAATTATGAAGGATAATGCTCGTTTATGATACATAGTGGGCTCAATATTTTTACTTTTCCCCTAAATTATTGGTTAAAGGAATGATTGGTTAATAAATAAAAGTGATTAAACCAAATGACAGTTTTTAACTTTGACTTCATGCTTAACAAAAGAGTATAAATGTAATATTACTAACTTCTTTTTTTCTTATAAATAGATAATTATATATTTTAGGCCTGCAAAAAAATATGTTTTTTTGTCATATTATTTATAGAAATCTATAATATAGGAATATTAAAGTATTTATATATAATTGTGTATTTGACCAAATTAACTTATAAATTTTTTTATTGTATAAGTTAATAAGATATATGATGAATTGTGATTATTTTTATTAAAACGTGTAGACTAATTTAAAAATATAATATTATTAATGCGATGTTTAAATGAAAAATATTTAATTAAAAAATTATTATTGTTGAACTGTTGATTATCTTTTTTTCAAGAAATTATTGCTGAATTCAAGAGGAAAAAAATTAGAGAAAGTAAAATTTACAAATTTTATGTTATTTTAAAAAATGTAGAATGGAAAGGGGGGTGTGAATAACATTTTTCACCAAACACCCTATTTGATTTGCTAAGGTTTCATATCATATTTTCTCTCCGCGCGCGTGCAAATTAAACGAATACTCTCGATTTATTTCTAGGGTTTTGCAACTCTCCACAAAATCATGACATTTATTGTATGAATTCACCGATCTGATGCAATGTCGACCATCGAAGCCAGTGTTCCAATGGATATTTGCATTTCAAAACCCGTCAAATGTAATGGAGTCGAACAAGTCTTCGATCCACCAGCTGAGCAATTAGCTCAGCCCGATCCACCACCCGCGGAAGAGAATCCGGGCGCGCCACCCGTGACGCCTCTTAGTCCTTCCCCTCTGTTGCAGGGAGATAAAGTTTTTGTTTCAGGTAAGCACGTAAAAATTATGTCAGCGGGGGTTGAGTTATCCAATTTATCGTCTCCTTTAGCGGTAATGAAAATGAACTGTAGTTCAAGTTTGCATTTTTTTGCAGAATTTGCTTACTTATTTTCGGAATTTTCGAATTGCAACAGTTGAAGTTTTAGTGAAGTCTTCGAGCGTGGCTAGAACTGATGATGTGCGAACTGCCGTAGAAAGGTACAATTTAAACTAGTGCCAGATAAAATTTTAGGATCTGGTTGTTGATTTTGGTTTTATGCTTTAGTGCTACTGTTAATCACGCATATGGATTCATTTAATTGAAGATATGAGATTGTACGATTGCGTGCAGTATGCTGGAAAAGAGAAGCATGAGCTACACTGATGGTCCAATTCCTATTCCCTTGGATGATCAGTTTCTTGTGGACAATGTTCAAAGGATATGTATATGCGATTCAGGTGATTACCTTATATGACTGAGGTTGATTTCCTTTTGAAAAGATTTGTCTTGACGTGGATTGCCGCTTCATTGTTTTCCCATAAATTTGTGCTCGTATAGACAGAGGATAAGGTTGTTGCGTATATTGCTTTATTGAACATCTTAACTCTTGCTGTTCTCTGCAGATGTCTGGGTGGAAAATCGTGATATTCTCTTGTTCTGGCAAGTCAAACCTCTTGTGCATGTTTTCCAGGTTAGTTCTGCCTTGTATCTGCTTAAACGGAATTTTTTCTTAAATCTTCCATTTTCTTGGTTATAATGCTTGGAAATACTTCTTCGCAACGACGCTTTTGATCATTTTTGGAATCTCCGATTTTCCTGAAGCTTATATTCACCTCTATTTCTTTTAAAGCATTAAATTGTGAACATAAACTACATAAATTCACTCTCCATTAATTTTAAACAATAAACGTTTCGTAATTTGATTGATAGGCTTTTGTAAGTTGTGTAACTTTTGACTTTTCAGCTCAGTGAAGAAGGGCCATGTGAAGAACTAAACAATGATGGTCAACTAGCTAGCTTCGACGAATGGATCCTTCCAGCTAAGGAATTTGATGGCATGTGGGAAAGGTTTGCATGATCATATCAGATTTGTGAATCAACAAAGTAGAAAACTTGGAAACATGATATTCGTCATCCGTATATTGTGCAGCTTAATATATGACTCTGGTCTAAAGCAGAGATTATTGAGATATGCGGAAAGTGCATTGCTTTTCACTGAGAAGGGTGTAAGCTCTTTCCTTGTATCGTGGAACCGGTTAGTATAACCAGATACTCTTGTCCATTTTTGGCCATATCTATATGAGAACGGGGACAATAATATATCTATATAATCTGTGATAAATCTATCGATTTCGTGTCAATATATGTATCTTGTGCAGAATTATTCTTCTTCATGGGCCTCCAGGCACAGGCAAGACATCTCTTTGCAAAGCCTTGGCACAAAAACTCTCAATACGTTTTAGCTCAAGGTTATGCAGTGTAGTGAACAACTTCTTTTCAACAACTTAATAATAACTTCTGAGCTGACTTTTTCTTGTTTTGGCTATTCTTTGAATAATCAGATACTCACAGTGCCAGTTGATAGAAGTCAATGCACATTCCTTGTTTAGCAAATGGTTTTCCGAAAGTGGGAAGTTGGTAAGTCTCGCTGCCTCTTTAAATACTATTCAATCTAGTTTTAGTCATTCAGTCTTATGCTAAATTTCTATTTATGCGGACATGCAAAAAATCAAACCGTTTTCATCTCTCTACTTATGGAGCAACGTATAATCCCAGCGAAACCCCAAAAAAAAAGTAACATTTTCTTGCGCAAACCGTGGTATGGCGCGCTATAGCGTACACCAATTGAAAATATGCGCGAGAGGTCACTTGTAAAAGCGTATTATTAGTTTCTGTTTGCTGCCAGTATAATCACTTCCATCGTTAAAATTTCAATTAGATGTACCATTTACAGTAATTACATCCGTGTGAATTGAATATACACTCAGGTAGCGAAACTTTTCTCCAAGATTCAGGAAATGGTTGAGGAAGAGAACTGTCTCGTATTCGTCTTGATTGGTGAGAATCACAATGATGCTTTTCTTTCTTTGCTGTGGCTGCATTATATTAAACACTACTACATAAACTAATTCACGGTGAAACACACTGCAGATGAAGTCGAAAGCCTCGCTGCAGCACGAAAAGCTGCTCTATCTGGCTCCGAGCCATCGGATTCCATCAGGGTACTCCTTCGATTCTTACATAAAACTTTCGGCACTCGATGCTTTTCTCCCGTTAACGGCCTCTTTCTCAGGTTGTCAACGCTCTCCTAACCCAGATGGACAAGTTGAAGTCTGCTCCTAACGTAATAATTCTAACCACATCAAACATAACAACTGCTATAGGTAAGTAAGAATATCTTCTCCCCTAAATGCGATTAGCAGCAAAGCATATTTCTGGGAATCTTCATTGATTTATATCAAAATCATTCTGTTGCAGATATAGCTTTCGTGGATCGTGCCGATATAAAGGCTTATGTTGGGCCTCCTACGCTACAAGCACGTTATGAAATTCTACGGTCTTGTTTGCTGGAGCTTCTAAGAACAGGAATACTATCGAGTTCTCAGGTCCCCGATACCTGCTACAAAGCTGCTGTGTATCATCAAAATCCTATACTAGTATATAACCACTAATATAAAATACTGAAATTCATGCAGGATATTATTAGTGACCACCTTCTTCCAAATTTCACTAGTCTGAGAGAACAACTGAGTACTCCCACGATGCAAGAGGCTGCTGCAACCTCATTAGACCTTTGTAAGCAACTTCTCGATGCTGCTGAAGCTTGCGAGGTAAATTATGTCGGGGGCTCTTTCGTAAAGTTGTTAAAAGATAGTGGAAACACGATTTGCATTACGTTACATCAATTTTCAGGGATTGAGTGGGAGATCGCTGAGGAAACTTCCGTTTCTAGCTCATGCAGCCCTTTCGAATCCGTTCTGCTGCGAACCCGGGATTTTCTTGCGTAAAATGATCGAAACGGCTAAAAGGGAACGTTCGGAGATACCCGAGTGAGTTGAGGTAAAACATACGTGCGTTGTTATAGATAAAGCCTCGTTTTTATTTGAGAAAAAAAAAACGAGCTCTATAGGAATTGTATCGGTGTGAACTTTTAAAAAATTTGATATATTTTATTTTTTGGAATAGTAGAATATAAAATCTGATATAAAGGTATTACTATTTAATGGGTATCTTACGCATCACTCTAAAATTGTCCACCACGCGAGTCTTACCTTTCACCTACTTGGTGGCTGGGCCCCACGGAATCCACCTTTAGAAAAACCAAAGGCGTGCTAATTGCTGTTGCGCTTTTTTCGTATTGAAACTATTTTTTCTACTATTCATGGAAATGTGGGGATTTTTCGTGTCTTCTTTGAGATATGAGATTCATGTCTGTAAGTCATAGTAATTCTATTGCATTCATATAAGAAAGATTATATTTTTTTCGATCTTTAATGCTTAGAATAATATTTTCATAAAAATTGTCAATAGTCGACCAATTATCCGATATAACGCGACAAATTGTTTGAGTGTCCCGGTGATAGCTTAAATACAAGAAACTTAAAATTGAATTATTAGCAAACACTGGCTAGCTAATTAGGCAGTTTGTAACTTATATAGGGTTTGGTGGTATGTATCATCATAGTAGGTTCGTGTTTTTTCTTGATCAAATTTGAGGACTTTCACGTCATGAATGTGGGGTAATTTTCCCTTTTTATGTACACCATATGATAAATAGGAATATTCGTTCGCTCATTTCCGCCAACCTGGAACATCTTTTGGAATTTCAGAAAATCTTGCAAATTTTGTAGCATTCAATATACATTTCATATATTTTATATTTAAAACTCATTGGATAGTTCGAAAGACATCGAATAAGCTCAGATTTTGGACTCTTTAAATTACGATATGTTTGTCAGTTATATTTTGGAAGTACCATGATGAGCGGGGAATAGTTTTAAAATACAACTTCCAACCCTAGCACTGGCAATGAAATCGATTTTGCATCTTGTGTATATGTTAATAAAGATAAAATTATAAAATTGGTTCACTAAGTATACCAGTTTTTGTTCCACGTTAGATTTCCGACGACTTTGGCCGAAAAATTGATCGGTGACTCAATTTTATTAAGATATAAAAGTTAGTGACTTATGCTTGCAACTATTAAAAATAGTGATCCAAAAATGAAAAATGGAGTGACTCAAATTTATAAATTTTTGATATATTATATATTATTTTATATGTGCATATATTAAACGTACATGCGGAAAATAGCCAACAACGAGTCTCATTTATATACATATGGTGCGATCGAGGTTTGGTGTTTCATTGAATGATCATTACCATAAATGTAATGGTGTGTATAACAAATCAATAGATGAATCTACCTCAACAAAGAGGCTTGTCGTGATAAAGTGTGTACAAAAGAAAATATGTTTACATCCACGGCCAAGCCCTTTTTGTGACCACCATTAGAACGAAAAAGAAGACAAAGAGCTAAAAAATTCTAATGTATAAAACAAAAAGTTGAAACTAAAAATCCCTTTTGAAATGGTAGACACTAATAAAAAAATGATTAATAAATAAAATGTACTTTAAAAAAGAGGTGTAGTAGCCCAGCCTTTAAGACAACAATGCAAGATTTTCAGTTCCTTTTCTTGCATCTCTCCTTGTCATGTGGTGAAACGTGCCCTTCACTGCAAAATTAAAGAAAGAAAACTACTTGCATGCGCATATATATATATATATATCATATATATATATATATACATATAGGGGTTTGTTACATTACCTCTCTAACACTACACACGCACAAACACCTCCACTTGGTGTTTAGTTTTAACATTTATGCAGATATGTTGAGGACACCAATGTGCAAGCTTTTCTTGTTAGCTTTGATGAATCCATACATTCTGTCAAATTCTCACGATCATGGATGATTTAATTCAAGTTCAAGAATGCAATATTGGAGATGATATGTTCTCCAAAGCATCTGCTCTCGTAAGCAAAGGGGAATTACATACTCCTGGTCCGATCAAAACCTATATCTATATCTATATCTATCTATATATATATAATATAGTTCTCAGTCTATTCTCTTTTTTTATCTTTCTTTTTCTTTTCATGCACTATGTAGAGTTCATGTAGTTTCTGATGTTCTGTTGTTTGCCTGCTGTTGTACTACGGCAGGCTTATAAATATTTGAGTGACTTTTCTACTATATTTGATGATTTTCCATCTACTAATCATATTGACATGTTTGATAATGAGCTTTTTTTCTGATATATGTATGATTAATTTGTTCTATTACATACTACAAGTGGCAAAAAGATATGTAATAAATGCTTGCTACTCTCAGTACGAAACTAAAGTTTATGTCTAAATCTCAATAGGGGAACTGTTATAATTGCTTAAAAAGATAAAAGCAAAACATTCTCTATATATACACACATTTGACATATCATATGAGGCCATAAATATAGTCCAAGCATGACCTTGTTAACACAATCTCCCGTCTCAAAATGATGATTATGTAGGTTTGGGCTTAAGTATTAATTATTTTAATATAATAACGGGCCATTGATATTAATAACACAGGTCCAACAAGCAAATTGACCTTTTAGCCAACTTGGAGCAAAATAATTAGCTAATAATAGTCAACGGGTTTTTGATTTTTGTAGATATTTGGTTCGATCGAGCTGCGATATCTCAACTCAATTGGCTTTTGAAAAAGGTTAATTTCCACCCTTTGTTATCAGCTCAGCGGATACGGAACCTCTCCTTTTTTATTTATTGATTGATAATATATCATTGAAGGGAAATTACATAGGTCAACGGTTTAATACAACTACACCCACAATTTAACCCCTTATCCACTTACTTGGATGCAATGACGTCACTAATTTATTTAATTTAAAGAATATCGCCTATTGTTGTCCGGTAAGGACAATCTAAGTAGTCGAGACGTGATAACCCAAAAGGAAATGTCACCGGTTAGATTATACATAATTTCATTGTCATCAGTGTATGTGTGAACTTTGGACGGAAAATACGGGTCAGAGGATTATTTACGCTGAATGAAAGCAAATAATCGATAATAAAGTGTGAGTCCATATTCAATTGGAGTGCGAGAATTGCGGTGGTGTTGTGTTGAAGATACAATTGTCTAAAAATAAAATCGCATCTTATTATGTGTAAAATCTAAAAGAAAAAATAATTAAATTAGATTCCAATAAACACTACTTAAAGAAATTAAAATTCTTGATAAATTAAGAGCGGCATCGTACCAACTGCCTCGATCGTACAATGTTTGATCTTTAGTGAACTCATGATATATAACAATTATAATAGTAATTAGATATCTTTGTAGCGAAAATTCCAGTAGGACCTATAACCAAGTTGTCGACATATATAGAGAGAGAGACAGAGTTAAACATGTCCCAAGTCACACGAAACTCTACACTAAAAAAATATAATAGTCAACTCCTATATGAAAGCTTTAAAAAAAAGAAAAAAAAACTCGTGCCCCTGCCTTCTGGAGATGCTTTTGGGCTATTCCATTAATTAAATATCACAAAAAATACAAATAATAATAATAATTAAAAAAGAAAACTCACAGCCAGTTTTCCTGTATAGTTGTATTTGTATGGTTGACTTTTTAATTTCTTGCAATCACAGCCCTTTGCGGATTCCTAAGGTGAATAAACGAGATTCAAGCCTTATATACTCCCTATTATAAATATATCAGGATCCCCTTTAACGTTTCCTCATCTTCAGCAAAATCATTAAATATCCATTTGGATTCTCTTGAAGATTCTTACATCGATCCAAAGAACACACACGAAGCAAATCCATGGCCAGCCACAGCTTCCTCGTTTCCTTGATCTTGTTTTCATGTCTCTCTGCAACTTGCTACGGCAACACTCTCTCTACCCTGCCGAAGACCCTTCTCGTCACAGCTTCTCCTACCCCAGGACAAGGTATTATGTTTATGTAATAAAAATTCAGTCCATGAATTTAGGATGAAAACCCTCAATTTTGGATTTTTTAAGAGGCGTATTTTTCTCCATGTTGTAAAAATTGATCTAGGCGGCCGCCGACTGGGGCCATTAACCGTGGTGAAAATCGCCTCGGCGCGATTAATCGGTCTATGGATTTTTTTTTTCAGAAAATAGAAAAAAAAAGGAATATTTATGTACTAACGTTATTCTGTTGTGTCACTAGATTGATATTCTTTCGATACAATTTTACTTTGACAGAATGTCACCATATTTTGACATATAAAAAATAAAAATAATGAAAAATAAGTATATCGTCTAACTTCTTCTGTCTATGAACCGCCTATACCTCGGCGGCCCATACAATATTGATTTTTCCTCATTCGAAGCCATAAATATCTAATCGTCATTTTTTTTTGTCTCTCAGTCCTAAAAGCCGGCGTCGACAACATCACCGTGACGTGGTCCTTCAACGGGACTGTCGGCGCCGACTCGTCCTACAAAACCGTGAAGGTGAAGCTCTGCTACGCGAAGATCAGTCAGAAAGACCGCGCGTGGAGGAAGAAAGTAGACGAGCTCAAGAAAGACAAGACGTGTCAGAAGACCATCGTCGCGAGGCCCTATGCCGCCGCCTCCAACACCTTCACGTGGCTCGTGCAGAGGGACGTCCCCACGGCCACCTACTTCGTGCGGGCCTACGCGTTCGACTCCGCCGAAGCGTACGTCGGCTACGGACAGACCTCGGATGGCGTCGGCGCAAACCTCTTCAACGTCGAGAGCATCTCCGGGCGTCACACGTCCCTCGACATCGCCTCGATCTGCTTCTCGGTGTTCTCCATCGTGTCCTTGTTCGGGTTCTTCATCCTCGAGAAGAGGAAGGCCAAGGCCGCTGCTTCGAAGCAGTGATCGCGGTGGTGGTGGGTGCTCTTGTTATATTTATTACCTGTTTTCTTATGTTGTCTCCTCTGACGATGTATTTATTGTATTAGCAAGTGATGTGCGTGTATGTGTGTTCTTTATTAACACGAGACTTCCTTTTTGTGTGTGCTTCTGTTGAAGATATCTATCTTATCTGGTTTGTGTCTGTAAAAGAGGCATTATTTCATGGGACGACTTTTCTCTTCAGTTGTAACAAAAAGCTCATTGAATTCGAGCAACGACGGTAAAAGAAAATACGAGACAAACAATTTTACGTGGTAGTTCACCCAGAGAATTGGGCTACTCCACAGGCATTAAATGTTAGTCCGAAATTACTCTTGTGTCCCATTTCAAACTAAATACAAGAAAGTGTGACTCACTCAAATTGTGATTTTTCCATCACCACAGCGACGAAGACATGATCATGCAGAAGATCATTTCATTACAACTAAGCCTACGATTGTATCTATGATCGCATCGTTACCTTAAAAAAAAAAGAATCACCTGAAAACCATCTCGTGGCTCTTCATTCGATCCGAGCCGTGCAGAATCAGCCGGTCCCGAAACAAATCCACGCGCCCGAACGCGTTCGTCCCGTTCGGGCACTCCAACGCCGCCTCGAGGACGCGATGATGAACCCCGTAAGAATCCACCGCGTACCCTCCCTTGTGATCGTGCCCGGAGAAACAAGCCTTCACGCAATCGTATCTGTGTATAACCTCCAACACTTCGTCGTAATTCCACAGCAAGGCCTCGTTCGAAGAGGCACGGGGATACAGAGGGAGGTGGCAACAGACCACCACCCTCTGGTCCGAGCCCGAGGCCTCCTCGAGCACGCGGTCGAGCCACTCGACCTGCTCGCTCCCAACCGCCCCGTTGAACATCAGGAACCTCCGGTCGAGCCCGCCGAGCCCGTCGGGGCTGTTCTTGTCTTGATTCGGATTCTTCTCGCGTAGCAAATTCAGGGCTTTTCTCGCGTTCGGGTGGTCTTTTTCCCAGCCGATCGCGCTGACGTCGTACGCGTCGAGGACCACGAACCTGAACCCGGGGTCGGGGGTAAATTCGTAATAAGCGAGGCAGTCTTTTCTTCGAATGTTGAGCAGAGGGAGGAGCTTTTCGCGGGGGAGGTTGTAGAGGCAGTGGTTTCCGATCATGTGGTGGACGGGGCCGGTGAATCGGTTGAACTCGTGGAGGATTCTTTGGATCGAGATTAGGGATTGGTCTTTCGGGCAGAAACCGTCGACGGTGTCACCGAAGTTTAGGACGAATTTGAGGTTGTTGTGGCTGTTCCAGTTTTGGACGGCCCGCTGGAGGACGAGGAGGCTGTGCCTGTAATAACGGGGGACTCCGAGGAAGGAGCGGCCGTCGGGGATGTCCGCGTATTGGACGTCGGAGATTACGCCGAAGGAGACGAGTGGTTGCTTCGCGTGCACGCTGATGATCCCCCCGTTCGCGTATCCCATTGGGGCGGAGAAAATTGAAATCCCGAAAAAAAAAAAGTCTGTAAGAAGAAAAAGGAGATCCTAAGTTGTGTTTGCTGTTTGTTTTCAGGCATTGAATGATCTGAAACACAGCATTATTATGTCCACGCACACATACACAAAGACACGGAGAATCAGAATCTGAATTGGGGGGCGATGAGTTTTTTTTTTTTTTTTGGGGGGCCTTTTTCTTGCATTGAATTTGTTTTCTAACACAGCAATCGACTTATTGAGGATTTCAGTTCAGACACACGCAGCTCGTACGTGGATCTCTTCTAACAGACCTCAGGAAACGAAGAACACGAGGATCAACGCAAAGAAAGGGGAGAAAAAACCTACATTGATTAATGCGTAGTCTAAAAATCGGAAAATCTCAATAATCGATGGTAGGTCGGTGCGAATAGGAGATTCTATCACTGAAACGCACTGACGGTGTAAGAAAATTGCAGAGAAACTCAAAAGGAAGAGTGGATTGAGAGCTTACGTTTCGAGGGATCCAACGCTCCAATGGCGCAGGGTTCGCTGTGGAGACGGAGAGAGGACACGGAAATACGAGGTGGTAATTAATTTTGTGTTATTTATGGCGTTCTCGTTTTGTTATTAGTTCCCTTAATTACGAAGGCCACGTGTGTTCAGTTACGTCGGTGACTTCAAGGAAGAATCCTACATCAGAAGATGCGCGTAACAATTCAGATTCCTAGTTGTAATTTATGATTCGAAATAGTACTCTATCCATACTCACATATGGGTGTGCTACTATATATAACTTTATAGTTTAATTCTAATTTATGATTCAAATTATTTAACATATAATATATCATACATTAATTTTAGTTATATATATTTGTATGAATGTGAAGTTGTTGTGGCTCGTAGTTGTTAATTAAACTAAATTATAATACAATTTATTAAAATTGAATAAGCCGTAAACATAAACATTCCCTCTTTCATTAGAAAGAAAAAGTTCCTTATGGTTATACCTCGCGTGGTTATAATGAAAAGTACGTCATTATATTGTGTCTTCATTATTACTCGAAATCCCTTCATGGTTTTTAAAACGTAGCACCATAGCCCTAATCAGTAGCTTTTAAAACACGACCGTAATGCGATTGGTCGAACCAAAATACGTGTTGGATACTTTTTTTGAACTCAATGATCAAACTATCACTGTCTAGTGTCTTCGTCTTAAATGAACAAAAATAAATTATGATATCGGTTTTGTCTGAAGATGGAATAGTATTTAACGCGTTGTGATAAGCTGTGAAGAAAAAATATAAACCTCGGATCTATTTTGGTCATTTATGTAAAAGAATACGGTTAAAGTTTTTTCAATCGCATTACGAGCATTCATGGCCAGAAGTTGCGACCAGAAACCATAATGGAATTATATGTACAAATTACAAACTAATAACGTGCATTTCATAATAAATACATGAAGTATTGGAATTTATAAAAAAAAAGAAAAGAAAAAGCAAAACAGAGAAAAATCCTCAACCACTTCCTCATAAGAGGCTGCGAGCATGTTTATTAAAATTCGAGAGTGATATAGTTTATTATAAGCAATGAACCCAAAATTTTTGGATGACAGCCATTATTCGGGTTTTGGTTCCAACTAATCCGGTCGCCAGACGTCGCGCACCTGCATGGATAGATGAGGCTCCCAACGAAAGTACTGCATTTACAAGATTTCGAATAAAAAACATTTACTCACGTACTACCAAACCGCTTATAATTTGAACTAACTAATTGGTAATAAGAAAAGAGTCGTATTATCCACCAAAAAAATTAATTTATTTTTCTAACAATATCAATTCAAATCTTTGTTCAAACTTTTACACGTTTTCAACAATGGCACGTAATTGCAAGATTAAAAAAAAATAATCTATTTGACCTCGTCACTAAAATACAACTCGTGTATCTCATGAAATCTCTACCACATAGTTAAAGAAAAAAAAAAGGAAATCTCAACCAAAGCACTACACCACATATAGAAGAAGCAAGCAACGAACGAGAAGAGATCATCAAACTCATCATCGTCGTTTCCAAGCACTATTCACAACCATGGAGATGGTATTCACAATCCAAGCTTTGGTAGCTCTATTCTTGTTATGGTTCTTCACGAAATGGTTCTATCACAAAGCCGTGAAAACAGACGGCCGCTCTCCGCCGCTTCCATCGCCGCCAAAGCTGCCCGTGCTCGGAAACTTCCACCAGTTAGGCTCCTTACCCCACCGGAATCTCCAGTCCCTGGCCAAAAAGTACGGCCCTTTGATGCTCCTCCACTTTGGCAGCGCACCAGTGCTCATCGTCTCGTCCGCCGAAGCGGCTCGCGAGGTGATGCGAACCCACGACGTCACCTTCGCCGACAGACCCAACAACAGCGTCGGAAAGAGACTCCTCTACGACAACAAAGAGGTCTCCACCGCCCCCTACGGCGAGTACTGGCGTCAGCTTAAGAGCATCTGCGTCTTGCAGCTGCTCAGCAACAAGAGGGTTCAGTCTCACGGCAAGATTAGGGAAGAGGAAACGGCCCTTTTGGTGGAGAAGATCAGAAAATCATCTTCTTCTTTGGTGAATCTGAGCGAGCTGTTTTCAGGGTTCACTAACGACGTCGTCTGCAGATCTGCTCTCGGAAGAAAGTACAACAGCGACGGTGGCGAAAATGGTAACGGATATCTTCTTTTGCTGGACGAGTTCTTCAAATTGCTGGGGAGCTTTAACATCGGAGATTTCATCCCTTGGCTTTCGTGGGTCAATCGCTTTAACGGGTTCGATGCAAGGATCGATAGGGTTGTTAGGGGACTCGATGAGTTCTTGGAGGGTGTGATCATGGAGAGAAGTGAGATTATGAAGAATCGAGGGCCTTTGCATGATGAGAACGAAGAAACTTTCGTCGATATCTTACTCGAAATCTACAAGAACAATGATTCGGCTGGTGTTCGTATCGACAGAGATAGCATCAAAGGGATCATCTTGGTAAGATTTCAATCAATTTCGTGGTCTTTGATCTTAAAATTATTAGGATTTTTCGACATTTGTGGCCTCCTATGTTTCCAAATTATAGTTTTAGTCCTCAATATTGTCGATTTTGGACATTTTTAGTCCACCGGTTAGTTTAACCGTGTTAAGTTGGACGGAAATACGGGTCAACACAACAAATATTACGAGTCGGGTCGGGCCAGCCCGAATTTTGCGGGCCAAAGAAAGGGAGACCTGAGCCGACCCATAAATTCTTCATGCTGATCTGGTTCGTATTTCAGTCCAACTTAACAGTTAAATTAAACGGTGGACCAAAAACTTCTAAAATCAACAAAATTGGGGACTAAAACTGTAACTCAGGAACATTGAAGGCTAAAGTCGTCAATATACCAAACATTAAGGACTAAAAATGTCGAAATCTCAAAATTATTCAATCACATCCGAAATATCTATACTTTTTTATTAATTGTGAGACCGAGTTAAAAACTACCATTTGGTGTATCACTGTTAGCCAATCATAATTTTTCTTCAATAAATAATTATTAAAAAATAAAACCCATTAGCATAAAACACAAATTACCCTAATCATGATCCGTCAAAAACCACATCTCATGACTACCTTTTAGATTTTCCAATTTATTTCAATTATTTAAATAATAAATTTTAATATAAATAATATATTAGTTTGTTTATTATTACACAGGATGTGTTTGCAGCTGGAACCGATACCTCATCGACCGTGCTCGAATGGGCAATGACCGAACTCCTGAGGCACCCAACCGCCATGAAGAAACTGCAAGAAGAAGTAAGACAGGCCACCAAAGACAAACCCTACTCCGATGTAATAATATCAGAGAAGGACTTGGAAAAAATGCATTACTTGAAAGCAGTGATCAAAGAAACCCTCCGACATCACACGCCGATCCCCTTGCTCGTCCCGAGGGTTTCGAGAAAAGACGCGAACATCATGGGATTCGAAGTTAAAGCCGGTACAATTGTTATTACCAATGCATGGGCCATCAGCAGAGACCCTACGTATTGGGACGAACCGGATAAGTTTTTGCCGGAGAGGTTCTTGAATTCCTCCAAGGACTTTAGGGGCCTCGACTTCGAGCTGATACCGTTTGGCTCGGGGAGGAGGATTTGTCCCGGGATCTCGTTCGCCGTCGCGGGCATCGAGTTGGCACTGGCGAGCATCGTGGGGCGATTCGAGTGGGCGTTGCCTGATGGGGTTGGGGAGTTGGACGTGAAAGAGGGACCCGGTGTGACCGTTCATAGGGCTTCTCCTCTTCTTGCAGTTGCTCGTGAGTATGTGTGAAGAACATATGAATAACCAAAGTGTATTACTATTCACTGAAAAAATGTGATGTTGAAGAATGATTAAGTGGACATCAGTGTGGTGTATATGCATTTGTTTAAAGATGTTGATGAGACATTAAATGAAAGGTGATACTTGGAAATCATTAGCCAGTGCAAGTAGAGGATTTTCTATTTGTTTCCACGACGACGTGCGTGATTAGAGATAAAATTGGTACAAATAGATTATTTCAGGGATAAAACCAATTTTGGTCCCCCGATGTTTATCCAATGGATAATTTTGATCCCCGATGTTTTCGCTTGCCACATTTAGTCCCTGCAGTTGTCCGACTTGAAGCAGTTTTGGACATCGGTTAGATTAAACATCAATTGAGATAGAATTTGTCATCTGAGTCACACGCAATATATTATAATCCCCCAAAATACTGTTTATACATCCGTTCATCTTAAAATTCCCTAAATTCGTCTTTTTCGTCACACAATCTATATTTTTATGGTTTCGTTTTTAAGGATTATATTATGGGATGAAGGACACAAATTTAGGAGATTTTAATATAAATGAGCGTATAAACAATATCTTGGAAATTGTATTATACCGCATGCGACTCACATGTGACATATTTCATCAAAATTGACGTCTAATCTAACATATGGAGCAAAACTGATTCAAATCGGACAACTATAAAGACTAAATGAAACTTCAGTGACCAAAAATGCCCATTCAGTAATCATCGGGGACCAAAATGGTTTTCTCCCGTTATTTCCCCTTAATGCCTCCGAATGTGAAAAATGCTGCGCATGTCAAAGATAACATATATGATTCATATGATTTTTCACATTTTAATAGTCCACAAAAGCTTCAGAAAACATATATGATTCACATGATTTATCACATTTTAATAGTCCACAAACGCTTCAAAAAAAAAACATCCATCAAAGTGTACTTAACCACGATGATACTCACGAGCCACTGTGCAAGAAGAGGAACACCTCTGCGAGCAATCACACCGGGCCCCTCTTTCACGTCCGAATCCTCGACCCCATCGGGAAACGCCCAATCGAATCGCCTCACAATGCTCACCAGTGCCAACTCTATGCTCGCGACGGCGAACGAAATCCCGGGACAAATCCTCCTCCCCGAACCAAACGGTGTGAAGTCAAAGTCGAGGCCCCTAAAGTCCTTGGAGGAATTCAAGAACCTCTCCGGTAAGAACTTTTCTGGCTCGTCCCAACAAGTAGGGTCTCTGCTGATGGCCCATGCATTAGTCATCACAACCGTCCCCGCTTTAATGTCATATCCCATGATGTTCGCGTCTTCTCTCGAAACCCTCGGGACGAGCAAAGGGATCGGCGTGCGATGTCGGAGGGTCTCTTTGATCACTGCTTTCAAGTAATGCATTTTTTCCAAGTCCTTCTCTGATATTATTACATCGGAGTAGGGTTTGTCTTTGGTGGATTGCCTCACTTCTTCTTGCAGTTTCTTCATGGCCGTGGGGTTTCTCAAGAGTTCGGTCATTGCCCATTCGAGCACGGTTGATGAGGTATCGGTTCCACCGGCAAATACATTCTGTGTAATGAACAACTATATTTAGAACATGATTGAATAATTTTTTAAGGTCGAAGATCATTTAAAATGGGATAAAATCACTTTTGGTCCACGCTGTTTGCCTGTTGGGCAATTCTGGTCACTGATATTTTGATTTTTCACATTTAGTCTCCGATATTGTCTGATTTGAGACAATTAAGTCTCTCAATTAGATTTCTGTCAATGTAGACGGAATTTTCCTGGAATATACCAATTTTGGGAACCAAAATTGTCCGACGGGCAAACATCGGGGACCAAGAGTGGTTTTATCGCAAAATAAATTAATAAAGAAGGACACTCTGGCGACACTTGGCGCTTTAGGATCAATTTAATCCAAATTAACGGAAAATTAATCCAGGGACCGAAATTATTCCTAATCAGACAACACCTGGAACTAACCGTGTCAAATTGAAATATCGGGGACCCAAAGTTTTCAAAATGCAAACATGGAGGACCAAAATTGGTTTTCTCCCTCGGTAGAATTGATTGAATTCTTACCAAGATGATCCCTTTGATGCTATCTCTGTCAATACGAACACCAGTTGAATCATTGTTCTTGTAGATTTCGAGTAAGATATCGACGAAAGTTTCTTCCTTTCCACCATGCAAAGTCTTGTTAATCTCAGTTCGCTCCACGATTACTCCCTCCAAGAACTCATCGACTCCCCTAACAACCCTCTCGATTTTTGCATCGAACCCGTTGAAGCGATTGATCCACGAAAGCCAAGGGATGAAGTCTCCCATGGTAAAGCTCCCCAGCAACTCGAAGAACTCGTCCAACAAAAGAATATATCTGTTGCTATTTTCCCCACCGTCGCTGTCGTACTTCCTCCCAAGAGCAGATCTGCAGACGACGTCGTTAGTGAAAACTGAAAACAGCTCGCTGAGATTCACTGAGGAAGACGATTTTCTAATCTACTCCACCAAAAGGGCCGTTTTGTTAAAAATAACCCATTGGGTTATCACGAGTGTGGGCCGAATTTGTTTTCCGAGCCCAACAAACCATTTCGTTCCGTTAATTAATGGCGAGGACGAAATAGTTTTGTTTCGTAAATGTTGTGGGCAAAATCAAAACGCTGCGAGTTCTAGGGAAGCCTGTTGTAATTTATCCGGGGGTCATTTTCTAATTTCTTCAAAATACCATATTTACACTTAAAGCCTTTCAAGCCCATTGATCGAACTCATTCGATCATTTTTACTCACTCTCTCTCAAGAAACCCTAAAACGACCCCTTCTCTCTCTTCGTAACCCTAGAAATTGTTCTTCGAACATCATCGTCGCGTTCATCACCTGAGCGTGTTGAATCCGAGCCTTTCCGGTCATATACTCCTCTTACAGCCCTAGATCCTCACCTTTCTCCTTTCCTTCAAGCTTAAAGACGATCTTCTGTCGTTTTTGAGTACTTAGACCTCCGGTTAAAGGCCAAAGGACTCGCAGCAACACTTTCGACTATTTTTTGAACGAGATAAGTGGTTTTTTGCTTTATATCTTACATTTGAGGTCTTCGTTGGTCGTTATATTCGATTTATGTTTGATTTTAGAGTCACTGTGAACTCTATACTTTGTGATGTAATTTTAACATGGTATCAGAGCGTAGATCTTGAATCTCATGATTTTCTCTGTGATAGATCTGTAAAATCTTGACCGACTGTGAATATTGGTTTGATTCTCATTACACCTCGTAATTTGTTGTGTTTTGCAGTCGCATATACTGAAGTTCCGCGTTAGTCCTGCGAAGATTCGCACTCTGTTCTGTAAAAGTCAAAACTAAACTTCGCTGCACTGGTGATATCGTTCCTCTACTTTTATTTTGTTTTTTATTGTTGTTATCTCTTGCTGTTTCCTTGTTCTATACGTGACTACT
Source organism: Linderniella brevidens (assembly GCA_004919715.1). Classification (NCBI taxonomy): domain Eukaryota; kingdom Viridiplantae; phylum Streptophyta; class Magnoliopsida; order Lamiales; family Linderniaceae; genus Linderniella; species Linderniella brevidens. The sequence goes on along the minus strand of SWDC01000153.1, from coordinate 4,436,659 downwards.
TGGTAAATTCTACGTGGTGTTTCTTAATCTGTCTTTATATTCTAGCTATGGATAATGAGGAACATAATAATCAAAATAATAATAATAATAATTACAATAATTTTCAGCTAGCGCTGAATCATAGAGATCCTCTTTACATATCTCAATCAGATTTGTCAGTGACTAACATTACAAATGTTATACTGACTGGATCTGAGAATTACTCATACTGGAGTAATTCAATTATGCTAGCTCTTACAGCAAAAAACAAAACTGGTTTTGTTCATGGAACTGTAATAGTACCTGAGCAACCTGAACTTGCTAGTGACTGGAATAGATGCAATGCTATTGTTTTGTCATGGTTACTAAATTCTTTAAGCAATGAGTTAAGAATTAGATATACTCATGCTAAGTTTGCGTCTAAAGTTTGGGAGTCGTTAGAAAAAACATTCAAGAATGTTGATGGCTCAAAGAAATTTGGACTACAACAATCTTTGCATAACCTAAGACAAGACACTGACAGTGTTACAATGTATTTTTCAAAACTTCAATACCTATGGGATGAGCTTGAAGCTCTAACCATTGGACCTATCTGTACCTGTGATGCATATGAACATCAGCTGAATTCAAATGAAGAGCTGAAGTTAATGCAATTTCTTATGGGACTAAATGAAAGTTTTAATTTCATAAGAAGTAACATTCTGCTTCATCATCCTTTACCAAATGTGCTTCATGCCTACAACTTGATAAGTAGGGAAGAATCACATAGAGGTATTATTCAGTCAACTGAAAACAATACCTCAATATTCCTTAATAAAAGTTTTAACAAACCCGGTCCTACTGTAGTTTGTAAGTTCTGTGGAAACAAAGGTCATACGATTGACAGATGTTTCAAAACATAGGATATCCAAATAATAACAACAATAATAATAACACTAGTAATAGTATAATGATTTGTAAACACTGTGGTATTAAGGGACACTCAATAGAGAGATGTTATAAGTTGGTTGGGAAACCATCTAGGGGTATAAGTTATAACTATAGTAATAATAAGAAGGGTAGTTATTATAATACAAATAAAACAGCAAATGTGACAGAAGCTTCAAATTTGAGTGTTGATTCCATAACTCCTAATCTTTCCGCGCTTCAATACAGTCAATTGCTTAAACTACTTGAAAAGGAAAATCAAGAAACCAATCAAGATCTTATGGCAGGTGCTTTTATTAATATAATGTCATCCGTGTTTAATAAGGGGTGGATAATAGACTCAGGAGCAACTGACCATGTTGTCAATTCTCCTGAAGGGTTGATAAATATTAAAAATGTTAAGTCTGAAAACATATTGATCAAGTTGTCGAATGGCACTTGTGTATCTGTTGAAATAGCTGGTGACTTTCAACTAAATGAAAGGATCATGCTTAGAAATGTTCTAGTAGTACCTGATTTTATGTGCAATCTATTATCAGTATCAAAACTTGTAAATAACAACAAGTGTGCTGTAAGGTTTAAGAACAATACATGTATTTTTCAGGACCCACGTTCCCTAGAAATACTGGGGACTGGTGAGCTGAAAAAAGGTATTTACTACCTCAGTTCTGACATGACCGGTAATTCAAACGAAACTGCCTGTGTTAATCATGCAGCTTCATATGATATCTGGCATAAGAGATTAGGACATCCATCTCCAATAGTTTTGGATATCTTAAAACCTATCTTAAACCTCAAAGGACCTCAAACTGCTCAATCTTGTGATGTATGTCACAAGGCAAAGCAAACTAGAGATCCATTTCCACTAAGTGATCATAAAACCCAGTCTGTTTTTGAACTTGTGCATGGTGATTTATGGGGACCATTTAAAACTGCCAGTTATAATAACTGCAGATATTTTCTAACTTTAGTTGATGATTTCTCTAGGACAACTTGTGTTTTTCTGATTAAGCATAAGACTGAAGTGTTTCAATGTTTTAAAAGCTTTGTTAATTTGATAAAAAACCAGTTTGGTAAAAAATTTAAAACTTTCAGGACAGATAATGGTACAGAGTTTATAAATAGTCAATTCTTAGAATACACTAGATTAGAGGGAATAATACATCAAACCAGTGTAGTCTATACTCCTCAACAAAATGGGATTGTTGAGAGAAAACATAGACATTTGCTGAATGTAGCTCGGGCGCTATTATTTCAGTCAAAATTACCTCTGATCTACTGGTCTGATTGCATTCTTAGTGCAGTCTATCTAATTAATAGAACTCCTTCCTCTGTTCTGAAAGGAAAATCACCATATGAAGTGTTGTTTGAAAAAAAGGTGAAATATGATTACTTGAAAGTATTTGGATGCTTATGCTATGCTACTGTTCTGAATACTTGTTCTAAGTTTGACTGTCGTGCTAGAAAATGCGTCATGTTAGGATACTATGAAAACAAAAAGGCATACAAACTACTTGATCTTGAAAATAATGATATTTTTGCTTCTAGGGATGTTAAATTTTGTGAAACTGTGTTTCCATTTAGAACTAAAACTGTAGATTCAGAAAGTCAAAGTGAAAATGTGCATACACTATTTGATGATTTCTTGAGAAATGATGTTTCATGTTCTAAATTCTTAGATTCTTCACCAGAAAATATGCATGACGATACTGTGACAAATGCCAATGATCATATTGATACATTTAATACTGATAGTCCTGATAATTCGTACTTAGAACAAGATGAGTCTCCTATGCTTACTGATTTGTATGATCCTTTAACTAATAGTAATAGTTATAATGACTTAGATAATGACTGTAATGAAAATTCAACTAGACCCAAACGTGCATATAAGAAACCTGGCTACTTGAATGACTATGTTTGCTCTCTTAACAAAATGAAAGCTCTGTATCCTTTATCCTCTGTTATGAACTTTTCTAAACTTGATAGGGATGATATAAATTACTTTAATAACATTGATAAAATTTTTGTACCTAGTACAGTCAGTGAGGCAATGAAAATACCTGAGTGGAGGGATGCAATGAATTTAGAAATGAATGCCCTGATACAAAATGACACATGGGATTTAGTTGAATTGCCTAGAAATAGAAAAGCTATAGGCTGTAAGTGGATTTATAAAATTAAGTATAATTCTAGTGGAGAAATAGATAGATATAAGGCTAGGTTGGTAGCTAAAGGTTATAGTCAAAAGGAAGGCATAGATTACAATGAAATATTTGCTCCTGTAGTTAAGATGGTAACTGTTCGAATTCTACTGACTATATCTGTTTCTAACAATTGGACTGTATATCAACTTGACATTAATAATGCATTCTTACATGGTGAACTTGATGAAGAAGTTTTTATGTGTCTGCCCGAGGGATTTTATGATAAAGAATATAAGGTTTGCAAGCTTAAAAAATCACTTTATGGGCTGAAACAAGCGCCTAGAAAGTGGAATGAAAAGCTTACTCAAGTTTTGAAAGATAATGGGTATAAACAAAGTCTGAATGACTACTCATTATTTTTCAAAACTGAAGCAAATATGCATGTTTTCTTACTTATATATGTGGATGATATCTTAATTTCTGGTAATGATCATGAAATAGATAGAGTTAAGCATGTTTTTAATGATTTGTTTGGTATAAAGGATTTAGGAGAATTAAGGTACTTTCTAGGGATAGAAGTTATGAAAAGTGACAATGGTTTGATACTTAACCAAAGAAAGTATACATTAGATTTGTTGAATGAATTTGGAGTGTTAGGGAGTAAACCTAAAGACACTCCTATGCAGCAGAATTTAAAATTCTCAGCTGCTGATGATACAAATACTGTTAATATTAATTTTTTCCAGCGATTGCTGGGTAGATTAATCTACCTGTGCAATACTAGACCCGATATAACGTTTGCTGTCCAAAATCTTTAGCCAATACATGCATTGTGCAAATAAGTCACATGTAGAAGCTGCTTTTAGAATCCTAAGGTATCTGAAGGCTGCACCGGGATTTGGGGTGTTAGTCTCAGAAAACAAAATTTTAGAATTGTCTGCATTTTGTGATTCGGACTGGGCTTCGTGTGCTGTTACGCGAAGATCAGTCACGGGTTTCTGTGTGTTTTTAGGAAATACTTTGGTATCATGGAAGAGCAAAAAACAGAAAACGATTGCTAGATCTTCAGCTGAAGCTGAATGTAGGGCAATGGCTCAAACGACTTGTGAATTGATTTGGATAAGAAGCTTGTTATCTGATTTCAAAGTCATAATTCATAATCCCGCAAAGCTGTTTTGTGATAATAGCGCAGCTATTCAAATAGCTAACAATCCCGTATTTCACGAGAGAACCAAGCATATAGAAATAGATTGTCATTTTATTCGGGAGTACATATCTAAACGTATAATTCAAACTATGTTTGTTAAATCTCAGGATCAGGTGGCGGATATTCTAACCAAACCACTCGGAAAGGAGAGCCACGTCAAGCTGCGAGGTAAGTTGTATATGGAAAACATTTTCGGCTCATCATCGTGAGGGGGGATGTTAAAAATAACCCATTGGGTTATCACGAGTGTGGGCCGAATTTGTTTTCCGAGCCCAACAAACCATTTCGTTCCGTTAATTAATGGCGAGGACGAAATAGTTTTGTTTCGTAAATGTTGTGGGCAAAATCAAACGCTGCGAGTTCTAGGGAAGCCTGTTGTAATTTATCCGGGGGTCATTTTCTAATTTCTTCAAAATACCATATTTACACTTAAAGCCTTTCAAGCCCATTGATCGAACTCATTCAATCATTTTTACTCACTCTCTCTCAAGAAACCCTAAAACGACCCCTTCTCTCTCTTCGTAACCCTAGAAATTGTTCTTCGAACATCATCATCGCGTTCATCACCTGAGCGTGTTGAATCCGAGCCTTTCCGGTCATATACTCCTCTTACAGCCCTAGATCCTCACCTTTCTCCTTTCCTTCAAGCTTAAAGACGATCTTCTGTCGTTTTTGAGTACTTAGACCTCCGGTTAAAGGCCAAAGGACTCGCAGCAACACTTTCGACTATTTTTTGAACGAGATAAGTGGTTTTTTGCTTTATATCTTACATTTGAGGTCTTCGTTGGTCGTTATATTCGATTTATGTTTGATTTTAGAGTCACTGTGAACTCTATACTTTGTGATGTAATTTTAACACGTTTCCTCTGCCCTTATCTCGCCGTGAGAGTGAACCCTCTTGTTGCTGAGGAGCTGCAACACGCATATGCTCTTCAGCTGCCTCCAGTACTCGCCGTAGGGGGCGGTGGAGATCTCTCTGTTGCCGTAGAGAAGGCGCCTTAGGACGCTGTTGTTGGGTCTGTCGGCGAAGGTGACGTCGTGGGTTTGCATCACCTCACGAGCCGCTTCGGGAGACGAGACGATGAGCACGGGTCTGCTGCCGAAGTGAAGGAGCATTCAAGGTCCGTATTGGCTAAGGACTGGAGATTCCGGTGGGGTGTGGTGCCTAATTGGTGGAGGTTTCCGAGCACTGGTAGCTTTGGCGGCGACGGAGGGGATGGTGAGTTGCTGTTTGTTTTCACGGCTCTGTAGTAATAGACCCATTTGGTGATGAAGAAGAAGAACAAAGATAGCGCTAACAAAGCTTGGATTGTGTTTGGATTCAAGAAAACCATTTCCATGGTTGCAAATAGAGTTTGGAGACGAGACGAAGACTTTTGTTATTATGGGAAGAAAAACAAAATGGTCCCGCTGTTTGTTTACATGCTAATTAATTTAGTGCTCGATATTTCCTATGAACTGAGCTAATTTAGTTTTCGATGTTATCGATTTTGAATCAATTTGGTCATTCCATCACGATTTGCCCGAACCAATTTAGTTTTAATGTTGTCGATTTTGGACAAAAATTTGGACATTTTATCACGATTAACGTCAACAATTTAGACGGGAAAGTCGCACGTGTTCTGCCTTTGTATGGTTATCAAGCGTCGGGATTAAATTGGTCCATATGGTAATTATCGATGACCATTTTGGATTAAATTTGTCTCGGGATCTCGTTCGCCGTCGCGGACACTGAGTTGGCACTTGCGAGCATTGTGGGGCGATTCGATTGGGCGTTGCCTGATGGGGTTGAGGATTCGGACGCGAAAGAGCAACCGTTCATAGGGCTGTTCCTCTTCTTGCAGTTGCTCGTGAGTTCCATTGATGGATGTTGTAATACTATGTGTGCACTGTGTGATTTGAATAGTGCTTACTTTATTGAGGATAGTCTAGTTTAATTACATCATACTAATATTCCCCTAAACCATATGATCTTTTCTTACCTTTAGATTCATGTCATAGTTAATAATGTGGGACTGTTAGTTATTTCTTCCTATTCTATATAAAATAGTTATAAAATAGTATCGCAAGAGCATCTATTATATTTTAGTGTTTTAGTGTAAATTATTTATTTAATTCATTTAAATGAGTTTAAATACCCAAACGAGTCTTACTTAATTAACTGAATGAACCCTATTCAAATTAATCTTAGTTAAACAAATCCAAATGAATTTATGGAAATTAATAAATTGAACTACCAACAAATTCACTGGGTTAAATGAGGAATCCCAATTATTCCCATTCAACCCCTTAATTAAATATCATTTACTTCTCTAACCGAACTTTCATTAATTCATTAGTTTTGGAAGTCAACTATTGTATCTTTCTGCCGCGCATTTGGTACGGCCCTCAGCAACAAGAGGGTTCACTCTCACGGCAAGATTAGGGGAGAGGAAACGGCCCTTTTGGTGGAGAAAATCAGAAGAAAATCATCGTCGTCGTCGTCTTCTCCGGTGAACCTGAGAGAGCTATTCTCAGGGTTCGCTAACGACGTCATCAGCAGATCAGCTCTTGGGAGAAAGTACGACGGTGGTATTAATGGTGGCCGCGAAAGTGCCAACAGATATGTTCTTTTGCTGACCGAATTCTTCGAGTTGCTGGGGAGCTTTAGCATCGGAGATTTCATCCCTTGGCTTTCGTGGATCAATCGCTTCAACGGGTTCGATGCAAGGATCGATAGGGTTGTTAGAGGACTCGATGAGTTCTTGGAGGGAGTGATCATGGAGAGAAGTGAGATTAAGAAGAATCGAAGCCCTTTGCATGATGAGAACGAAGAAACTTTCGCCCATATCTTACTAGAAATCTACAAGAACAATGATTCAACTGGTATTCGTATTGACAGAGATAGCATCAAAGGGATCATCCTGGTAAGAATTGAATCAATTTGTTCTAATCTTTGACCTTGAGGTTACTCAATCAATGTTAGGATTATTTAGAGGGGGTTAATCAAACACTTTGGTGTAATGTGCGATTTCTCGGTCCAAATCGGTATCTGGTTCCGTTAGAACTTGATATCGGTTTTCAATCGATCAGTGGAGCTTAGATGCAGAAGATATCTAGCCTCGTATTCCACACAAATACGGTCAGTTGCCCCACACGTTCAACTGACTTCAAGTCAGTTTTTTTTCAGTTGACTGAAACAACACAGACTTAGTTGGTACTGCGTTGAATTCTACAACCTCCGATAATATGATTGAGCTTCGGACTCTTGAATCCAATCTGATGACCGGTTCGTATCATCCAAATCGATGCTCGGACTTGACAATTATCTGAGCCGATCATCTGTCTCCCGGTGTTTGTCCTTTAAATTGATCTTCATCGGCTTCGGTCTAAAAATGTCGAAATCTCAAAATTATTCAATCATGTCCTAAATATTTGTTTACTATTACACAGGATGTCCAATACCTCATCAACAGTACTCGAATGGGCAATGACCGAACTCTTGAGGCACCCGACCGCCATGAAGAAACTGCAAGAAGAAGTGAGGCAATCCACCAAAGACAAACCCTACTCCGATGTAATAATTTCGGAGAAGGACTTGGAAAAAATGCATTACTTGAAAGCAGTGATCAAAGAGACCCTCCGATATCACATCCCGATCCCTTTGCTGGCCCCGAGATTCTCGAGCAAAGACGCGAACATCATGGGATACGAAGTTAAAGACGGCACCGAGCGCCCAATGGGGTCGAGGATTTGGATGCGAAAGAGGGCCCGGTGTGATTGCTCGTAGAGGTGTTCCTCTTCTTGCAGTTGCTCGTGAGCATCATCATGGTTAAGTACACCTAGCTTGTTGATGGATGTTTACAATCTATAATATGGAATGGATATGAATAACAAAGGCTATTTATTGTTCGGTGCCAATGTTGAGATCAATAGTTTTTTATTTCTTTGAAGGTCTTAATTTTAGTTTTATCTTTATCTCTACCGAGAAGGTGGGAAAGCTCTCATGAGACTTCGACTGACAGCGTTAGAGAAAGGTTTCCAGCACAATGTTGCACTCCATCGACTTAACAAAACTGCTGGATTTAAAATTTGTGCCCAAACCCGAAAGCTCGACGTATAAGCTCGGATGAGGTTCCACTCTAAAAGTAGTTCAACGGGAGTCGAAAACAAATTTATTAGCATGTCACAACTATTTTATTTGATCGAGGTGAAATTGAGTTTGATACCCAATAAAAACAGGAAAAATTATAAGATTTGATCACTGAATATACATGTTTTAGTTTTTCGGTAACTATGTTTGATAATTACAAATTTAGGTCACTAATTTTGTATGTCAAAACAATTTTGAGTCATGTTTTCAATTTTAGATCACTAAATATATATTTTACGATTTTGGATCACTAGGTATACATTTTACAATTTTCGGTCACTCATTTGGTAACTAACTTTGTAATATAGTGACCCAAAATCGAAATGTGTACACTTAATGACCTAAAATTGAAAACATGACCCAAAATTATTTTGACATACAAATTTAGTAATCTACTTTTGCAATTATCAAACATAGTGACCAAAAACGAAAACATGTATAGTTAGTGACTTAATCTTATAAATTTGCCTAGAAACTATAAACGACTATAGTACCGCATAATCACGAACCCTAAAGTTAAATAGGAGTAAGATATATGACCACATCATAAAACAAGATCAACAGTTTACGCGGTTCACCCAAAATTCCTAATTACTCCAAGGGCAGCAACGAGTCTGATTATTTCACTATTATGGTCCAATGAGAGTCGAATACATAAATTCAGGAAAAAAAAAAACATATCCAAACGATGTAAAATACATCCCAAAAACGCCGCAGCTGGTTCTGAAATTAATATCTCCCTCTGAAAACCCTTCAGTCATATTATATGTACCACACGTGCATGTCCCCAAAAGTAATTTGGCGTGTTAGTCATCTTTTTACAATAAGGCTCACCTTTTATGAGATCGAAGTATAATCATCTATACAAATATAGATTTTAATGCCGAAGCCAAACTACCCTTTTTCATACCAAACCTGCATCAACGTTGAAAAGATTATTCAGACATGACAAATCTTAGCAATGTCTATGGTTTTACTTAAATGCATAAACTGTCCTCATCACAGAGTATAGTAACGACCAAGAACATTAAGTAGAATATATACGGGGAGAAAATTCAAAATAATCATTAATGTTTACCCTCTAGACAAATTTAGTCTCCAATGTTTCGCATGATCCAATGCAGTCCCCGATGTTGTCGATATCGGACAAATTTGGTTCTTCCATCATGATCAACATCGATTTATACGGTATAGTCGAGCGTGCCCCGCACATGGTGTTTAGTGCTCAAGCATCGGGGACTAAATTGGTCCACATGATAGACATTAGGGACCATTTCGGGTTTTCTTCCTTAAGTTTTTAAAAGATAGGGAGATCACGCTTGGGCGCGTGCGCCATTACCGTTAGATTAACGTTAATCGTGAGGGGAGGACCAAATTGGTCCAATATTGACAAATCAGGGACTAAATTGGTCCACATGGTAGACATTAGGGACCATTTCGGGTTTTCTTCCTTAAGTTTTTAAAAGATAAGGAGATCACGCTTGGGCGTGTGCGCCTTTTCCGTTAGATTAACGTTAATCATGAGGGGAGGACCAAATTGGTCCAAACTCGACAACATCGGAGACTAAATTGATCACGCAAAAACATCAGGACTAAATTGGTGCACATGGTAAACATTAATGACCATTTCCGGTTTTCTCCCGATTCACAGTTATCGTCATTTTTTCGATGCATATCAGTAGGATTTAAGCTAACATTTACCCTCGAGAGCAGCTTGATAGGCTCGTTTCTCAGGCAACCCAATATCCGAAAGAATTAAATTACCCTGCGCCAAAACTTCTACTTATATTTGGTTTTCCAGATATATAAAGAAAATTGCTTTTTTACCTTTACGCTCTGTTTGGTACGCAAAATTTCCGCGTGGAAAAGACGAAGGAAAACAATATCACTGTATCAAGCAGTGATACGCTACGCTTTCAGTATCGTACCGTTACACATTTCCTTTTCTTTTCCACATCGAAATCTTTATACCAAACTGAGCCTTAAAAAAAAAAGAGAGAAAAAACTAAAATGACCTCACGGGCCATGAGCCGTCTAACGTTTTCCGCATAAAGCTTTGGATCTTCCTTTTCTTGCTCGGAGGGATTATACACGGGCAACCTCGTAACTTCGATGTAGTTTACAAACTGACACAGAAGAAGGATCATGTGGCGTACCTGCACATTTTAGCCTAATTATTACAAAACTGGCAATGAAAACTTAGATGAAATACGAAAATAAATCAACTCACTCCTGAAATAGAGTCATATGCAGGACTAAATCTTCGGTAAGGATATCTTATAATAACGGGAAGCACGGGAGCTTTCGCCAAGAACGCGCCGGTTTTGAACGGAAGAAGATAGTCTCCGTTGGTCGTCGTTCCTTCTATGTACGATCAAAACGGGGTTTATTATGAATTCCCTACCGTAAAAAATCGAATTTTTTTATCGCCCACTATACGGTATAAGATAAAAAAAAAAACCTGGGAAAAGCATAATTTTTGGAGCAGAGTCACTGCGGTGAGCTTCTCGTACTCTTTCGTTCACAACCCCTGCAATAAAAAATGTACACCGATTACGAGATATTTCTTAGAGTCGCTAAGATAGCGCCCGAGGCAAAAGAAATTGACCCGATATGCCCTTGAAGTCCGATGATTTACACTCTCTCTGTACATACACACAACCTAAACACTTGCTGTAATACAGAACGAAATGAATGGTAAGGCATTTTCAGGTAAGAAAAAATTCGTAATTGTGCGATAATAAGACGGGACTGAAAAAGAAACCGACCTTATGAGACCAGCGATAGGGAGGTCAGCCACGGATCTCTTCGGTGACAACAGAGAGAAGTGAAATCAGCTCACCAGCCCATAAAAACATAAGCAATGGCAAGCAAGAATTGAAATACGAAAATTTTATTTTTTATTATGAAAAATAATTACGAATTTTTTTTGCTAACCTTAGCGACAAAGCTAGGAAATGAGGAGGACATGTGATAGAGAATGTCTATGTGTGATACGTGATTAGATACGATGGCGCCGGGTCTCTCGGGCTCTTCGGATTCATCGTCTTTAGCTGTCTGAACAGAGATTTTATTACCTATGAGTCTTGAATGTTAATATGATCAATGCAACTCATGATGAATCAATAAGGATTGATTATTTTTTTGGTCATGTATATTTCGGGAAGTTACATTTTAGCGACCCTGATTTAAGAGGTAGCAATTTTCGACAAGTTAAGAAATCGAAGCAATTTGAGGGCAGTAACGGTGAAAACTTAATTCAGTTCGAAATTAATGCACGTGACAGTTAGTTTAGGAGAAAATCATACGCGACTTTGAGAAACATTCGATCTAAATTAGCATATCCGACGAACTGAAGCAATTTGATGACATATAAAATCGAAACCTATTTTCAGCCTGAAATTAACACGCACAAAGTGCACGAGACAAGGAAAATCCTACATGACATCAATAAAAATTCGGTACAAATAAGAACGTCCGACGCCACATATGATTTTTCTCCAATTTAATTGTTAATTAAAGACAAAGCGTTAATTGTGAAATTAGTTTTCCAGCGTTAATTATCGTCAAATTGCTTCAATTTTAAAATTTATTTTCCTAAAATTATCACTGAAAAAAATAATCAAGAGTCAATAATCAATATGACCCCAATCAACTCATTCATAGTTATTCCATTCAATAATAACATACAAAATGCAAAAATCACCTCACGATCTTTTGTGAACTCAGAGACCCAATAAAACCCGAGCACGAACATCATAGCCCTCGACAGAAACCGACCCGCTCCGACGATGATCGACCTCCGCCGACCAACTACGTGAGCGTAACCCTCCTGCCCTTCGCCTTCCCCGTGAGGAACCAAGAACGCCGTACACGCACGCGCCACGAGATAGGAAATTACCAAAATAACCAGCCCCACCACAACCCTCACCGGCACGACCGTCACGAGGGCCACTCCGAGCCGGAGCTTTTCGACCCACGGGACCCGGCCGCGGCCCATCGGTCCGTAGACGTCATGCCTGGCGTAAGCCGCCCACTTCTCTAGTTCTTGGAGGGACCGGGTCGGGTCAGCAGGGTCGTGTTTCAGGAGAGGACCGTCGTCCATTGTGGCCTGTGGTTTTTTTTTTTTTTTTTTTTTTTCTTCAGAAATTATTTGGGTAGCGGTCTCGGCTCTTCTTCGTATCGTCTACTCGCGTAAGCTCTCTAGATGACACATCGGTGATGGTCACACGTGTCTCTTGGTAAATTCTAAAAGCTAGCATATCATTGTTGGATTTTCTAATCAAGAATCATTTTTTTTTATGTCGTCTACACGTGTAAGCTATATAGATGACACGTGTTTTTGTTTGAGTTATAGATTTATTATGTGGGTGAAGTCTTTGCTAGTAGGATTCAACACTTTTAATATTATTGAACCTAATGGATAAAAATTGGAAAGGAGAATAACTTTGTTTCGATCTTTGGTCTATTTGTTCCCCATTCATTTGGGCAGTAATCAACTCCGCTAGATTTTCGATACGTAATTTTGGACGACGTGTCGAAGATCTAATGGAACTGAATGTTATACCAACATGGATAGAATAATGGTGATTCAATTCCGAATGATGTACTAACATGGATATGATCATGGTGATCCAATCATTTAAAAAACAAAAATCTACTTAATAGAAGTAAATGAATTTATGGGTTGGTAACACTTTCAAAACTTGGTGCTAGCAGGTCCTAAAGCAAGGAGAAGCTTTGAAATATATGCTTGTGTATTTTAATTTTCTATTTTGAGACTACCTTTTTTTTTTCTTTCAAGTTAATTTTATGCATTCATTTAGATTCACTATGTTAGTAGATAGAACCACTATGTTAGAGTGGACTCAGTCAACGCTTTGTATCTTCATTACATAACATGACAGCGATTCCGCGTAGAATTGTACAGGTCACAGCATTTCGAAGTGAAATCATCAAATCACAACAAAGCTGCAAATTTGGTTCAAGGAAAAGCTTGAATCTTCTTCATAATCCTTAGACTTCATAGTACGAATCTATAAATGTGTGTAGGAGAAGAACTGATCAAGGTTTTTGAGGAGCACCACAGTATCATCGAACAAAGATTGAATCAAAACGATGTTATATCGAAACGATAATAATGTTGGTCATGGGGATGCATTTTCACACATGGTGAAGCGAAGATAATGGGATGCATTTCGCACATGGTAAAACATCCTGTTTTAATGCAAATAGATAGGACTATAAATTTAGGTCAGAAAAGTATATCGATTTTGCGTATTTGATAGTTAAAAAAAATAGGTTTATAAGTGGAACAAAATTGGGTCTGTACTTGTGATAATTTTTTACGAAATAAGTCAAAGTACTATTTGAAAGATTATATGTTAGTAGCCAATTGGGTAGGAAACATTTCAGGTGAATAATATAGGATCTCAACTCATTTTGTTGGAAAATTATGGGATCCAGTTTAGTTTTGATATGAAATATTAGTTATCGAATTTTATAATAAACAAAATTTAAAATCCATATAGTTTCTTACCTCAGTTTAAAATTACGCTTCATCAATATTTACTATTTGATTCCCAATATGTACATACACACTTTCATCCAATAAAATCGGACTAATAAAAAATTCAGAAAAAAATAAACGTGCATTTGCACGTCGGTAGAATGTCACAACTCACGGCTCCTACTATATAAATTATGATAAAAGAAAATAAATCGCAAGTCATTAATATTATTTATGCACGTGATATGTGACCACCACTGACCAGATGATAAAAGAAAATAAATCGCAAGTCATTAATATTATTTATGCACGTGATATGTGACCACCACTGACCAGATTATTATCTCTAGACCTTCATTCTACCAATATTGAATAAAACCAAGGTGTTAAATTTTAAAATATTCAACCGGTCCTATCAAGTTCTAAGCTCTATCTATACGTATAGAGATCTCTCTAGATTTGCTAAAAAAAAAAATTGGGTAAATTAACTTTCAATATCCTTTGAAGTTTCAACTTTCTCTTAAATACCACTCGAATTATTTCTTCCTATTAGCTATCCATCTGAAAAAAAATTGTGTGTTTGGTACCTTAAAAGCGTTAAAAAGACAAAAATAACATTTTTCATACATAAATATTATTTTAATTCTCTCTAGTTTTATACCAAGTCAAATTTTAATAATATTATACCAACTGTTATCACTTTTATACCAACTGTTATCACTATTATACCAATTGTTCTCATTATTATACCAATTCAATTATTATACTAATTGTTATCACTATTATATCAAAAATAATATTTTTTGCGTATTATATGAAAGTGATTTTTGCGTATTATAACACAAAACACGATTATTATACCAACAAAACCGCTTATTATACCAATAAAATTGATTATTCTACCAATAAATTCGAATGTATACCAATAAATTCGAATGTATATCAAACAATTCGGATATTATAATAACATTACTTTTGGTATTACAGTGATAACATTTGGTATAATAATTGAATATATTGGTATAATAATGGGAACACTTGGTATAATAGTGATATAATACTCTTAAATTTGACTTGTTATAGCAGTGATAACATTAGGTATAATAGTTGAATATATTGTTATAATAATGAGAACGCTTGATATAATAAGTGATATAATACTCTTTAATTTGACTTGGTATAACAGTGATAACATTTGGTATAATAATTGAATATATTGGTATAATAATGAGACTAATTGGTATAATTGAATCTGTAAAGAATAGTTATTTCCGTCTTTTCAATGTTTGGTGGTATTAAACACACAATTTTTCGCAAATGAGTACTGAACATGAAGAAATACTTGGAGGGGTATTGATCAGGAAGTTGAAATTTCAAAGGGTACTGAAAGGAAATTTACCCCAAAAAATTTACCAAATCAGCATATCAATCATCTTCAAATAATTAAAACAAAGCTAAGGGCCTTCCTGTCGATATATTATTTATGTGTGTCATAATATATTTGGTATGCAATGAAGCGGTTTTCAGGTTGTCTCTTTGCTTACAATTAGAGCCACGGCCATTTGGGATTAGACATAAATAATGCATATACAAGTTTTGATGTCCAAAAAACGATGACTCATCTCCGTGTCAACCTTACATGGATATCGGTCCCCGTGCTCCCACCTACCCTTTTTACCTAGCAATGTAAGAGATTACAACAAGATTCAAATATTTTAAAAACCCTATAAATTACAAAGTCATTTGAACTTTTTGTATCTACCTATGTCAACTAATAGATTTCTACTAGAGGGCCAATTTGGATTTTTTCTCGTCCAACTTCCACTATATAAGCTCGTTTCTCAAATCGTTAGCTCCTCACCTTTGATTTCGAACTACATTACCCCAGTTAGGTATGAAGTGTATGCTGTTCTGTTGTCTCTTTGCGTTTTCTTGAATTCTGAGTACCTTTATATATATACATAGAGGAATTTTATACTGCTCACCTTATGTGAGCACCTTACGTACGTGGCATTGATTCGTGCCACGTCAACATGTAACACCAATGCCACGTCGCGATGTGGCGTGTTGACGTGGCATGTCGCGATGTGGCGTGTTGACGTGGCATGAATCAATGCCACGTGTGAGGTGCTCACGAAGGTGCTCATATAAGGTAAGCACCATAAAATTCCTCGTATATATATGGATTTCAAGCTTTTTTCTTCATAATACCATCAGTTAATTGTATTATTACTTGAAATTCAGATTTTTTGCAGTTCAGATAAAGTAAAAGCTTCGTGCAATCAATAAATAGTAACTAGAGATGACAATCACGGCCGAGCCCGCTATTCAAAACGATTGTCTTATGGTAAGGGGCAAAGTCGTCTTAACGGGAGTACCGGAAAACGTTGTCATAACCCCGACATCGAGTTCAGAGTCAGCTTTCATCGGAGCACAATCCACCGAAGCAAATTCCCGACACGTGTTCAACCTCGGAGTACTCGAGTAAGATCTTTGTTCCCCCTTTTAGTAAATTTAAACACATGAGCTTATTTTTTCTAACATTACCCACAGTATATATATATATATATATATATATATATATATATATTTATTGCAGAAGCTGTAAGTTCATGTGCCTCTTCGTCGCAAAGATATGGTGGATGATACCTCGCGTAGGATCTTCGGCCAGCGAGATTCCAATGGAGACACAAATGCTTCTGTTGGAAGAAGAAGGAGAAGATTCCGTCCCCGGATTGGTAGACGATGAGGGCAATGCTTCGTGCGAACCCGTAAATGAGAATAAATTCTACGTTCTTGTATTGCCCGTGCTCGACGGAGCTTTTAGGTCCACTCTTCAAGGGAATAAATCGAACGAGCTTCAATTCTGCTATGAAAGCGGTCGGTTCCCCCCCCCCCCCCCCCCCTTTTCAGAAATTAAGGATCTTATAACCTAGTCATGTTATCAGTTTGTTGAGGTGTGTGTGTTTGTGTTTTTTTTTTTTGAAGGGGATCCCGAGGTCGAAACTTCGGAAGCGTTGAGAGGAGTTTTCGTGAGTTCGGGCGAAAACCCTTATGAGCTCATCGGAGACTCGATCAAGTAATGCGTTAAAAATAGGACGCCGTAGGATTTATTACACTGAACTGGAGATTTAACGAGTTCGAAATGTCCATTTTTCTTTCGCAGAATATTGGCGAAGCTCAAGGGTACATTTAGCCACCTGGAGAATAAAAAGGTATAGCAGAAGCACACATCAATTTATTAAAAAAAAAATTCTGATAATTTCTTACGGTAAAGAAATTTTATGGATCTGAAATGGTTTTCGGCGATCAGATCCCGGCTCACTTAGACTGGTTCGGGTGGTGCACTTGGGACGCGTTCTACACGGAAGTTAGTCCAAAGGGGATCAAACAAGGCCTTCAAAGGTTCGACCCAAAAAAAAAAAAAAAAAAACAGGCTCCGCGAATCATAAGTAACTTAGAAAATGAAAATTACATTATTTTGATCCTTATGAGAATAATTCGGTGTTCGTCGCAGCTTCAAAGAAGGCGGGATTTCTCCGAAATTCCTAATCATAGACGACGGCTGGCAAGAAATCGAAAACGAGTTCCGCAAGGAAGGCGAACCGCTCGTCGAAGGAACACAGTAAGTAACAAACTTCCCAAAAAAAATTCGAACCGCAAAATCGATCCCCATAACGCCGTGCAATATCCGTAATAAATTCACTTTCTTATCGCGTCCTCTGACGACAACTACTTACGATGTAATAGATTCGCGACGAGATTAATCGACATAAAAGAAAACGACAAGTTCAAGGCGAGCACGAGCCTCAAAGAATTCGTCCACGAGATCAAATCGACCTACGAATTGAAGTACGTGTACGTGTGGCACGCTTTGGCGGGCTACTGGGGAGGAGTTCACCCCTCGAACGAAACCCTAAAAAAGTACAACCCGAAGCTCGCGTACCCCTCGCTGTCTCCCGGGAATATCGGGAACCTAAGAGATGTGGCCATGGACGCTCTCGAGAAGTACGGAGTGGGAGTCATCGACCCGGAGAAGATCCGCGAGTTCTACGACGACATGCACGGTTATCTGGCGAGGAGCGGCGTGGACGGGGTGAAGGTCGACGTTCAGAACGTGATCGGGACTCTGGGGTCGGGACGCGGCGGAAGGGTCTCCGTCACGAACAAGTATTGCGAAGCGCTCGACGAGTCGATCGACGGGAACTTCGAGGACAACAACTTGATTTGCTGCATGTCTCACAATTCCGATTTGATTTTCAGGTTAGTTACTATCTCGATCGTGTTTTTATGCAACGATAGAAACCGTAACCAAAGCCATGGCCTAGAGGTCGTGTCGAGACATTTTCCGCAGGGGTCTCGGGTTCGAATCCACTAGGGAGATTGACTTTACTGTCGTCGATGGGTGGAGACTGGGACGTTGACACATGACTCCGAGGATTGGTCCCATCCTCGGAGCGTGTGGCGTGAGCCCGTAACCAATCGAGTGGGGATACATCGGGTCGCTAAAAAATATAATTGTGATAGAATTATAGTAATCGCAAGCGGTCAAGGTTGAGGCCTCAAGGATTTATAAGAGCGAGGTCCCATGATCAATTCTCTCTGCCAACATTTTCTGGAGCGAGCCTGCCACACATGGACCTGCAATAGTGTGGTTGAACCCGTTTGGCATGGTTTACATGCTATTGCACTGTCCCCCGGGGTTTATCAGGTCACCCAACTAGGGTTCTCCGGGTCACCAAAAAAGAAAAAAGAAGCAACTATAGTAATTATCTGATGATATATTTTATTAATTTAGTTCGAAGAGGAGCGCGACGGCTCGAGCATCGGAGGACTTCATGCCGAACGAACCGATGTTTCAGACGTTACACATCGCCACGGTTTCGTTCAACAGCCTTCTCCTAGGCGAAGTCGTCGTGCCGGACTGGGACATGTTCCACGTAAGGAAACACCGTCCCTCTAACACTAAATATCAAATCCCGAGATTTCATGAAATGAATCGGCATTTAAACGAAAACCTGCATTTCTCGAACGCAGAGCGATCACAGCACGGCCGAGTTCCACGGTGCAGCCAGAGCCATAGGTGGATGCCCTGTCTACGTTAGGTGAGAACATACAACACACGTCTTTTAACTAAATTCGTGTATCTAATAAATTATTTGTCCAAATTTTTTTTTAATAATTATCCGCTTTTTCATTCCATAGCGATAAACCCGGAAAACACGATTTCAATATCCTAAAGAAGCTCGTTCTACCCGACGGTTCGATCTTGAGGGCTCGATACGCGGGTAGACCCACTAAAGACTGCCTATTTACAGATCCAGTTATGGATGGTAAAAGGTAAAAACACTGATTCATCAAGTAGAAACAAAAAGTTTTTTTTTTCTAACTATTTTGTGAATTTTTGGGACAGTTTGCTAAAGATTTGGAACCTTAACAAGCTAAATGGAGTTATCGGGGTTTTCAACTGCCAAGGAGCGGGAAGTTGGCCGATGAAAGAATCTAACGAAGACCTAAAAGGACCCGAAAAACCTATTTTAGGAAGTTTACGCCCCCTTGATGTCGAGTTTCTACAAGACATGGCAGACGAATCATGGAACGGAGAATGTGCTGTATATGCATTCAATTCAGGTAAATCCCATCTACAAGAGAGAAATGATAGAAACTGTCCCCAAATCAATTAGAGAAAAGTATGTCACCTTTTTTTTTTCTAACACAGGAGCCCTTTCTAAAGTAGACAAGAACGAAGGAATCCAAGTGTCGCTAAGCACGCTACAGTGCGAAATATTCACCGCCTCCCCGATAAAAGTAAGAAAGAAACTACTTCATACACTTTTTACGTTCCACTCCATCTTAGAAAGACTAATGGCAACTAATTATCGCACAGATTTTCAAGGGCTACGTTCACTTTGCACCTATCGGGCTCATCAACATGTACAACTCGGGAGGAGCAGTGGATGAGTTTTGCTTCGGTGATTCAGTGACAGTCAAAGCAAGAGGCTCGGGATTGTTTGGAGCGTATTCGAGTACAAGGCCAAGCTCTTGCAAGGTTGACAAGAGACTTAAGGAGTTTAGTTACGATTCTGATAATGGATTATTGACCGTCGATCTTCGAAGCGACGGTAGTAGCTTAAAAGAAATCGAGATTCTATACTGAGGAAGATTGGTACAGATAAAGATGCTATCATGTTATGACTGAGGAATGATAAGGAAAAACTACTCAAGTAATGTATAGCAGAGAAGACAAAGAATGGGCATATATTAACACATGAGGTGTCTTTCTACATTGTGTAGTTGGGATTAGATTCTTGCATTATTTTTATGTTGTCATAATGAGTTCACATTTGTTGTACATAACTATAACAATGAACAGTGTACTACTATTATAAGGAACCTTGAAGCTGTGCTTCCTTGCTCGTTAATGGAATGTAACGAACAGAAAGCTCGTTGCTGATATTTATAGTTCCATCAATATCTTTGTCAATTACCTGCAGATATTGGTTGACATCGCCCACTGGAATTACCATTCTGCCCCCGGGTTTTAGCTGTTCGATGAGTGCCTGAGGAATTTCACGGGCTGCAGCTCCCACGTGGATGGCGTCGTATGGGGCAAACTCGGGCCACCCTTGCCTTCCATCTATTACAATGCAAAGCACAGCACTTCAATCAAGATCATGAAACATATATAAACTCTACTAGTGATTACGTGAAAAAAAAAAAACAAAAGAGTAATTTGTACTTTGTAATTCCAATATGAATGAAATCATATAATTTGCTGAAATGGAGATGAAGCAAAATTGCTTATGGCATAGGCATATACCTCCAACGTGGATTTGAAGCGATCCTTCTTTCATTAGCATTGCTGCAGCACACTTTTCGATATTCTTCACCGAGAATTCAGCCAATTCAGGGATATGTTCTACGCCGATAACACGGCCTTGAGCCCCAACCATAAAAGCAAAGCATGCGGTCAAAAACCCGGTACCTACATGAACAATAGCTGCCTCAAAATCTCCAAGAACGTTAGAGGAAACTAATAAATTGCACTTGTTCAATATATCTCTCAGTGGCAGCACCATACTTTTACGTTATTGCTGGTAAAGAATGCACACTTCTACGAAACTTTAACCGCAAACAACATGAGGCAACAATGCAATGGATGATGAATATGCGCAAAAAAAGCCACATTAAAGGAAACTTCAACACTTTGGGAGGACGTAGAAATTACCGGAACCGACGTCCAAAGCATGCATACCGGGCTGCAAATGGTTCTCCAACAAATCGAGGCACGCAGCATGCATGTGAGGTGCAGAAATGGTGGCATTGTAGCCAATCTGCATCGGGCTGTCGATGTACGGCGGTACACTTTCTGGAACGAATAATGCCCTGTCAATTGCTTTGATTACTTCTCCCACCTTCTCCGACTTAATCACTCTGTATTTCTCTAAGTGTGAAACCATCTTCTCGTTGCTCCTGATGCTGCTTCCTGCATAGTAACGCTGCGAAGAAACGTAGAATAAAAGGTTGATGAATATGTAAGAAAAGACATAAATTGTTGAAGGAAATTATAGAAAATCCACCTTATAACTGATTTTGCAAATAAGAAAAGCCTGATAATGAAGCAGGGAACACAATAATACAGCCAAAATAGCCCAATTAACTATCAATAATCGTGATTTACGCTTCAGAAATCAGCATCACAAATTGAAATTGCATTCTCATATTGAAATATTATGCTGCCACAGGCAAAACGAAAACTTTGTGCCGTCTCAGCACGTGTCTGTTCAGTATCTATCACAATTCAGTCTTTTCAGCTAATCAAAGTCACAAATATCACGGGTGAACATCGAATTCTTCCTAACTCAGTTAGTTTTTCTGTTTCGCACAGCTAATTTTTGTTATTTTTTTGAATAAATGCAGTGACGATCCACACGCCTACTACAACACACAGAGCCCAATCAAGCACCATGAAACCCATCGATGTATCTTCCGATCATCATCAGCTGCAACGTTAACCTTGTGATGATCCGTTGACCAACATCAATGATCTAAACAGCAACAATATCCACCGATGCAAATTTTCATTCATCCCAAAGTACAAATACACAATACATCTATGCGGAATTCTTGAGAGGGAGAGAGAGGGGGGAATAGTACCTCCATTGTGGCGTAGAAATGACGCAGTGGTCTTCTGGTGTCGAAGAGTGGACGATGAGAGTAACTTTAACTCTTGAGGTTGAGAATTGTTTTTTTTTTTTAACTCTTGGGATTTACTTCATCAGATTACCAACATTCTTTGTATAATACTCACGTGCGTCGCACGTGGCGAACATGATTTGGACGGAGGCAATCAAATGGGCATGCCTTCTCGGCCCAAGTGTTGCTTCCTTGTTTCGGCCCAAAAAGGTTTAAACGTTAGTTAACTAGTATTCCAGCATACTCATACGCATACTTATACGTGTGCGCATTTATATATTATTTATATTTAGATTTATTACTGAAAGTAACTTTCATATTTTTAATAAATTATTAATTGTAGAAAAAAATTGATTGGTATTAGATAATAAGTATAGATAATTTCTCTTTTCTTTTCATTTTTTTATTTTTCTTTTTCATTTATTGAACTTCCAATTCATTTTCCCTTCTTAGGTAAAATTTCATATTCAACTTGCTATTACTCACCCAATGGTAGCTTTAGAAGCAACAATTGTAGCTTATGAAGATAAACCATGCTATTTATGACCTCTCCCTTGAACTTAAAAAAATAATCAATTATTTATTTTGAGAAAATAAAACCAAAAGAAAAGAAAAGAAAAGAAAAAGTGATGGTACTATAATTGAACTAATGATAATATGCCACCTTAATCTAACCTACACCTATTGAAAAATATTGGTTTCAAACTATGTCCTATATTTTTCGGCAAAATGTTCGATTTTCGATTCTATATAATTACATTAGTCAATAGCTTTGTATATAAGGAAAAAATTGAGACCTCGATCATTTTTTCGATAAAATAAATTAAAAATCTTACTTCCCAATATTCCATATCAACCGTCAATTGCATAGTACATATTACATGTTACCGCACAAGTAAATATGATTTTTTACACTTATGGTAATTGAAAAAGATCCAAAATCTAAAGTTACTCCGACAGTAAATGATTTTTACGATTCTCAAATATATCGATCAAACATCGAAGAAAACTGGGTATAGTCATTAGCTAAATTGTAACAGCTAAAGAGTTCATGGGATTACGCAACATTGCTTTCAAAGCCCATCAATGAAATCCTCAATTCTCATTTATAATCATGCTTAGAAACCGATGCATTAAATGGTGTTGAGTGCACACTTCAACTTAATTAATCAATAAGTAACAAAAAAAGTAAGAAAACCCAAAAATAAATAAGTATCAAACGTTACGGTCTACGGACATATACGGTTGCGACACATAAATCTTGATAACGTTCTTTTTTCAAAAAAGTTCAAAAAAGAAAAAGAAAAATGTCTAATTTCTGTTGGTAATAACCAAATAAAGTGTCCTATAAAATCTTATAATGCTACTACTTGCAAGAAATCGTGTGGACTTTGAATAGTCTCCACCAACATAACAGACGCTTGCATCACATTCTTTCTATATATGCTCCCACATATTTCTCTATATATTAAAAATAAAATTCTCTAATATATTAGTTCAAATGTCTTAATTTGCGCGAAGAGATAGAATAGAAACATTACACAAACCGTAAGAAGAAACCCTCATCTCCATGCATGATTGTTCCTTTCTTCATCACCCATCCTTTGACCCTTTTTAAGTCCTCCATTACATTCATTTCTTAATTGTTTCTCCCATCAAGCAACGTTGCAATAATCTCACGTAATTCACCAAATAGTTCCTCTATAAAAGGGCCACCTCAATTCCTCAAAATTCCCATCTTACAACAAAAACCACCTTTGTAAGATTATTACAAGAGCATAAAATAAAAATAAAAATGAAGTTTTTTCCTTTAGTGATTACACTCGCTCTAGCTCTGCTCGTCACCCTCGCCCAAGGCTTTGATTTCCAAGAACACGAATTAGAAACCGAAGAGAAGCTATGGGACATGTACGAGAGGTGGAGGAGTCACCACACTGTTTCTAGAAGCATCGAAGAGAAGCACAGGCGTTTCAACGTCTTCAAGGCCAACGCTCACCACGTTAACGACGTGAACAAATTGGACAAGCCCTACAAGCTGAAGCTGAACAAGTTTGCAGACATGACCAGCCATGAGTTTAGGACCGTCTACGCCGGTTCGAAGATCAAGCATCATCGTATGCTGCAAGGAGACCGCTCAATTAAGGGTGACAACGGGACGTTCACGTATGAGAACGTACAGCTACAAAGCCTTCCTCTCTCTGTCGATTGGAGGAAGAAAGGGTCCGTGACTCCCATCAAAGATCAAGGCCAATGCGGTAAAGATTCCATTTTTAAAGATTTATGGATCATGGGTAGTCACGAGATTGTGTTTATGTATGATGGGTTTCATTTTTTAAAATTTTTTTTTTTACAGGAAGTTGTTGGGCTTTTTCGACTGTGGTGGCAGTTGAGGGGATAAACCACATAAAGACGAACAACCTTGTTTCGTTGTCGGAACAAGAACTGGTTGACTGCGACACGTCGCAGAACCAGGGATGCAATGGAGGACTCATGGATCTGGCTTTCGACTTCATCAAGAAGAAGGGAGGTATTACTACGGAGAAGAACTATCCTTACACTGCTTCGGATGGAAGATGTGATGCCAAAAAGGTGATTTTTCCTTTAGTCATTAAATTAATCCATGATTATTTAATTAATTTATGATTCGGTAAAATTATAAAAAATACAGATTTTATAATCTTTATAGCAGTATAAATATAAATTAATAATTTTTTATACACTACATACTACGATCACATATTAAATGTAAAGTAATAATTTCTTACAACACTTATACTATCGTCACATTGAATGATTTGTGAAGAATTTTGAAAAATGATTCAAATATCGTTGAAAATCAATTTCACCATGAATTACATCACTAATATCTTTATCATTAAAACTTTTTTTTGGTGCTGTTAGTTTGAAAAGGAATTTTCTATATTGAGTACTAATTGATTTTAGCATTTCTACTGTAAAATATACTCGATTGCGCGTTTGTGCCGTATACAAATTGCGTGTAATAATTACAGGAGAACTCACCGGCGGTGACAATCGACGGGCATGAGGACGTCCCAGCAAACAACGAGGAAGCGCTGCTCAAAGCAGCAGCGAATCAGCCCATCTCAGTGGCCATAGACGCAAGTGGCTCGGATTTTCAGTTCTACTCCGAGGTATATATGCTATATACGACAAAACCCTAGCTAAAAATCCGATGATGCAAGAACTCAAAACAAAAACAAAACACAAACTAATAATTTTTTGCAAACATGTTCATCTTTAATGAAGGGAGTTTTCACTGGAGAATGCGGGACCGAATTGGACCACGGGGTGGCGGTCGTGGGCTACGGGACGACCCTCGACGGCACAAAGTATTGGACCGTGAAGAACTCGTGGGGCCTCGAGTGGGGGGAGAAAGGTTACATCAGGATGAAGCGTGGAGTAGCTGCAAAGGAAGGACTTTGTGGCATAGCTATGGAAGCTTCTTATCCTATCAAGAACTCTTCGAGCTATCCCAATGGACCACCGAGTATTAGTGAACAAGCTACTCGTAAGGACGAGCTCTGAAAGTCATCATATGTTGAAATAAGGGCAGCTTGCAGATGCAAGAACCCTATGCTTTCATATGTACTATATAAGAATCAAGAATATCTGCTATTTTACTCGTGATAGCCATTTGTGTGTGAATCTAAGAGGCAGCTGCGTACGAGTGCGTGTGACGATGAAAAATAAATGGATCTTTAACAAGCACATGAAACGATTTATTGGAGATGAACAAGAAGGAGGAGATCAATCTGTCTCTGCATTGGAACTTGATGATTCTATTAACCTTCTAAAGCTTTTCTCTTGCAAGAGATTCTCTATTTTGACCCGAAATTGAAACATGCATATTTAGTGACCTAAAATCGAAAAATATATACTTAGTGACCTAAAGTTGAAAACATGATCCAAAATTGTTTTGATACACAAAGTTAGTGACCTACTTATGCTATTATCAAACATAGTGACCCAAAAATGAAAAACATGTATAGTTAGTGACATGATCTTATAATTTTGTCTATCTGTGATTGAGAAGGTGAGGTTGAATAATAAGTAAAGATTGAAAAAAGGAAGAGAAAAGTATAAATAATTATATTTGGTCAAGTACATTTTATTTAGGTTTCGTGGCTTTGACAAATTGAATTATGTTTGGTTTTATCGTGTCGATGCATGTAGTATTGACAGAATGACACTTTTTAACAGGCGAAAGATTTCAAATTAACGTGGCAAAGCTTCTATGTTGCTTTGGTTGGTTTTGTTCACATTCTAGTTCATATGAACAAATATTTAAAAGAATAGAGTAATATATTGCAGGGGAATGGTAAAGAAATACAAATAAGCTAGAAAATCCACAAATCCTGCAATTTAAAATCCCACAAAACTCGCCATCATAAGATTTTAGAGAAATCCACAAAACTCGCTGTGCCTCCTCCGCGTCTCCGCCGCCGACGCGCTCTCCTCCTCCTGAAGGGTCTCAAAGGGATGGAATTCGACACTGAAGAGTAACGAGCACATGTCTTCGAGCGGCGGTAAGTGGGAGGATATGTCTGGTGAAATGAGAAGAGGTCTCACGTAGGGGTGAATTGAGTTTGACCGAGTTCGAACCGACTTCGAGCTGAATTTATATGTGCTCGATAGCTCGTCGAGCTTATCGAGCCGAAATATATATTTTTTTATTTTTATTTTTATTTTTACATATATATATATATATATATATATATATATAATTTTTCGAGTCGAGCTCGAGCCGAGTTCGAGCTCACTTTACACTTAATTGAGCCGAGCTCGAGCTGGGCCATGTTTGGGCTCGGCTCGGCTCGGCTCGTTTTCAGCCCTAGTCTCACGTGCACTGATCATGCCCGGCTCGTTTTCAGCCCTATTCGTCGTCGATACGCACGTGAAGAGGGGGCTTAGGGTTTACGATGATGAAGGGGATAGGTGGGACGATATAGTGGAAGGAGCAAAAGATTTGCCGAAATGCGTGATCGGAGACGAAGGACTTTGTTCTTGGGACGGTAAGATTTATGCCGCGTGCAAGTTTATGGGAGCTGTATCGTCGAGGAGGAGGGCGGTGATAGAAAGGGAGGGACGCGGAACAAGTAACCGTTCATGAGTAGGAAATTTTCGGATACATTTTCTACACTTGCGGAGGTTTTAATTGCTTAGGAGGGTCCCCATTTCGTTTAGGGTTTTTTGGGCTCTTGCATTGTGCTGTAATAAACACTTATTATTCACGGAGTTGGTTCTACGGTTCTTTGTAGTATGAGTCCATGACACCTACACGTATAAGCTCATTTAGGGTTCTATTCTGAAAATCACTTCGCCAATACAGAGAGGGAGTAACTCGTAAGCTTTTATATGTACGTACGGGAAATTCAAGGTATATGTAAGGACAAATAGCTCGGAAGTCATCGTATTGTTGAAATAAGGGCAGCTTGCAGATGCAAGAATCCTATACTTTCCATGTACTAAGAATCAAGAACTATAGCGCGATTATATGTATATTACTTTGTCACGGCCATTTATGTGCGAATACGAAGGCATCCTTAAAAGTTTCCATAACCGTAGAATGAACAAAATGGCTGCGAAAGAACAGATTTTGAAGCCGTATTGAGGAATCAGCCGTAGCATCGAATGGGATCGTTGCATCCTTTGGCGGCAGATTGCTTCCGGCCATTTCTTCCGCCTTTCTCGAGATATTGCTGGTGGTACTCTTCGGCCCTGTAAAAAGCCTTCGCGGGGAGAATCTCCGTGAAGATTTTGTGATCATTATTCAGCTCCTTCTGCTTTGCTTGCAGTGAATCTCGAACAACCTTAGCCTGCGTCTCGTCGTAATAATATATGCCTGATCTGTATTGCGTCCCTACATCTCCTCCCTTGTGAAAATTCAAGAAAACAAATATCATTAAAATTCGAGAAATCCCAAAATCTATTTGAGATTATTTATCCACCTAACTTAATATAATTTCTTAATATATAAATTAAATTGATATATAAATTAAAAAGATCACTGCTCCTATCACCAATTAGTTGTTGGATGAAATCCTCATTTTAGTGTAGTATCAGGGCGAGTTCGATCTACGTGTTATCACGGTTCTTTTATGTCCGTGCGTTAGGTTTTGAAACGTGCGACGCGTGAGGAGCGTTGAGATTATTTATCACACGTCAAGAAACTGAGTTCACTCGACTCAATATATAAATGAAACAGGTTTATATTCTCCTATTACCATTTAGTTTTAAAATGGAACTCTAAGTAAGTTTAGTCCGATACCATAGTGGACTCGATCTGCGTGTTATTACGCTTTTTTGATTCACCACCGACAGATTCGATATGTACATGTGCATGGCTTTAAATCGTGGCACACGTGAGAAGATGCATTGAAATTATTTGTCATACGTTGTGAAACTACGATTTCATAGGACTCAATATATAAATCAAGCACCCCTCAATTTAGAAAATAAAAAGGAAAATAAATAGGTTGAATTCCACGAAGTCAATTTTTAACCTGACGAATGAGAGTGGTGGGATCGTGTTTCCCCCAGAAAACGTCGAGCAAGGCGGCGTACTCGCAGAGGCTCGGGTCGTAGTGGATCCGAACCGCCTCTACGTGGTTGGTGGTCCCGGTGCAGACCGTTTCGTAATCCGGGTCGTGGAGGTGGCCCTGTGTGTAGCCCACCTCGGTCTTCGCCACGCCGTCCACTCTCTGAAAAGCGAGCTCCACGCTCCAGAAGCAGCCCGCAGCGAATTGGGCGAGCCCGAGGCCCGGCCCGCAAGGAGGCTCGGCATCGGGTTCCAGCGCAGGGTTTGTGGCTGACGCCATTATTGTTAATGGTTTGGGGGTTCGTGCGCTGTGTATGTGCTGCTGCTGCTGCTTTTGTGTATATATTGAAGATTCAGATTTGGACGTGAGGGTTGACTTTCTATAAAGAAATAGTTCAAAAGTTGACCTGGCTAGATCTAAATTGAGACACGAGAGTTGACTTTCAACTAATTTTTTAGATAATATTTAATCGCGCCAAATTAATGGATTGGATTAAGTCATTAACTATGTCTTTTGTTTTTTTAGAACTAAGTTTTATAATTATAAACTTAGTTCACTAAGTAACGTATCTGATTTCTTTTGAGTCATCGGCGAATTTTCCGGCAAAATCGTAGTACATCCGACGTGGGTGCTAACATGTTGTCCGCCACGTCGAATTTCGAGTGTTTTTTTTTTAATTACTATATGTGTCCAACTTTTTTTTTTGAATAATCTGCATCTATGAAATTACTATACGTGCTCCAATTTTTTTTAACCCGCATCGATTAAATTACTATATGTGCTCCAATTTTTATGTTTTGAATAATCTGCATCTATTCTATTTAATAACGGAATTTGTGCAGATAATAACTGTGAATTGGCAGGTATTTGCAATGATAATTTTAACCTTTATAATTTTTTTCTTCTAACAACTCAATTTTTTCTTGATATATGTACTTGTAAATAATAAATGTTTAAATTAAACTTTCATCTCTATCTTAATTAAAAATAATTCTTAAAGTACTACTACACGTAGAGTTGCCCAAAACCAACCGGAACCGGCCACCAACCGTATCCGGCAACCGCGGGTGGCCGGTTCCGGGCGGTTTGGAATTTTCCCAAACCGCAAACCGCCGGTTATCAACCGGCGGTTTCCGGCTATATATATATATTAATATATTTAATATATAAATATAAATATATATAATAAAAAAAAATTTTAAAAAAGTAACCGTTAGAAAAAAAAAATAAAAATAAAAATAAAAAAATAGCCGTTGCAACCGGCGGTTGCAACGGCTAGTCCCTAAAAAAAAATTATAAATACCCCCCACCCCTCTTCAAAAAATCACAACTCAATTCTATCTCTTTCTCTCAATTATTCACTCTCAAAACGCGTAATTCTCAGTCTAGTTGTAGTCCACGAACTAAAAATAAACTAATTAAAATACTAGTCCCTCATTCCCCGCCCGACTTTACTACGCTCATCAATCCCCGCCCGGCTCTACTACACGGCTCTCCGAATTTCACTCGCCTCTTTTTTCGTAAGTTTACACATTTTTTTTATCGAACGTTTATTCTAACCTTTTATTTTAGATATGGATAGCCGTCGTCGAGGATCGAGTTCGAGATCTAGGGGGAAATAGATTGTTGGTAGTTCATCGCAAGATGACTACTACCAATATGACGACTCCCCCGAAATTATGCTCGACCTAAGTGACGTACTCGGCTCGGACATGGATGGAACGCAAAGCAACACGCAACGGGACCAAACGGAAGAAATTCCGATGCCGACGCCGACGCCGCCGACCGACACCCAAACACGGGCCGCCGCCGCCGCCCTACGCTCGGATATTTTCGCGGTAAACTTCAAGAAGGTACCGACCGAAAATAAAGATATTTTTAGAGTTATATGTAATTATTGTGGTAAGGAGTACCCTTTTAGGAAGGGGGGCGGATATGGCAATTTTACCGGCCATGTCCGCTCAAAACATCCTACTAAGATAGGAATTAGTCAAAGTCAAAGTCAAATGCACGGGACTACGGGTACGGGTTCGTCCGCTACCGGACAAGGACCCAGTGCGAGTCCGACGTCTTTGTTCATGTACAACGAAGACGTTGCGCGCAAACAACTTGCAAAATTTGTTTGCGCGAAACATTTTCCTTTTCGGTTTGCCGACGATCCGATCTACGAAGATTGGATCAGAAAGTCGTATAACCCCCAAGCGAAGAAAGTTTCACGTAGCACCCTTACGCGAGACATTAGGAAGACCGTACTCGCGTATAAACGCGAGTTAATAGATCAATTAGGAAACTTAGAGTGTAGAGTATCCATTACCTCCGATATATGGAGCGATCACTGGCAAGATCATCATTACATGGGCGTTACATGCCATTGGATTGATGACTCTTGGCAAGTACAGAAACGCTTAATTGCGTATAGGGAATTTGACACAGCACACACAGCTCAAAACATCGCAATTAAGCTTAGGAGTATCTTATCGGAATATAGGATACTCGAGAAGATTTTCTCGGTATCCTTTGATAATGCTAGCGCGAATAACGCGAGCATTGAAGATAAGATAGGTTAACCTATGTGTTCAGGACGCACTCACGCATCTAAAGGCACACGTTACGCCGATACGACGATTAGTTACATGATGCGCCACTCTTCTGTACTGAAGAAGTGGAAGCGTCATTGTAGAAGTTTGGGTGTCATGCCCAAGAAGTTTGCCTTAGATGTACCCAACAGGTGGAATTCCACCTATAAAATGTTGGAGACGTCGTACGAATATCGCCATACCTTGAGCGATTTCTACGACGAAAACCCCGAATTCGGGGTAGCATTACATCCTACGATGTGGGACGGATGCAACGGCATATGTGAAATACTTCAAGTATTTCACGATGCCACGAGGGAGATGTCGGGAATATATTACCCGACATCTATCTTGGCATTAGATCATTGCGTTAAAGTCGCATGCATTCTAAACGGGTTTGTAAATGACGAGATTGCGGGTCCGGCCGTTTTAGCCATGAAAGCTAAATGGCTGAAGTACTTTTGGGATCTACCCGATATCTTCATCATTGCGAAGATATTAGACCCCAGATTACGCGTAGAGGGGACCGATAATTTTCTAGGATTATACTACCAGTCCATAGCGGCTAATTCTAGTGTCCTCCCCGATGGCTACCACATTCAAGTTAGGAATGTAGGGTATGACGCTCTAAAGGCAGTCTTTAGAGCGTATAAGACCGATAGTGGCCAAGACCCAACTCGATCGAGTTCGGGTCAATCCACTAGTAGTAGTAGTGCTAGCGGTAGTGATCGCTTAGCCTCCTACTACAACCTCCTCAACACGAGCAAACGCTAAAGGTCGACGAACCCGTTCATAGAGTTAGAAAACTACTTGTCGACCACTTTTGAGTTCGACGAGGATGAAGATCAGTTCAACGTCCTCCGATGGTGGTCGAAGATGTCGCCAACGTATCCAACGTTGGCGAAGATCGCTAGGAAAATCTTTGCCGTCCCAATTTCAACCGTCGCGGTTGAACAAGCTTTTAGCATGGGCGGCTTAACGTTAAGTGAAAGGCGTTCGAGGTTGACGGTAGAAAACGTCGAATACCAATGCCTTCTCGATGATTAGACGAGAGCCGAACATCGGACACAAGACGCCACGAATACCGATTCGGACGACGACGTATTCGACGACACCACCGGTACCGGTTCTAGTGGTGGTGGCGGCAATGGCGGCGACGACTAAGAGTAGAGAGCATTGAGAATCTCCGAAAATGGCGAAAGGTTCAAGCCCGAAAAAAGATAAGTCCTTAAATTTTAATACTAATCTCATTGTATTAATTTTTTTATTTTATATTTTTAAATAATTACTTACAAGTTACACATACAATCTTATTTTTCAGCTAACGTCTCCAAGAAATCGCTCGCGTGACGACATCCAAGCCAACGACAAAGTCCGAAAAAGAAAAGTCCTTAATGTGTATTTAATTTCATTTTTTAATGGCGATTGTACAAAAAAATATTATCTAACTAACTTCTTTTGTATATTTTTTTTTTCAAAAACCGATTATCGACTGGCATTGGCAAATGGCGATTGCGATTCAAGTATTCAACGAACAACGAATAAATTTTTTTTTTCTTACTTTGTATTTTCAACTTTGTAAATTTTAATTGTAAATGTAACTTCATTTTTTTGTAATGAAATTAATTTATGATGATTAATATTTTAAAATCGAAACCCTTGTTATATATTGAAAAAACATAATTGTGTCCCGAAAAGTCGAAAACTATCGAAATATACACTATAAATTCAAAAAAAAAATAAATTGAAAACCCGGCGGTTGGTAACCGCCGGATTCACGTCGACCGGCGGTTTGACCAACCGCCGGTTGGTCAGCCGGCAACCGGAGACGGCCAACCGGCATCCGTCTCCAGCCGGTTGGTTGGACCGGCAATCGCCGGTTAACCGTAACCGGCGGTTGGGCAATACTAACTACACGTGACAAGAACAAGATGAAATACGGTAATTTGAAATACGGTAATAGAAAAAGAAAAAGAAAAAGAAAAAAAAAAAGAAAAGAAAAGAGAGGTGGAAAGGTTAAAAAAAATAAAATAAAGGCCTGCGACCGGAACCTATTTCTTGCAAACTCAACACAGTCTCCCAAAATCACTCTTTCTTGCAAAATACCAATTCCCAAATTGCGATACGACTTAGCAAATGTTTCGGCCTCACGATCTCTCGGCAGCAACCGCGAAGGAGCCACCGCCACCACGGCCGCCTGCGAGACCGATCGTTATAGCTGACCTGAACGTTGACCCACCCGATTCCGATGCTTACGCCTCTCCTCCTCATCCTTGTACTAATAATTCCAAGTCAAGGTCTCTAATTTTAGTTCTCTTTGTTGAATTTGGCTGTACTTGTTGGTGTTTTATGAAATGACTTATCCTTGTGCGATACAGCAATGGAAGAATGGTGTTATGAATGATTAGTGAGATTCAGAAGCATGCGGTGATTTTTATGTGCGTGATTCATATGTAGGTTTTCATTTGCATTTATGTGCTGAATGTATTCGAGCAACTGTAGCTCATTTGATGGGGAATGTAGCGCAGTTTCCACATTTTCTTCTCTCATTCGCCTATCAATTCGAATCCTCAATTAATGATGGTGGGGGTAAGAAAAAGAAGAAGAAATTATTGGTTTTTGGGTTTTACTTTATGGTATGAAAAGGAGTGTTATATCTTCGTTAGTAACCTATTTCTTCGATATCTCTTAAGTGGGATCGTTAGGCGGTGGCAAATCACTGGACGTTTCTTCGCAATATATACCTGTTACTTAAAATGCATATAGTTACATACCTAAATGTTGCTTGTCAATTACATATGAAAGTTTTCATCGTCCAGTGAACACAGTGGTGCCTCATTGGGGATAGAAGCTGATGAGACTACACTGGAAAATGTAACCGCCATAGGAAGAGATGCCGAGGCTTTGGATGTAGAAGTTTCATTATCAAAAAAAGTTGGGAAATTGCGTTCAAAAGGTAATAAAGTGGAAAACCAATCTGAATTATGTGAAACTGAATTAGATGCTGAGCAAATCGGTCAAGGGGTTACGGCTGCGCGCGAGGAAAAAGTTAGCAGCATTAAAACTGTGAGTTTGTCTATAAATATTTCCCGTCTTTATCCACGTGGCAGTTTCACTGCTTAAGCTAAATTTATTTCATATTCCAATGGATTGAGCATAAAGGTCTCTTGAATATAATCTGCGTGTGAGCATTGTGTTTATGTGCAAAATTTTTTTTGATTAAATTTAACTTGCTCATATTACAGGGATTGATACATGTTGCTCGGAAGATGCCCAAGAACATGCATGCCCATTTCATACTCGGCTTGATGTATCAAAGAATGGGTCAACCTCAAAAAGTATGCATTTGATTCAGATTCAGCTAGCTTCTTATCAGTTGCATTTTTATGCTTTTACTAGTTTTAAATCTTCGAAAAATGTACAGGCTGTTCCAGAATATGAAAAGGCTGAAGAGATATTACTTCGTTCTGAAGAAGAAATTGATAGGCCAGAGTTGCTTTCAGTGGTTCAGATTCACCATGCTCAGGTAGGCCAACCTTTTTTTCAAAAAAAAAAATCAAATAAAATAAAATTCTTGTACTAATCTCCGAGATATTATTTAGCTATATAAACTTCGGTAATGTGCAGTGTATACTATTAGAAAGCTTTGAGAACTGTAGTTCGGAGAAAGAACTTGATTCTCAAGAACTTGACAAGATATGTTCCAAGATTAAGGAGTCCATGGTGTCAGATGATAGACAGGCATCTGTTTGGAACACCTTAGGCATACTGCTATTAAGAACCGGTCGCTTGCAGGTACTTTGCATGAGAAAGAAAAACCCTTATCAAACGAAAAACTATTTATGCAGACATCTAATGACTCGTTATCTTCCACAGAGTGCTATATCGGTGTTTACTTGTTTGTTGGAGATTGCTCCTGGCAACTTGAATGCCCTTGGGAACCTTGGAGTTGCGTATCTTCAAGGGTAAGCTTGCTATGCAGTACTGGTACTTGTTTTACACCCATAGGTATATTTACATATCTTAGGGGTGGCGGCATTATAAAAACGCCTAAATTAAAGGGTTGCAATTTTAGGACAATAAGTTTCGAAATTGAAACAATTTCAGAACACTTAGATAAAAGTTGCTATTTTAGGACATTAAGTTTAAAAATTGAAGCAATTTGAGGACAATCGGCGCTAGAAGTTTGAAACTTATTGTCCTCAAATTGCTTCAATTTTGAAATTCACTATCCTCGAAGTGATTCGATTTTGAAATTTATTGCCCTAAAATTGCAATTGCTTCAATTCGAAAGTCCTAAAATTGTCACCCCCAATTTAGGTGTCCGTAAAACGCCAGCCCCAAAACATACATGGATTAAAAAAAGGTTAAGTCTTACATTTAAGCATCGCTTGTTTTAACCCATAAATTTCCGATCTCGTCTTTTACGAAAACTGGTCCAGTGGTTACCTCGAACTTTCGGAGAAGTGTTTCCAGGATTTGGTTTTGAAAGATCAGAATCACCCAGCAGCATTAGTAAACTACGGTGCTTTACTATTATGTAAGCATGGATCAGTTATTACAGGTACCCATCGCAACACAATACCTATGGTGTCCCGCATCTTCTCAGCCTTAGATCGCATCGAATACCGAATCTAATCAATAATGTTATCTTTTTCGAGCACAGGCGAAAGTGCCTATGCTCATACGTCTACTGAGAAATTCGTGGCGGTCAACGTTGCAAAGGAGTGTCTATTAGCAGCTGTGCAAGCTGAGCCCAAAACAGCCCATATTTGGACAAACTTGTCCAATGCCTATTATTTGATCGGTGATCACCGAACCGGTGGAAAATGCTTGGAAAAGGTACTTTTCTTGTTCGTTGCGCCTATTATGGGGCAACCGACATTTTTTGTCCCCAATGTTTGTGGCATCGGCGTTTTTTGGCCCCCCCCAGGTTCCGTGGTGACACTTTTAGTCCCCAATGTTATTGCTTTTGGTCATTTTTGGTCCATCGTATTTCCGTCAAACTTAACAGTTTAATTAACTGATGGACCAAAAATCCCAATATCGATAACATTGGGGACAAAAGTGTCACTACGTAACATGGAGGACCAAAAACGACCATGCCCCAAACATTGAGGACTAAAAATATCGTTCTCCACCTACTATGTTATAGAATCGCATGTTTTTATTTTTTTCATTTTTCCTCCGATAACTGAGCGTTGGTACTAATCCAATGTCGTCCCGCCAGGCTGGAAAATTGGATCCAAATTGTTTAGCAACGCGATACGCTCTTGGAGTTCATCGTGTTAGAGACGCTGAGAGGTCCCAAACTCCTAACGAGCAGCTGACGTGGGCGGGGAACGAGATGGCTTCGATACTGAGAGAAGGAGAATCGGTTATCGACCCGCCCGTTGCGTGGGCGGGTCTTGCTTTGGTCCACAAGGCCCAGCACGAGATAGTTGCGGTATACGACATTGACCCGAAAGAGTTGGAGGAAGTTAAGGAGCGCGCTATGCACAGCCTAAAGCAGGTGAATTTCTTCATCCTTGAAGAAGCAAAATGGGCTGATAAAAAGGACTGCTAAAATTAATTTATTTGTGTTTATTTTTTCTTTTTTTTTTTCCGGTTTTTTAACAGTCGATAGGAGAAGATCCCGATGATGCTGTACAGTGGCACCAAATCGGTCTCCATTGTCTGTGCACGCAAGAATTTCGGACATCGGAGACGTACCTTAAGGCGGCGATTACTCGTCTTCAAGATTGTGTTTACGCGTGGTCGAATCTCGGTAACGTCCAGCTAAAGGCTTTTGTTCTTGCATCAATCTAAGTGCATGCTTTTTAGGGAGAAGGCTATTTTTGGTCCCACATGTTCCGAGATGGCACATTTAATCCCCACCCAATGTTATCAATTTCGGGCGATTTTGATCCTTCGGTTTAATTAAACCATTAAGTTGGACAGAATTACAGGCCGGGGCTGTACCGGCCCGAATTTGTGGAACAAATAATGTGGGGTCTAGCCCAGCCCGGAGGACCAAAATCGCAAAATTGGGAACATTGGGGATTAAATGTGTCATCTCGGATTTCGGGGGAGCAAAAATGCCCGTAACCCAAACGCAGGGGACCAAAAAGGCGTTCGCACTGTTTTTTATGTTTCTTGATTTCCTTTTTCTTCTGCGTAAGGTATCTCGCTTCAGCTGCTCGAATCGTCCCGAGCTGAGAAAGTATACAAGCACGCACTTTCTCTAGCCTCTTCCCAACACGCCCACGTTATTTTCTCGAACCTCGGGAATTTATACCGTCAGCTGGGAAAATTTGAAACGGCAAAGGCAATGTTCAGCAAGGCTCTCGAGCTGAAACCGGGCTACGCTGCGGCTTACAATAACCTCGGGCTCGTGTTCGTGGCAGAGGGCCTTCTAGAAGAAGCCAATTTCTGCTTCAACAAGGCAATCGAATCGGATCCATTGCTCGATGCTGCGAAGTCTAACATGACGAAAGTGGCCTCCGTGTCCAAACGACAAAACACGGATTAGTTGTTTCTCTTATGCCCCGTTTGGTTTCAAGTGCCCATCATAAATTACAAATTATAAGCCCAAGATAATTTATCCCAGGCCAATCTCTTAGTTTATTTATACCGGGCTCAGGAATTATTACCGGGTTGGGAATAACACAGCCAAACACAATATTAGGCATGCTATTAATATCATATTGTCTTATCATGGACAGCAAACGCTCCGTTAGGTTAACATTTTCCGGGCTTGAAGAGGATTCTATGGCCAGTGGAGGAAAGGAACTGTGTAGGGAAGCATGTTAGATGTTGTGGAGACAAAGTGAAAAAATTGCAGGAGTGTAGAATGTTAGTAGTAGTAATGTGTATGCATGAATGAAATGATGATTTTCTGTCGAGAGATATTACAGAGTTAATAGACTTTATTCAGACGAAGTACAGATAGATTTATATACACACCAGAATCAAAATTTTCAACGTAGAAAAGAGACCCTTTGCCCCCCTCCCTAAACAACATTGATCACTTCCCTGCTATGCATGGGAAGACATTATTACACCAGAGGAAATAAAGAAACGACCGTCTCGTCACATGTTATCAGATCCCGATCTGTGGGAGCGGTAGACTCGAATCTGAAGAAAACAACCGAGGTTTGTGGCCCTAATCGAATAAATTTAGAAACATTTTGCTTCTCTCAATAAGGAAAAAATAGCTAACCTGGGCGAAAGCATATATAGCTCTCAGGATCCGAGCATAATCAGTTCCTAGCATTTGAATGACAACATCTGCCAACAAGGTACCCCACATCCTGCAGATAATTTAATAATAGCAGCTGAAATATATTCACAAAATTGAGAGATCACTGGAAAATCAAGAGAAGCATAGCAAAAGCTCAACTGAGTCCTTACAGTGGACCAACTAACTGTGATAAACTCCGGAGCCCCAGATAACGAGCAGCAGCGGTTTTTAAACCCTGTTTGAAGAAAAGAAAAAATGTTCTATTTACGAACTTAAGTGACTCCTTGTACTATAAAGTACAATTTAGACAAGTATAGGGACTTCGAGAAAAGACCGAATTTGGATTGAAACCTGTCTAGCAGCGAGAAAAGCTGCTTTTGATTCGAGGTTGATGGCTGCTAATTTGCCAGCCTGTACATAAAAAGAAAGCATTTCACTTCTCAGATTCCTCGAATACTATATTATGCAAATTTAAAAATCCAACCTTTTTTATCACTTCTTTCTTTATCTGGTAATTGGCGGCCTCTGTAAAAAACTTGCTTGATAATTTCCCTCCAACCTGAAGAGACATTCGAAGGGTTTCGCAGTGCAAACAAAAAAAAATGCAATTTTAAAACTGTATCTTCCATTAACTGCTTACCAATTCCATCAATTTCTCCAGTGTTAGCATCCCACCACCCTTAAGAGAGTTAATCACAAAAGGAAGTTGATGATTAGGTTCACCGACACCAGAAGATATAAAAAAAAGGCAAATTTGAAGAGAAATAACACAACCTTTAATAGTAATTGGCGGAGTTCTGATGCTCCGATGCCTAAAGCTGCATGTTGTTGTACCTTCCACTTGCTGAGTCCAAATTCAAGGTCATTGCCTCCTCCCTCACGATTCTTTGGGTCATCTTTAGAACTTGATATATTTCCCTCGTTTTCACTACGGGAAATAAAAAGCATATAATTACGAGAAACTGCATATGGTGGCAGCAATTATGTAGGCAGAAAAGAACACTGTGTGTGTATAAACCCCCCCATTGCTGCAGGAGAATGTAGTAATTCGACATTTTGTAACATTACTGAATCTCTTGGGAAAATGTGAAAACGTGCGATCCCCACAAATTTACAAGCTGGTTTACGAAATATCTTTCAACAAAACGATGATCGCGATTACAATATGAAATATAAAAAAAAGAGAGCGAAATGAGAAAACTCTTCACGTACCTTGCATACTCTTCTAAAAGATGAAGGAAAATCTCTACCTCTAGCTCTTCCGCGGACAATTTGGCTGAACAAGGTATATTTAATTTTTTCCTTATCTCAAGCAACACCTTTCTATATGATGGCCTCCAACCCCTGGAACAACATTAAAAACATCGACAGCTTCAAATTTGTACACAGATTCAAATTAAAGACACTTAATTCTTCAGAGATATTGTCCTTTAGAATATCTATAACATTCATATGCATTTAAATCTTATTAACAGCGAATAGCAATGAATTTCACCAGTTAATGAAGTCAATGCATGCCACATGGGCACCACTCCATGCATATATTATGCATATTTATATCCGCGTTATTTCGTGAGTGCATCTTGCAATCAGAAGACGAAGTAAGGTAAGTGAACGGATAACCTCAAAGTTGACCGGGCATCAGCAGCGAGAAACAAGAATCTTGATTCGAGCATCGATATGAAATCTTCCCTTTCTTGTGGATCTTCACCAATCATAATGTGATCAATATTCGATCTCTTTGTCATAGATTTCAACAAAGGGCTGAAATAGCTGAAAACATATGTGGTGCATATATAAGCTTAAGGAAAATACAAGTCTCCTTACTACAACAGAAAATTCAAACACCGACACCAAACCCAATAGAATAGAACCCCGCGTAATATACAAACTACACCGCAAGCTGTGGGGTGCTACAAGATGAGGGAGCAGCATACTTCAGGAGTTGCAATGAACAAAGCACTATGATTATATGACAACAAGTGCTCTAAATTAAGCAAGTGGATAATGTAATAAACCTAGTTACTATTCCAAACATTTAAGCTCCTTCAGGCACTGAAACGTAAGATTCAACTCCACCAAGTTCAACAATGGAGTAAAGCAATCAATCACCTTGGGCCAAATAGAATCCTCTCAATTTCATATAACTCAGAATCAGTAGCCAATTCGAGAACAGCTCGAAGCTCCGGATCATAGTACACATTGGTTTCATTACCCTCTGATAAACATCGAGCAATATAAAGAAAAAGAAGAGGATTACATGTATATTTGCGTAAGCTCTCAGAAAGAGAAAAAAAATCCTCAAATGTACAAATTATAAAGAGGTTTT
Source organism: Linderniella brevidens (assembly GCA_004919715.1). Taxonomy (NCBI): domain Eukaryota; kingdom Viridiplantae; phylum Streptophyta; class Magnoliopsida; order Lamiales; family Linderniaceae; genus Linderniella; species Linderniella brevidens. The sequence continues at coordinate 4,395,875 of SWDC01000153.1, read as the reverse complement.
CGATCAATTCAATACCATAAGAGTATGACGAAACTGAAGCAAGCGGAGGTTTCAACACGATTCTCGACGCTTGGCCATAATTAAGCACATTCTTGCTCGATTTCGCAAATAGCTGAAAGACGAAAAAAAAATATTCGAAGCAACGCAGAGTAACACTGAAATTGCGCCTGAATCGAGCGAGAAAAGGCACTACACCGTAAATGCATCAGAAGCGGGAGAAGGTTTATAGTGGTGATGGTGGTGGAACAAAAGGGTACGGTGAGCTGCGGCGACGGAAGTAAGCGGCACCGCTGGGGTTGTGTGAACGGCGGCCATGGTCGTCGATTGACTGCTGTGCTTCCCCCGCTGTGCTGAGTCAATCAAAATAACAACAACTCACAACACTGTCAGAGTCGGCAATTCGTTGTTGCTTAAAAAAATCTCCTTCTTAAACAGATTTGGCTGTTTTTTATCGTCACTAATGGCTTAATTGTTTTTTAGAACAACTAATAATGAAGATTTAATATCAGCAATAAATTAGTTCTTAATAATTAAATTTAGAAAAATTCAATGTGACGTCCTTAATAATTAAATTGAGAAAAATTTCACTGTAACGTTGAATCTAATTCAAATCAACATATCCGAAAAATAGAAAACAACTTGAAGACAATTAATGATGGAATCTAAATGAGATGACATATGTGACAATTAATTTGATCCAAATGAGATTATTTACGAAATGTAGCGTACTAAAATCGCTACTATTCAATTTATGTATTGGTAAAATATCACCGCACAAAATATACATGAGTAAGAAAATTTTATTTATTGTACGGATACATATTTTACATATGTTACAATCATATTCTAAATCACATCATTCCTAAAAGAATTACAAACAAATGCAATACAAAATCAGAGCAATAACAGCAACAAGAAAACTCAGCTCACAAGCCCGCGGAGACCAACCCGTGCAACGTAACGATACCAATGACCACATTGCCCCCATCAACGACGGGCAAAAACTGCACCGGCGACGGCGGAGATTCCATCTTCTGCATCGCTTCCACCGCCATCGCCTCGGGACCGATGGTCCTCGGGTTCCTGAAAATACACAAAAGTCAAGGTCAAAGTCAAACTCTACGAGGCAATGCGAGTGGACCCGAGCCACTAATCACACGAACCTGTTGCACATCTCGCCCACCGTGAGCTTGAAGATCCCCTCCCCGCTAGCCTTGAGGGTTCGACGGAGGTCCCCGTCGGTGAACGTCCCGAGCAGGTGGTGGCCCTCGTCGATCACGAGGAGGCAACCGCAGCCTTTGCTGGTGAGCTCCACCAGCTGATCCATTATCAGGTCCTTCTCTTTGCTCACGGGAAGCTCTTCCCTCTTCTTCTTCATCACGTCTCTCACCTGTAGAGAGCAAAACGGTTGGAAATTTGCCCGTATAATAGAAACGATGATGGAAATTACACCGTTCTCACGAGCCCCTGGTTAAATTATCTTTCGCCCCTCTTCCTATTTTTAAGTGCTTACTGTTAATAGTAAATCCCCTTTAGCCCAGGCCCATAAGGCCATCGAATAAATCCACGTGGAGTTCTATTCTAAAACCAATTGACAATAGATGGAGTAGCCCACTAAGCTTATATTCAGCTCTCGAACTGCTTATTTAACTAACGTGGGATTGAGTTTGATAAGAAGTTTGTTTATTTAAAAATCCGAGCTTTAAGCTCGAGCTCGACTCGTTTACCCCAATTATTCGTAACCGAATCGCCATTAAATGCCCCTCGAGTTCATTCGCGAGATCAAACTACAGCCATCCACTCCCTTATTATGATCAAATTCATCAAACAGAAGCGTATTTTTCTTGATATCCCATGCATATACGCGTTGAAAGCATAATCAAACAACCAATTTCAATAACCGAAATAGAAGATGTAAAGCCTCACCCTGAAGATCAAGCTCTTCCCGATCCTCCCCGCCGGGTGATTTGCAGCGTACTCCTCCCTGCTCAAGCTCCTCGCCCCCATCAACGCAATTGCCACGGTGTCCCCAAATACCATCTGAATTGCAGTAGACGTCACCGGAGCCATATCGAAGGGGCACAATTCCCTCTCCAGAGGCAAATGCACGTTCATGTCGCACAAGCCCATGAGCCCATTTGGCTTCACCGAAGTCACGCTTATCAGAAAAACCCCTTTTGCCTTCGCGCAGGGCGCCAATTTGATTAATTCCTCCGAATTCCCACTCTTGCTGAACATGATCAGTAGGTCTTCAGGGTATAGTATGCCAATGTCGCCGTGGAGGGCGTCCACCGGCGATAGGAAGCCGGATTTTATCCCAAGGGAGATTAGGGTTTGCGAGATCTTCTGCGCGACGAAACCCGATTTGCCGACGCCTGAGAAGAAGATCGTGCCCTTCGTGGCGAGGAGCGCCTGCGTGAAGCCTAGCGTCTGTGAGAGATCGAGGTTTTGGAAGAAATGGTTGAGATACTTTTGCTGCGATTTGAAGAGGTTGAGGAGGTGCGTTCGATCTAAACATTGCAGGAGTTTCGAGCTTGTTTCAGGTTCTTCCTCGTCTTGATGCCGTGAATCGAGGAATGGGATGGAGAGAGAGCCCATTTCCGACGTTGATTTCCGGTTTCCGATCTGCTGCGACGGCGACGGTGGTGGTGATGATGATCAGAGGAAGGAGATGAAGCTGCTATGAATAGAAAGGTGCTCGTGCTTCATTTCACTCACAGATCAAGAAAAAGAATTTCATCACTAAATATATTGGCTAATCATTAAATCAATGCAACTATATTTAATGTATTTCTGATTAAATAATATCCATCGTGAAACCACATAGCCAACGTGTCCTTTCGTCACATTTGGGACATCCAACGTCATATTTTGGTATTATAATTGTGAATGCTCCACGAGAATATTAATAATTGGTTTTACTAATCCAATATTGTTGAAAAGATAGTTAATATTTTTTTTCACAACCGTGATATATTTTTTCCGGTGTTTTCCCTTTTTCATTTTCTATAAGTAAGGGTGAAGATAGTGCTCGTTAGCTCGATCAGCTGGTTCGATTGAATTTCGGATCGAACTCGTGATCACTGAGCTCAAGTACGAGATTCGTCGTAAATGTAGAAAAAACGCGAGTCGGCTAATGAGTTTTTATTAATTTATTTTTACTTTTTAAGTTATATATCTTTTAACATGGATTGTGATCTTCAGAAACGTTTACAAAATTTAAGGCAAAAAATTAAGTGGGACAAATATAGGTGTTCAAATTGTCAAAATCACAACGTCGTAAGATGTCATCGTTATAGTATAAAATGGAGCATGATTTCTTTTTATAGTTTAAAAAAATGCCCGTCTTTCACGTTCGCTAAAAAATTCGTTTGACCGACTCCTGTTTCCTACTAACATTTATTAAATCAACCTAATAAAATATTAATCTGTTTTTTTTTAGCAAATATTAAACTGTTTGTTGGTCGCCAGTAATTGTTGATCGCCAGGCTTTTTATTAATTAATTTGTACATTTTCAAAATATATATTTTTATTAATCAATTTGTCCAATTTTAAAATATATATTTTTAGGTTTTTATGCTCGATAGGCCGTTTACACTTACTTATAAACATCGAATAATTTAACATTAAAATAAACTCTCTTTTTTTTCATCCCCAGGTATCCCCACTCAATTGACTATAGATGATGTATGTATGTGTAGCTAGATGTATGTGGGGACTAAACGGTTGCTGGTTTGAGACAGCTAACTACATTGCAGCTTTGGTCTTTACCTTACTTTGTGTTCTAACATTAGTGAACCATGTTTAATTAAAAACCCTAAACTCGGGATCATCGGTAAGTATCGTAATGTAGCAGCGTGTAGGGTTCTCTTGCCATGAAACCGTACGTGATCGACGAAAAAGAAAGAAAACGGCTGCCACTGCTTTATGATCTATTTAACCGATTCGACAAGCAAGTACGAAGAATCCAAACACACGATCGATTTTATTGGTCTCGTCTCTTTCATCATGCCCCTATATGTTATAAACCCTAAAGGGAGAGAATATATATATATATATATCATATATTCTATAGCTACTATTGAATAATTATCAATAATGTGTTTGGAAATCTATATTGCTGAAATTGTTATACTCAAGATTATGCATAAGCTCGATCGATTAACCTCTAATTAACGAGCTCATGTAGAGCTCTCCACAGAAAGGAAATCTATGAATTTTGCTTTTTTCGGAGTAATACAATCGCCCGCAGCTTCTTGCTCCACTTCATCTTCATCGTCGTTATTGCTTTGCCTTCCGTGGTCGATCACCTCGCTTCTATTCGAGTCGGCGTTCACTCGGAGAAAGTCATAGAATTCCACTGCTTTATTCGTTCCTGCATTTCCTGTGCAATAATAATACATAATCACAATGTTAAAAAAATAGCTTCTTTTATATAGTTCATATATAATCCATGCATTGTTACGTTATTACATGCATGTTGCATTATTACATACCTCCACCGTGTGTCCCCATGCAATTAAGCTCCCTCCAATAACACGGAGGTGATCGATGATTTCCTATGGATGAGAGATCATTGTCGTGCTTTGAGAAAAATAAGCTTGGAGCTGCTTCTTGTTGACCTTTTTTCGTTAATATCATCTGTAAATTATTCGATGATCTCTTTGCGTACAATTTTGATCTCTCCCTGCATTTTCGAGCCATGATAACGTGCCAGTGATTCTTCACGGCGTTGTCGGTGCGACCGGGGAAGAGCCTCGCGATTATAGCCCAACGGTTTCCGTGGACTCGATGCAGTGAGAGGAGACGTTCTTCTTCCTCCTCGGTGAAAGGGCTCATGTTGATTCTCGGGTCCAGTTGATTGAACCATCTCAGCCTACAGCTTTTCCCTGAATTATCATCACACGATATATATATATATATATATATATATATATATATATAGTTAATCGACTTCTCCTTAAGGCCGTGTTTGGTTTGTATAAACTAGTAGGGAAAGGGATATGAAACGGAAAAGGAAAACTAGGTTGAAGAAAAACAGATAAGGAAAAGAACAGAAAAGAAAATCTAGTTAAGATTATACTTAGAAGTAAGGAAATTTAGTTAAGATTATCCTTAAAACTAAGGAAAACCCATTTCTTGAACAAATGGTGAGGAAAATGAAAGAAAAATTTATGAAAATCATTTTCTCTCCTTTTTTTTTTTTCATAATACTTTTTTCGTTCCAAACACAGCCTAAATATTTATTGTTTTCGTAGAGAAAACCCTAGAAAGAAACTCATTTATATATGGAAGAAGAAAGGAAGACAACAACTTCCTATATTCCAAAAAAATCAGGAAACAAAATTGAAAACCCTATTATATATTTCCAAAAATGAGTCATGATTGATTAATACCACATACCTGATCTACCTTGTAGCTTTTCAGCAATGGCGTTCCAGTTATGAGGTCCATATCTTTCGACTAAGATACGCAGTTTCTCATCCTCCGAAGGTCTCCAGTGCCCTCTACTACACATGGTCGATCTGCGCAAGAAGAAAGCCATGCAATAATTACATAATGAAAAAAAAAATACCAAATAGGATGGATTTTTAAAGAAGAAGCTACATAGATAAAAGCAATTAAAGAACGAAACCTCTGAATACATACTTCAAGAAACCCTACTCTCTAACTCGTTTTATATCTTTCGAAGATTCTTCATGTCTATTACTTGGGACAAATAAAGGGTTTTTGCAGAGAGAATATATTTTCATGTAAACATATAGGAGAACGTAGAAAGCAAATAAATGGATTGTACAAGAGGTAGAGGATATATAGAACATGAAAAAGTGATAATTAAGAATGAAACATAGAATAACAATAAATAATACATATATATATATATATAGATATAGATAGATAGATAGATAAACACACACACACGTACATAGATAAACAGATTAATTGGCTTTGCTTAAGAAAGTTGGAGAGATTTGGACAGACCATCGCCACCTATTGAGGCAACATCTAGGCTAACAAACCACACGTTACACGCACAAGCTATCTACTTTATTGTTAGCTTTGTTTTTATTTTAATTAGACATACGTATCACTTACAATATACTAAGTCAGTATATATAAATACGTACGAGGGTTTATGAGTTTATAAATATATAATATATATATATATATATATATATATATATATATATATATATGTTTATGTGTTTGTGTTTGTGTGTGTTGTGTGTACTTTTCTAGACCTTTTCCAACGAGAACTGCTGTTGCATCAAAACCCATATACATTAACACACACACACACACGCACACGCACACGCAGTTTCTTATGTAATAGCAAAACATGCATGACATCTGATATTAAAAAGGGTTGTTTGATGTATGTATATAGATATATATATATATATATATATATATATATATAATATTTATAACCGATGGTATGTCTAATTCTTTCTCTATCCTCGTCTGGTTTGTGCGAGAGAATTGAGGATGCAAATGAAGAAAGGGTTGCTTAGTGTGGTAAATGTCGTTCTCCTTTCAACATCGTCTTCACATAAATTCCAAGTCATCGTCGTCTAATGTATATAAAACCTATTATATTGAGGCTATTATTTGTTCATTTGAATAATTCTACCTTATAATATAAATATAAATATAAGTATATAATATATATATATATATATATAACAAATTAATTTTTGAGTGAGATCATTTTATGGAAGATGGAAGTACCATTAGTCTTATACATACATGTGTTCCAACCTAAACGAGAGAACAATGATCACGTGTAAGAAAATACAATGTTGATATTGGTAGTTATAAAAGTTCGGTATTGTGGTTATAACTTAATTAATGCCGAAGGAAGTGCGTGTGGGTTTTTAGGCGTTGATCGGCTTTTCAAGACCTAACTCAAGAAACTGTTTGCCTATAGATTTCTTACATGTAAAACCTAAATTATCATGAGTTTGTTAAACTGCTAATCTAAGTCAAAATTATCTATTGCACACACACACACACACATAATTAAAATATGATAAAAATATCTACGTCCAATTTTATGTTATAAGCATATGCGAGTCGTTTAGAAAATACTAAAGATCCACACGTGTGTGTGCGCGCCTCCATATTCGTGTATGTTAATTATCATGTGTGAAATTTAATAAAAAGAATTGAACCACATATACAACAGTGTGGAAATTAAAAACGAAATGTCGTAAATAGGCCAAACCAAATTCTTAATATATGTAACGTACTTGGAGGATTCTGTGCAAATCAATGTACTGTTAGGTCTAAAAATAGATTTATAGCGATTTGTTAGGCCATTACATGATATATTATTAATGAAATAAAGGTGACATTTTTTGAAAGGAAAAAAAAACAATCACTTCTAATTTCAAGTATAGATGAATATCGATTTCAATCCACTTATATTCCTTGACTGTCATAGTCTGCGTGGATTTATGACGTGTTACACAAGCCAGGAGGACAATATTACCTACCAAAACCCAAAAAAAAAATAGCCATTGTGTCTAATGGCAATCCTTTGTTATAACAGCATGTTTAGAATCTCATAAACTATATATAACAAGAAAATTAATTTTATTAAAATAAAAAATTTGAAAAGCCATAACTAACTAAAGAAAATTCTTGAGTGAGCATCAGCAGCTCTCAGTTCAATGTACTATATACCACCTTTGCAAGTTGAAACCTGAATCTGATGACTGTTCACCAGCTTTACCTACCTTAGGAGTCCCATTCTCAAATGTTAGTAAACAACCTTTTTTTGTAATGATGCAGCAGCAGTAAATAAACAATTACTGTTTTTATATTCAAATCAACATTCATTCATTACAGCATTATTACTTCTTAATGGTGGTGTCTTCATTTAGGTTCTAACATTAACCAACCTAATAATCTCTGTCTCCATGGAAAATTCGATAAAAGAAATGCACGAAAAGACAACAACAGCTGAACCATTTCATGAGATTATGGTCCACTAATCATATTTTAACGAACAATCACAAGAAGAATCTACCTAAATTTAGGGTCTTCTTGTACCTTTTGGGTGGATTTAGTGAAAGAAGATTAAGACAAGAAGTACATATATGCAGCAGCGAAATGTCTTTCGAGTACAAATTACTGCAGATCATAAAGAATTAATTAACAGTAGGTGGGAAGAAAGGGATGCAAAAAGATGTCCCTTTCATGCACATAAAAGAATTTCAAAATCGAACTGCTACGGGTAAAATTAATAGCATCGTATGCGATACGCCTTTGACACTTGTGTTTTTATCAGATAATGGATCAATGACTCAAAAGCCTCACCTTTCGGCTCAAGCGTTTGAATATCTCTACCATTTTAAAGGCAGTGATGATTGTTAAGATTTTCAAATCGAAAATTAAACTGTGATGCTTTGATTGAGACTTGTCATCAACATAACAACCTCAGCAGCAGTGTAAAAGAGAAGGGGCAAAAAATTTCAAAGGAAAAAAGAAAAGGCCACTAACAGAAAGATAGGGCTATTAGCCAATCACAGAGCCAACGATGGCTGCGAAAATCACGCCACGTTATTTTCCACAAAGGGTAGCACGGAAAAGTCAAGAACGGTATGAATTCTTTTACTCCCACTAGCATTTAAATGATCAAAATTCAAAAACCAGATTATAACCCCGATTGAACAAACGATACGGTGATGTAATAAACGCGTCTGTATGATCACAAGAGTTAACTGTATGTAACATGCATTCAGTTAAGTCAAGCAGATTTAAAATAATTAGAAGCACTGAAGTTTGTACCTGTAGACAGGGTCAAGAACAACCCCAGTGGCTTCAGCAATGTCCTAGCACAAAGTTTAAGCTCCTCTGCTATGCTTAGTGCATAGCAAATCCCCTTTGGCCTAAAGAGTTAAAGAATTGAGTACTGAGCTCGTGTAAGTGAAATGTGTTAGTCGAAATCGTATATAAGAAGAAACAAAGGAGTACACTATAATTGGGTCTCCAATATCTTTATCAAGATTAAAAAAAATGCCTTTCAATCCTGTCTTAATGTTTATATACTTTAAGCTTACTTTAAGCCTTTCGATCCAATGTCCTCTAATGCCATATTAGAACCTGAGTTTACTTCACATATGGCTAACGTTACCATGGAATGCAGCATAGAAATGTACTGTAATGAACAGAAACATTAAGATGGTATCATCACATCAATACCTATGAAGTACATAATATTAGGTAATAGTAGAAACCCAGATATCTTTGCATAGAATCTTGGAGCAAAAGCAAAATTCAATACAATTGTCTACTGTTCTATGTTCGGCTGAGTTTCCATTTTCCATCACCTAAATATTTCTGCAGCATATGTAGGCTCGGTTTTCTGTACGTGTAACAACACAAATTATAGGACATTTTTGGTTCTTCAAATGCAATCACTCTGCAAGTTTCAAACTTCCTCAATCAAATCAAATATTGTATAATCCTACAAAAGACAATAATTATAACGGTACACGTAACAACACAAACACATTGATTCTCTCCACTGCCGCCACATGAATAACCTGTTTTAACTTGTAGGGAAAGAGAGAGATTGAAATCAGAAAGCAGAATCCGGTGACTTGTTCTTCTTCAGCATGATATCCTTTGCTTCATTGATCTTCGAGGCGAGGTAATGGCTACCACCGGCATCGGGATGATTAGCTACCATTACTCTTCTATGGGCCTCCTTGATCTTTCCTAGTTCCGCGTGTTCCCTGTTATTACAGCAACCATATCTTCATTACATGAGATCTAAAGTTAACTCGATTGGAAGAAGCAACAACATGAAGAAATAAGAATAAAAAGAATTGAGGTTTTGAGGAAATGTTCAAACCTGACTCCAAGAATCTTTGCAGCCTCGCGCCTCGTCATCACCTTCTCGAAACCACCGGGATAGAATCTTCGAGCCGTGGGCCGAGCTATAAATGACCCCCAAGCCCTTATCAAGTATCGAGCACTCAGAGCAGCTGTGCCCACAGCAGCGCCTACGATTATCGGTGATGTCTGTGGGAAAAAAAATTGTAAAAAAGATGAACCCTAAGTACTATGTACCATCATCACTGACATTAATAAGTCCTAAATCGACAATATATTTAACTCCGTACAATGTCTTGTTACAATCTAGAGCAGATAACAAGTTGGTTTCGGTGAAGTAAAAGCAGAATCTGGTTGGTGCTTTGTACCAAACACGCACTAGATTCCCTGTTCTATTGAGGGAAAGGCACTTTATTGTCTGTAATAACGCACAAAAGACATGGAATATAACTACCCAATGAAAATTCTGGGGATCATCAACCATATCAAAAACCTTGCAAATTGTCATAAATTGAAATCACTCGAGTAAAATACAGTTTCTTTGATGAATGCATCACCAAAATTTTACTGCACAGCCACACTACGTCGAAAAAAAGGCCATGATTGGAGACGCCTTTCCTTTATTTGTTTGAGATATCAGGAAACAGACATCCAATTAATGCATCAAACAAATGATTACATCCTACCACACTAAGACTTTATAACTATAAGCCCCAAAAAAATCAATTACAAAAAAAAAAAACCCAATCCCTAACTCACATGCACGGAAAAAACGAAGGTGAAGCTGAGGCGAACAAAAGGAATTGAAAAGGCTTACCATCTTTAAACTCCTCGAGGATATCAGACGAGTTCTCCGGTTAGATACCTCTGATTTATTCAGCTATTTCTTTTCAATTCGCGTAGTATAACTTCCGATTGCTCAGGCCTGGAGATAAATATATATATATATATATGTGTGTGTGTGTGTGTGTGTTGTAGGCCGGAGATCTCCAGAGCATCGAGGTTTTCTTGACGGACAAGACAAATGAGAAAGGCGGCGATTGACTCTCAAAACTCAAAAGTGCTCGAAGAAAAAAAAAGAGTTAATCGTAATAATAATAAACATTTCTTTGATAAATAATTACTTTTTTAATTATGTATAATTAATGTAAATTAATAAGATAACTTAGTTTGTACATAGAAAATATGTATAATACAAATGTGGAGAGGATAAATGATAAAACTATAAATTGATCCATTAGTATCAATTAATAAAAAAAAAGTGTGCAGGTGTCGGAATTCTAAATCTAAACACCTACAATTCTATTTATATATTAAGATTTAAAAAATACATTATATAAAAATTATATAGCATATCTAAGAAAATAATCACCGCGTATCTTGATATAATTATAGAGTATTAAATCCTCCTTTCATCGAAAAAACCCTCACAGATCCGCAAACTCTTTAATAAAAAAAATCTCATACGAAAAAAAAAAAACAAAAGCCGTTCCGAAAATCAATGAAGCACTTCACCACCAAGAAAAGGGATAAAAGAGAAAATCCTGTGGGGACACACCCAATGTGATGCCAGACAGAAGAAAACACATAGAAACACACGTGTGTGTGTTTTCTCTTTCAATCGGTCGGTCAATGTATACAGATACAACTTCTTAGGAATCGAGAGTTGTTAAGCCCAACTGGTCCCCGCGACGCGAGCGCCTTAAGTCTTTTTATTTTCGTGCCCTAGTCATTCACATATATATATATATATAAAAAGAAACACATTCAAAGAGAGACAGGCACCAGTGAAAGTCACCACCAGCAAGAGCTTTGGTACGATTTTCTTTTTTCTTTTCCTCTTTTTTTTTTGTCTGAAGTCAACTGATAATAGCAAGATTGAACAATCCTAAAATCTCAGACTTTAATGAAAGGTACTGTTACATTTGCTTTTACTCTCCTTGATGCAAAGATTTCCGTTTTTATGAACTGGGCATGTTTTTATTTCTCTTTTTTTCTTTCCTTTCTCCCTTTAATTTCTCCGGTTTCCTGTTTTATTGCGACCTACCTTTCGTAACAACATTAGTGAATCTTTGGAGTTAGTTGTACTCTCGTTCGTCGACGCTGGTGATGTATTTCTCTTCTTTCTTGCCCCTTTTTTTTTCTTACTTCGATAGTGTTTTCTGTTTGTGTAATAATAATCTTAAAGATTCTGTTTTTACAGGGTTGACATCTGCTTGTCGTTTGTTCATGCTTTTTTTAACTCTTCTTTTTCAACAGCTTCGACTCTCCTCTGATGTTCTTTCGAATCGATGGATCCTTCCGAAAAAGACAGATTCCCAATGCTCTTCAAAGGGTTCGAAAAATCCGATGATCCAAAATCACAAACGAGCGGTAATAATAACTCATATCCTATGAGGACCCGGAGTGTATCCATGTCTTTCCCCAAGAACTCTTCTGAACCCGAAAAGCAAAGGCAAACTTCATTTGCTGCACATATGAGCGGTCCCTTATACACAGACCGCAACGAGGATGTAATAATATTTCAGCCTCCGCAGAGTAATAACACATTAGACGTAGATCAAGAAAATTTCGAGCCCAAGTTAGAAAACCATCGTCCCTCTTCTGATGAGGAGATCATGGAGAGCAACCGTTGGTCACCTTCGAACGATCATCTTCTGAAGTCGGGGCAATTGGGAATGTGCGATGATCCTTATTGCACGACGTGCCCGACTTATTACCACGCGAGAGGCAGCAACCAGAGGCTCACGGGCCCACTCGATGCCAAGGTACCGAGTTTGTGGGATAGTGTACGAAATGGTGAGGCACGAATCTCGTGTTTTTTTTTTTTTCGGGATTTTTTTTTTGCGTGCAGATTCAGAATATTCTCTACGGGGACGCAAAGGGGTGGGCTAAGAGGATGTGCTTGCGGTGGCGTCCTCAGATCCCGAGGGTGATGAATCCTCACGCGAAGACCGTTCAGAAGTGGAACAAGTTCTTCGTTATCTCGTGCCTTTTTGCGGTCTTCATCGACCCTCTGTTCTTCTTTCTGCTCTACTCGAATAAGGTTTATTTTTTATTAGGTTAAAGATTCGATTTTTATTTTTGTGACTTTATCATTACGATTGTTGATCAATGATCCTCTGCTTATCAGGATTACAAGTGCATAGTACTGAACTGGCCCATGACAACGACGATTGTTGTCCTAAGGAGCATGAGCGATTTCATTTATTTCATTCATATTCTGCTTCAGGTTTCTGATTTCTTTTCTTTAAAAAACAATGTCAAATTGCATCCTAGTATTTTATTACATGGAGAAGTACTAAGTAGCCACAAAATCATTACCGTTACTCGTTTTTCTTGCAGTTCAGGCTCGCTTACGTTGCCCCCGAATCGAGAGTCGTTGGCTCGGGAGATTTAGTCGACGACCCTAAAAAGATCGCGCGGCATTATCTAACAGGATATTTTCTCATCGACCTATTCGTCGTGTTGCCTCTTCCTCAGGTAACCGAAAAAAGTCTTTTTTTTTTTTCGTCTACTAAAAAAGCCCAGATTTTTTTTATTTATTTTTTTGCAGATCATCATTTTGATAATCTTGCCCGATTCCATGGGAGCAACGGGTGCAAATTACGCGAAAAATCTCTTACGGGCGGCGATCCTCGTTCAGTACATTCCTCGCCTGTACAGATTCTTGCCCATGCTCGCGGGCCAATCTCCGACCGGCTTCATCTTCGAGTCCGCGTGGGCTAACTTCTTCATGAACCTCCTCACGTTTATTCTCGTTAGCCACGTCGTGGGCTCGTGCTGGTACCTTTTTGGCCTTCAGGTACTTCAAAATTTTTATGGCCTTGAATCGTAATATTGCGATATTACAATTTTTTTTTTCTTTTTTGTAATATTTTTGCACGTTTTTTAGCGGGTGAACCAATGTCTCCGCGATGCTTGTCATAGCTCGAACAACACGGGATGTACGAGGTTTATCGACTGCGGGCACGGGAACGATTACCTGGATTTCATGAGCGATCCGTCGTGGGATCAATGGAGGACCGACGACAACGCCTCGGGATGTTTCGGTCAAGGTAGCTTCGCTTACGGGATTTATCAAAACGGCGTCGACCTCACCGCACATCCCAACGTTATTACGAGATACGTTTACTCGCTATTCTGGGGCTTTCAGGTACTTTTTTTTTCTATTGTGATTGCTTTTTTGTGAGCTAAAAAATTCTGACAAATTGCAATATCAACTTTTAGCAACTGACCGTCACACAACAGACGGTGAGGTTCAGATTCGCTTCATACTGAACTTAGTCAGAGTGTGTGGGCTACAGTGGCTTGTGTGGGGATAATTCCTGACATATTTCCAAAGGAAAAAAAATTTGTGATTGACTGCATCGGTCCCCTTTTCCGGTGTTCGTCTCCACGAAAATCTTAAGCGATAAGTAGCATTGATCGACCCGTAGAATTTCCCGTTGCCATGTCGCCCACGAAGCCGGAAAATCGGGAGTTGCGTAGTCAGTTGCATAGTTTGCAAAGTTGTTAACCTTTATGAAGCAACTATAATCTCGGCCAAATTTCATTTTTTCTAAGTTTCGTGTGATTCTATTCGATTTTTTTTTCTCCTAACATCATTCGTATCGTAGCAAATTAGCACCTTGGCCGGGAATCAAGTCCCGAGCTATTTCGTGTGGGAAGTGCTATTCACGATGGCCATCATAGGCATCGGCCTTTTGCTCTTTGCACTCCTCATCGGAAACATGCAGAACTTTCTACAGTCCCTCGGGCGCAGGTTTTATCGATTCTTTCAGCATCGATCGGTAGTAGTAATAACATAATCGCGATGTAATAATATTATTAACTAAGATGAAGAACATCTGCAGGAGACTCGAGCGGTCCTTAAGGAGCCGAGACATCGAGCAGTGGATGAGCCACCGAAGATTGCCCGAAGAACTGCGAAGGTCCTTTTATCGACGGGTTTTCGATATTTATTATCCGTTTATATTTAGGACGAAAAATAAAATCGGTCGATACGTGTAATAACGACGGTTATAGGCAAGTGAGGGAAGCGGAAAGATTCAGCTGGGCTGCGACGAGAGGCGTGAACGAGGAAGAGCTAATACAGAATCTGCCTGAGGATCTCCAGAGAGATATTCGACGCCATCTTTTTAAATTTGTCAAGAAAGTAAGGGGAAATGGGCGCTTTTGGTCCCTAATGTTTGGGGAAATGGGCCTTTTTGGTCCCCCAATGGTGCGAGACGTTACTTTCAGTCCCCAATGTTACCGATTTTGGGCCGTTTTGGTCCATCGGTTGATTTAACCGTTAATTTGGACGGAATTAGGGACTGGGCCAGGTCCCCCTTTCTTCGGCCCGCAAAATTCGGGTTGGCCTGGCCGGACCCGTAATTTCGTCCAAACTAACGGTTAAATTACTCGATGGACCAAAATGACTCCAAATCGGCAACATTGGGGACTGAAAGCGACATCTCGGAACATGAGGGACCAAAAAACGCCCATACCCCAAACATTGAGGACCAGAAAAACGGTTTCTTCCAGAATATTATGATATAATTTTGAATTTCCTGTTCTTGCGCGGGATATAAAGTGTTGCTCATTTTTAAAACCGCAGGTACGTATTTTTCAACTGATGGACGAGCCCGTAATAGACGCGATATGCGAGAGGCTGAGGACGAAGACTTACATCAAAGACAGCAGAATCTTCTACCGCGGCGGCCTCATCGATAAGATGGTCTTCATAATCCGAGGAAAGATGCAGAGCATCGGCGAGGATCAGATCGTCGCTCCCTTGTCTGAAGGAGACGTCTGCGGGGAAGAACTGCTTACGTTGTGCCTCGAGCATTCTTCCGTAAACCAAGGTTAAGTTAATTCTCACTACATATATATATATATATATACATATACATTTATTCGAGATTATACTAAAAAATAATGGAAACCCGAGAATTTTGTCATGAGAATATATATCGTACACGTCAGATGGAAGAAGAATTCGGCTTCCGGGCCACAGATTGCTAAGCAACCGGCTCGTAAGATGCCTGACGAACGTGGAAGCGTTCGTGCTACGAGGTGCGGATCTCGAACAAGTCACTAGCCTCTTTGCGAGATTCCTGAGGAGCCCGCGTGTTCAAGGGGCGATACGGTAATTTCAATATCCCATTTAGGTATTTACGGATGAAAAATCTTATATCGTGTTGAATGGTCACGTAACGTAAAAGCTTACGTTGAAGGAATATCATATTTTTTAAATTTATATATTTTGTTTCCAACACGTCCTTTCAAGTCTGAGCTGATTTTCTTCTTCTAACCTTAGGCGTGAATTTTTATTTTATTTTAAAAGGAGGTCATGATGATTCGCATCTATGACCTCTTTGACCCGAGCTCTGATACCTTGTTGAATGATCACTCCAGCTAAAAATTAAAGCTTGAAGGGATATCATATTTCTTATGATTTATCTCCTCATTCGTTCCAAATTTTAATTTTAATTCTCAGATACGAATCTCCGTACTGGCGAGGGCTTGCGGCTCGGAGAATCCAAGTCGCGTGGAGGTATAGAAAGAAACGAAGAACAAGCAGAGGCGACGCTTCGCACCACCCGTTGCAGTACAAAAACCATTCGGACATGTTTGTGTAATAAGATCGATCACGAGTGAGGATAATAGTGCAGTGATATGTACTTTTTTTTTTTTTTTTTGGAAATCTCGAAAACCCTAGCCCGGACAGGTAAATATCAGATAACTAATCGCGTTCGGATTTTCGTATATTCGCATTTTTGCTCAGTACCCCTATCGTCAACCACGTAAACAATGCAATAGACGCCGACCACGTGAAGGACAATGTGAAGAATGTTATGTTCTACTGTTAGAGCGTGGGAGGATTGAGAGTTAAAGAGAGAGCCTTAGACCTCCTTTTGCTGAGATTTCGATTGATCACCGAATGCTTCGTGACTTTCTGTTGCTTTCATTGAACCTATGCTGCTATTGCTGTTGAATGGTTTTAATATGAATTGATGGGATATGTTACCTTATTGTGATGTTTTGCAGTTTTTCATTTAAGTGGTGGGCTCTATGACTCAAGTGGTTCTCTCTTTGCCTCACACAGTTCATAGGAATACAGTGTAATTCTTGGACAAAAAAGATCATGAAAAGGCATGATGAGGCAAAGTGAAGCAAGCAATTTCTATTACATGGGACATTGCTCGAGTTCCATTTAACTGTGGTTAATTTTTTAAATCCCAGCCAACTGTCCATAAATGATAAATGAAGTGGTTGGGCTCTTTGGTATCTCTGGGTTTAGGTCAAGGATTTGATTCCTCTTGGATTCGTTGACTTTTGTAGTTTGAATGGATTTACGGTACATACTGACAAAGGGATTAGCTTCATCGGAAGTCGTGATTGTGTTGCATAACAGCCTATAATGTTCAAATTCGACTCAGATTGGATGTCAGCGGGATCAGTCCCGAACGATGATGCTCATATTCGACCCAGACTGAATCCGAGGAAGATTGATCCTGTTGGAAGTCGGATCGATTCATAACGGACGGACAATGAGTTCATATTTGAATCTGATTGGAAGTCATGGGGATTAATCCCGCTGAAATCTGGGATCGTCTCGTAACCGACTATGAGTTCATGTTCGACTTAATCGGATGTTATGGAATTAGTCATGCTAGAAGTCGGTATTGTTCCATAACCGACGATTTAACTCAGATTGAACGTTAGTGGTATTAATACCACTGGAAGCCAGAGTCATCTCATAACAATGTGGAATACCATGCCAATTGTTCATGAATAATTTAACAAGGGAAAAAAAATCCCAAACTCCAACAAGGACAATTTTAAAAAACCATAAATGAGATAGTTGTCACCACGAAAATATAGAAAAAGTATTGCGGGCCTATTTTGCAGCCACAAGTACATCAAATGAGTGCAATCAATGATCAATGATCAAGAGAGAGTGATGATATTTGCCAAGATATTATATTTATATATTATCTGGTTATTAAGACATCTCGTATCTATCTATCTATCTATCTATCTATCTTTTGTGGTGTGTAGCTTGTGGGGTTTTAGTTGGTTGGTTGGTTCAATGTCTTCCACGAAATGACTTCCCAAGTGTTCTTTCTCATCTTAGAGATAAAGATTTGGGTTATAATATTACATTGCTCGCCACTTTACCTAACAAAATTAAAATTACATGAAAATTTACACTTGCATCTTTCCTGTCTCATAATCTCACACTCCATAATACAGAAAACAAATATTAATTATTTAATTTTAAGAATTTTTAAAAGATTATGTGACCAAAATTTCAATTGCAAGAGTAACATTTGCAAAAGGACATTTCTCGTGATATGTAATATTTTTTTTCGGAGGATCGTGATATGTAATATTAATGTAGAGAAGTAGTAAGTACCATCCACTTTATAAATCCATATTAGATAGGTGGTAATTTGCAATTCAATCGAGAGAGAGAGAGGACGTAATTTTGCTAGAACGCAAAAAAGATTGGATTTTTACACATCACATGGTGGCCACGTGTCGCCGGACCCAGTTAATCTCAGCCACAAAAGCTTGACCTGCCCACAAAGATTCCTTTATTGCCCTACCTTCTCGAGCGTTCTACGAATTGTTTATTACAGATAAAAATCTTGCATTCCTACGTGGCACCCTTGTTTTTATTTTTTATTTTTTGGGTACTTCACTCGACCTTCTCAATTTATACAGGTTTCCACTGTACCTGTAGCTCCTCTCCCTGTTGCTTACACTAATCGATATTGTTGAGAAAGCGGAGATCTTTGTATGTATTTCCTTTAACGAACGTAGCCCATTTATTAATCTCCTTAAGCTATGGCTTCTGAAGTTACGGTAAGGCGTTTTCTGAAAGAAAAAAAAAACCCATGTATTGTTCCCTTGTAAATTTACTTTCATTCGATGGATTCTTGAATCTTTCTTCGGTGACGAGTTGAAGGTGTTCGATCTTTGTCAATTTCTTTTTTTCTTCGCCATTTTGTGACTCGTGAGACGGTTTTTTCTGCTTGCTATTACCAACTTTTTTTAGCAGTGTAAATTGTTTTATGTTGTCTGTTTCATGGCTGTCTCAGAGTTGCCTGAAGCCTCTTTATGATTATGATAATTGCATAGTATAAGTGGTCAATAATAGTAATTGAAGTATGTGTCGGCTAATAATTCTTGTTGATTATATAGCAAAGAGGTTAATAACTATAGTTGCATTTGATCTGCAGAATCAAACTGTAGAATCTGTGGCTTCTCAACAAAATGGAGGCTCATCTGCTAGAGGAAACGGAAACGGCTACTCCCCGAAGGTACCGATCCCTTTACGGACATGTATTTGGCTTCATTACAACGTAATGTAGGCGTGTCTTAAAAATCTCTCTACATTAGGTGAGAAAACCCTATACCATCACTAAACAGAGAGAGCAGTGGACGGGCGAAGAACACCTAAGGTTCGTCGAAGCCCTCAAGTTACACGGCCGCGCTTGGCGGTTAATAGAAGGTGAGCTTTTTGGTATAGGGTTGTTCTCCACCGGAAGAAAAAAAAAAAGAGGTCTTTTTTTCCGGTAAATTCCGTTGTACCCCACGTGTTTATTTATACTGAAGTAAGTGCACCTTACTGCCTTGTGGTTTGGTTATTACGCAAAACCCATCATGGTTTCTAAAAACGTGGCACCGTACCCCTGGTCAGCAGCTTCCGTCTGGTCGCACTACGAGCGTGTTTAATGCATTCGCGGGCAGAAGTTGCCGACCGGGTGTATTGTGCTACGATTTAGAAACTATAGGTAGGGGTGGCACTGGGTAGACCCACTTAGATTCAGACACTGACTCGGTTAAATTCGTATAGATCTGACTTAATATCCTAGAAGTGTCAATGTTTGTTCTAGACTCAGAGCCATTGGATCTTCAAATGGGTTTGGGGGTTTCGCGTAATAACCAAACCACAAGGCAGTAACGCGCACTTCAGTATAAATAAACACATGTGCTATAGCGGAATTTACCCTTTTTTTTTCTCTAAGCCTCTAAACCCGTTAGTTACTACCCCCGTCTTACGAAAAACTTTAAGGTAAGAAGCAAATGATTCTTACACGTGATGAATCTGATGTCTCTTGTTCTAGCAGAACACGTGAGGACCAAGACTGTTATCCAAATCCGAAGCCACGCCCAGAAATTCTTCGCCAGGATCGCTAGGGACTCCGGTGGCGACAGCGAAGGGTCCTTGAATCCCGTCGACATCCCTCCTCCCCGTCCCAAGAAGAAGCCTCGACACCCTTATCCTCGAAAGGTGCCCGATTCGTCCGACGGGGAGAATCTCGATCTCCACGAGGTTGTAAGATCCCGTGATTTTGCTCGGAAGGAGAACTCTCCAACTTCGGTCTTGTCAGCAGCCGGCTCAGACAACATGGAGTCCTCCTTAGCCGCTGGTTGCACCGCAAACGATGATCTTCTTACGGAGAACGAGGATAAAAATATCCTCGAACACGACGGTTTTGGGCTCTCGATCACAGGAAAAAATCCCGCCGCGGTATTATAAATGTTGCTCACGTAAGCTATTTGTAGAAATATTTCTGCAATAATAAATAAACCGTGCCCAAATTTTTTTTTCTGCAGAAGTTCGAATTGTTTCCCTCTGAGAACGAGCATACCTTGGATTCTCTCCATGTTGGTGAAGAAGCTTACGCAAGCATTAGACTTTTCGGGAAGACCGTAGTTGTGAGAGAGACTCCAAAAGCCGTGGAGGAAATATCGTTGAGGAAAGGTTTTGTTCCTTACAAAAGGTGTATAGCGGAGACGGACGGTGAAACTTGTATTGAGTATCTTCGCGATCGAAAGGGCCAAAGGGCTCGTGTTTGCTCGTAGCATTGAATTCGAGCCGGTGAAGATATATATATTTATATAGTCAGCAAATTCTTTTGCAATTAATTACACAGAGCAGTTAATTTATTTCAGCTCGCGACGAAATCTCGTTGCTGTGTATAGCTCCTCAGTTGTGAATTGTAATTTTTCTTTTCGATTCGATGCTAACCGTAACGTGTTGACGTGAAGAGAAACTGTATGCAGAGATTAATGTATTAGAGAAAGTTCTGTTATCTATATGTTCAATTTTTGGCTGATTTCATTTCTTCCTGGGAGTTTTAAGAATGTCACAAAAAACCTGAAGAGCCTGAAAGTTGACAGAGTAGTTGAACGCAAACGTCGAAATTTGTCCGATTTTGTGCCTTGGAGAAGCCTGAAAATCCTGAATCAGTGCTAAGTTGAGACAGAACACGAAGGAGGAAAGGTCAACGTCGACGGTAAGAACCAATAAATATATATATATATATATATATATATATTTATAGTTTTTACGCAAGAAAAACTCAGTTCCACCGGCGAAAAAATTATATATATGAGTGAAATGTTTGTGTCATTACATAATGTTATCCAATGCAATTTTTTTCCTTGAATCCCAAAGCTGTAAGAAGGTGAGATAAGAAAGCAGTTTAATTGATCTGTATGTTCCCGTAGATAGTTTCTCCGGCGACGCGCCGTCTCCTGAAAAAACAAAAAAAAAATGACGGTAATAAATAATTAGGCTAAGAAACAAAATGCTAGAAAAAAAAAAAAGAAAAAGAGATCGAAAATCATTATTTTACACTCGAACGTAGCCCAACGCGAAGGAGGCACGACGGTTCGATCGTGGTTGACCTCCGAATCATAGAGAAGGCTGAAAAGATCCGTCGCGGCGTCGGATTTTCTGGCGTTGGCATCTACGTTTATCGTCTCCTTCGAGGGCGATATTATGTCGACCATCAAATCCAACGAACCCTATCGGCGGAGAAAAAAAATTTGATTTTTTATTTTTTTTGCGGGTTCGTCACTATTATCGAAAAAATAAAAAATAAATACAACTAACCCCGCGATTTCTTACTATAGGAGCAACGTGCGCCGCCGCCACATCTTCCTTGGCGAAAGCTTCTTCCTCCAACGAGTACTTTCTCGCCTTCTTCGGGATTCCTCGTACGCACGAAGAGCCCTGATTGGACGCGTCGTGATTGGCCGGCGGCGTTAAAGTCTTCGAAGCCCATCTTTTCTCCACATACCTTTTTTAATAAAAAAAAATATGCAAAGGCCCAATAAAAATCATAGCTTTTTTTTTTTATATATATATGATGGCAATGGGTGTAATAATATATACTTGTCGTGAATAAACTTCTGAATCGGGTTTCTGTCGTAGTGAAGCGGCAACTCCGATTCCCAGTAATCGTTCGACCTTTCGTTGCCCGTCGCTGCTTAGCGAAATGAATGTGACGTCATTATCATCATTATTACATCATTAATCTAAGAAGAAACGACGACGACAAAAAATACTCACACTCCATTGTTACAATCTGCTCGGGGAGCCATGTGTCCAAAGTCGTCGACCTTACCTGTTGAATAATATTGTAATAATAATTATTAATAAATAGGAAGGGGATTATGAAAATAATATTTATATTAATGGGGAGTTTGAACGCTGAAACCTTTGAAATGTGCACTCCAAGGCTTCGATGCATACCAGAACATTGCATGCATATGAATATTCCAAGATTTATGCTTGCCCAACGAGGGGCCCTGAAAGAAATTTATAGATTTCAATGTCATATAAATATTCATATTATGATAAATTAAATACATATATATAGATATATAGATATATATTATATCAACGTACTTGCTCTTGCAATCGGCACATTCCCTGTTCTCAGGCAACCTCATGAGGGTCTCCAATATCTGAATTTATGAAAATGAGAACAATAACAATTATTAAGTGATTGATTGATTATTTTCAAGATTGATGAAAAGCTTTGACCTTGGCATGCTTTGCATTGAGTTCCTTGGAAACAGAAGCCTTTTCGTTCATGGCTCTGATCTCTCTCTCTCTCTAAATCTCTCTCCGTCTCTGTTGCAAATCAAAGGCGTTACACAGAGATCAAAGGGAATTTTTAAAATAAAATGGAGAGAAGATTGAGAAAAGAGAATAAATGGGAAAGAGATCATCCGATCTCTATCTCTGTGTTGTGAAATGATGTAACATATCTGAGTGGTTTAACACATTCCAAGGATGCTTGTGTTTGTGTATTTACTAATTTTGATTTAGGATGATATGTTGTTGAAAAATAAGTTAGGATACCAAATTATAAAATTTCCAAAATATTGGGCACATGTTCTAAATATACTTAATTCGTTAATTAGATCTAGATGCAATTAAGCATTTATTTAAATAAATTTTGACACATCACAAAATACAAATGATATTTGCATAGAATGGATAAATATTTCTGTTTATAAATGTAGTCTAGTAACGATTCTCTAGTTTAAATATTAATTTAAACGATTAATTATAGTATATGTTCTAATAGTTTAAAGGGTTATATGATGTATTAATGCATCGGTGAAAGTGGCTTACCCCGCAAAGGTCGCAGTCTGAATAAAAAATAAGAAGGGGAAAATACGAAATAGAATAAAATCAAGAGAAAACGCTGTGCAAATTAGAAACCCGAGCAATCCTCCATCACCACCGGCACCAAACCGCTGCGCCGTCACACTTCCGTTGTTTCATCTCCGTCCTCGACGCAACCACCGAAGTTCATCTGGAAATCGTTGCCACAGCACTTGGCGACCAGCTCCCCCTTTTGTCGAGTCGCCGGCGATATTATCGGATGCGGAACTCGAATCGCGGGGTTTAAGACGAATTTAGGTAGGTTTTTAGTAGTGTTTGGTGCTTGGGCGAAATAATTGCGACTTCTGCATATTCGATTCGGTGAATTTGGAATTATGGAGAGATAAATAAATGTAAGGAAACTACATTGGGTGGTGCAGATTTGTGGAAACAGAAAATATGTTAAGACTGGTTTATCGTTAGCTAGTCGAGTTGTGAATGGGAGAGTTATATTTGAAATATTATGCGTTTGATGCAAAAATGTAGTCTGTTTCCTGTAAATATATTCTGCATAACTGTCACTGAATGCTTAGTCTGTATTTATCAATGGCTTCTGTTTATACAGGATGATTTTGTCATCCTTTTCACCGTCTGTGATTGCTGAAGTTTGTGAGTGTGACTTATAGTATAGGGAAGCCTCGCTACTTATTCTTTTCATGGAAATGTTGGGTAGTTCATCCACTGAAGCTCAGGACTTAAATCAGAAAAACTCAACCGCAACACATCAGCAACTCCCAATGCCCCATGAGGTTGATGAAGAAGATAACCGAAACAGGCACTCCAACAGTGACCAGAATGTAAATGAAGAAGAAGATGACGAAGACGATGTTGATTTCAATCCTTTCCTGAAAGAATCTAATTCTCTGGAAGCTTCCTCTAGCCTGAGTTCTGAAGTTGAAGACTTGAATGCTGAAGTTGCTGACAGTGGCAGAAGGCCTTGTGCTTCCTCTGTTAAAATTTCGGTCGAAAAGGATAAAGACATTGGCAGAGAGTCCCATGCAAGTGGAAGTGCCCATCATGATGAAGAAATTGTGTCGCAAATGGCTGTTTTGTGTGAATTTTCTGCAAGTGATCCTCAAATGCTTGCGATTTCAGATACTGAGGCAGCATTGATTTCTCAATCAGAAACTGGGTTGTTACGCAACAAGGATGTTTCGGCCAGCATAGCAGGTGTTCACAATGGCACAGAATCGAATCCCATAGTGGACGTAGACTCTGAAGGTGCTATATGCATGCGAACTAGGGCTCGCTATTCTCTTGCAAGTTTCACACTTGATCAACTCGAAACATTTCTTCAAGAAACTGACGACGAGGACGATCTTCAAAATGTCGATGATGAAGTAGAGTACAGAAAATTCCTTGCAGCAGTTATGCGAGGTGACGAGAATTCCCAGAATTTGCAAGAGAATGCAAATGCCGAAGATGAAGATGAAGAAAATGATGCAGACTTTGAGCTTGAGCTAGAAGAGGCACTGGATAGTGATGTAGAGGAGGTCGAAGAACGGCGTGTTGGCCGGCGAAATAGATCTCGGAAGAAGACTTTCATTGAAGACAATAACAAGCTTACTGTTCAATCAAGTAGACCACTAAGACCCCGCTTACCATTTGCATCACTTGGATCAGTTTCGGCTTTTGATGGGATAAATTTTGCTCCATATATTGGTCAACCATATATGGTTCATGTAAATAATGGTTTCACCTGTGGGTTCACTTCCCATCAGATAGGGCAGTTGCATTGTCTGATTCACGAGCATCTTCAGCTGCTCGTTCAGATTTTCTCTGTCTGTATTACTGATCATTCCAAGAGCAACATTTCCATGGAAGTTAAGAAATTAATTCTAGAGATGCTTCAAAAACGCGATCAAGCGTTGGCAGGCAGAACTAATCCATATCCAAGCTTTTGCTTTGTTCCACCCCACGTTCAACCATCAGTTCGAGACAGCCTTCACGAAACGTTACCGTCCCCAAGCCCTTCTCAAGATATGCCACATACCTCGTGGGTGCCGTACATTTCTGGTCCAGTGCTGTCCGTTATGGATGTAGCTCCACTGAGATTAGTTGGAAGCTACGTAGATGAAGTGTCTTCATGTGAGTTTTATTAGGCGTATGCATGTGTCTTTTTTCTTATTTACATGTTTTTTGTGACATGTTCTTATTTTCACGTACTTCCTTACTGGTGTATGTGTTAATATTGTCAGCGGTGAAAGCACTGGAGCGGCATCGACTTGAGCATGGTCTTGACACGCCCTGTCAGAGCAACCCCCTTTTCCCGCTGCACAATATTGCTCGGCCTGCTGAATCTGATGGTGAGCGAGATTCGGAGAATGCACCACCAAATAGTATTGGTTTGGTTCATTCTCCATCTACCAATCAGATGCCTAAGAAGACAATGGCTGCTACTCTGCTAGAAAGAGCTAGAAGTCAACCAGTTGCTCTTGTTCCTAAGGAGATTTCAGATTTAGCTAAAAGGTTTTACCCTTTGTTCAATCCCGCCCTTTACCCTCATCAGCCACCTCACGCTGCTCTTGCGAAGCGGGTGCTTTTCACTGACGCCGAGGATGAGTGAGTTGTATGCTTTCTCTTATACATCTACGGGTCCCTTGTGGGGAAACTATAATTCTTTGGATAAAGGATATTGAGACACTGCTTTTGCATCTTTGGCTATATGAAGTATAAAATACTGTATGCATGTGAAATACTTTTTTGATCGATGATTGCTCATGCTGTTAGTTAATACTTTTTTTTCGCCTAGTGATTAACCTCAATATGTTTGCATTAAATGTTTTATGAGTAATGTAGATGCTTCCTCAGTTGCTTATTCAACCTGACTTGATTGATCCCTTTACGTTGCCAACGTGCATTCTTGCTCGATTGTTATATTTTTCTAGAACCTTCATCATGTGCAAGGGAAGTTTTCTTCTCAGTTGACATAAATCACTGGATATTTTGAGTCAGTGCCAGAATCCTTGGTCAACGTCGTTGAAAATAAAGTATAGCTGCTATTTTCCTTGTTATGTGTGAAGGATATGCAGACAAATATACATTAGGTCATTGGCTGAAGAGCCAAATAATTTCACCAACCCTCACATCCTGCTTCATGGGATTTGTTTTCAGATTATTAGCACTGGGGTTGATGGAGTATAATACTGACTGGAAGGCCATACAACAGCGGTTTCTTCCTTGTAAATCGAGGCATCAGGTGAAATAGTTAAATCTTATGGAACAATAACCAATGCCCTGATTTAACATGCCTCAAAGAATTTTTCTAATTGATGGCATTTTAGTTTGACTAATGTCATTTTTTTTTCTGTTTGTTTCCAGTTTTTCACAATGGCATGCTATTTCCTTTTGATAATATATGTTGTGTTATGCAGATATTCGTGAGGCAGAAGAATCGTGCATCATCCAAAGCACCAGAAAATCCTATAAAGGTATCAAATTCTTTTCGAAGTGCTCAGAAAAATCGCCCCTGAATCATGAATCATTTATTTAAAGAAAAAAAAACATTTTATCTTGTAGGCCGTGCGACGGATGAAAAAATCACCCTTAACAACCGAAGAACTAGCGCGCGTAGAAGTGGTATGCTATTAGCGTCTTCTACTGCAAAATTTTACTAGAATTTTCCAATCTAATCATCGTTTCTTAATGATTTAGGGGTTGAAAAAGTATAGCCTTGACTGGCCATCAATATGTAGATATTTTGCTCCTCATAGAGATCCTTCTTTACTTCAAAGGCAGTACCGCGTTGCGTCTGGAACTCAGAAGTCATATAAAATGGATGCAACCAAGAGAGCCAAAAGGCGTCTATATGAATTAAGGAGAAAAACAAACAAACAACTTTGTTCAACTCGGCATTCTTCATCTGAGGAAGAGGTTAGCTTATTTTTTAAACTGCATTTGTAATCATTGTTCATCACCTAATTGTTTTCTTGCCCAATAATCATTAGTTGGCTTGATCTCAATTTTCCATTTAAAGGCCAAGCAGATCAGCCTTAGAGGGATTAGAAAACACATTTCTAAATATCTTACTCCAGCTATTCGATGTGTATTTCCCATTATTTGTCTTCGTTTAATCTTTTGAACGTGCATTTCGAGATCATTGTGATATTGAACTTAGATTCAATCTATTTTTGTTATCTATTCCTAGGATGTTTGTGTTTTCTCAAAATACTTAAATGTATAGGGTCATAGCTCTGACAATCCAATTGAAGAAGCTAATCACGGGGAAGACCACATGGATAAGGAAGATGAAGCATATGTCCACGAAGCCTTTTTGGCAGATTGGACACCGGTGAACAGTATTCCTTATCCCACCCAAGAGGGCAAGCGATTAAGGGAACAAATCGATCGTTCTGCCCCAGGAGGCACCCAAATCCCTTGGATTTCTAAATCTCCAGCTCAGAGGTGATTTTCTACCCGTTTTATTTTACCTTTATGCACCAATTTTATTACCTGGTTTGTATCTGCTCAACCTTTTTACCTTCTCTCTTTCCTCCTAGGTTGTCCAGTTCCGAAATAGTCCTTAGACCCTATCGTGCAAGAAAGCCAAAGACTTCCAATCTGGTGAAGTTAGCCCCCGGTTTACCTCCGGTAAATCTTCCTCCATCCGTTCGCGTGATTTCGCAAGCTGCTTTCAGAAATTCCCGGGAAGGAGCAGCGCCCGCGAAGGTTCCTAGTAATGCTTCGAGAGCCAATGATGTGGCGCCTGCAAAAACAGTTGGTGCTAATCGGGCCCAAGAGGATCTTCAGATGCATCCTCTGTTGTTCCAATCTCCCCAAGAGGGTCACCTCCCTTATTATCCACCGACCCGTGAAACATCTAGTTTTGCTTTATTCTCGGGGAAGCAACCGCATCTAAATCTCAGCCTCTTCCACAACCCGCGCCACATAAAAGACGCCGTGAATTTCCTCAGCAATTCTTCTAAAGTTCTCGATAGAGACGTGTCATCATCTGCCCACTTTCACCCCCTCCTGCGAAGAACACACGAGATCGATGCAGATTCCACGGGTCCCTTCAGCGAAGAAGCAAGGCAAAAAGGTCAGAAAACAGCGGGCAATAACGAGAAAAGGGCCCATAAAAGTTCTGCAAGGTCACCGAGTGCTCCTTCAACTGTAACTGAAAATGCTAATGGCCCTAACGAGAAGAGCGATTCTGCTACGAATGCAATCAATGCTGTGGTTGTCTGTGGGATTAAGGAAAGGGGGGAAGTTTCTTACAGGCAGCACAACGACGATGAGTCACTTCCCGGGATTATCATGGAACGGGAAGAGCTGAGCGATTCGGATGAAGAAATCGGTGAAAACGTGGAGTTCGAGCGCGAAGAGATGGCTGATTCGGAAGGTGACAGTGCATCGGACTCGGAGCAGTTTGCTGCCAGCTCAGCGAATGAGGTATTCGTATTCTTTTGCTGTCATTCTACTGACATATCTTCTGATAGTTCATTGAGCAACCAATGGCTTTCTACTTAGCAAATGCACCTAATACCCCACCACCCCTAATATACATGACAAGAAAATAACAATAATAATAATAATAAATTCTTATATTAATGCCATATCTCTATTTCTATTTCATTGCTAGGTGCCCAAGAAACAGAACAACACTGACGTGAAACCGCTGAATCTCAATCTCTGCCCGGTTTCTTCTCCTCATTCGACGACAGCAATTCCCATGCCTCTGCAAGAATCGAGACCACCGGGAAATTCGAGAAAGCGTTGTTGCAGCAATCGGTAGAAAGAAAGGCGATTCGAGCTGGAATGTGAATAATATTATTAATACGGATGAATTTAGACCAAACTGATCTCGGTTCTTCCGATTTTAAAGAACGTATTTTCTGAATCATTAGTATTTAATACGTTTTCATTGCGTCAAATGCTTCAATATTAAAAAATATAAAAAATCATGGACTTTGGGTGCTTTTTTAATACTGGGGGATAAAAGATTAGTTAGTTAGTTTTACACGCGCTTGCTACGTGGAAGGAAGAGAGAGTGCGCATGTAGTAAGTACATAGTACCACCATGGGGAGGGGGTCAAGGGCTCTTGACCGGATCAATTTTAAAAAAATGGCCTCGTTGACGATTTTTTTTGGTCAATATCCCTCACTTTGTTTAAACGTTAACCATATTAACTAATTCTGATACTTAACTCATTAAAAAAAAAAAAAAATGGAAAAATGGCCGCAATAACTGACTGAACAGAACATGGGTCCATCTCCCTCTTTAACCATAACCTTACAATCGATATGAATGCATTATCTTCTCCATTTTAAAGAACAAAGGGTAACCACACACACCTCTCTCACAAACCTAAAGCGACGCGAGCTGTTCTCTTCGTTTAGTGCCGGAAAACAACTTCTTAAATCAAGAAAACAGCAAGCATTTCAGCATATTTACCAGTAAGCATTCGTTACATGAAAACTGCAATTTTAACGTCGAAAATGGTGAATTTCCTGTCCATTACCCCCTAAAATGTATGGGTTATTTATTAGATCACGTGTACTAGCCAGAGTAGCGATATTTCAGTGGTTATTACGAGAAATCGGACCTGAAAATACATATTCTGAGGTCTAGTTTTTGTGCATGGGACCCCTGCGTGCGGGTACCATGCAATATAGGTGCGGGTACCGTGAGATATTGGTGCGGGTACCATGCGCACGGGTCCCCTGCGTTTATGCGCGGGTCCCCTGCGCTAGTGTGCGGGTCCCCTGCGTTTATGCGCGGGTCCCCTGCGCTAGTGTGCGGGTCCCCTGCGTTTATGCGCGGGTCCCCTGCGTTTATGCGCGGGTACCCTGCGTTGTGTGTGGGTACCGTGATCCCATGTTCGGGATCCATGCGCTGAAGATCATATATAAGCACGATATATGACGAGAATCGTTTTCTAAACAATAACATTGCATAATATTGCAGGTGCTCAAAATGACAATTACCAACATTGTATTTCAATTCGATGGTCGGTGGTTAATCGGCGAGGACAATACCTCGACTTGGTCTCCTGCGTCAAATTGTAGCTGGCATTCAATTTTGGTGGATGAGGACGCATGCACGTTACAAGACGTAAAGGAGCAAATTGTATCCGTGTTAGCGTTTCGCAACGATAATGCGAGGCTAACACTAAGCTATATGCCAAATGTACCCTATAGTTATCCGAGGCCCATATACATCGATAACGACTATGCTCTACGTGCGTACTTGGGTTTTGGTGGCCCTCAATCGAGACCCGTGATTCATGTCGAGGTGGTGGAAGGTGCGCTTGTGGCTCCGTCGGACGCATTTGCTGGTTCTTCTAGTAATAATACCGCGCTCATAGCCGATTGCGATGAAAATGCGCAAATCGAACCGTTTGAGGGGTACGGTTGCAGCCCTTCTAACCAAAATGAAGATGAGGGTCTTGAAGATATCGCTGGACCGTCTGGGGGTAGGGATTACTCGGGTTGGCATTCGAATGAAAATGAAGATGAGCCAATTGAAAACACTGGCGAGTCGGAAGAGGAATTTGTAGCCCGTGATCACAATGACGATGAAGATGACGATGTAGATCGAAACCCGGTAGAAGAGGCTGCCGATGGTACTTTTGCATTTTCGAACGGTTCAAGCCTACACGTTAGGCAGCAGTTTCGTGATAAGGCGGAAGTTATCGAGGAAATATCTAAAATCGCGTTGGCTGCGTCGTTCGAGTGCAAATTAGTCAAGTCGAACAAGACTTTGTATGTAGTAAGATGTGCGATGGAGCAATGTTCGTGGCGCTTTCGAGCTGCAAAAGATAGAGATTCCCTTTTTTTCTCGGTACGGACATATTGCGGCACACACACATGCGGCGTGTCTCATCAACGTCGAAGTCATCGTCAAGGAACTTCATCGGTTGTGTCTAGGATGCTTCTTGACAATTTTAGCGGGCTTAAAGACATTCCCGCGCCAAAGGCTATCATGTCTATGATGCAAAATAGGGGGTGAATGTTTCTTATTACAAGGCTTGGAAGGGGAAGAATATCGCTACGGAGGAGTTGGTCGGTAATGGGGACAATTGTTACGCGTTGATCCCGGCGTACTTGGAGGCCGTGAAGCAAATGAACGCCGGAAGTGTCACGGATTGGGAGATGGACGAGGAAAACAGATTTAAATATCTGTTTTTGGCATACGGTGCATGCATAGCGGGATTTACTTTCATGCGTAAGGTAATTTCTATCGACGCCACCTTTTTCAAGGAAAATATAAAGGGGTGATGCTTGTTGCTACGGCGCAAGACGGCGATTACCACCAATATCCTATCGCATGGGGTATTGCGAGCACCGAATCTACCGAATCTTGGTCATGGTTCTTAACGAGATTGAAACGGATCGTGGCCGATTCAAATGACCTCGTCATAATTTCTGACAGACATGGCGGGATAAAGACAGCCTCCCGGCAGTTTTCCCAAATGCGTTTCACGGGTTCTGTGCGTGGCATATTCAACAAAATATAAAGACCCGTATGAAGGAGAAAGGTGCGTGTGCGTTATTCCTTAATATTGCATACGCCTACAAGACGAGCGATTGCGATCGATTGTTGGAAACGCTAAAGGAACGGTACGAAAACGTGCATACGTATCTTGAGGAGGGTACGAAGGCAAAATGGACGAGATCGTATTGCCCGAGAACGAGGTACAACATCATGACCACAAACGGCTCGGAATCGATAAATGCCGCTCTACGTGCGGATAGAGAGCTTCCACTCATAGGATTGTTGGATTCGATACAACATTTGACGACTAGTTGGTTTAGTAAGCATCGAAGAACTTGCGAAGCTTCGATGACAGCCAATGTCACGTCATTTACGCCGAAGGTCGAGTCAATCCTACGGTCTCACTACATAAATTCTCAAAATCTACACGTCTCGGAAATTGACATTCAACGGTATAATGTATACGGGCATGGAGTCAACGAGGTGGTCGATATCGAGACGAAGTCATGTAGTTGTAAGATGTTTGATATCGATTGTATCCCATGTGCGCACGCCATTGCGGCTTGTGGACACGCTAATGTAAGGGTATATTCGCTAGTCCATGCGTATTACAGCTTGGAGACATGGAAATCAGCGTACGAGGGTACCATATGGCCTGTAACCGAGCGCGTTGAAGGAATTGTCAATATGTTACCACCACTCGTTGACCCAAAACGCGGAAGAGCACAAAAATATAGAATGCCATCCGTCGAAAAATTCGGTAGGAGGGGGTAAATCCTATGAGTTTGATTTGTACATGTGGTTATGTATAATTGATATGGATAGTAGGTATGTTGTAATGTTTGGTATCGTATAATGTATGCGGGTACCGTGCTTTTGTGTGCGGGTACCATGCGCTTGTGTGCGGGTACCCTGCGCTTGTGTGCGGGTACCGTGCGCGAGTGTGCGGGTTGCGCTTGTGTGCGGGTACCGTGAGCTTGTGCGCAGGTACCGTGAGCTTGTGCGCAGGTACCGTGCGCTAGTGTGCGGGTACCGTGAGCTTATGTGCGGGTACTGTGCCTTTGTGTGCGGGTACCGTGCGCTTGTGTGCGGGTACAGTACAGTTATCAAATGCTTTCAACATTAAATATGTTACATCAATCAAGTCAGCGCAGTAGGTAGGTCTTGTCTGTACGTTAAATCATATAATAATAATTTTATCAGGATCCAAGTAATCATTAATCAATTATTCTGATAATCATAAAATAATAATTTATTTTTTTATTATATTAAATATGTTATATATCAATCACGTCAGTGCTTTACGTCTTGTCTGTACGTTAAATCATAAAATAATTTTATCATGATCGAGATAATCATTAACCAATTATTCTGATAATCATCAATTACCAAATTATGTTTTCAAAATAACGGCGCCATGTGTGCGGGGACACTGCGCTTGTGTGCGGGTACCGTGCGCTTGTGTGCGGGTACCCTGCGCTAGTGTGCGGGTACCGTGCGCTTGTGTGCGGGTACCCTGCGCTAGTGTGCGGGTACCGTGCGCCAAGTGCGCGGGTACCGTGCGCCTTGTGTGCGGGTACCCTGCGCTAGTGTGCGGGTACCGTGCGCCATGGGGTTTGATAAAAGGGATCGAAACATATTTTATTTAAGTTGGAGGGATTGTATGGAAAAAGTCAAAAATACCCTCGAGTAAAAAGTCATTAATATTAGTTTATTCACTTAAATGAATTCGTCGTTTCAGTTAAGTCTTATTCGAATTCGAATAAGTTTTATTCGGGTTCGAATAAGATATATTAGATTTCGAATAACCCTTATTCGAGTTCGAATAATTTGGGTTATTTGAACCCGAATAAGATTTATTCGAGTTCGAATAAGGTTATTCGAACTCGAATAAAGGTTATTCGAGTTCGAATACGCTTATTCGAACTCGAATAACCCTTATTCGGATCCGAATAACCTTATTTGAACCCGAAGAGGGCTTATTCGAACCCGAATAAGGCTTAATTGAATGGTGAAATCTTTAAAAACTAATATTTGAATTCGCTCTTCGTATTTTGCTCTCATTTCTCTCTAAACTCTTATCAAGAAAATGACTAATTAAAGTTACGTTTATTTGAATGTCTTAGTTGAATTCATATAAGCTTATTTGTATTCGAATATTACAAATTTCAAGAATTAATCAGTTATGGTAAAAATAATCAATTTTAACTCAAGATAAAGATTAAACTCGATTCAAGATGAACATTATACGAAGACAATATAATTAATAAACATTATTCAATAAGTTCATCGAAGTTTGTATATCACATTGACACAACTCATTTTAGTTGCCATCATGTAGAGCACATGTTTAGAACTCATTTTAGTTGCCATCATGTGCGCGAGTGTGCGGGTACCGTGAGCTTGTGTGCGGGTACCGTGCGCGAGTGTGCGGGTACCGTGCGCGAGTGTGCGGGTACTCTATGCCATGTGTGCGGGTACCCTGCGCTTGTGTGCGGGTACCGTGCGCTAGTGTGCGGCCGTGCGCTTGTGTGCGGGTACCGTGAGCTTGTGTGCGGGTACCGTGCGCGAGTGTGCGGGTACCCTGCGCCATGTGTGCGGGTACCGTGCGCGAGTGTGCGGGTACCGTGCGCGAGTGTGCGGGTACCGTGCCTATACAACTCGAAATCCAACTTATAAGATAATACAACTTCCCGAATATACAACTCGAAATTCCATTATGACATAAAATTTATCCAGATTTACAAAATTCCCAAATACAAAATTATTGAAATACATATAAATTATTGATACCAAGCACCCCAATCTTTCATGCGAATCGAAATACATAAAAATTCACGAAATTGGGTCACTTGCCGCCCCGTAAGCTCCGCGACGTTATCGCCCCGGAATAACATAGAAAATGCGACCCGCAACACGTGAACCCCACAATCGCCTCTGAAAACAACCAAATATTTAATAATGAGATATGAAGTACTAAAATCAACTTAATATCGAAATATGATACACTTACGAATTTTCTTGCTTCTTGAAGTTGGGGATCCGCTCGACCTTCCACTTCCTAAAGGCTGCTGCAATCAGACCGAGCTTTTTTAGCACGATCGGGACAGCTACTTGGAGACCGGCGAGGGCTGCGTGCATGTTGCGCATGTCGACATCGCAAGACGGATCCGAGTCGAATACTCGTATCGTCTTGTTCTTCCAGTCGAGGACTGCAAGAACCCAATGGGCGATGGTCTGCACCGGCACCACGATGTAGTCCGATGTTTGCCATGACACGCACGGCCAGTTCTGATCCCGTCCCTCTGCGTAGTGGACCAAAAAGGCCAGCATGCCCTTGACAAATTTGCCGTCCTCTATGCAGTCCCGATCGATGCTCTCCTTCATCGACACACTCATGAAGGAGATGGCACGAGAGCAGAAGGTATGAACCCTCTGCATCTCGAGGAACCCTCTGATGCTTTCGTCAATGTGCTATAAAATAAAAGGCAACAAGTTAATTAATAAAACGTATTAATGCATTTAGAAGTATTGAATTTATCAATTGTTCTTACCGCGTCGTCGAGCCAAAACGAAGGCGTGTACAGCTGCTGAAACCACGTCTTGGTTCGGTACGATAGGGACAAGCAAAGGAGCCGCTCGGTATCTTCCATCGTATCGATCATCTGTTTTTGCCGAGGCCATAACTTCAGCTTTCTCTTCATGTGCCGTTCCAGCATTGGGTTTATGCTGTTCCGGACACGGTTCTGGTTCGGGTCGGTGAATGGGGTCACCTGATACTTGGAGGGCCTGGTTTCCCGAGGCGGCGTCGACTCCACCGCGACTTCGGGTTCCTCCTCGGGCTCGGGTTCCTCCGTGGCCTCAGGTTCCTCCTCGGTCTCGGGTTCCTTCGCGGCCTCGGGTTACTCCGCGGCAGCGGCTTCCTCCGCGGCCTCGGGTTCAAGCGGGAACTCGGCCTCTCGGGCTGCCTCGGATTCCGAGGGACAGAACGCCTGTTGGATCCACCGGCCTCATAATCTAACAAGATAAAACTCCAACGTCAGAAACTATCGAAATTGCAGCAAATTATTTATAGGGGCGAACCGTGCGACGCGTGCGTCGGAAAGTATCGGTTGGGCCTGTACCACTCCTGTTGCAAGTTCTGCTGCAATTCAGTTATCGACTGCTGCAACCTACTCGCGCCCCACTCTTGAGCCGTGGGCCATCGTTCATCATACGAGTCTCGTAACTGCGAGATGCTCGTAGAAACGTCGTCGAACTGATGATTCACCGTCTCGAAATTTTGGTCCACGCGTCTTGTGAACTCATCGAATTGCTCGAAGGTGGGGCCCGAGTAATGCTGTGGAGGAGTGGACGGGTACCGTGGGTGTGCAGGGCCCGAGTAATGCTGTGGAGGAGGGCTCGGGTACCGTGGAGGTGAGGGGGGACGAAATTGGTCCGCCTCTTCCTCGTAGAATGACCGTTGCGATAGTTGCGGCATGATTGGCGAAGGCTGCGTTGGTGCGACGTCCACCGCGGCCGACAGATGCCGTACGCACTTAAGCTCGACACCATCATCGAGGAGACTCGTTATACGGTCGAGGACTTCATGCCGCTCCTCCACTTCGAACCGACTATATCGGAAATACGGCTCGTTCATCTCCGATACAGTCGGGCTCAACATCCCCGAGACGGGTGACCCCTTTACGGCTTGGATGATCGTCTCCATCTTCGGAGCTCCCTTCGTCGACCAATCTTTGGTGACGTGCCGGCATATCCGCGGGTTTACCACGTCCGCCTCGTTGATACGATATGCGAACGCGTACCGAATGCCTGGTATGCACTCGTACGCCAAAACCTAGAATGCAAAGAAACCAAATTAGCAAATATATAATGACAATTAAATATATATTTATAAGGATTTTAAATAATGAACGACCTGAAGCGGATGAACGAAGCCACTAATCAGTAGCCCGCAGTGTTCGCTGCCCCCGTTGCGGGCTCGTTCCCGCACACAATCCCTCTTCTCCTTGAGGTTTATCTTCAGCGAGCGTATCACCTCTTTGAACGCTACGCTGCCCCAAGGATAGTTGGCGAAGGCGACTTCGTCTTCGACCAACGAAAGCAGCCACGATCGAAGAACCGTGTCCTTCTTCGACGGTCGAGGCAGCACCACAGCTGCGGCAAAGAGAATGTCCGCCAACTTCAACTTATCGAAGTTGACGTTTCCGTCATCGTTGGCTCCCAGCTCTCGCAGCCGATCCTCGACGTACGACAAACGGATGGTGGATCTTCCCGGGAAGTTTCTCTGAACGAAATCACCATTGGGGTCTACTTCCGGGATATCGTCGGAGAACCTTAGCCCGGTAATCAAGCAATACTCCGCTTTAAAAAAACGGAGAGGTCGGTTGTTTATGACCATCCACAACTCCTCGCGCTCGTGAAGAGTAGTCTGCCTCCTCGTCAAAAACGTAATGAGCTGGGCGGATAAATTGAAATCGGCCGCAGCCTCGACGAGTCTACCAAACGGACTCCCCGCCCTGTAACTCTCCCACTCATTTTCATTTAGATTGTTCCTGATCTTCGCGCTTGCCTCCGTGTACATCCCGGTCATTGTCAATCGGAATTCGAAGTCGTCGTCTCGGGATGACAATTGCTTCTTCAGCACAACCTGAGAATCATAAGAGTAAATAACCAATTAGTACTCGCATGGTACCCGCACAGGAAAGCATGGTACCCGCGCTTGTAAAGCATGGTACCCGCACAGGAAAGCATGGTACCCGCACTTGCGCGCATGGTACCCGCGCTTGCGCGCATGGTACCCGCGC
This sequence comes from Linderniella brevidens, assembly GCA_004919715.1. Taxonomy (NCBI): domain Eukaryota; kingdom Viridiplantae; phylum Streptophyta; class Magnoliopsida; order Lamiales; family Linderniaceae; genus Linderniella; species Linderniella brevidens. Next base: position 4,358,316 of record SWDC01000153.1, on the reverse strand, counting down.
TTGCGAGCATGGTACCCGCGCATGCGCGCATGGTACCCGCACACAAGAGCATGGTACCCGCGCATGCGCGCATGGTACCCGCACACAAGAGCATGGTACCCGTGCATGCGCGCAGGATACCCGCAGGCACGGTACCCACGCTCACTATCGCATGGTACCCGCACGCAATCGCATGATACCCGCACTCAATCGCATGGTACCCGCACACAATCGCAAGGGGCCGCCCGTATGGGTACCGTGCGACTGTGCTCGGGTCCCAAGCCTGCAATCACGGGTCCCCTGATTTGCGCGACTGTTTGGGTCTCAATTGGTTCGACGCACGGTTCCCTTGCGAACAAGTGTCCAAATTGCACAATTGGGAAACCATGCGCCGGACCCAACTAATTCGACGCACGAGACCTGCTCCTGAGGAAGACGAAATCACAGTGAAATTACCGGCACTCTTTCGGGACGCGCGTTCATTGCCATTGTAGTCGGTTTGAAGAATTTTCTGCTTCGGGTAAAGGTTGTTTCGTAGATCTGGAAATTTACTGCTTCGTTTCCGTTATGTGTCTTTCTTCACTTTTAACTGTCAATTATTGTACTCGATTACGAAGAAGAAGAAGACCCGTGACGCTACAGTGGGTGGAATCGATTAAACCTAATTAATTTTACTTTGGGTAGTTGAATGGGTTAAATAAGGGTAAAGACGTCTTTTTCCCTGAGTTAGTAAGGGTAGAATAGACTTCAAACATTATGGAGGCCATTTTTTTAAAATTGATCCAGTAGGCCATTAACTTGAATAATCCGGGGAGCATGCATGTATGTAACTGTCACCACCGTGGTGAAGTGAAGCACAGCAGCAGCGTAGAGTGAGCTGAGGCAGTGACATGTAAATTCTGCCTGTTTTGTGGGGACCACTTGATGCTTTGTATTTTGCTATTTTCATTGTCTGCTAAGCTATTCAGCAAAAAACGATAAAGCCTCCGAATAATATCCCCAAACGTTGCATTGCATTGCATTGGAAGCGCTCATAATATATTCTGCAGAGAGCTACGCGAAGTCGCTCTTGTATGTATGTATTCATGTAAATATATATGCACACACATACAAGTTGCTTCCCAGTGTCTGAGTGTGACGTGCGAGAGAGATTAATGCACCTTCTCTCTCTCTCTCTCCTTTTGTTTTTTTGAAGACTTTTTCATATGTTTCTGATGAAAAGAATAATAATGCTACCTATATCAAGAGGGGGATGGTGATTGGTCGGTTATTCGTCTTCATCATCAGCTTTCGTTTCTTTTTTGTTTTATTTCTCCAGTGAAGTGAACTAAAGTGAAGTTACAGAGGTTTGTTTTGTGTCTATCTGCTTTACAACGACGTCGTCCTCTTCAATCTTTCGTCGTCCCTGTTTCTAAGAGCAAAAAACAGAGAGGCATGGGTTTCTTAAAGTTTTTAAAAGCTCTTTATCATGTTTTCTTCTGGTTCCTCGTTAATGTTGTGGCATCACAATGCAGTACATTAATGTCAAGGCTGCTATTAAGCAGCCATCGTCATATGCTTTAAGATTTTCTGGGTTTTCTTTTTACGTCGTCGTCCCTTTACTCCTAATAGGAATCATTCTGAAGCTCTCTCATGGGTATTTTGATTCTAGAAAAAATGTCGACGAAATCATAGTCTCTTCTCACGTTCTGTTTCAAAACTTTAAATAAAAGCAAGCCCATGAAGACTTGAATACGTTCAGATATCTTTATTTTTCATTTTCCCTGCCCAACTGTGTTTGAAATACTGCGCTGGGTTAAAAAAATTATGAAAAGATGAAAATATATATATATATATATATATATACTACAGCTCTGTGTTGATGCGTGTGTTGTTCTTTAACAACAATCTCTTTTTTGTCTTATTATTAGCTCCGACATAATCAGCAGAGGCATTTTTTCTTCAGAGGTTTTTGTTCGTGATTGCAGCTTCTTCACTTTCGGTTCCCTCTGCCTTGTGTTAGCTCTTTTCCGGATATTTGTTTCTCGTTTTTTTTTTTTTTTTTTTCTTTCTGGGCATAATTTTGCCGCTGCATTCAAACGATAACAATAAATCTCTTTATTCGTTGCAGAGCGTCATGAAGAAGATGAAAAAAGAGGAGTCGACTAATAACTGGTTCGCAAACGACGACCTCCCCACAAACATACTCTCACGACTCGACGCGAAAACCCTCCACCGCCTCAAGCTCGTCTCCAAAAACTGGCTCGCCCTCATCACCTGAAAACAAACACCGCCGAAGAACAACCCATCTCTGGTTTCTTCTTCCAGGAAACAATCCAACGAGCAACCGCCGACGACGTCGACCGCATCACCTACCTCCCCCTTCCCGAACCCCCACCACCCGCCGCCCGACAACAGCAGCAGCAGCAGCAGCAACGCGTCTTCGATTTCCTTCCCGAGCCCGTCGTCCTCTTATCCTCCGACAAAGGCCTCCTTTGCCTCCGCAGCTGCTTCCGCCCCGTCCCAAGCCTCTACGTGTGCAACCCTCTCAACCGTCAGTGGGTCCGCGTCCACTGGCCCGTCGACGTCCCGAGGCACAGCAGCGTCGCGATACTCTTCGACCCCCTCCTCGATCCAGCCGCCACCAACTTCGAGCTCGTGGCTCTGAGCCACGCAGAGGAATCGGGAGAAAAAGGAGGAGGAGGAGGAGGAGGAGAACGTTACTATTATTATTATCTCTTCGATGTGTACTCTTCGAGGACCCGTCGGTGGAGGAGGTCCGAGGAGCGGTGCTCGTTCGCCCGCCGCGTGGCCAAGAACAAGGCCGTCACGGTCGGAGGAACCGTCTACTGGCTCGCGGACGGCGGCTACGGAATCCTCGGGTTCGATCCCGGGAACGAGGTGGCGTTCTCGATCGTGGCGCCGGTTCCCGAGTCCCAGTTCGCGACGAGCGTTCCAAAGATGTGCATCGGAGGGGGATCGAGCCTCTGCTACGCGATCGTGTCGGAGGACGGGCTCCAGCTGTGGGCCCTCGAGGACGGGTTCGGGTCCCTGTGGGGGCTGAGGGTCTCGGTGGCGTTGGAGGACCTCGAGAGGGAGAACGAGGGCTCGGTGTACAGGCTCGGGGAGAAGGTGACGAGGAGGAGGTGGAGGAGGAGGAAGGAGGAGGCTGCGTTCGTGGATCCTTTGGCGTTCGGGGGCGATGCTTTGCTGATTAGGGTTCTCTCGGAGGTTTACGTGTATCGGTTCTCGGAGAGGAAGATGAGGCGAGTGTGTGGCGCCTCGGAGTTGGGCCCGAGGGCCATGTTTGCTCCCATTGTTGTTCCGTACACCATGAGCTTGGTTCCCCTTGTCTGAAGATTTTTATGGGAAGAAAGAGTTTTTAGGTTGTTTGTTGTAGCTTCTTCGTTTATTTTTATGGGATGATGTGAAGCTTTTTACTCAAAACGGTTTATTGGAGACTTTTTCTTACTGGGGTTGTTTAGCAAATAATTGTTTGTATTAGGGGTGTAAACAAACCGAGCTGCTCGCGAGCCGAGCTCGAGCTGACTCGTTAACAATCTAGACGGGCTTCGAGCCTCTCATATAATAGGGACTCGTGGCTCGCCGAGTCCTTTATCGAGCCTATACTTTTATTTTTAAAATTTTTATAATATATATTAAATAAGTATTTTTAAATATATACTGAACTCGAGCTCGAGCCGGAATTCGAGCTCAAATATCTCGAATTACACAGCTTATCGAGTCGAGCCGAGCTCGAGCTGGATTTTATCAAGCTCGATCGAGCTCGAGCCCAATAATACTTAATCGAGGCGAACTCGAGTAGGGCCATGCTCGGGCACGGCTCGACTCGTTTTCAGCCCTAGTTTGTAATAACACACGTTAAATTATAGGAAGTGATATGTGACAAAAGGTATTCAAAGAATGGTCACTATAAACATTAGAATACCTATCATCATCGTATAGCATTAAGAAAAAAATTATGATATATTGATATTTTGACACTACTGCTGCTGATGCATTGTGTTTAATTTACCAAATTCATTGTCATTCGTTCATTGATGATTCCAGTCCAATATGTTTTCGAAGAATTTTGGTTCTTAATTGTATCAACTATCACGTATAAATATCGTTATTATTTCATTGGTTCCGTACATCTAAAACACACACCACATAAGAACAGAGAGACTATATAAAACCGTGTAATTAATCATATATATATATATATATATATATGAAGAAATTCAAACGGTGGCTGGTGGCGACTTTGGAGGATCGTGGTGATTATTTGCACCTGGCTGTGAATAGTCTTCTACCTCCATATCCACTCTTCCTTTATCCTGCAAATATAACAAATAGACAAAATTATAAAATTAGATCACTAAGTATCCAAGTTTTTATTTTTGGATCACTATGTTTGATAATTGCAAAAATAGGTCCACTAACTATGTATGTAAAAACAATTTTGGGTCATATTTTCAATTTTTTTAGGTCACTAAATAAATATTCTTTTGATTTTGGGTCACTAAGTATGCATGTTTCATTTTTGGGTCACTATATTTACAAAGTTAGTTACCAAATGAGTGACCCGAATTTGAAAAATGTATATACTTAGTGATGCAAAATCGAAAAATATAAACTTAGTGACCTAAATATTGAAAATTTGACCCAAAATTATTTTGACATACAAAGTTAGTGACATACTTTTGCAATTATCAAACATAATGATCCAAAAACGAAAATTTAGATAGTTAGTGACCTAATTTTATAATTTACCCTAACAAATATATAATATAAGAGAACCAAAAAACAAGAAATTAAAGAAAAAAAATACCTTGAACTCGTCAAATAGAGGATCTTGGCTGGGTATTTTCCGGTGGCTTATGATAGCTTTTAAGCTCCCTGCACATAAAAAAAAAAAAAAAAAAACCCATAACAAAAATTCGACGACAACAGATACCGATTGAACAAAGAATACAAAATACATAATATATACTCGAAGAAGGAGCTGCCGAGGTTATGCAGGCAGCAGTTAAGAGCAGAAGCTGCAAAACGGCAGCCTTAGCATTCATATCCATTGTCGTTTGGAAATTGAAAGAGTTTTGAGGGGACTGTGCTGTTTTATATTTATGAATTATTATGAGTCATGCGTGAGCACACGTAAGCTTATTGGGGAGAAAAAGAGAGATAACACGAAATCCTTCGTAAGATAGCTACGTGTGTTTATATGTGTGACTTGATAGAGCACTATCACTTTCACTAAAGTCAACGTGAGTATGCGTTGATTATTGGTACATATGTATAGGTTTTATTTTAGTTGCAACTCGCCTAACATTATCTCCTTTGAAAAAAAAAAAAGAAGAAGAGACATTACTGCAAGTGCGTTCACGATTCAAATAACCCACCAGTAGTAAGACAGACATAGTAACATGTTGTTTGAGGAAGAAATTATTTCTAACTTGATATAAAGAAATATCTAGATAGATAAACGAAAATCTAATCACTATCATCACATTTCTTTTTAGTTATAGGTGAAATGAATTAAACATCGGTTATGAGACGACCCCAGTCTCCGTAGAGAGTAATCCTCCGGTGAGGAAAAAAAAGGCTGGTATACAAGGACAAATGCATGCGATAACTATGGTTTAAGAAGAAAAAATGACTCACTAACATGTATTACTTGTTTATAATAACGGAAACATTAAAAAGAAAAAAAATGAACCGAAACAAATTGAGAAACATCAAGTTTTAGATTAAGGTGACAGAGCAATTCTTCCAACAATAGACCGTTAAATTTATTACAAAGTACGATCAAAGAATGCATTCACGGTTCCTGTTTTTGCCCCCTTCAATCTCTACTAATAATTTATGATCGGTTGAAGTAATATAAGAACATCACATGGATCTAATAAAAGAATCAAAGCCATCTAATTCCAATCTGCTGTGGAGCCTCTTCTTCGTGAACATCATCATTCTATTATCAAGTAAAATTAAGGAGTTGATTAGGGCCGTTAATTAATTAATGGTTTGCATGTGGCAATAATAATAAAACATTTGCAGAGAACAACCTTGAAAACTTCCCTGGGAAAACTATAAAATTAGATCACTAAGTATACATGTTTTCGTTTTTGGGTCACTATGTTTGATAATCGCAAAAGTAGGTCACTAACTTTGTATGTCAAAACAATTTTGGGTCATATTTTCAATTTTAGGTCACTAAGTATATATTTTTTCGATTCTGGGTCACTAAGTTTACATTTTTCAATTTTGGGTCACTCATTTGGTACTAACTTTATAAACATAGTGACCCAAAATTTGAAAAAATATAAATTTAGTGACCCGAAATCGAAAAAATATATATTTAGTGACGTAAAATTGAACTCATGACCCAAAATTATTTTGACATACAAAATTAGTGACCTACTTTTGTAATTATCAAACATAGTGATCCAAAAAAAAAAACTTGTATACGTAGTGATCTAATTTAGAAATTTAAGGAAACTTCATTTTATATGTCATTCGGGACAAAAGTATGGAGGTTCTTCAATCGAGGGGTCAACTAAGTCAAGTTTGACTATTTTTGTGGCTCTATGAGGGGGCTCGATGGATGCATCGGTTCTACTAGCGGTTCAACGTTCGAAACGAACAATCACTCATACCAATTATCATGACATGAATAAGCTTTGCCCCGAAAAAAATAAATAAATAAAGCCTTTAGTATGACTTTGTAAATGGTTTTTTAGTCTTAAATCCTCGAGCTCCCAAAAAAAATGAAGGGTAAATTCCTATTCAATACCCTTTAAAGTTTTAACTTCCTCTTAAATATCCCTCGAATTATTTCTTCTTGTTAGGTACCCATCTGAAAAAAATTGTGTGTTAGGTACCTAAAAAGCGTTAAAAAGACAAAAATAACCCTTCTTCATACATAAATATTATTTCAATTATCTCCAGTTTTATATCAAGTCAAATTTAAGAAATTATACCAACTGTTATCACTATTATACCAATTGTTCTCGTTATTATACCAATATATTCAATTATTATACTAATCGTTATCACGGTTATACCAAAAAAAATGTTTTTTGCGTATTATATGAAAGTGATTTTTGCGTATTATACCACAAAACACGATTATTATACCAACAAAACCGCTTATTATACCAATAAAATTGATTATTCTACTAAAAAAATTGATTATTCTACCAATAAATTCGAATGTATACCAAACAATTCGGATATTATAATAACATTACTTTTGGTATTACAGTGATAACATTTGGTATAATAATTGAATATATTGGTATAATAATGAGAACACTTGGTATAATGGTGATATAATACGCTTAAATTTGACTTGGTAGAGCAGTGATAACATTTGGTATAATAATTGAGTATATTGGTATAATAATGGAAACACTTGGTATAATAGAATACTCTTAAATTTGATTTGGTATAGCAGTGATAACAGTTGGTATAATAATTGAATATATTGGTATAATAATGAGAACACTTGGTATAATAGTGATATAATACTCTTAAATTTGACTTGATATAGCAGTGATAACAGTTGGTATAATAATTGAATATATTGGTATAATACAAAGACCAGTTGGTATAACTGAATCTGTAAAGAAGGGTTATTTTCGTTTTTTCAATGTTTGGTAGTATTAAACACACAATTTTTCGCAAATGGGTACTGAACATGAAGAAATACTTGGAAGGGTACTGATCAGGAAGTTGAAACTTAAAAGCGTACTGAAAGGGAATTTAACCAAAAATAAACTCATGGTCAAAGGAATGCCAGTGAAGCACGTGAAATAAACTATTGATCTCGAGAACTGAGCAGTAACATACAAAAAAAAAAATTCCAAGTCAAACGCCCTTCACATAATGTAATAAAACCCTTAAATTTTGATTTATAAGAAAAGTTGCATTTTGGAAGTATTTATAATGAAGAAAGCTTCATCAAGAACCGACTCATAAACATGTTCTAGAAACGAAACTCTAAAGCTTGGTTGGTCTTAAAATATTATTATTTCCGAATAACTTGCGCCTCTAGACGTGGTGTGGCGCCAGCTAGATCCTCAAGCAACAATGCCCTTTTTTCCCTTTTATATTATTCAAGTTTTCGTAACTTAATTACACGATCGATTCTCCTTTCTTGCGTGTTACTGATCTCCACGAGCACGATGATCGACGAATACCTCGGCGGAGAATGGCTGCGGCCTTATGTTATCATTACCTCACTGTTGGTCGCCGTCGCCTCTCTTGCAATACTCTGTAAGAAAAGTCAAACGAGGAAGTCAAAGCCGTCGCTATTGCCGCCAGGGCCACGTGGCTTTCCGATCATCGGACACAGCATAAGCTGGTACAACGCCGTCGCGAGCTCTCATCCTCCTCGCTTCGTCGAGCAACAAGTCGCACGGTACGTGAATATGTAACGGATCGAATATGTAACGTTACGTTTCGGGTACAAAACATTTTTTTTACACTCGCACCCGAAACTGATATATATCAGCCGAAACGGCGATATATCACGGCCGAAACGGCGATATTTGAAGAGGTTAACGTAAGATATTTAGAATTAAATGAGTATATATGAATATAATCTCCCTTAGAAAGAACCCACCAATTTGTACTTGCATATGACTTGCCGAGTCAAAGGTGATAATTGAGTACATGAATAATTCGATTATCATTAAAACGAACAATTCAATTATCGTTAAACTTCAATCATTCATAGTTGAGTCAATGAATAATTCGATTATCGTTATAAAGGGGTCAAATTATTAAATTAGATCACTAACTATACCTGTTTTCGTTTTTGGGTCATTAAGTTTCATAATTGCAAATTTAGGCCACTAAGTAACGTATCTGATTTTTTTGGGTCACTTGTGAATTTTCCGACAAAAAATTGCCGGAAATCCGACGTGGACGATGACATGTCAGCAACCTCGTCATCGTCCACGTCGTTCCGGCGATTTGTGCCGGAAAATTCACAAGTGACCCAAAAGAAATAAGATACGTTACCTAGTGACCTGTATTTGCAATTATGAAACTTAGTGACCCAAAAAACACGAGAGGCGCAGTTAGTAATCTAATTTAATAATTTGACCTTATAAAGGCCCTAAGTACCTAGATCGATCATCTAGTAGTCGATTAGGGTCTAACGAGAAAAAATAACGGAAGAAAATCGCGACCGTTCCACAACAAAATGCAATGGAACTGGAGCAGCCGTGTCTGTTCCTACACGTCCGTTCCCGTTTCGGCAAACCATGGTCAAAAGTTTGTTTTCATCATAATCATATACGTTCACGTGTACATACGTGCGTGCGTGCGTGCGCGCGTGTGCGAATCATACAGGTACGGAAAGATGTTCTCGTGCAGCTTATTCGGGAGACGGGCCGTGGTCTCCGCGGACCCGTCATTCAACCGGTTCGTGATGCACAACGAGGGAAGGAGATTCAAGTCGAGCTACCCGAAATCGTTTCGGGACCTGGTGGGAAAGGACGGGGTGATCACGGCTCAGGGAGAGCACCAGAGGAGGCTCCACGCCATCGCCTCCAACATGATGAGGCTCGAGAGCCTCAGGCTCCACTTCCTGCGGGACGTGCAGGTCGTCGCGAAGCGTATGGTCTTCGACAAGCTGAGGGACGACGAGGTCGTCCTCTTGCAGGACGTTTGTAGGAAGGTGGCGATAAACTTGATGGCGAATCAGCTCCTCGGGACGTCCTCGGAGTCGGAGGTGGACGACATTTCGCGGTGGTTCTCGGATTTTGCAGACGGGTGCCTTTCGGTACCGGTTAATTTTCCCGGGTTCGCTTACTACAAAGCTATGAAGGTTCGAGCTTTATTTTAAGGTTTAACTACTTTTTTTTCCGTGGTGAAAGCTGGCGATGATGTCGCGTGCAGATCACGCAACTTAGGGTGTGTTAAATTGAATCAATTTAAGAACATGATGCGTCGGGAACTTATTTTTTGGCTGGAACTTCGGAACGTGGTATGCTAATGCAAAATAAGGGTAAATAGCATATAATCCACATGTGGTTTTAAAAATAAGCATCAAACCCCATATGGTTCGGAAATAGCGTAAAATCTCTTCCTTGTCATTTTCACCCCATAATTGGGGGTTACAATGCTATGTTTTAAAAAACACAGGGGGTATGATGCTAAATTTTAGACAACACGTGGGGTACGGTGTTAAGTTTTAAACAACACCAGCATGTACGATGCTAAGTTTTAGATAGCACAAGAGAGTTTCACGCAATTTAGATAGCACAAGATGATAAGTCCTACGTGCGTCGAAGTTGCTTATTTGGGTTAAATCCTGCACGACTTCAGAGTTGCTTATTTGAGTTAAATCTAACTTTTGCCGTTTCAGAAAGCCCAACTTATGAGGTTGCAATTTAAGTAAACTAATTCTTAAAATTGAAGCAATTTAAGAAAAAAAAATTAGATTTTCGATTTAATTGTGTCGTTAAATTGCCTCAAATTTGAAAGTTGTCTTTGAATTAAAACCCCTTAATTACATATCTAGCTTACGGAAAACAAAAAAAAAAAAGTTAGTAGACCCTTTATTTATATTGCAATGGTTGATTCTTGATTTGAGGTTTGAGATTACGAATCCCGATCGACAGGCGAGAGAGAGCATCATAAGCAAGATCAACGGGACGATCTCCGATCACCGAAGGACAAGTAGGACTTCGATAGGCAACGGCGTCCTCGGGAGGCTGCTCGACGAAGAAACCCTACCGGACGAAGCAGTGGCGGATTTTATCATAAACCTTCTCTTTGCCGGAAACGAAACGACGGCCAAGACCATGCTCTTCGCCATCTATTACCTCACGCGTTGTCCCCGAGCCTTGAACCAGATTCTGGTATACTTTCACACACAAACACACACACACACAAAAAAACAAAATCTGTGTAAGATCGCTGACAATATATACGAGATATATATATATATATATATATATATATTGTGCAGGAGGAGCACCGAAGGATTAGAAGCGAAAAGGGCAGCCCGGAGGAGATGCTTACCTGGCAAGATTACAAAGCAATGCCTTTCACTCAATGTGTAAGCTTATTTCTCTCCTCAATGACTTCAACCTGAGTCCGGGGTTTTATCCAGAAACCGATTGGTGATATTAGGAAATGTCTCTTTGATTTATAAACTGAGTCGAGCGAAAGTTAGTTCTCGATGCGAGACAGATAATCGCAACATGCCCCAATTATGTGTGCAACGATTCAATATCTGACACGCGGACATATGAAATCGAGCGGCTGTGAGTCAAATAAGCATGATGCCACGCAGATCGACTATGTCCTAATATCACGTTAATTGAGGGTTTCCATCATAAAATCAATTGGTGATGGGAGGATAAGTCTCTCTAATTATATATTGAGTCAGGTTAAGTTATTTTTTTTTTAGGTGGGACAAATAATCTCAACACACTGATTATTTTCTTGCAGGTAATCGACGAGACACTTCGGCTCGGAGGCATTGCAATTTGGCTGATGAGGGAAGCCATTGAAGATGTGGAGTATCAAGGCATGTTAAAACTCTGAGAAAACACACACACGTGAAATTCTTGTCTGAGTTTCATTAAATTGTCTGTTTTCTGCAGATTATGTAATACCGAAAGGCAGCTTCGTCGTGCCGTTTCTTTCGGCGGTTCATTTGAACGAAGATGTGTATGAAGATGCGCTTAGCTTCAATCCCTGGAGATGGGAGCTTCAAGAAAACCAGGTTGGCTGCATTTGCATATTACATGATTTTTTTTGTATATAATATGAATTATTCTATAAATGTTTTTTTGGAAATACGTAGATTGTTGATTCATGCGTATTTTTTTTTTTCGAATTGATATTAATAGGAAAAAAGGAATTGGAGGACGAGTCCGTTTTTCGCACCGTTCGGCGGAGGAAGTAGGTTCTGTCCGGGTGCTGAACTAGCTCGCTTCCAAATCGCAATGTTCCTTCATTACTTCCTCAACACATTTAGGTAAATTACTTAGGTTGATACTTGCAATTTTTAATCATTATATTTGATAATTGCATAAACAAGTCAATAATTTTATATATTAGAATGAAATTTGGGTCCTCAAAAGTTTTTCTAATGCGTCGTCGGGAAACCATCTTTTCTCAAATTGAAAATTAGATTCATTTCTTCAGACTCATTTGTAAAAAAAAAAAAAGAACTAAATATCCTAATTTGTTTGGGTGAGCGATCTACTTTTACACTTATCAAATATCTTATTGTTATATTCTTTTTAAAATTGTGAAAAAATATATTTCTTTTTTTTTCTTTTTGATTATCATGACTATTAGGTGGAGGCAGCTAAAGGAGGACCAAATGTCCTTTTTCCCATCGGCTCGATTGGTGAATGGCTTCCAAATTCAGTTGACCAAAATATGATAATAGGCGACTGACTCTTATTCAAAACCTATGTATCATTTATTATTATACACAAACATATGATTGGTAATAGGTACTAGTATTACTTTTTATTTGTAAATTATTGAATTTATTAAATACCAAATGACGGACATTTACCTTCTACCACCATCACACTCTGTATTAATTCATATATGGCTCGGTACGAGATTAGTATTTATTTATCCTCACACCCCGGCAATGCATGGTAGCGCATTTTTTCACGTACTATATATATATATATATATATTATATATATATATATATAATCTATGCATTTGAAAAAGAAACGACTTGGTATGAAAATAAATGGATTTCTCTCTGATCTCATCCTATTGGAACTCGATATATAGTTAAAAACTTAGAAGCGGCGAACCTAGTAAGTTTATTGCATGCAATCCTCCGCCGCCAACTCACAGCCACACGTGTCACGATTCATGCAATTCATCTCCCAAGTGTCCTTTCTCTACTCTAACCACCTCACTGTGCATTTCTCTTTGCATGCACCTTAATTCTTCCCTCTCTTTTCTTACCGTTGTCATCTTCTTCCCCTCTTCTCCATCTCTCGATCATATCTCATCTCTCTCTCCCTCTCTCCCTCTCTCTCTCCCCCAAGTGAAAGAATTGATAAAAAAAAATGCCTCGCAGATACGATTTTGGTAGGGTGGAAGACGCCACTCACCCGGATTCCGTCAAGGCCACGCTCTCCGAATTCATATCCACCTTCATCTTCGTCTTCGCAGCCGAGGGCTCCGTCCTTGCTATCGGTATATATATATATATATATATATATATATATATATATATATATGTATGTATATATTATACTTACACTTATTACACACACAGACAGAGAGAGGTAAGGGTCCATTAATTATTTATTTGTGTTTTTATATATTTCGTTTGTAGACAAGATGTACGAGGACACGGCCTTGGGTGCATCGGGCCTCGTGGTCATCGCCTTGGCCCACGCGTTCTCTTTCTTCGCCGCCGTGGCTTCTAGCATGAACGTGTCGGGCGGCCACATAAACCCTGCCGTGACCTTCGGAGCACTCGTAGGAGGCCGAATCTCTGTCCTTAGAGCCGTCTACTACTGGGCCGCTCAGCTCCTCGCGTCGGTGATCGCTTCCCTTCTGCTACGGCTCTCCACCAATGGCATCGTAAGTCAAATAGCAAATACTATACTCCATGATAAATCTTCGATTATGTCATGCAAGTGTCGCTCTTTTATCCTGTGTTGGATTAATTATCACTTAATCTAACAGCAAAGGACTAAGCTCGAAGGGATTGGTATCGTATTTTAAATTTATTTATTTTATTTCTTGAGCATAACCATAACCTGGAAGGATTGTATCGTATTTTAAATCTAATCTAATTCTAAAGTAGACTAATTTCTTTCTTATTAAGTCTTAGACGTATAATTTTCTTAAATTGGTGGTTTCTCAATTGAGTGACCATGAAAATTCGTATTCATAATCTCTTGGATCTTGGGTCTGGCTCTGATACCACTGATACCACGATGAATAATTACTGCACCTAAAAGTGTTCTCTGAGCTCTCGTATCATTATGAATGATATCTCTCCACCTTGAAGGGAGTTTATCATTCTTTTTTGTTGTACGTTCGATAATCCGGGTTGACCCGAATAATCTGGGCTCTCCCCGGGTCGCCCACCTGGGTGAGGCTCCAACGGAGGTGCTGCATATACAAGCTGTTTCGAACCCGAGACCTTACTATGAGTGTATCATATTTTAATTTTATATATTTTATTTTAATAGAATCCTCTGTTACACGCAGAGGCCGCTCGGGCTAACAGTGTCGCACGGCGAAGGAAACCTACACGCGGTAATAATGGAGGTGATAATGACGTTTGCCCTACTCTACACGTTCTACGCCACCTCGATCGATCCGAGGAGGGGGAGCTTGGGCACGATAGCGCCTCTTGCCATAGCGTTCATCGTCGGGGCGAACACGATCGTGGGCGGGCCGTTCGAAGGGGCGGCTATGAACCCGGCCCGAGCATTTGGGCCCGCTGTGGTGGGCTGGAGGTGGAGGAACCATTGGGTCTATTGGTTGGGCCCGTTCATCGGGGCGGCGTTGGCCGGGGTACTGTACGAATTCGGGATTATACAGTCGGAGGCAGCCACCTCCTCCTCGGCTCCGGTGCACCACACTCATCAGCCTTTGGCTCCCGAGGATTACTAAACTAGGTGAGGCTGTGTGTGTGTACTGCTCATTTTAGGTTCTTGACGGCGGCGACGGTTATGGTGATTTGGAACAATAAATAATAAATGGGACTTGTTTGTATTTCTGTACTGTGATGTTTGTCATTGGAGTGGTGTGTTGTGTTTGTGTCTCATTTGTAAAATGAAACGATTTTTCTATGTATGTATGTCTGAGTTTTTCGCACTCCGAGGCTCCAAAATTAAAAATTGTTTTGCACTCGGGACCACGACAGTCTTGAGTCTTGACCATATTAATAATGCATTAATTGCAACTCTTGCGATATTCGGTTTCCAAAATTCGAAATATCGGACATTCGATTTTAAATATCGGATGGATATTCGATTCATTTATTTGAAATTAATTCTATCCGTATAAGGTTCGGGATAAAATTTTAATATTCGATTTTGTATTTTAAAAAAATATAACAAATTAAATAATAGCACAAATTTTATGTAATAATGCGAGCCTGTTTTATGAAAAGATGAACTATATTTTTTGAGCGAATTTATTTAAGTTTTATGTAATTCTTCACATTAGCTGTTGATATATTATTTTTTTAAATGCTAGACATGGAAATTTTGTTGAGCAACCAACAATCATCTTGATGAGACACTTGATGTCTTTTGATGCTTTCGATTTGAGTTTGAAAGATATTTGATGCATTACAAAAATATTAGTTTGGAGTTAAAATATATTTGTTATTCAATTTCGGACTTAGATATAATTTTGATGTGACGAATTAACTTAGGAGCGCACTTGATGTTTGGTTGCGTTGCTATTATGTCTGTTTATTATTATTTCTGATGCAATTCTTAAATCATATATTTTAATTGAGTTTATGTCTCGTTTTAGCTATTATGTGTATGAACTTTTAGATGAGATGTTTCTTATTGCGGAAAGAAATATGAAAAAGACCCAGTTTTGAAAGAAAATAACAATTAGTTAAAAAAAAGTCACGGTCAAGCCTAAAAATTACAAAATAGATGAGATTGTCCATTTTAGATATTCGAATAAGATTGGATTTTAGATATCCGAGTGAAATCGGATCCGATGGGATTTTATTTTCCGATATCCGAAAATTCTATATCAAGATATCCCACCCCTACCTCCCACATATAATATAGCAAGGTGCCTCTCAATACTTCGATCATGCTCATTGAAGTCACGCTCACCAAGTGTAAATAGTTTTGGAATATTAATTTACTAGTATTATTATTACTATTATAGTTATTATTATTATTTATATATTATTACTATGATATTATCATATTATCACACATCATATTATGCAGTTGTCGGCAGATGCGCAAGTATCCACAACCAACTTCTTGAGAGGAAGACAGCATATGAATACAACGCTGAAGTTCTTTTAATTATGATGTTTATGTCATAAATTGTTGAACAATTTCGTTTCCAACTTTGCCTTGGTAACAGCAACTTCATGTTAATAATTGTAAATTATAATGTCTTTATATATCAATATATAGTATATATACCCACTTTTTTTTCCGCACTGATATACTAAGGGTGTTGAGGATGATGAAATTGAGCAAAAAAAATTGCTGCACGGAACCGAATAAAAGTGCGAAAAATAATGATATAATAATTCATTGTAACGTCCGAAATGAAATAGAAAAAGGTGAATGCTATTCGGTCCTATGGAATTAAAAAGATAGAGTATATGACGAGAGTAGGTTGAATAAAATGTGATGTGTATTTAATATGTAGTAGTAGAATCCGAATTGAATATCGCTACGTGAAAATAAGATATTAAATAGGAAAAAAAGAAAGAAAGAAAGAAAGAATTGATCTCTATTTATTGTTCACGCATGCCAGGGTTTAATTCACGTAACACATTTGAAGTAACAATATGTTTATTCTTCATATGTAACAAAAGGCAGCACAAAACCTTACATAAAGTGGGGTCACGTGTGAATTACCATTCATACAATTTCTAAGTTGAACTAGACAAATAAAGACCATCATGCCGTGCGTAATATTGGAGACCTTGCAGCATAAGGTGACATCCCAACTTTCAATTAATTTCTCCACGATTATATAACTTTTTATTTTTTCTCCTACCCATAAATCAAATTGAGACTTTACTATCATAAATGCACAAGATTTTGTATGGCGCAAAATACGTATCATATAAAATGCTGCATGTAATAAAAATATTTGTATGAGACGAAAAAAAACAAAGAAAAATAATCGAAAACAGTTCTTACATTTATAAAATTAGTCGACATTTTTTTTTACCTAATTATTACCGTACGTCGTGTTGATAAGACCGTACACAACACACGCGCTATACGTTTTGTACGGTAGTTTAATGACTACTATCTACTATTCCCACCGCTCGCCATGCAAGCAAAGCACTATGTGATAAGAATCCGAGTTCACATTATTATTCATGCATGTGTAAGTGTGTGTGTGTGTATATATATATTAATTAATTAAGAGGTGACGAAATAAATTGAATATTCATTTCTTGCCCTTTGGCTCCATTATATATATGTGTAACTACGTACGTGCACCATTTGCATTCCTTAGCATACACGTCGTCGATCTCAACCATCAAGCTTGAACAAGACACAACTTCCTCATCGAGCATTATATAACACAACACTCATAATATTTATAAATATAAATGTGAACCCTGCTCAATTTTCATTTAATTCTATACCCCGTCCCATTATAAATCTCACAACCTCTCGCAACATATAATTAATATCATTAATCATTTAAAGAACAAAAATATGGGCTGTAGAAGAGCTTGGCTGGTGATTCTAGCTATGTGGTGCGTTTTGTTCGATGCGCGTAATTTCGCGACCCCGAACGAAACTTACGGTGGGGATCGAATGTTTCGATCGAAACTCGTCGAGAACGGGCTCGGCCGTGCTCCTCCTATGGGGTAAGAAAAAATCAAGATTCGATTTTTTACTCAATTTATTACAACTTGTAATGTAATGTTTATGCATGTAACTAAATTAATATCGAGTAAGGCCTTAATAAAAGAAATTGGGTTTTTTTTTTTTTATTTCTTTATGAATTCAGATGGAACAGCTGGAATCATTTTCAGTGCAGTATTGATGAGACTTTGATAAAGCAAACTGGTGAGGAGATGATGCTTTTTTTGCTCTTTTCTTTTTGTGCCCAAGTTCTTAATTTATGGAAGGGGTAATAATTTTTAATTATTGACTCTTTTTTTTCAATCATTATTGCAGCCGATGCTCTGGTATCAACTGGGCTAGCTTCACTCGGTTATAAGTTCGTAAATCTTGGTATGTAAGAATTTAATTCTTTTAATTTTTTTTTTATGAAAAAATTTAGAATATTTAACATTCCATATATGGTGTTGTGCCTTTAGATGATTGCTGGGCAGAACAAAACAGAGATTCCAAGGTATGATATTCAAAGATTCACAAAAGGATCTGTCAGATCAAGAATTCAATTATCCAAAAAAATTATATTTTTTTTAAAATTTCTAAATAATATAATTTGCAGGGGAATCTGGTGGGAAAGTACTCAACTTTCCCTTCAGGAATCAAAGCCCTTGCTGATTATGTTCATGGAAAAGGATTGAAGCTCGGGATCTACTCCGATGCCGGGTAATAAATACTATTTCTTCTTCATCATCATCGATTATTACATCGTTTCGATGCCTTAAGGCTGTGTTTGGTTTCGTGCTAATCGTAAGCAGAGTTCAGACGTGCAGCAAGCAGATGCCGGGATCACTCGATCACGAGGAACAAGATGCAAAAACGTTTGCTTCGTGGGTACGCAAAAAGCTTACGTTTCTTTTTCGTTCTTACCATCTTTCGCCGCAACCGCTTGATTTTTCGACGGCTTTTTTATTTTTATTTTTATTTTTTATTTCCCACAAACAGGAAGTTGATTACTTGAAGTATGACAATTGCTTCAACAATAACCTCAGCCCTAAGGATAGGTAGATCTATCCTTTTTTCTTTTTCTTCTTTTTTCTTTTTTTCTTTTTTGTTTTCTTACTACATGTAATCTGTAATGTGTCTGAAAATAGGTATGTTAAGATGGGAAAGGCTCTGCAGAACTCAGGGAGGGATATATTCTACTCTATGTGTGAATGGTGAGTCCACTGCATTTATGATCTTTGCTCATTATATGCCAAAATGATATCACCATAGTTAATGCATGTGATGATCATTTCAAATGTCCTTTTCTTGTAAGAAACAATGAACTTCGTCGTAAACGGTCTCATTTTAAGATCCCTTTTCGTGTCCCGAAAAAAAAAAATTATAGGGGAGAAGAGGATCCCGCAACGTGGGGCAAGTACGTAGGGAACAGCTGGAGAACGAGCGGCGACATCAGCGACGACTGGGGAAGGTAATTTAATTAAAATTGATTATATCGAAGAATTTCGTGGAAATTATCTTTTTAAGTATTTAAGAAACCCATCGGGATTCCCCTCGCTTCAGCATGACTTCTCGGGCCGACGAGAACGACAAATGGGCTGCCTACGTCGGGCCCGGCGGATGGAACGGTGAGAGGCGAACAAAACCCTTTATAAAGCCTCGATTTTTATTATTATTATTATTATTATTATTTTTCTAATCGTTCGTTCGTTCGAAATATCCGCATATCGTTTTTAGATCCCGACATGTTAGAAGTTGGCAACGGGGGAATGAATTTCGAAGAATACAGAGCTCATTTCAGCATATGGGCTCTGGCGAAAGTAAGTTATCGCAAAATAAGGGATGATTTATTACGTGTTTTTCTTCTTCAGGTGATGATATTTCCCGATTAACGCGTTTCAGGCGCCGTTGCTCATCGGATGCGACCTTCGTTCGGTTGACAGCTCAAGCCTTTCGATCTTGAGCAATAAAGAAGTCATTGCCGTAAACCAGGGCAAGTAAACCTAAAACATATTAAATGTGGAAAAAAAACTATGTAAATTTGAAATATAATACACTCTCTTTAAACTTAAGCTTTTAGGTTGAGTGATCATTTACATGATATTAGAGCTCAGTCGGGTAAGATAAAAAGATATCATCCCACATATTGAAAATAAAATATATAACTTTAAATATAAAATGCTCACCTCAAATATTAAGCTTGTTAGGTGGAGTGATCATTTAACAGTTTTTTTTCTGATGAAAATTCTCCAAGTGCAGATAAACTTGGAGTGCAAGGGAAGAAGCTCAAGAGCGACGGAACATTAGAGGTTTGGGGAGGACCGCTCCGCGGGAACAGATACGTCGTCGCGTTGTGGAACAGAGGATCTTCGGAATCGACCATTACTGCTTACTGGACGGATTTAGGGCTCGACCCGTCGAGCATTATGGATGTTAGAGATCTGTGGGAGGTAAATTTTTAAGTCATTTTTATTTTTATTTTTATTTTGTCGCTTTGCATGCAACGAGTAAATGATATATTATTACACTGATTATAACGATTTGAATCGCAGCATTCGACGAGGAGATCGGTGCAGGGGCAGATATCGGCGAGCGTGCCGTCTCACGGGGTTAAGATGTATCGTCTCTCGCCGAAATGAGATATGATGTGATGTGATGATATTAGTATTAGTGGAGCCTTCCTTATTCATAAATTCCATAATAATAACAATAATAAAAAACTGGCCAAGTTAGATCTACCTAAGAGCCACAAATCATTTCACAGTTACTATGATTTATGACAAAATAAATCGGTCAGATGGATAATTTACATATCACCGATTGGTTTTGAATTGAACGTTCGGGGTGGATTTTGAATCGAATTCCGGCAAAAAAAATGGCTTAAAAACTCGATCCAACCCCACCGTGCTTGAGGGCAGATGTTGAATTATTGAATAGAACACATCCCACATTATTGGACGAGCCATATAAATAATCTGTAATAAGTCAAATTAAATGACTTCACATATGATCAATTGATTTTAGGTTGGAAGCTCATTTGAATTTAATCGCCGCATTTCGTTTGCGCACGGCTCTAACACGGTCATTTATTACAAAGGTTGCATTCTTTACAGGGTCTAACAAATAATTATTTGTACACAGCAATTTGTACAAGAGGGTTTTTGGCCTACAAGGACCATAATAAAACAATGCAATGTATCTCAATAGTATGCGTTAGTTAGTTGTACACAGCAATTTGTGGAAGAGGGTTTTTGGCTAATTAATGGACTCAAGAAATTGCATGTGCTTAGATTTCGACATATTATCTTATTACATACTCGGTATACTATACATAAATTGGTGATGATGCGATGTGCATAAACGTCCTTTATTACCACTAGTAAAGATAACTCTCTTTTTTAAACCTTTTTCTGGGCTCGCTTTTGCATTGAATGTTTCCCACCAGCATTTCTTCACTTGTGTTCATTAAATATCGCAGCAACACACACACACACTGTAGTAAAGATTATTGTATAATCGTGTAGTATATGCATGTTTTTACGTGTGTGTGTTTACGATCCACATGATGATCAGTCAAACTCACGAGGCTTTCATTCCCCACGCATACTCCATGTTTCTTCCACTTTTACCTTCTTTTCGAGTATTTTATCCCTTTTTTGTTTCACAGGAACTTGTAATAAGAAACTTTTTCAACATCTTGTAAGAACCTTCTCTCTCTCTATATATATATCTTCGACTTCAAGCTACATTATATATCAGTTAAAAGATGGCGATGATGAAGAACACATCAGCAGAAGTAGACGAAGTGAGGGTCAAAATCGAAGCAAGTAATAAGCTGCAAGGCGACGGCCTAGCGGTAGTAGGAGGGCTTAGCCCTCTGAGCGAGAGCATATGGAAAGAGAAGAAAAATCCCGAGTTCGTAGGAGGAGACGTTTCGGCAAGGTTAACGTGGAGAGACTTAACCGTGATGGTCACACTCAGCAACGGCGAGACCCAGAGAGTTCTAGAGAAGCTCACCGGCTATGCCGAGCCCGGGACGCTAACGGCCTTGATGGGTCCCTCGGGGTCGGGAAAATCTACCATGCTCGACGCTTTATCGGGTCGTTTGGTGGCTAACGCCTTCCTCGGCGGCTCGGTTTTGCTCAACGGTCGCAAGGCCAAAAATCTCTCTTTTGGCACCGCGGTGAGTTTTATGTCTGTGCAGAGTTTAAGCGTGAAAGGGAGTGTATTACCATCGTATTTTAAATTTATATATTGTATTTACAACGCGCCCCTCACGTTATTAGGCTGATTTCTTTATTATTTAGTATTAGACGTGTGGTTATCTTATTCTCTTGTGAGGATTCGTACGGCGACCTCTTGACATGAGCTTTGAAACAATGTTGAATGACTACTTCACGATATCATAATTTTAATTTTATATATTATATTTCTAACGTATTTTAACATGAAAATCGCGGGATTTTGCAGGCATACGTAACGCAAGACGATAACTTAATCGGGACGCTAACGGTTCGAGAGGCGATATCGTACTCCGCTCGGCTTCGCCTCCCCGATCGACTGCCTAAATCAGACAAGCGTGCTCTGGTGGAAGGGACCATAATCGAAATGGGTCTTCAAGATTGCGCCGACACTATAATAGGAAACTGGCATTTGCGCGGAGTGAGCGGAGGAGAAAAGAGGAGGGTCAGCATCGCGGTGGAGATCTTGATGCGTCCTAGGTTGCTCTTTCTCGACGAGCCCACGAGTGGGCTCGACAGGTTCAAGCTAGCCCCTTTTCAATTAAATAATTTTTTTCCGATACTGGGAATGTTACATATGTGTCCCCAATATCCTGAGGAGACTGTCAAACATGAACATGTTTTAGTGTGGCTTGTACCTGGGTGGCATAGTTTGCAGGCTGTTACGTCAACCACCGGGTTTTACTTGGCTAGTTTTCCCCGGGTCACTCAGAGGACAAAAAACAAAGAAGTATTGTGTTCTTAAGTAAAACTATGCACGTGTTTTCTTTCGCAGTGCATCGGCATTCTTCGTCACTCAGACATTGCGAGGATTGTCTAGAGACGGGCGAACCATAATAGCCTCGATTCACCAGCCGAGCAGCGAAGTGTTCGAGCTCTTCGATCAGCTCTACCTGCTTTCTGGAGGGAAGACGGTTTATTTCGGCCGAGCGTCACAAGCGTACGAGGCAAGAACCGTTATTTCCCTTTTAGTACCATTACGCTTAACTATTTTTTTAGTCTACAAGTTAGGGGTTGTCACTCTCAGAACTCGAACTTTCAGGGTTGCAATTTAAGGATACTAACTTTCAACTTTGAATCTATTTCTTGATAATCTTTACCACTATCAAGAAAATTCAAGATTCTAAAGACTGATTCTTTTTTTTTTCCAGTTCTTTGCTCATGCTGGTTTTCCCTGCCCCCCTCTGAGGAACCCGTCCGATCATTTCCTCCGGTGCATCAATTCCGATTTCGACAAAGTCAAAGCCACTCTCAAAGGATCGATGAAGCTCAGGGTAAACACCGCCTTTACCTTCAACGTTTATATTCATCAAAAAATCAAAATCGCGCGAAAAAACGACATAAACTTTCTTACACTACTCAGTTCGAGTCCAACGACGATCCCCTAGACAAAGTCACCACCTCAGAGGCCATCGGGACATTGATCGAAGCCTACCGCACTTCCCAGTTCTGCTATTCTGCAAACGAAAAGATCGAATCAATGTCCAAAGTGGTAATATTACGTTCATTCTCTTACATTCGATTAAAAAAAAGAAAAGAAATTAATCCAAAAAATAATGATCGGTTTCGCAGAAAGGTACCGTGTTAGACTCCGGAGGAAGCCAAGCCAGTTTCTTGATGCAGACTTTCACCTTAACCAAACGGTCCCTCGTCAACATGTCGAGGGACTTTGGCTATTACTGGCTCAGGCTCGTCATCTACATAGCTGTCACAATATGCATCGGGACAATCTACATGAACGTGGGAACGGGCTACAACTCAATCCTCGTACGTATCTTTATTGCAACATGCGAATTTTCGACAGAAAAAAATTCCTCACCGCCTCGTTTTTATTACAGGCGAGAGGGGCATGCGCGTCTTTTATCTTCGGGTTCGTGACCTTCATGTCCATAGGTGGATTTCCTTCGTTCGTCGAAGACATGAAGGTGCGCTTTTAATGGAATTATTATAAAAAAAAAAAAAAAACAAAAGAAAAGAAGAAAGCTAATGTTGCTTTGTGTTCTTCTTACAGGTGTTTCAGAGGGAGAGGCTCAACGGGCACTACGGAGTATTGGCGTTTGTGATCAGCAACACGTTGTCGGCTATGCCATTTCTGATACTGATTTCACTTCTTTCCGGTACGATCTGCTACTTCACGGTACGATTGCACCCGGGATTCTCGCATTACTTGTTCTTCGTGCTGTGCCTCTACGCGAGCGTCACCGTGGTGGAGAGCCTCATGATGGCGATAGCTAGCGTAGTCCCGAATTTCCTCATGGGAATCCTCATAGGAGCCGGAATTCAGGTACAAAAATAGTATGCCAAAATCAGACGATTTCGTGTAATAAAAACCGTTAAAAAAAAACGTGTTGCGTTTCGTAGGGCATATTCATGCTGGTCTCGGGATATTTCCGACTCCCCAAGGACATACCGAAGCCCGTGTGGCGTTACCCGATGTCTTACATAAGTTTCCACTTCTGGGCTCTTCAGGTAAAGTAAAATCTTCCGTTAAAATGATTACCTTACCTAAATATTTTTGGCTGATTTCTTTCTTACTTAACCTTAGACGTTGAATTTTTTTCAATGGGTAGTCGTGAAGTGTACACATGACATCTAAGCAAGCACGGGCTTTGATACCATGTAAAATTACCACTTCACCTAAAAAAAGCTTAAGCTTACAGAGAACGTGTCATATTTTAATCTTACAAAACTATAACATGATTCACAAATATTACATATTAAAAAAAAAACAGGGTCAATACCAGAATGATCTGAAAGGCTTGGTCTTCGACAACCAAATGCCCGATCTCCCGAAGATACCCGGAGAATACGTGTTAGAAAACGTGTTTCAGATCGATCTCAACCGTTCGAAATGGATCGACTTAAGCGTGCTCTTCGCCATGATCGTCGTGTACCGTATTATCTTCTTCGTCGCGATCAAGGTGAACGAGGACGTCACGCCTTGGATTCGTGGGTACGTTGCAAGGAAGAGAATACAACGGAAGAACGCGGGTCTCAACACTATCGTTGCTCCTTACGGGCTCACGCAATCGCCCTCTTTGAGGGCTTACGTGAAAAATCGCGGTTCCGGTTCGGCAAGGAGATAGATATAATAGACATATATATATATATATATATATACACACACATGTGTGTGTGTTGTGTGTTTGTCATCAGGTTGTGTAAGAAAAAGGCTGCTGATAGAGTTTAGAATCTAAAATTAGATAGAACAACGAACATGTGTGCTCATATTTCGTCTGCTTATTTATTTTCTTTTATGATAAATTACTGTTCACTTATATTTTATGCTTCCTTTTAATGCTGGATTCGCCAAGTTGTAAGAACGATGGAGCCCTGGGAAAGCAAGGCTGTATTAATGATTCGCTGAAAACCATTTTATCAAATCGAAAATTTTGATTCGGTTTTAGGTTTCAAAAATAAAAAATCGGTAATTCAGTTCATATCGGTAGCGATACTTATCAAATTACCGAATTTTTTTATAAAAATATATTACAATACAACTAGAAGGTAAACCGAAAAAAAATCGATCAGAATATTTTTCAGACAGATTAAAACTTACGGTGAATTTTGTTTTTTTTTTGCCCGATAATTCGGCGAAACCGTATACCGAACTGAGCGGTTTTATTCGCTATTCGGTTTATTGTAATGTCAATTGTCAAGATCACAAAGAGATTAGGTCCAAAAGAATAAAATTAGACTAAAATTCGAAATCAAGAGCAAGTCAGTGTATGCAAGAAAAAGAAGCCCCCCAATGATACCTTCTACACTAATATTACCCGAAGAACTGATTTTATAACATGAACAAATATTAACCTGTTAGTGTTGCATTTATTTCACTTGTAGTTGTCCAATATTGTTTCACCGCGAACAGTATCTTCTCGGGAACCAACGGGCCGTCCTCGTGATCGACCATTCGAATGTTCCATCTCATGCCCGATGAAATCCTTCGAACTCTGTTTATTACGTCGACGCGGTCTCTTACGATAACTGCTCCTTCCGGTCTTAAGATTCTATCCATTTCGAGAAGAATGTCTTCTACGTTACACCTGGAGAAAGAAACAATGCACAAATCTTTTAATGTCACAATTTAAACACAAATAAGGGAAACTCGAGCTCTGGGATTTTACATAGGTGGCATAATTTTCGCAATAATAAACAAGATTCACGAGCTTTTCAGAATTCTTGATCTGCTAAGTTAATTTCGCCTCGTAATTTAAGAGGGGTTGGCACTTTCAGGACGGTCAACTTTAAGGAATGCAGTTTTAGGACAACAAACGCCCACTGAATGTCGTGTCGTCTGCTTTGATGACGTGGCAGTCCAACTGGACGCCGCGGCGCATATTTTGTGTCCAGTTGGCTTCTAGATGGACTGCCACGTCATCGGAAGAGGCAACACGATGCTTGTTGTCCTCAAATTGCTTCGATTTTAGAAATCAGTGTCCTAAAATTGCAACCCCTTAAGTTGACAGTCCTGAATGCGCCACCCCTCTTTAACTCACCGGACGAAAATGATGTCTTTCTTGATCTTTGTAAGAAAACAAAAACTTACTTTCCCTTGTATAAGCTGAAAAGGCCACTCGCGTGAATTAGGTCGTACGTCCTAGGATACGTAGAGAATGCCTCGCACCTGCAGACGAAAGATTGTTAAGGCTGCGTTTGGTATAAAGATTTTCGGCGTAGAAAAGAAAGGGAAAGGCGTAACGGTGCGACGCTCAAGCGCATCGCTCGATACGCTTAACGTTATTTTTCTTCGTTTTTCCAAACCCACAAATTCCGCATACCAAACAGAGCGTAAAAGGAAAAAAAAAAAAAGAAGATTCAATTACCAGTCGTGATACACGCCGATCAATCCCCGTTCGAAAACGGCCCCGAGCGTGTCCTTTTCAGCTACGGTGGGTACGACGTTCACGACCCACATCTTCGGGGACTCGAGAGCCGAAGCAAAACTCCCCAAACCAGCGTTCATGTCCAAAATATTACGGTACCTTCCCGAATCAAGAATCTTATTCACTCTCTTATAAGCACTCACATGCTTGCTCCACAGCTTCGTATCTTCTTCGAAATCGTCGGCTGAGATCTTCGGTATATGTCCGCCTCCAACCCTCGGGGGGACGCTGTTGAGCCTCTCGGGAAAAGGCTTCACTTCGCCGCCGGCAACTTCCTCCGAGCTCGAAGTCTCGGGGTAAGGAGTCACGCAAGGCTCCATCTTCTTGTACCTTTTACATACACACGCATATATACACGCGCGTATACCCGTAAGTAGTCTGATGATGAAAACATGCCATTTTGTGTTCTTGTATGGAGCTTTTATTACCAGACATCGTGAGGGTACGAGGATTTGCACGCGGTGACTCGATCGTTCCTTTCGTTGCAGCCCTGGTTGTTGATTTGTCTCCTCCACACGGCGATTTCGCCCTTTTCGTAAATTTTATTCCAGCATAAAAGCTCCGCTGTGTCTTTGATGATCTTCTGCTCTTGCTCGAGTTCGTCTTTGGGCCGTTCCCATTTTTTGTAATTGACCCTCCAATTTATCGGAGGGCCCGAGAGGATCCAGTAGCCTCCGGGCCTCAGAACGCGATCGACCTCCATCATGTACATTCCATCTAGAAAATTATATTCAAACACAATCTTTTTTTTTTAAATGGTATGGAATGAAAAAACTTCAAAAAAGAAAAAAAAAAGAATGTCGTGGTTTTCACTTACTGTTTCCGGCCCATTGAATCAAGCAACGTGAACAGTGGGCCATGTCGAAAGCCCGAGGAGGATAAGGGAGCTTTACAGTCCCGAGAACGCCGATAATTGCGGGGACGCCCCTCTCGAGGGCGAACTGAACTTGAGCTTCGTGCGAGTCTCTCGGTGCAAACGACATTGTGAGGATGTTCTTTTTAAATAGATACGCGCCGAAGCTCGCAACCTTAATATTCAATAAATTCAGTATCATACATCAACGTAGCGGCGCGAATATTTTCAGACAACTATGGAGACCTTATTACATCGATCATAAGTGTTAGAATTAAAGTATACAAGATTAAAAATATGATGCATTCCCTTCAAGCTTAAGCTTTCATGTGAAGTTGTCATTCAACATGGTACCAGAGCTCAGCCAAGAGAGGTCATGGGTACAAATCCTCACGAGCACCCGTTTAAAAAATTAAAAAAAAAAAATTACACGTCTAAGGCTATATAAGAAAGAAATCAGCTTAGACACGAGTGAGACCTGTTGTAAATAAATTACGTAAGATTAAAATATGATACACTCCCTTTCAAGCTTAAGTTTCAGGTGAAACGGTCATTCAAATTTCAAAAACAAGCACGACACATTCAAAATCAAAATCAAAACTTTTCCTTTTTAAGTTCTCTTACCCCGCAACCAGTATCCAGAGCCGTTCTCACCGTGCCATTATCCATCGGGACCACCGAAGCAAGCTGCTCGATGTAAGCATCAGCACCGTTAGGAAACTGGGTCCCACCTCCCGGGAACCTAAACACGTCCCCCTCGTACCGAACCCAATTTTGAACGGCCTTTTCCACGGTCAAGCCCTTGTGGGGCACGTTAGCATAAGGAACGTAATCCCTACTCTTAGGCCACCGAAAGGGCACAACGTATCCCTTCGGGGAGGGAACGAGGCACCGGAGCTTCTCCTCCTCGTTAGGACAGTGCCTCTCTCGGTAGACCATGTCCTCGCGGGGGAAGGTCATCGCCCTCGTCTGATCGTGACACGGTGTGTAGTCAGCGTACTTAGCATCGCAAGGCTCGAAAACCCGAGAATCCTTCTTCGTTATGTACTCCTCTCCGTGGTGGGATTCGTATTCGAGGTTCGGGAGAATGTTGCAGCCGTGGGCTTGTCGGGTGATTTCTAGGGCTATGCTGTCGCCTTTTCCCGAGCCGCTCCTCTGCCACGCCCCCAAGAGGTAGAAGAAACCGCAGAGAAAGATGGATGCGAATATCGGGAATGTGCTTACTCGGGATTTGTTGTTGTCCCCGGGATTTCCTTTGGTCACCATCTCTCCTCTTATAGATATTCTGCAGCAGAAGATGTGTATAAGGTGAATTTCATCCATCTTTAAGATCTTTCATGGCGGTGGATTTGATAAAATTGTTTGATGATCGAAGTCAAACGTGTATTGAGATGAGATTCAGGGCATTTAAGAAGGAAAGGCGAGATTATTTTTTTTACATTGCCAACGTTAGCTAATACAGCAATTAAAAAAAAAGGGTCAGATCCTGCGATTAAAGGTTCTTCAAGAAACATCCCAATTGCAATAAACTAATTTCAATTCAATCTTCCCCCAGAAACAAACTAATATACCTACAGACAGATATGTGGGCGCATTTGCATGGGACTTACACAAATCACCATGAAATGACAAAATCGCCAGCCAAAAGTGAGAAATTACACAAAAGCAAACATTTTGGACAGAAAAAGATTAAAAAATAAATCTAACCGGTTATCGGGTTAATGGATTTTAACGCATAAAGCTTTACTTCGTGGGTGAACGTAGAAGAATTTTTTAGGAATCATCTGCCCATTTCGTTGTAAGATTTGGGGTCTGCAAAAACATATATATGTACGAGGATGTTCCTGAAAAGGAATGCAAGAAAATGAACGGACCCTTTTTTCGTCTTGTGCAGAGTCCGCGCGACCGTTTCGCTTTAATCGTCAGTTTCTCGGTCTTAGTGCGTACGATGTATCATCATGGATGCAGCCATTTGATTTTATTTTTTTTTTGCTTGAATTGTTTAGCGTCGTCTGCCGGAGGAAAAGGGTGCAATCAACTTTTCAATTTAAATCGTTTTCGGATACAATATTTAAAAAAGTTCAATTCTGTTTCAGCCCTTTTTTCCTTTAAAAAAAATTATTTTAAGGTCCTAATTTTCGTAAAATTTAGAAGTGATGTGATATCAGACATCTTTTTTCTATTACAAACATAAAAAATATTGTTATCGTAAAACAATGATGTGTTAGAATAAAAATCTGATCCGCTATAAATTTTTTTTACAGAGCCTCTAAATTAAATGCCCGAAACCAAATTTGCCCTTTTAAAATGTTTTTTATTATTTATTTTGGAAATTTATGACCATCTCCTACCAATATCCTATTTTCAGACAAATCCTAGAAATAATAATAATACTAGTCGAATCTTAGTACCAATATAGAAATGACAGTAAGAAATAGCACATAATCCTAAAATTACAGTAATATTCTGTCATTAAAACACTCCCACAAAACAGAAAAATCAAGAACTCGAATCAAACAAGAAAATCCCATCAACGTAGTACTCTTTCTTTATGGCTTGAACTTAACGAGAGCCAATTATCCTCAAGACTTGTCACCAAATGATGGTAAATAAAGCTTTTTTACCTTCCAGAAAGTGATCACAAAATCTCCAATGCATTCCTTTCATGTTGCACCCTTCCACTAATCTCGAGGGACATTCGAGTGCTTAGAGCCTTGCCCGTGTCTCTCTCTGCTGTTTTTCTCGGACCCGGGTCGATAAATACGGGTTGGATTTTAAGGTTTGGATTCGGTTTTATACGGACATCCTCGGGCGGTTGAAGTAGAATCCGGCTCTGCATTTCCTCAGCAGCCTCATCTTCGTTCAAAAGCACCTACAAGTAGAAGAATTGCATTTTCAGAGTGTATCTTGAAGCTTAAAACTTTAATTGTTGTTACAATAATCACTAACCACAATCCCATGAGCACAAATACAAATAGTAACAGTAAACAAAATGATCTGATGCTTTTTTTTTTTCGTATTCTTCAGTAGATATCAAGAAAGTGTTAAAAATTCAAACTTTTTTTGGGCTTTGACAAGGCTTTAAGAACTATAGTAGGAAAAGGGCAGTAAGTATACACCTTTCGACCAAGAAGATCAAAAGTCAAAACCACTTTGCTTCGTTGGGCTTGTTCAGCTGCTTCAAGCTCCTCCCGTTTCTTCTTCAGAAGTTCTTTCTCCTGAAAAGGAATTAAAACTTACAAACTACCTCAACCCGCGTAATTAAACCACCGCACAACAACTGTACAGAAAAAAAATAAGAAACCTCGTTAGAGAGCCAGCTGTTCCCCTCAATGTTGTAATAATCGCTCTGGTCATCGATAACCGTGGTGCGAGCAGCAGAGTTGCGATCGTATTCAACGAGCCTCTTTGCAAATGCTTCAGCAGCAGCTTCAGCATCCGTTAGCACCGAACTCTCATTATCAAGACCCGCGTAATCACTCCCTTCCCTCAACACAAGTGCTCCACAGAACCCGCAAGGCCCTTCACCTTCTTGTTCACAAACAATCTTCCCACACGATAAGCAATTGCTCACCAGCTTGTGTCGACGTGCTTGGCAAGAACACGGCTTTCCCTTCTGATAAACTATCGAGCCCTTCGCAGCCTCTGCAAGAGAAACCACTTTTCCCGATTTTTTCTTCCTCGAAGTAGTTTGATGATTCGCGGTGATCGTGTTTCGGGAGGTTGATGGTGCTTCGGGTTTGATTTGAGAGGAGGAAGCAGCCTCTTTTGGTGCTTGTTTAGGTTTATTAGCTGAGATCGTTGGAGCAGAATCGTGACGGGGCTTTACGTAGGCGTGTAAGGAAGGTGGGTTCTTTGTAGAAGCAGTGCTTGTATTTGAATAGCCTCTTCGTTTTAAGTATTCTTCGGTTACGTGTTTCCCAGCTTCTTCTCCAATGATATTCTGAGATTAAGATATGTGTTAAAGATTGGTGACACATTAGCCAAATAAACACTTTGTGATGAGCTACAAGTCAAATGTAATCAGTAAAGAAGAAAACAAAAAGATGATTTCTCACACGGAGATCCATGTATGCACTCTTCAAACTCAGGATATGTTGTCAGCTAACATGTAACAAAGGATCAAAAGGGAATGCCATTGTTCGGATTGTACTTAGATATTCGACAATACGATTTAAGGACTAAATATGAGTTCTTCATGGTGCTTAAGTGCACATCAATTCGCAGACCAATTGCAACATCCATGGTTTTTCATGATGAAAATCCCCGAGACATGAATCGTAAATCACAGAAGTAAACGAATAGCAACAAGCAACTCAGCAGGAAAACGATCATCAGCCAATAAAATTAAGAAGCAAGACAATTCCCAAACACACGTGCCGCGAACAGAAATGAAAAAAAAAACAATTAAATCATCAAGAAACTAACGGAAGAAGAAGCATTACATCGAGGTATTCCTTAGCATCAAGCGCCGAAGCCATCTCGCAATAAGAAACGAGCCCTGAGATGATTTCATCGTCCAAATCGATACCAGTCTGAATCCTTTTGCTCAGTTCCGATAGAGCCCTAACCAACCACTCCCCAGATGACGTCTCCACGTCCATCTTCCTCCCGATTTCGCTGCAATTTCTGATGATTGATCGATCTTTTGCGTTCGTAATCAGATAATCTTACTGTTTCTAATACCGGGGCAGAGGAGGAGACTTGAGGTTTTACTATAAATCGGCCCGATAAAATATTGGCCCAAACATTGGGCCTGAGCCCACCATGAATTTCGAGGGCTTAATTAGTTTTTAGCCCTTAAGAGATCGGTTTTGTAAGGACACATAAATTATTAAATAAATTATTAAATGACAAATTTAGGATTAAATTTTGCAATTCTGGCATTTAATGTTCTCAAATTGTTTCAATTTTCGAATATGATATCCTAAAATTAGAACATTTGATATCTATGTTGCTTCAATTTTTATACATAACGTTCCATATTTGCAACATTAAAGTCAAGTAAATTATCATTATAACGACATCACCCCTAATATACATAAACAAAAAAATAATTAAACCAATATTTAGTGAGCATAACATTGGTTCATACGGAGCTCCACCGCGGCTCCTTTCTTCGTAACAACTCCTCTCATCGAATCCTGAATTTGGATAATAAGTTTCGAAATTAATGCATTAATTTTTTTCAAATGGCTTTAATTTCGAATTTTGTCGTCCTAAAACTGCTGCAACCACCCCCAAAACTGCAACAATTTAATTCAAATATTCCTATAACTGCAACCACCCCTAATATACATGACAAAAAAATAATTAAGCAGCATGGCATTCCTGCTTCATACAGAACTCCACCCGGGTTCCTTTCGTCTCCCTCCAACGCCTCCCATCGAATCCCGAACCCGCACAACTCGGTCCCAATCCCCCGCACCCGCGTACACATTCGACATCGAGACACACACTCCACCATCCAACGGCCGAGATTCCATTATCCTCTCCGAAGCCACCTCCGCGAGCTCGCGGTCCCCGTGCACCCTGCACGCGGCGAGCAGAGTCTCCCACACTACAACATCGGGTTTCCGAGGCATGTCTCTAATGAACCCCTCGGCCTCCTTCAACCTACCCGCACGGCCCAGAAGGTCCACCACGCAGTTGTAGTGCTTGAACCCGGGCTCGAGCCCGTAGTCACCGATCATCGAGCTCAGATGAAGAAACCCTTCTTCGACCAAACCGCACTGGCTACAAGCCGATAGAACCGCAAGAAAAGTGACCGATTCGGGCTCAATGCCCGCGTTTTTCATCGCATTAAACAGCTCCAAGGCCTCGGGTCCCTTCCCGTGGTGGGCACAGCTGGAGATGATCGCCGTCCAGCTGGCCAAATCGGGGCTTTCGATGTCTCGAAACGCTCTATCGCAGCCGTCGATTTCACCGTGCTTCGAGTACATCATCACGAGGGAGCTTCCAACGGAGGAATCGGTTTCTAACCCCATTTTTACGACGTGCCCGTGAAGCTGAGCACCGATGCTTAGGTTCCCCGAGGCAGTTAGCGGCACGAGAAGAGAAGAAACCGCGTAAGAATCGGTGCTTACGCGGGAAGAAAGCATTTCATTGAAGAGCTCGAGGGCCTCTTCGATTTCACCCTTTTGGGCAAATCCCGAGATGATAGAGGCCCACGAGACATGATCTTTCGTATGCGTCGTGTGGAAAACGCGTCTAGCAGAATTTAAATCGTTGCATTTCGAGTACATGCTAACCAGAGCCCCGTTGACCGCGGTTTCCTCGCAGAAATCGCGACGGAGAGAGAACCCGTGAATTTCTCTGCCTCCGTGTAAAGAACGAATCGCACCACAAGCCTTTAGAACAGTAGACAAAATCACCGCATCGTTTACAAGATTGTCTGATGCGAAATCTCGAAATAACCGAATGCCCTTGTCTGAATATCCACGTTCTACAGATCCCGCGATCATAGAAGTCAACGCGACGTAATCTTTTCTCTCGATTTGCTCGAAAGCAGTCACCAATTCGTCCAAGTTACCACATTTTGAATACATTTTTAAGACGGAGCTGCCAACGGAGACATTGGAGATCAGGCCCAGTTTTACAGTGCAGCAATGGACCTGTCTCCCTAGAGTTAAATCCTCTACGATGCTCAATAAACTCGAAGCACTGTATCGGTTGGGAAAAGAGCCCTTCTTTAGCATCATACGAAAAAGATCTACAGCCTTTTCGTAGCAGCCGTTGTGGGCAAGAGCACAAATCATGCTAGCCCATTCGTCGTTTGTGATCTCGGTCT
Organism: Linderniella brevidens; assembly: GCA_004919715.1. Lineage (NCBI taxonomy): Eukaryota > Viridiplantae > Streptophyta > Magnoliopsida > Lamiales > Linderniaceae > Linderniella > Linderniella brevidens. The sequence goes on along the minus strand of SWDC01000153.1, from coordinate 4,324,036 downwards.
CTGCGAATACGGTTTCAGCTAGAGAAATAGCTCCTACTTTCGAGTACGTGCTCACCAGAGAAGATTTCACCACGGGATCTAAAGAGAGTCCAATTTTGACAGCCCAAGAATGAATCTGCGATGCTTCTTTGAACATATCTGAACTGCCACAAGCTGCGAGAGAACTCGAGAGGGTGAAGCTATCTATTTCCTCACCGGCCCTTTTCAAGCTATTAAGGATCGTAATAGCAGAAGAAGAGTCACCCTGTTGAACGAATCCAGCTATCATAGAAGTATATGAGAACACGTTCTTCTCTGGCATTAGCCTAAATTGCTTAGCAGCATCACGAATTACTCCGTGTTTTGCGTAAAAATCCAATAGAGATGTTCCCACAAAGATATCTGCTTCGGTTCCAGATTTTATTACACGTCCATGAACAGTTTTCCCAAATTCAAGCTCCTTAAGTGCAACGCACGCAGTCAAAGCACTTGAAAATGTAAAAGAATTAAGGAATAAGCTTTCGTTAGAGCACATTTGCTTGAATACTCTCAAAGATGCCCAAATATCCCCGCTCTTAACAGCACCGGACACAAAAGAATTCCAGCATACGATGTTCTTGCAAGGAACATCGTGCAACACCTTAAGAGCATCGTTGACCTTAGAACACCTCGTGAACAAATCTATCATCCCGGCTCTCACGTAATCATATGCGGAGAAACCGTTTCTTACGAGGAGCCCATAAACTTTCTCCCCACGCACTGAATTCTCCAAAGCAATGCAAGCAGAGAGAACGCTCCCGTAAGTGAACTCGTCAGCATCGATCCCCAGATCACGCATACGACGAAAGATCCTCCACGAATCTTCGAAAAGAAAGTTCTTGTTGCACCCCAAGATCATCAAATTCCACGTCACTGTGTTCGTCTCAGGCATTTCTTCGAACAACTTGATGGAGTGGTCAATGCGGCGACATTCCCAGTATCTTTTGATAATGTTATTAGCCGCATATAAGTGACAGCTTATAACGTTGCTTTTGAGCAGAAAGGCATGTTCTTTCCTTGTTTCGGTGAGCTTTAACGCTTCAGAATCCTTGGCGTCGATGAGTGAGCTGTAACTTCTGTTTCCCCGGGCACGTCTGATTTCTGGGTTTTGGAATATTACCGATGATCTGATGAATTTTCTTCGTAAATGCATTGTATTCCTGTGTGTTTATGGTGTGAATTATGATTACCATTGATTTTGATTCGCGAAGCAAAATGTTTACTGTTTTTCATACGCATGGATTCGCGAAGCAATAGGATATAGCAGTTTTAAAGCAGATGGAGCACATTTTTAAAATTAAAGTAATTTAACGTAGAGATAATTAATTATGCTAAAACTATAGCATCAAAGTCAAGATGGCCGAGCGGTCTAAGGCGCCAGTTTCAGGTACTGGTCCGAAAGGGCGTGGGTTCAAATCCCACTCTTGACATTTTTTTATAAATATGTGTATATTTTCCCCATCAAATCCCACCACTTCACATAGACTCTCGTCTCTTTGATTACTTACAAAACTCGCAGATTTATTTTTTTTTTTCTTTTTTGAAGTTTTTCTTCTTTGGATTCTCGCTTAGATTTACTTTGAAGTCGGTACATGCTTGCTTAGGTGGACTAATTATCTCCGGCCGGGCATCAAAAGCGGCGGCTCCTCCCGAGCATGAGAAGAAGACGATTATTCACCTCCAAGCCCTTATTGGTAATAGGTAACTCAACACACCACACACACTAAGTGCCTTTCGTTGGCATAAATGAAAGCATATAAACTTTTCTTGGACATTAGGGTTTAGATATTAATTAGGACACGGGAAGAACCATAATCCCATATAATAATGTTTTTAGATGTTATTGCATAAATAACAAAAGAATCTTAAATTAATTAATTAAATTTATCCATTTATTTGAAGATGATGGGCTGCAATAATAGCTTCATATCTCCCTCAAAAAAACCGACAACGACATCAAGAACTATTGTAACACTCACCTAAAGAAGTAAGCTTCAAAAAGCTTAAACCCCACCATGATGATGATGATCATCAGGATCGGAAATTAGGACAAGACGAAAAAATGGGATCGGTATAATAATAATTCCAAATCGATGGCCTCGAAGGGTCGGTGGGAGAGAAGGCTTCAAACGGACATCAACGCGGCGGCCAAACAAGCCCTAACTATGCGAAGCTTCTTTCCATTGACAACAAATGGAATAACACGATGCCATCAACGAGCACCGAAACACATAGCTCGGCTCCTCGAAAACTGGACACGGATGAAGAAGTCTCCGGCCGGCTCCGTGTCGGAGGCCACGGGTTCGTTTAAAAACGGTTCGATGCTTGAGAACAACTTGAGCGGTTTTTGTTTATTTTTATTTTAAATTATCTTTCTATATATGTTTTAGGTTTTTAAAATGTGGATGATATAATGCATGGAATTAGGAAAAACGTACATGGTAACTTGGTCTTCGAGACTTTGCAGTGTGATCAATGGATGGGAATAAAATGTTTATGGTTGAATCAATATATATTTATACCAGTGATAGTATGAACTAAATAGAACATGGAATCAAAATTAGATGTTTGTCATGGGCTTATTGGCAAGGGTTACTATCAAGTACCATTAATGGACATGGGCTTTATGAGGTACTTGAGATAATACTAAATAAATCATTTAACTTTTCAAAAATATAGAATGCTTAAGCAAAATATCTACAAACCCAACTCAAAATGTTATCTTACATAATTCTCTCGAGATAAGAAAAAATAAAAAAAATTGACATGACCCCTATTTAGAGCACATGCAATGACCATTATTGCTCCAATGAGTTGAAATAAAGAAAATGGTACACCCAGCTAATGACACGTATCGCATGCAAAAGAAAAAAAAATCAAATTAATTTATGAAATTTGTTATAATAGCTTGTATAGTGGTACATGATACAAGAGAATCCCTCAAATGAAAGAAAAAATGAAAAATACAAATAACTAGTTCTCTAGTACGAAGAATAGTGCCACTGATCGAAAGAAAATCAACGTATAGAATAGAAGTGAGTCACTTTGTTCAATAGTACATGTAAAATAATTAAATATTTTGTTTAATGTTAATTTCTGACTGGTCCATTCTTTTCCAAATTAATTAAACGTTTCCTATAACATTTTAAAAAAATTAATAATAAAAAAATAAAGATGACATTTATAATGACGGATATGGACCATTGTCCATCAGATAAGCCCATGGATAGAACGTCATTTGTCTTCACATAAAGACGACGATATGATTTCGGCGTGTTTAATAACCAATTGGACCCAAAAATATCATTCATTCTATTAAATGTGATTTGATTTCATCGTATAGGTTTTTCTTCTTAATATTCGGATAAAAGATCTATTTTTTTCAATTATTTTGATGTTATCGAATCAAATAAAAAATAAAAGTAATTTTAAGAGGGAAGACTGATTTGTAACTGCACATGGTGGCAATGATGCTGTTTTGTAATTAGACAATCATTTCGGTAATTTATTACAACCTTTTTTTTTCTTTAGTCTATGCAGTCAACAGTCAATAAAGATATAATAATTTAAATCTCTTCTTGTCTTGGTTTATAATATTATTAGAGGTTGGACATATAGGATTTGGGGTAATTCGGTGCGGTTGGTGAGGAACAATGTGTCTAATCCCTCATTATTTTTCACTAAGCCCCAATCACGATAGTCTCGAGTCTCTCTCAACTTTTCATTTCACTCACTATTGTATTTATTTATTTATTTTATCATTTTCTTAATTTTAAGATTCATGCTTTAATTTTTTTTCTTAAACCAAAAACAACTATAACCTTTTTTTTAAACCTTTGAGGGTTTGTTCACGAATTTTGGTATGAAGAAAGATATATTGTACATAGATATACCCCAAATCAAAATATGCATCTCATTGGACATAAATATGCAAATATAAATATGATTCCATCTGATTAAATGATCATACAACATGTTATCAGGGTCAGATTGTTTAAGAGATTTTTCTTTTAACGTCTCATTATCAACAACAAATAAAAAATTCCACGTCTAAAGGCTTAGGTAATAATAAAAAAAATCCAGATTAGACGTAAGAGCGTGCTACAATCAATAATACTAAGATTTAGAAGGTGATCAATCAACAATTATCGTAATTAACTGCAGTTAGTAGTATATTTTTCCACAAGAATTATGCATGCCATATATGTGAAAGAAGAAAATACAACAATAAAATAAATTTTCATGATTTGATTATAAAAATGTATTTTAGGGTTCTGCGAATTCATTAGTTTAAAGTTCCCCACCATTCGATCAAATACGCTTTTATTTTTCTACAGTATAAATATATATATGTGTGAATTCATCAAATATTAATTGAGTGAGCCATTTTCTTAATTTATTCTAGTATATTAAAAAGGATATGTCTAGCTAGCTAGCTAGTACACACAGTCAAAGATTCCATTTTGAATAAGAGTGATAGAATAGAAGGCATATTCTCTGGCTCGAATAGAAGAACGTATACATATATTTATTTATTTTCTAATTCCAATATCTCTTTCTTATTAATTAATTCCTTTCGATTTTTTTTTCGGAGAACTTAATTCCTTTTACATGATATTATAGAAGCGAGCCACTTGAATATTTACTGAACTTCGAGACATTGAGTCAGTGAACGCGAAGAAATCACACGTGAAAAGTGGCAATAATTATAATTCTGACAAAAACATTGTACGCGAAAGTACAAACCGCAATAGCCTATTTTGCAGGCGGAGGACGAACCAGTACCGACTATGTTTGTGCTCATTTTAGGGTGTAATTTCCTGAATTCACTCGACTTGTCTCCGCACCCATTTTACTTATACGTGCGTGCGTGTGTATGTTAAGGTGGTGTATATCATGATTATATTAATTCGACTTATTCCTTTAAAAAACAAAGAGAGGCTTCCCACTCATTGATTCCCTAACTTTGAATAGAATGTTGTAGGGGGGTCCCGTCACAAATGGATGTAAACACACTAAATTGTAGACTGATGTTGGACGTGATATTGGGCTAACACTCACACTCACTTAGAAACACACAGCGGAAATGATAATTATCTAGTGACGAAATGAAACGACCACAAGAAGTGATTCTGTGCAGCAAGTCAAATAACTTGCTGCGTGCCTCAAGGCGCAAAACTCCACTATAAAGATGGATTACTAACTATCAAAAAGGATAGTCAAAATTAAGCCTAGCAAAACCTACGAACCAAACGATTCTGCAAACTACAAAGTCTTTCGACCTTTGAAAAACTAGGCTAAAAAGAAAAACTCTCTTAAGAGATGATACTTGCTCGAACTCTCTCTTAAAATCTCTTTCTCGCTCGTTGTCACTCCAATGGTGAAGTGAAGTCCCCTTTTTATAGTCTTCGACTTCGTGACTTCTTCACCACAGACTTGGTCACATCCACTACGTCCACTAAGATTGTTGTGACCGTTGAGAGTTGATTTGAATCAGCTCCAAATGACTTGGTCTTGACTTGAGCTCCAATCTTCCTATTTTTAGCATGCTTCACTCCTATTTTTGCTCCAGCTTATCCATACTCTTTCCACACGGTTTGATCCATTCCAGCACTTATCCATATCCTGTACAACACTAGAAAAATGCCACGTCTTCACTAAAATAAGTTTTGGGCATGAAAGATAAAACTGAGATAGGGAACATTCTTGGCCAACAAATGTTGACTAGAATGTTACCCCAACATTGCCAATGTTGAAAGCTCAACATTAACAATCTCCCCCTTTTTATCTTTCTTCCCAAAACCAAAGCAGAAGTTAGTCGTAATGAAACTCCCTCTGAAGGCCACATCTACTCAACCACAAAACATTAACAAAATGGTTAGAGTAAACACACAGCCAGAATAGAACGAAAACTATTCAAAGTACTACTTAGATAGTACACGCCATTAAGGGTCTGAAAGTGAAACATCTGCAAAACAAAAAAAAATGGTCCATAGACATAACAGAAACATACGCTATACAGCAGGCAAGCAAGCAAAAACAAAATGCAATAAAGGCACACAACCGCATGCAAAGAACATTCAGACCCCTGCCTAAATATTCAGACTCTCGATCGAGTCATCTGCCTCTTCCTCACAATCTCCCCCTGTCTGTACTGTTTCAGCTCCTTGACCATCCCCACCTTGCTGCTCGGTCTGAACCCCACCGTGTCCACTCGTCCCGGCCTCTTCTTGCTCTTCAACTTCTGCCTCTTCTCCCCCTTTTTGGGAAGAACGTAAATCCTTCAGAATTGATAGCTGAGACGTCAGAAAGGTGATGGTGTCCTCGAGACACTTAATTTGTTGATCTAAGCTGGACTGAGGAGCAGATGTTGAGGCAACATGTTGCTCAACATCTTCAGTAGGAGCTCGCCACGGCAGATCCACAACTTTGTTTGGCCCTGCCAAGTGCATATGGGAGACAGCGTACGGCAATTTGATAGTCACCACCTGGTCTCTGCGTGATGGCTTGAATCCTCCACGAACTAACATCCCATAGATTAAGGAAGGGAAAGACAGAATTCCAGGTGACTTTTTTTCGGCTTCTTTGGCAAGCTGGTCCAGCACTAATTCACCCAGATTTAAAGGCAGATTCTTCCCAAGGGCGTACAGAATATGTGCCATATTCTCAGCCACACGGGTCTCATTTGCCGTTGGCCACCAATTAAAGATGCCAATTTTAAAGAGCACAGAATAGAACGAGGTTAAAAAGCTCACTGAAAAATTTCCATCCCACTCCCTCACTCTACCCTCGGTCAGAAAACGCACCACCTCATTATTATCAAAAGTCTCATTCATGTCAACATTTGGAGTGCCCAAAAACTCATTAATAGCCCCCGCCGAAAACTCATATAACCTCCCCCTCAAGAAAAGTTTCCCATACTTCCTAGAACTAGGATCATTTAAGCTAGGGGAAAGGTTAGAAAATACCTCACGGACCACTGTATCACAGTAGGTCCCAAACAAAGTTACGGTCTTGTCAAATTGTCTGGACTCCAAGAACTGCATAACTCCATATCGGCGAAAGCTCACCACATCTGCAGTCCTCTCAACCCGCAACACCCTTTGGCTGAAGTGCGGCCACAGCTCCTCATTAAATGAGGCGTAGAACCTCCCCCTTGGCAACGGAGTCTCCCAGTCTGACTCGGATGTTAGGTCAACATCCTCCTCAACATCGTCACTGTGACTGGGAATAGGCGACAGAGCATGACTGCTGGCTGCTGGCTGTGAGGACTCAGCTGGTCGAGGTTTCTTGGAAGGTCTGTCCTCTGAACCCATTGGCCTCTTTCCCGCTTTCTTCAGCAATTAGTTCCTCCACGTGGCCAGGGTTTCAGCTGCACCAAAGTCATCACTGCCTTCGCTCTCATAGGCAGGGGAGTTGGACTCAGTAGATGGTGTGTCTCCCACTGGACCCACTGCCTCATTATCCAGCCGGTCATAGGTGGTGGTGTCAATAACCTCGTCTGTTAAAGCCTTTGACGGAGATAATGATGGGGCTGGGTTTGACTCTGGAACAAGTGAGGTGGCAGCAGCACTTGTCTCCCCCTGAACTGGGGCTTCAGCGGCAATCTGAGTGGGCTCGTCCTCCGAGGTTTTCGTTGCAGTCTCTGATGAGGAACTCGAGAGGTTAATGGGCTTATCTGCAGTCGATTTTGGCCCCTTCGTAGCCTGGGACTGCCGCATTCTGTTGCTTCGACGTTGCTTTGGAACAGGGACGCTAACTTCAATATCTGGTTGGGATCGCGACTTCTTGGAGGTGCTCTTCTTTTTCTTTGGCTTCTTGGGGGTTTTTCTCTGTGGATTTGAGGGTTGGAGTTGGGTTTGTAGGTGGAACTTCCGGCTCGATCCTGTCAGAAACAGGGGTTTCTCCCATTCTCGTAGGGTTTTCCACTGGGTTCGTCGTGTTTATCGATCCTCCCACCAATCTGGTCGGACCGGTCGTCGTCTTTCAGGGATCTGATACATGGAGCGGAGTGGAACATCATCCAAGTCTTCGATCTGAGCTGGAATCGCCCGTAGAGGTTGGATGTCGTACACAGTATCATCGAATGTTGGGTCAACATTCTGGGTTTCTACATGATTAGGTGAGTTCGACATTTCGAGAGATAAAATCAACGAAATTTGGATGAAGATCAGAGTGTAGAAATAACGATTATGCACTGAGAAACAGAGAGAATTTCTAGAGAGATGAAATCGACTTAGGAGCTAGGGTTTATGTGAAGTGAAACTTGATCAAACACTCTTTAAAACACTTCAATTTCAACGATTACAAGCAAACATGTCCACTCAGTAATTCTCGCATATAGTGGAGTAAGTGATTCATAAAAATAACCGTTGGGAGTTTAAAGTAATTTAGGCACATTGGAAGATAAAGTCGAAGTAAATTCAAAAATTGCCTAAATAAACATGGAGCTAAATATAGTAAATTGAATAAGTGGTCAAGCGAATTTAGGAGCACGTCAGATCATGATTCGACCAAAAACTACCAAGTCAAAAATCAAGGTAGAATCGAGTGATACTAACCGTTTGAGCGACGTTGATGACCACTTGAGACAAATGTAACAAGCTGTCCTTCGAGAGTTCTAATGCAATTCTGAGAGATATCTATTCTAGACACAATATACTAACAAATGCAGACTAAAAAGCAAATGCAAATAAACGAAAGCACAAAAATGTAGCATTATCAAACTGAAAGTTACACATGTTGCCCCAACATTTGACTCAACATTCTAATTCCGTAATCCTAGACTTTTCTGCTCAATCTTTCTTAAAACCAGTTCCCTTTATTTCTACCTTTTCACCTTATTTAACTAACCGAATTTCTGCACTGCCCTTATACCCTCAGCCTCAAGGTTCGGCTTTTTGTCGCATAGAATACATCGTCACCGCGAATGCCGTGTACCTAAGGAAACTTATTACCAATTACCTATATCTAGCAAAGAGTTTATGAGCAGACAGATATGCATCAAAGGATTGGCTTTTGTCGCAAAGAGTACATCGTCACAGCGAATGCCGTGTACCTAGGGACTTATTACCAAGAGCCTATAACAAAGGGATCGGGTTCATTCAGGGACCAGTCAAGAAGAATCAAGTCATTTCACAGGAAAACAGAACAGAATATTTAACCAAACATTAAAGCAGTAACCATCAAATTTGACAAATGCTATGTTGATCCAAATGTTGGACCAACATTCAGACTGACATGTGTAAACCTATGGATTTCTTTAGGTCCGAGAACCTTTCAGAATCCAATGCTTTCGTGAATATGTCCGCTAACTGATGTTTAGTGTCTATATGCTCAATGCGCACTAACTCTTTTTCTACCATATCTCTCAGAAAATGATGCCTAATATCTATATGCTTCGTACGTGAATGTTGGATGGGATTCCTAGAGATGTTGATGGCACTAAGGTTATCACAATACATAAGAACAGATTCGCACTCTAACCCATAGTCACACAACATGCTACTCAACCACAATAATTGCGTACAGCAACTACCCGCCGCAACATACTCAGACTCAGCAGTAGATAAAGACACACAGTTCTGTTTCTTACTATACCACGCAACCAAATTATTACCAAGGAAGAAACAGCCGCCACTTGTGCTCTTGAGATCATCCTCGTCACCTGCCCAATCAGCATCGCTGTAGCCTACAAGACTCAAATTAGTATCTTTGGAGAACCATAATCCTAGGCTACACGATCCACTCACGTAACGAAGAATACGCTTAACAGCATTAAGATGAGTGACTTTAGGTTCAGACTGATATCTAGCACATACGCATACACTATACATTATGTCTGGTCTACTAGCAGATAGATACAATAAACTGCCAATCATAGATCGATACAATGTTGGGTCAACATTCTGCCCAACATCGTCTTTACTTACCTTTTGCGTAGACCACATGGGAGTTTTCATTACCTTAGCCGTGTCCAGCCCGAACTTTTTGACAGTGTTCTTTGCGTACTTCTCCTGGGACATAAAGATCCCGTTGCTGCTCTGCTTAATCTGTAAACCTAAAAAATAAGTTAGCTCTCCAATCATGCTCATTTCGAAAGTGGTGTTCATCGCCTGCACGAACAGATCTAACATAGACTGTGAACTTGAGCCAAAAACAATATCATCTACGTAAACTTGAGCAATTAAAATATTAGAACCGACTCTTTTCACAAAAAGCGTACGGTCTGCCTCACCTCGAGTGAATCCAAATTCAAGTAAAAACGTAGCTAACCGTGCGTACCAAGCTCGAGGAGCTTGTTTCAACCCATACAGCGCTTTATGCAACTTAAAGACATGGTTAGGATAATGAGGGTCTTCAAACCCCTTAGGCTGTTCGACATAGATTTCCTTATCAATGTACCCATTTAAAAAAGCACCATTAACATCCATTTGATGTAAAGTGATGTTAAGCCAACATGCTATAGCTAACAAAAGCCGAATCGATTCTAACCTAGCAACAGGAGCAAACGTCTCATCAAAGTCTATGCCTTCTACTTGCGTATAACCCTGAGCTACTAAACGTGCTTTGTTTCTAACAACTCTACCAATTTCATCAGATTTGTTCTTAAAGATCCACTTGGTGCCTATGACATTTATGTCTTTCGGCCGAGGAACCAAGGTCCACACTTGGTTTTTCTCGAATTGCAAGAGTTCCTCTTGCATCGCGTTTATCCAGAAACTGTCCTTGAGAGCTTCAAGGACATTCTTAGGTTCTATCTCAGAGACAAAGCAATTGAAACGTACCTCAGCGTATATCGTGTTCATGCATACGTTTCTTACCATAGACTTATAATCTTTGCGCGGTTTGTCTCTGGTCTTCCTCCCTTCGTTCACGTCTCCAATGATGAGATCAGTGGGATGATCTTTCTGAATTTTCGCTGGGGGATCCCTTCGTTCTTCACTTGGTCCTTCGTCATTGTTATGTTCATGTGCTGATGTTGAGTCAGATGTTGGCTCAACATTTTCCTCAGCTTCAGCCTCTGTTTCCACAACCTTCAAACATGACTCACAAACAACCTTACCAAACTCCTTAAGCTTAGGGATGCCTCTAATTGCATCATGTTTGATAAGTTGCTCCAAGGTCCGGTAGTTGACATGGCCCAGCTTGTAGTGCCATAGGATTACATCATCTTCGGCCTTAGAAAGTTGGCACACGTCCTTCACACTGGATTTTTCCCCGACTCGGTAGCAGTTGTCGCTCGATCTTTTTCCTGCCATCACTCGCACAGAATTGCTGTTAAAAACTTCACAACAATCCTTATTAAATCTTACCTCAAGGTCGTCATCACAGAGTTGGCTTATGCTGATCAGATTTGCTACGAGCCCGTTAACATGAAGCACGTTGCTTAGCTTGGGAAAGTCAGGCACGTTCAATCTGCCTCGTCCGAGAATCCGCCCTTTAGCACCTCCTCCGAACGTCACAGATCCACTCCTTAAAGGAATATAATCACTGAGATACTCCTTGGTACCTGTCATATGTCGGGAACACCCGCTATCGAAGTACCATGAACCTGTCACGTTAGCTCGCAAAGAGGTATATACAACATGGCATTTATGAACAGGTTTCTCGACCCAAACTTTCTTAGACGACAAAACAGTATCCTGTTTACTAGAACTTGAAGATGAGCCAGCTGAGCTTTCTCTAGTCATACCTTTCAACACTGATTTCTCAATGTTGAGCGGGATGTTGGATGACATTTCAGCCGTCATCGATTTCTTTCCAGAAATCTCCCTCTTTAATTTCAAGCAAAATGGTTTTAAGTGACCTGTTTGCTTACAATGATGGCAAATATATGAGCTATCCTTACTCTTAGTGGCAGCATGCTCGGAACTATTCTTAAGTTTCACAGTTTCACTCTCATCACTCGTGGCTTGAGCTTTAACAAACACTATCTTAGGTTGAACATGGGTCACGGGTTTTAGGACATCACAAGCAGGCTGAGAATTAAATCCTAGACCTTGCTTATCAAAAATACCTAGAGACAATACCTCATCAAGAGTAGCTTTACCCTTGTTCAACTTCGTGAAGGTCTCATCGGCTTCGTCGACTCGTTTTTGGAGCTTGTCGATCTCCTTGTCCTTTCGTGTCAGTACGGCTTCCATCTTGTTCATTCCTTTCACCAAACTTTTAATCAACTTTTCATTCTCCTCGGATAGCACTTTCATTGCGGCTTTTAGTTGCAAATTTTTCGCCTTCTCAATTTCATATTGTGAGGACAGTAGCTTGAAGGCTTCATTCATCTGAACTTTTTCGCTGCAATCTGTTTCTGCATCATCAGAACTCAAAAAAACATCAAAACAGTTTGAATCATCATAATAAAAAATGATATGTTTTTCAGATGTTGAGTCAGATGTTGGCTCAGCATCAGTTACCGCCGTGAAGCCAATTTGATGATCTTCATCGTCTTCGCCGTCTGAGAAGGACTGAATAGTCACTGATGATTGCTTGTTCTCCATTTGGCACGATTCTTCATCTTCATCGTCAGACAGATCGATCCACATAGCCTTTCCGTGCTTGCGAAGAGTGTTTGCACACTCGTTGGCAAAATGGCCCCAACCTTGACACTCATAACATCTCACAGACTCATAATTGAAGTTCTTCTTTTTCCCGTCTGGCTTCCCATCTGGCTTGCGTTTAAAGAACGGTGGAGCAGAGGAGGGTTCAGCTTTGGCATTCTGTCCTTTTCTGAATGTTGGGCCAACATTTTGCACAACATTCTTTTTCCTAATGAACTTTGCAAATCTCTTCACGAGCATGGCCATGTCATCCTCGTTGCTGGGGTCAATCTCAGTTGGCTCCTCGGTTGGCTGGCTGACTAGAGCAAGGCTTTTACCACGCGAAGCCCTCTTTTGTACTTCGAGATTAGTCTCGTAGTTCTTCATAATGTTCATCAATGTGTTGAACTCCATACTAGCCAAGTTGTGTGCTTCTTCGACCGCCGCTACCTTCACATTGAATTTTTCAGTTAGTGTACGAATAGCTTTAGAGTTTAATACCTTATTGGCGATCGGATCTCCTAAGCTGGCGCACTCGCTGGAGATTGTTAAGAGCTTCCCGAAATACGTGGTGATGTCTTCATCTTCCTTCATCCTTATATTCTCGAACTGATTGAGAAGTAGCCGTAATTTGGTTTCCTTCACACTCGTATCACCTTCGCAGTACCTCTGAAGTAGATCCAACGCATTTTGAGCCGTCATACAATTCTGGATGATCTTGAACATGAAGATGTCCACGGATGAGAAGATGGCGTTGAGTGCCTTGTCGTTGAACTCAGCAGCGCTTCGTTCAGGGACTGTCCACTCTTCAACCGGCTTGTCAAAGACTTCTCCATCAGCGTCAGGGGCTGTTCGAGGTGGGGTATAGCCGTGGAGTACTGTTTCCCACGCTCGCACATCGATGGACTTGATACACTGCCGAACACGAACCTTCCAATATGCATAGTTGGTGCCGTCTAACACAGGAACTTTACCGATGTAATTTGAACTCGTAACATCCATTGTAGAGGATTTTCAGCGCTTAGTAACGTCAAGCTTAGGCTCTGATACCACTTTGTAGGGGGGTCCCGTCACAAATGGATGTAAACACACTAAGTTGTAGACTGGTGTTGGACGTGATGTTGGGCTAACACTCACACTCACTTAGAAACACACAGCGGAAATGATAATTATCTAGTGACGAAATGAAACGACCACAAGAAGTGATTCTGTGCAGCAAGTCAAATAACTTGCTGCGTGCCTCAAGGCGCAAAACTCCACTATAAAGATGGATTACAAACTATCAAAAAGGATAGTCAAAACTAAGCCTAGCAAAACCTACGAACCAAACGATTCTGCAAACTACAAAGTCTTTCGACCTTTGAAAAACTAGGCTAAAAAGAAAAACTCTCTTAAGAGATGATACTTGCTCGAACTCTCTCTTAAAATCTCTTTCTCGCTCGTTGTCACTCCAATGGTGAAGTGAAGTCCCCTTTTTATAGTCTTCGACTTCGTGACTTCTTCACCACAGACTTGGTCACATCCACTACGTCCACTAAGATTGTTGTGACCGTTGAGAGTTGATTTGAATCAGCTCCAAATGACTTGGTCTTGACTTGAGCTCCAATCTTCCTATTTTTAGCATGCTTCACTCCTATTTTTGCTCCAGCTTATCCATACTCTTTCCACACGGTTTGATCCATTCCAGCACTTATCCATATCCTGTACAACACTAGAAAAATGCCACGTCTTCACTAAAATAAGTTTTGGGCATGAAAGATAAAACTGAGATAGGGAACATTCTTGGCCAACAAATGTTGACTAGAATGTTACCCCAACATTGCCAATGTTGAAAGCTCAACATTAACAAATGTGAACCTCATTATCGATTGTGAGACAACAACTGGCTTCCACCGAACTAGTCCCCGAGACTTGCTTTTCATCTCTAATCCACACAGATCGCGATCGGGGCACAGATCCAACCCAAGACCAATCCTGACCTTTGCTCTGGGCTGCTGCCGATATACATTAAGTGGTAATTTAAGGGGACATGTTGAGATTATTTGTCTCACATCGGGAAATTAATTTCACCCGACTCAATATATAAATCAAAGAGACATCTGCTCCTATTACAAATTGGTTTTAGGAAGGAACCCTCAATTTAACATGGTATCAGAGCGGGTTTAATCTGCGTGTTATCACGCTTGTTTGACTGGTCACCGCCACCCGATTATATATGTTCACGTGTTAGGCTTTGAATCGTGTTGCACGTGAGATGGTTTGTTGAGATTATTTGTCCCACATCGGGAAATTAACTTCACCCGACTCAATAAATAAATAAAAGAGATATATGATCCTATCACTAGTTGGCTTTAAGAAGGAACCATCGATTTAACATATACCTTAAGTGGTAATTTGATCTACCAAGGGGTTAATGAACCATCCAAGCCGTGTTGATTTTCTTAAAATATTCAATATTTTTACAAAACTTGTTTTGATTTCGAGTTTGAAAAGCTAATTAGACACGATTTGAAGCGCCATGTTCTTTCATGGCCTTTACACATATAAAGAGGACCCACGAAAAATGCATTGTAACGTTTTAAGATGCTTTTCTTTAGTGCAAAATCAATCACTTCTAGTCACCATACTCTCTCGTATTCAAATATGATTCGTTTGCATAATATCGTGTGTGAACAAACATTTTCTATCGTTTTTATCTTCTTTTTTTTTCGAGGCAGTTGGAAAATCTTTTCCGACGACCCCTTTCGAGTCAATTCTCCCACTCTCCCATCCTATATTTCAAACTTATTGGAAAATCAGTTTTAATTTAATTTTATATCTTAAGATTTATGCATAAAATCTATAGGGGTGTAAGGTGAGATGACTTGTCTTAACTCTCACGGAGTAGCTTAGTGGTTGAGGAGGTGGTTATAAACTCTCTTGGTCACGGTTCAAACCCTTGACTAAAGTTGTTTGTATCGTTAGAAGTCGCGGTTGTCCCTGACGAAAAAAAAAGAAAGAAAGATGAGTCGATTTTTCATCTGAACTTGGGATGACTCGTATGTTTTTTATTATTTTTTTAAGCTAAATATATATTATCGAGCTTGAAGCTCGAGATGGTCGATTTTCAACTATTTATTTCGAACTCAAGTCTAGAAAACGAGAATGAAATAAATCTTGCATTTTTGTTTTAAAAATTACGTCTATGAGTGTTCATTCACTAAACCATATCGTAAAATGTTAAATTACACTAACATGCATTGGAAATTAAAGTCGACCTTTCATGTACTATAAAAAAGTTCCCTACTTATAATATACGTATACATATTATGTTAGACTCCGAAAGTGTTGGTATAATTATTGTACATTGAATATACCTGATCTGATATATACATACGCATAGCGTCAAGTATTTGCGTTACTTCGAATCACGAGAAACAAACTGTGATAACGTGACGCTGATACAATGCATCGACGTCAGATATATCTGCAACCAATAATATGTTGGAAATGGAAACATGTTATGCCACGTGTACTGATTAGTCTTATCCGTATTAGTTATATACATTGAGTTATTAATTTTATATGTATATTTTATAGACAACTCTTTTCTTTTTTGTGGAGATGCGCCACTGTGTAGGGTGGTGCTTTGCCACGGTAGGGTTCACTTAAAATAGAGATCAAAGATTCGCTCGCACTTAAAATTTCGAAAGTTTGTGTGGGCCTGAGAATAATGCAAAGAGATTCGACTCAGACCGAACTTGATCAGATTATTACAGTGACGTTGCGTGTAGATACATATCACAGAAAAAAAAAAAAAAAGCTAATTCACCTTCTAGCAATAATTAAATAATAAATGTACATAAAATTCATAGCTTCATAAAGCAATGAGGATTAATAAATAATATACGAACGAACACAAGAAAACGCACCAACTCTGAAGTTGACGCCTTTACTTTTCAAAGTGGGAAGAATAGAAACTTGTCTATATAATATAATCCCAGCTAGGGTTAGGTCAAGTTGATCATCGCGAGAAATTTTCTTTTTTTTTTTTCTTTCTTTTTGGCAGTTTTCCTTTATCCTCAAGCACTCCTGTGTGATTCCACCCGCAGCCCACTATATAGTTTCCCCCATATCACAGCAGAGTAGCATCATAATTAAAATTCAATAATATCTCCTATATATAATCCAGAATTGAATTTTAGGGTTTTGTTGGCACACACTCGGAGATATATTTTTGCTATGAAGAAAAAACAGGTGGTGATACTACGAAGAGAAGGATCTCAGAGAGGCACGAGCGGTGGAGCTCGAAGCGTGTGGTACGTAGAGTGTCAGAAGAATCACGCGGCTAATATCGGAGGATACGCTGTCGACGGGTGCCGAGAATTTATGGCTGGAGGAGATGAAGGCACCGCGGTGGCGCTGAGCTGTGCCGCCTGTGGATGCCACCGGAACTTCCACCGCAGGGAGGTGGAGAGGACTGAAGTCGTTTGTGATAGCTTCTCCAGTTCTTGAGTAAACAACAGTAAGTCATACCATAAAAAAACTAATTATTTGGAATTGTTAAGTATATATATAATATATATATACTATTGAGGAAATTATATGGTGATTATCAATGTTTGTGTGTGGGAAATGAGATATGTATGTACAAGAGTTTTGTGCTGTCTGTTTAGTTTTCACTGGTGCAAGATAAAAAGCTGTAAGAGCAAGAAGGTATTTCCAATCTTAAGTACTTCGATTCAGTCCCAGGTTTATCTGCTTATTGCACACTACTTCTATTTCTCACATATATGTGATGTTTGTAGAAGGCTTGTAAAGATAAATTTATATAATAAGCTCGAAGAAATATATAACCTAATCACAGTGATTAAATTAAAATGGGAAACAGAAAGTCGACATGATAAACCGGACATGAAACTTTGGTTTTTCATTCGGCCCCTGGAAGATGAATAAATTGATAGTTACGAACGCTTTTTGACAATCATTTGACGTTACAACTCATGTTACCAATTATAAGATATATATATATATATATACATATACATATTTTTCAATTAGTCTTCAAAGTCCTTTGTTCATCAAGACAACATAACGAAACATGGAATCACATTCATGTTCATGTGTACTTTCACACCATAGCAGAGAAACTCTAGTCCAACATGAAGAAGAATAATATAACCAGCAGGGTTTTGAAGACCAAATCGAACCAGCGGGTTCGGACCGTCAGAGCCCGAATCGAGTAAAAAATATGGTCCTGGATTTATACACCACTAAACCTTAAACCAGTTAATTTTTCGACCAGCTTAAGGAATGTTGTTTCAAAACCTTTTTATTTCAGGGGTCGTTTAGGTCATTTGGGTTGCACGTGGACGCGGTGTCGATCTCAAATTAATCACCGTACTATTTTATATTATTTATTTGCAATAATATGATTGAGAATTTTTTTTTTTACGGCTGTGATTGAGATTATAGATCGGTATATTTATAATATTTGATACCACGGAATTTCCCAGGTACAATATTCAAGTCAAACACACGGCGAGCAAGACAAACGGCTCAGACTCATCGTCACACCCCTAGACAACGGCCCTCAAGCGAATGCTTTGTTTTGTTAGGTAATAACAGAAATAAAAAAAAAAATTAAAATTTCAAAGTATCACCAGTAATGTCCGGCTCAAATTAAGTGGGCTGAGCTCTCGGCCCATATTAAGTGGGCTGAGCTCTCGGCCCATCTAACTATCGACCATCATAAGCCCGAGAGCTTCAAAACCCTAGCCGCTTAGCTTAGTTTTTTCCCTGTATATAACTATTCATCATAAACCCTATTTAACATAGGTTTCAATCGCCAGTAAGGGCCGTCGTCCTCATCTTCTTTAATATTCTGGTGAAAGATGATTACTGCAGTTATGCAATTCGCAACCTCTTAAGCAGTTTTCTGCTATAAAAAGGTCCAATTTTTCGCAGATCGCATCTCCTGTGCTTGCGGTAAATTGCCTTGTTTTTATGTCAATTGGGTTGATGAAACTTTCTTGCAAAAGATGATAAAACAGACAGGGACATCAGACCCCTTCATTGGGGGAAAAGATGACTTAGTCTAATGGGAATCTCTCTGATGCAATAATTTGTTTTCCAATTTCGTGAATTGCTTGCGTATCGTTGTTTGAAAATCGATTGAGATCTTGCCGATGATGGTGTTAAATATACTTTGAGTTCACGCTATGAAAAGAATGGAATCTGAGGCACTTTTACAAGCAACCTTCTCACATCCGATTTCAATTTCTATGTTTATACCTTAATTGCTTCTAAATGTGTTCAAATTGTGCCTCTTTGAGTAGCCATATGAAGAGCTTTGCGCAGATTTCCTAGCCGGCTTAGTTAGGAGGCAAAAATCGAATCTTTTTTCAGGTTGAATCTATTTCTACCGGAAATCTGAGGGCCTTTTTGAGTGGATCGCTTTGTCTACTTGTCAACTTTCCTCCAAAACAGCCTCTCACAGTGATATCACAATTATTTTATACAATCAGCCCTCGAATAACAAAATGGTTTGTGGGCTTCACAGCTTTTTTTTCTTCCCATTTTGTTCAGACAGGGGCGTACAACAACATGAATTTTTTAGGGTAGGGGACGCATATATTCATCTCCTGTTCCCTTCGTAGATATCTTCTGACATCTACGAGTCTTTCATTACAATTTACACGTGGATTTGATGCTGATTAAGTGGTGCCTTGAGTATTTTTAATGATGGGATGCTTAATAAGATCAGCTATACAAATACTTTGATGATCAGTCTTCTGACCAAGTGTGGTGTATCTTTATTACCAGCCTCACTTTTGTCTAGACCTGATACATCTTTTCTCTGTTTCTTATTCATCAATTGTTGGTGTTTTTTGCTGTTTAAGGGAGGGCAAATGATGAGATGTTTAATGATGTTATATGCTTATTACACCGTGAAGCTTTTACAATCGAGCTTTTTAAAACTGATGCCCTCCTGAGATTTTTTTGCCTGCTTTTGTTTGATTGAATGTGCTTAGGTTTTTCTTTGATGTCCATAAGGAAAATTACATCGGGTTTTTTATATTTATTACGGGAACATATTCGTTGGGCGCTCAATAACTTTTGCTGCCAAGTTTTTATCTGTGTTCTCGGTAATAACTGAGATGTGGTTTGCCGGTGATGTATGTGCAAATGCACGCAAATTACCAGAGATTAATATATTATGATGGTATTGCGATTGTCACTACCTCTGAGGCAAATTACTTATTGATTTTTGTTTTTATGGAAGTTCATTTATTCGAGTTCGCTTGTTTTGTGGCGTAGGTTGATTTAAGGTTGCAAATGGAATCCAATTTTTTTGGTCGATTTGAGACTCCATACTATTTGAAAAAGCCAAACTACAAATATGGTTCTATTTATTGCATTTGATGTTGAATATTCTATTTGAATAATTCAGTATATTAAACAATACATTCAAAATATTTGTTACGAACACGAATAATGGACATGGTAGTTGAATACAAATAAAATATATCGATTTGTTTGCACCCTTGCACAAATCAGTTAAAAGAAGGGATCTAACATTTATTATCGTTAATATTTTTACATGACGTGCTTGTAATATGATGGTGATTTTTGAGGTGAACTAATTTAGGAATACATGAAAGTAGATATTTTTGTGCCATGGGAATCAATTGTTTTCAAATTAAAGTTTACTGCCAAACTCATTAATGCAGCTGAGTCAATTTGTTTTCGATTTTACGCAGCTAATACAAAAAATCGACAATATCTGAATATGCCGAACCTCAATAAAGTGTCGTAGGGCCACAAATTGTACGCTTTTCGAATATCCTCGTCAGATCCACGCTAGCATTTGAATTTCTAATTTGGATTATAGCACTATCTTTCCTTTAAATATATAAATGTCTTGAATGAATCAGCCTATTGCGTGATATACTCGTGGTTCAATTTGTGCAAGTATAGGTATTGTAAAAATCTTGGATGTTCAAAACTCACCAACTTGAGCATTATTATCGTCCATCAAAATTGAATTCACCGATTTTGTTATAAGTTGTGACCTAGTATTTAGGTAAAAATCTTGCAGGTTCATTCCCTTCGAAATTGAATCTTTGGGCAGATTATACGAATATATTATTTTTTTAATTTTTGGTTCATATATTTGATAATTGCAACAATGTTAATTAATTTTATATGTCTAACAAATTTGGACTCAGGACAATAATTTGAAAACCCTATTTGAAATCAGAACTGAAACATCTCATATCCACATGGTACATAAGATATTGCATGTCTTTATACATATATGGGAACAAATTTATGTTTTCGAAAAAAATAATTTGGAAAACCAATTCGACTGCGTGCATATTTCATATCCAATTTGTTTCTAACATGAAATATTGGATATGAAATACTGCATGAGTTTGATTTAATTGAGAAAGGATCAGAACTTGCCTGATGACACGAAATATACCGTGAAATGGAATTTCCTATCGCATGAAGTTGATAACTTATATTTGGACCAATTGATCCCATTTTATCATTTTGCATTCCATTTTTATAAGTTGGTCACAAAATTCAACTCACTTCAAGCTGTCAATTAATTTCACATCTTAAAAACTCCAAGCCCTTGTCGACCACGGACAGCAAATAAATGGCTACTACAACTACAATTTACACACACACCTAACAAAGTAAATGGAAAGAAAAAAAAAAGAACCACAATACTAAAAATAACAAATGATAAAAAGATAATAAATTATGTTGTTTCCATCTCCACATCTTTAAGCCATGATGACCATATGAGCATTTGCCTCTTCACTCAATGCACCAACAAGAAGAACACTTTCTTCTTCAACCATCAACTTTGGCACCAAACCGTTCGAAGCCAATGCGAGCAGCTCCGATTCATCTAATCCCTTAGCCGAGCAGCCAAAACCCGATTCATCGGTCCCGTATTTCGCCAATGCATCTTTAAATTTCTTGATCTGCATAACAAAATGTCACAAAGCCCAAAAAAATCAGCAACAAGAAAAAAGACTACTTTTTTTTCTAATTAAAGATCAAGAATTTCAAATCTCTTCACTCACGGTTGCGTTGGTGCAGCTGAAGCTACAGACTTTTCCCTTCTCTCCTCTGTACATTCTAAAGAAGGGCAACACGTGCACATTCAGAGCACTGCACAGAGCCTTGTGTTCGTCGTGGTTCACCTTGAGAAACAGAGCACTCGGGTTCGATTCCGCGAGTTGACAGATCTAAAAAGGTGATTTTTTGATAATTGTTACTGAAAATTGAGTGGATTTAATTTATGGGAAACGGATTAATTTGCAAGATTAGTCATTAATTTACCTTGGGATGCAACGCCTTGCAGCCACCGCAGCCGGGGGAATAGAAGTCGATGATCGCCAATCTCTCGCCGGCGTTCGATAAAGCATCGATGAGCTCTTGCGCTGATTCAATCTCTAACATGTTGGGCTTCAGGGATTTTTCCCACCACCTCAGAGATCTTGGGATACAAAGTGACGACTGTGCCTGAATTTTTTTTTTAATAAAAACAGTACCCTTAACATCAAATCTAAGAACTTGGTAATAAACAGAGCACTTAAGGAAATAAAAAGAGAAAAGAAAAAGCACTTACATTGATGGGTTCTTTCTGAGGAGATTTCTTATCTGATAAATGAAGGGTTTTGCCAAAGGCGTAATCTTTTGCATCTGATTCCTTGAACTGAAGAGTTTCCATCGACGAGGAGATGTTGGAGGAAGCTTTTGCTCTTCTGTTTGTAATAACATCAGCTGAAGAACCAGAAACAGCAAACCCAGAATTCAAGCAGCAAGACATGTCTTCGAGATTTAATAAATCAGACGAGAAAAGCCCAGAAAAGAAGAAGATGGGTATAAAAACTTTATCTTTTTTTCTCTTTGAATTGGAAGAAAAGAAAAGGTGAAATCTTTGTGGCGTTGAGTGCAAGGGTTTTGTGAAATTGGAGAGGAGAATCGAAACAGAGAAAACATGAACTGTGAAGCAGTCTTAAAAGGGAGGAAGGTGGGGTCCAATTATTTGCTCTTATCCATATGTTTTCTTTCACTTTATTGCCTTTTATTTGTTACTGATATTTTCCGAAGATTAAGGTTTTGGATAGAAGCGGATAAAATGAAGAGAAAAGCAAACGTTATAATACAGATGCATCTGGGATTTTAGGATTCCGTATTTTGAATTAAGGGAATTTTATTTAAAAATATTGGAAGGTTTTTAAAGATTTTGTCTTTACTACCGCCGTGTGTGTTGTTGGTGTTTAAATGACTGCCTAAAAAATATGTATTATTAAACATAGTAATAATAACAATAACCACAGCAAAACAACAACAATAATAATAATAATAATTCACGGTTTACTGCAGCAATTGAGATCTAATAACAAATAATTTGCAACTTGAACAGTAATATTATTATTGTCGTGAAGTGGACAACGTGGAAAAATCTGAATCCATGTGTTCAAAACAGTGGGCTGTTGCATCATAAGAAATTGAATTTTAATGAGTCATGCTAAGGTGTATCCGAACAACGACTACCTGTGCATTTAATTATTTTGATTTTAATTTTTAATTCAATTAAAACTTTTAATATTCGCTATTTTCTTTTCATGATACGAACCATCACATGTTTTTTCACTTTTCCAAAACACTTTTCTTTCATACAATGCAAGAAATGCTATTGACATTAGTTTACTTGATTTGTTAATATCAATTTTAAAAAGAAAATTGATAATTGAAAATAAGTTTCAAATAAATCATTTTAAGATCATGACTGAATAGTTGATATCACGGATGAATTTAGTTTAGATATAATTTGTAACACGATAGGGGGACTCACTTTTTTTGTTAAAGATCTAAACCTTAAGGTAAATGTTGCACAATATGGCCTATTAGCTCAGTTGGTTAGAGCGTCGTGCTAATAACGCGAAGGTCGCAGGTTCGAGACCTGCATAGGCCAATTAATTTTCTTATATCAATTGTTTTTTCATTTTTCATTAAACGTAATGGGCCGTGAATAAGTAATGGTAAAGCATAGTCTAATTATAATTGAAATCTTTGGAGAATTGACAAATAACTTCTTTCACCTTTATTCGTTTTGTTTTATCATTTTTTCTTGTTACTGTTCAGCAGTTTAATTTTAATATGCATATATAATTTTTAACGGGGATCTTTGGCTATGCTTGTAATTTAATATTTTTCGTTGAACTATCATATCTTCTAAAAGTTTAAATTATGTTATGTTATGTTGAATGATCTTATCGTTTTAAAAGTTTGATGTTTGATGTGTATTATTTTTCATACTTATATATCTTGTTCATATTATATCATTTGATGTCTATGCCGACTCCAAGACTAATTGGCATATTTTCGGGTTGTGATTATTAACTTAGTTAATAACATTAGGGCCTCGTTTGGTTCATGGGTTTAGACCTTTTAAAAGTTGATTTATACCATATTGAATTGTTTGGTTCATTGGTTTATATAAACTATGAGTTTACGTATACCAACTTTAAACCCTTGTACAAGGTGTGTTTATTTAAACACATTAACCAAACACACATTTTATTTTATACCCACTAATTAGTTTTATATAAAACTTACTAATTTAAACCCTCTTAAATATAAACCTATCAACCAAACAAAACAAGGCCTAGTAGTCTTAAATTATTTTTAAAAGTTACATGAAACCATAAATTTACACGTTTATTATTTATCTGCAATATATACAAGGAAAGTTGTAATAATTATACATGTACACGCTTTATTCTCAGTTTTAATTTCGGAAAATTTAAGCAAATATAATTTTCCAGTTAATCCATAATCCAAATACATCTTTTCTGTTAAACAAAATTTACAATAAAATCATCTTTTAATTTCTTTTCCAAAAATCATTTCACACTCAAAGTGGGAAGAAATACACATGGTCAAACAAAAGACAGAAACAAAGTGCATATTTCAACATTAATGAACAATTCATGTAACTCCCCCACATGTCATATTCGGGACATACAATAACATGAGATTTTACAAACATGTCTCTGCCCAATCCCTAAGCTCTTTAGCATAAAGGTTTAACTTAGTTTTTTGACTTTGAAAAAAAAAATATGATTCAAGAAAATTTCAGATATATCTACTTTAGTTAGTTTGAATGCAATGTATACATAAATATGCTCTTCATATAATCCTACATCTTTAGATCATTGTCTTTTAAAACTTTACATTCAATAATTCTGAACCATATCATCGCCATATTACATAATTTCGTCGAATCGGTCAAAAAATACAATAATTCGTGTAATTCATGTACGATTACTAACATAAAGATTTGAACGCAAAGAAGACGAAAGAAAAACTTTTAACAATCTCGGTCAATATTATTACAATAGCAAATACGATCGACGCTTCAATTAATTCGCAGTTGGTCAGAAAAAATAAAAAGTTCGAGCGTTACGTCTCGCGACGACTATCTATATAAACGAGGTCGACCCCGCGATCATCATTAAGACAATAGGCAATCATTTCTCAAGCACAAACAATGCCAAGAAACAAGCAAAGCTTTGATCTCACACACATCTTTCACTCTTCTTAAACAACATCCACCACCCTATTTGTCGCCCTCATTGCTCGCCGCGTTGCCGCCTCTTTTTTTTTTCGTCTCTTTTTTTTTTTTTCGTTTCTTCATAAGCTCGTTTCGAAAGTAAAAGAACACAGACACGCACAGACACGCACAATCAAATCATCAACACCGTTACTATCGCATGGAGAACAACTCGGGATCCGCGGCTAGACAAGAACGTCGTCCATTGGAATTATTGCAGTTGCCACCGGGTTTTCGATTCCACCCGACGGACGAAGAACTGATCTCTCATTACCTAACGAAGAAGGTCCTCGACGCAAATTTCACCGCCATCGCCATTGCCGAGGTGGACATGAACAAGGTTGAGCCTTGGCAATTACCATGTAAGCAAGCATCACATTTAACAAACACTCCGCGATCTCTTCTATTACAACCTTGTGTTTGATTTCTGGAAATTAGTAGGGAAAGGAAACTGAAATTGAAAAAGAAAACCAGTTTTTATTCTGGCTGGTTGAAGAAATAGATAAGGAAAGGGAAAGAAAAGAAAATCTAGTTATATTTATACTTAAAATTCAGGAAAACTCATTTCTTCACCATATTGTGAGAAAGAAAAACCCATGAAAATTATTTTCGCTCCTATTTTCTTCTCCACGCCACTTTCTTCATTCCAAACACAACCTAGTTCTATTTTCTTCGAACCCAATGCGTTTCAGGGAGAGCCAACCTCGGAGAAAACGAATGGTACTTCTTCTGCGTAAGGGACAAGAAATACCCGCACGGGCTCCGGACGAACCGGGCCACGCCTTGCGGCTATTGGAAGGCGACGGGGAAAGACAAAGAGATCTTCGATCGCGCCACTAAATCGCTCTCTGGGATGAAGAAGACTCTGGTTTTCTACGCGGGCAGGGCCCCGACAGGCGAAAAGACTAACTGGGTCTGCTACGAGTACAGGTTAGAAGGACACAACGTGCCCAAACGTGACAAGGTAATCATTCGTTCTTTGATTCGATTTCTCAACTGGTCGTAGATTGTTGGATTTCAAACAAAAATCCCACACCACCAAGTTAAAGAAATAGAACCTACTTATAAACTTGTGGACTATTCTCTCTATTATCAATTAGTTTTAGAGTAGAGCCCCGTGAATTTAAAGGTTTGGGTTTGGGCTAAAATGAATTTTATTTTTAACGTAGATTGCAATAAAAATTGCTATTTTGTCTTTGATTTTAAAGGATGATTGGGTTATAAGCAAGGTGTTTCTCAAGGCAAGTGGCGGTAATAAAGTGCACATATATGGGCTCCCTCAGATGATTACCGAATCATCAAATCCGCCATTGATGGAAGCTCCGCCGAGCCAGAAAAACGCGTCCTGCTTCTCCGCCAGCAACGCCGCCCCTGAAAAAATTCAGGATGATTTTACTGTAAACAACAAAGAGGGTAATAATAGTGATGGCACCGTGATCGTCGCGGAGAACCCTAATCCTCTGGTGGATCCTCCTTCTCCGCTGACTCAGCAGTTCAATGATCTTCCGGACTTAATCGAGGGATTTGATTATCGGCTTCTTTCGTCTCAATCGGATTCCAAAGCCCAGCTGGGGAACTATCAAGATTACGATTACAATCAGGGTTTGATGATGGTGGATGAAGGTGAAGAAGACGTGCTTTGTGTTTCGGCTGCTGTGAGGGCTGAGGATTCGTCGGTTGTATCCAAGCTTGAATCGGGAGAGAAGAGGATGTCGGCGGGCGGTGGTGGCGATTTATACGGGTGTTGGGATTTTGAAAGGAATTCGGGAAAATGATAAAGAGCTAAAAATGGGAGTAGTTTGTAATCTTATTATAGTTATGGGCTAAAGTGTAAAGGAAAATAATTCTTAGAGGTGGCTATTTATTTCGTAATTGTTATTGATATTAAGACTTTCTTGGGGAAGTTTGATAGTTTTGTGTGATTAATCGTTATATGATTGTGATTTGTGGTTGATAATAATATATTAGGTTCTTGGTTGTCTATTATCGTAATGCATACTGTTATATACATGATTACGATTTTACGACTATTAGATTGTTGGTATATATTTTGTGGATTAATAAATTCACCGGACATCATGAACATACAATTGTGCAAATAAAGTGTTTAAGCAATGAAATACCACTTATTAACAACATCTGTGCTATTATAAAAAAAAAAACAGCATCTGTGATAATATAATTATGTTCATATTATAATAAATTCATTACACATAATAACTCAATGTATTATTTAAAATTATACTTACATTAGTCTAGTCCGGATGAATAGTTATTTTAAAATTATGAACTGCGTAATATGAAATCAAATATAAAATCACACAACTTTTACGTCAAGATCACTGTGCATATCTGCAATTTAGATTTATTCATTAAATACACAAATCTGGCAAAATAGTATTGAATCAACGTTTGGGATTTAAATTTGAATGCAGAATGCCATAAATCTTATAGGAAGCAAATTCAGAATCTCGCTTGATTAATCACGAGCTTACTCTTAAATTAATTTCAGATGGAATGAAATCAGAGATAGAATAGAATGTAAATTGAAAGCCAAAGTCTCGACTTCACATTTTCGTAACTAAAGAAGAAATTAACATTTTAATGTCTGTTGATTCTGTATTACATGTAAGAAGGATTGAGCGTATTAATATTAATGAAAGACGGCCATTTTCTGCAAAAGAGAGTTTTCCATTCCTCCGAGTGAGGAAAATATCATTAAATTTCAAAGAACAATCACCTGCTATAAAGACTAGTTCTCTGTCTCAACAACATCTCAACACTACCTTTCAACTTTCTCCTAAAGACTATTTCGTGCTTTTGAGAATCTCTCACAAGATGAGCAACTTAATCGCGGTAAGAAAAGTAACATATGCCTGTGCCTTTTGTAAATATTTTGGGATATATTTAGTCAATTTGTTGCGCGGAGATACTTTTTTTTTTTTTTTTTCGCGTTCTCGAGTATATTTAGCGCAAATTAATTCCCGATCGTTTCCGCAGGTCGATGGTGCTATCCCGAAGTGGATCGAGAGCTTGATAAACGCTACGTTTTTCGATAAATGTTCGGTCCATGACGTGCAGAAGAACACACTAAATAGGTTCTGCACAGCATGCGAAAAACCAACATGCATATCTTGTGTAGTGGATGAGCACCACGAACACCAAACCCTAACGATCTATCGGCACGTGTACAAAAACGCCGTGCCTAAGAACGAAATGGAACGTATTTTCGATTGCGATAAAATTCAGGCAAGTTTTATTCTTTTGCTAACATTAATAAATCTTGACAATGTATAGCATTTAATGTACTTTGAGATTGAACTAAAGAGTTTTAATGCAGCCTTATAAATGCAATAAAAAGTGGGTTTTATCGCTGACTCCTCTACCGCACAATGGCTCGGGATCGTTGCTCGTCGACGGAGAGGGACCGTGCGCTGTATGTAAGCGCAAGCTTACGGATCCTCAGCAGTATAGTTTCTGTTCCATTGAGTGCAAGGTGTGCGCTTAATTTAATTTAATTACTCTATAATGATATATGTATGAATGGTGACTATATATATAATTTATAATGAAATGCTCTCAATATTTGTAGGTAAAGGCGGTAACTTTAGAGATGGATGAAGGGGGAGGGGACGACGAAGTGGAGGGTGGCTCGGAAACACAAAATAGTTTCCGCAAGCGCAGTAGAAAGAGTAAACCTCAGCGGGCTCCCTTGTCTTGAATTTTTCTATTTGTATTTTGATGATTTAGTGTATGCTTTTGAACCAAATTAATTTACTACTGTTGCTTTCCTTAGCTTTATTGAGTAATATATGTTCTATGATATCTATATTAACTTTGTGATGAATACTGCGCTTACATCGACAAAAAAAATCAGGACCTTTTATTTACATTTAAACAATTAGTAAAACCATAAATTCGTTATTCGAGAACAAGACAAATATATATATCATTACCAAGCACAAATTTATTTTTTTTTATAAAGCAGATGCCATCCCTGCCATAAGTTCTATCCGGAAGCAAAATAAAAAATATCACTGAAATTAATTGCGAGCTTACTCAAATTTATAAGATGGAATGAAATTAGAGGTAAAACAGAATTTAAATTGAAAGTAAAATAAAACTTAGAAAATAATTTATTTTCGGACAATTCCACTCACATTTTCGCAACTATAAGGAATTAACTTTTAATCGATGTCTTGTTTACTACAGGTTTCAGGATTGAGGTGTATTAACATTTATGAAAGATGATGATTTTCTAAAAAACAAAAAAAAAGTTTTCCATTCCTCCAAGTGAGTAAATATCATTAGTTTTTCAAGAACAATCACCACCAATAAAGGATTGAGACCTTTTTTTTTCGCGTTCTCGATTATTTAGCGCAATCAATGCCTCGGCATTTCCTTAGGTCGACGGCGCTATCTATATGGATCGGCAGCTTATAAAAATGTTGTGTCGACGATGCGCACATGAACGCGCTAAATAGTTTGTGCATTAAATGCGCAAAACACAGTACCACATTTGCGCAAAATCGACCAGTACCACATTTTGTTCAATCGCGAGAAATTCGACTTTCCAAGCGACGGCAATGAAGCGGAGCCACCGAGAGGTCAGAGGCCGTCGCGGGGAAGGGGACACATAGGGCTTCTTTCCCTTGAGTTATTTGGCAAACTTGTTTTTTTTTTTTTTTATTTCGCTATTGATTTGGATGGCAAACAATTACTTAAACAATGTTAAACTAAGCCTCGGTTTTAGATATATATTTTTGAAGATTGGTTCGGTTAGAAATTGATATTTACTATTAATAGTATCATCATTATCATTACTGTTGTTGTAATTTTATAATTTCCCCTTGTGATTATTATATATTATTGTTGAGAAAATTTATCTATTTATTAGTATTGTTGTTATTATATAGCTACGTATGCTTGAAAGTTGATTTTTTTTTCATGTTCTGTTACCAATTTCTTATGAGTAACCTATATATTATAATTACGTTAATTAATTTGAAGATGGACTAAGTTTTGTATTCAAATAAAGACGAAATTTTTTTTTTCAAAAAAAAAAATTAATTAAGAAAAAATCTTAACTTTCCATTGCTCAAAAGAAGAAATGGGATTTTATAAAGGACAAATAAATAATTTAATTTTATGCAATTGATCATCCTCCATAAGACAATTATTACACACCTCAATAGGTCCAACTTGTAATTGAGAGGGTGGATTTCTCATCTTGGTTCCGGATTGAAATCATATGACTGGCGTTGTTTATGTGACCACGAACCAGTGAGGAATTTCCGTTGAAAGCCTGAATCGTCTCATAGTCCCCCTGAAAACCTGTGTCGTTTCATAACCGACGATGATCTTCAGATTCGTTTGAATTTAGTCAAAATGTAAGGGATGTTCAGATTCGTCTGAACTTAGTCGAAATATAGGTAGGTTCAGATTCGTTTGAACTTAGTTAGAGTACTGAGAGTAAGTAACGTTGTGTGGAGATACATTGCAGACTGTCAAGAATCTAAAGAACATAAATTAAACGAGAATGAAAGCGCTTTCTATATTTCAAAGAAGTGTTTCTACATCTCAATCGATCGATACCTATTTCCCTTCTACAGCATATATGTATATACATTACAGAAATTTCATTCTAGTCCATGGAATACAGCTAATTATACATACAACCCTAAACCAATATTTAGCTATATTAATATCTCAATACCCCCCCCTCAAGTTTGATGTCCATATAAATCAAAGACACCAAACTTGGATAACAAATAATCAAACTGAGATTTTCCCAAACCTTTTGTTAAAAGATCAGCTGGTTGCTCACACGTAGGGATGTAATGTGTCGTAATCATCTTCTCTTGAATCTTATCTCTCACGAAGTGGCAATCAACTTCGATATGCTTCGTTCTCTCGTGAAATACCGGATTAGCCGCTATTTGCATTGCGGATTTACTATCCGTGTAGATTGAAACTGGTTTTTCTTTCTTGATTCCAATATCACTTAAGATGTTCAACAGCCATATAATCTCTGATGTTACCATTACAAGTGCCCTATATTCGGATTCTACTGAGCTGCGAGAAACAATGCTTTGTTTCTTCGTTTTCCATGACACGAGTGATCCTCCAATGAATATTGCATAACCTGTCAAAGACTTCCGCGATAAAGGGCACGAGGCCCAATCCGCATCACAAAAGGCTTTCACCTCAAAGTCATTGTTAGCCCTCAACAATAAACCAATACCAGGTCTACCCTTAAAATATCTAAGTACTTTGAACATAGCATCTACATGTGATTTCCGAGGACAATGCATAAATTGTGATAAAACTTGCACAACATAGCTAATGTCTTGGCCTTGTTAGACATAAATAAATAAGTTTACCAACAATCCTTTGGTAGAAAGAAACATTTGTGATCAAGGGATCCCGAGCTGCTTCCTCCTTAAAATTCTCAGACATTCCTGGTTGTTTTTCTAACATTTGCAAGCTGAAAGAATCATCCAGCAGCTTTTGGTTCTGTTTCTGCATGTTTTGCTGCTTGAAAGGACCATCCATCAGCTTTAAGTTTTGCTCAATAGGAGTCCCCAAAGGCTTGGCACCAAGCATTCCTGTCTCAGTCAACAACTCAAGCACATATTTTCTTTGATTAAGATATATTCCTTCTTTTGATCTAGCAATTTCAATCCCTAGAAAGTATTTTAATTCACCCAAATCTTTCATATAAAAAAACAGAATTTAAATACTGTTTTGTGTCCCTAATCATATGATCATCATTACCGGTAATTAAAATGTCATCGACATAGACTAAAAGAATGACCATACTACTCCCCCTTGTTTTAACAAACAACGAGTAGTCATTTTTGGACTGTTGGAATCCATTTTTACTCATGATATGAGTAAATTTATGGTTTCATTGCTTGATGCTTGTTTTAGGCCATAAAGTGATTTTTCTAGCTTGCAAACCTTATTTTTTACACCTTCATCATCTATTTTAACACCCAAAGGAATGTCCATATATACCTCTTCATGTAGATCCCCCTGCAAAAAAGCGTTAGTGACATCCATTTGCCAAAGTGGCCAATTAAACTTTGATGCTAAAGAAATAATAATTCTTACTGTCACATGCTTAACTACAGGAGAAAACGTTTCAGTATAATCTAATCCTTCCACTTGTGTATACCCTTTAGCAACTAATCTTGCTTTGTATTTTATTGTGTAAACCCATCTACACCCTACTGCCCTTTTTCCAGCATGTAAATCAACTATCTTCCAGGTATTATTCATTTCTAATGCCTTAATCTCACTCTCCATAGCGTTCACCCATTTTTTTTGATTTAATTGCCTCAGCAAAACTCCTAGGTATTACCTCACCGTCTAAAGCTGTGAGGTAAGATCTGTAAGAAGGCTGAATTCTGTCATAATGTATAATAGTGGATAATGGATACTTAGTAGAATATGTAATATTTGAACTGTTAGTAAATGAAGAAACATAATCATTTGTCCAATAAGGACTTTTATTTATTCTACATGATCTTCTTAAACCTGATGGGTGAGAAGTAGAATCTGATTCTGCTCTTTCTGTTTGTGAGGTTGACTCAGGTTCTCCATGCTCAATTCTCATGTCATGGCTCCATTGTTCTGCACTTTCATTGAGATCATTAACATCTCTCAGCATATTAATATCTTCATGCTGCCCAGCATTCTTTCTGCTCTCTGTTGTATATGGTGCTATAAATTCTTCATAAAAGTTAGTATCATCATGCATAGGAATATCATTTAAAGTATCTTTCATATTATTTGCAGTTGCAAATGGAAAGATATTCTCATGGTAGATAACATCTCTAGATACTAGAAATGTTCTTGTCTAAAGCATGTGTGTTGGTTGGAACATATCCAACCAACACACATGCTTTAGATCTCACTTTGAATTTATCTGTCTCGGGCAGAATCTTTGCAAAACAAAGACAACCAAACACCTTAAGGTGTTTATAATTTGGTTCTTTATTGTACAAAACAGCATAAGGAGTCTTACCCTTTAACAATGGTGTAGGAGTCCTATTAATTAAATATACTGCTGTTAGAACGCATTCTCCCCAATACCTTATTGGCAAATTGGATTGAAATTTCAGTGCTCGAGCTACATCCATGATATGTCTATGCTTCCTTTCAACTACCCAATTTTGTTGGGGAGTATAAGGGCAAGAACTTTGATGTATTATTCCATGTAAATTAAACAAATCATTACACTCAGAACTGAAAAATTCTAATGCATTATCAGTTCTGACCTTTTTAACCTTGACAGAAAATTGAGTGTGAACATAAACAAGAAATTTCTTAATAATATCATGTACCTCAGATATAATTTTCAGTAAGAAAACCCAAGTAGATCTTGAAAAATCTTCAACAATAGTCAAAAAATATTTCTCCTTATTATAAGTGAGTTCCCTATAGGGACCCCACACATCAAGGTGTACAAGTTCAAAAATAGAATCAGAGACACTTGTTCTACTTGGAAAGATAGACCTGCTATGCTTAGCTAATGGACAGATTGAACAATATTTGTGTCCTTCTGAAATTTTCGGCCCTAAATTTGGCAACAAATCAAATCTACTAAAAGACATATGACTATTCTCTTATGCCAAAGACTTATTGTATCTATTCCAGCTACATTAGAGGAAAACTGTTTATTCACCACATTATCATCAATTTTTTTTTTGTCTAAGGCTATTGAGATCTTGATCATAATCGTTGATAACATATTGCAAGTAATAGATGCCATTCTTTATTCTACCAATCCCCCTCATCTTGTCAGTCCATAATTCCTGGATCAGACAAAAAAAAGGATAGAATGTAATAAACATGTTAGCATCATGAGCTAACCTAGATACAGATAGGAGATTATGCTTAAATTCTGGTACAAATAGAACATTTGATAACATCAGATTTGGTCCCAGCACAACTGATCCAAAACATGTCACTTTGCTTAACTCTCCATTTGGAAGCCTAACAGAGGTGTTAGATACATGATTTATCACATAGTTATCATATAAATCAGATTCATGTATCATGTGCTGATTTGCTCCCGAATCTATAATCCACTCAGTATTTAAAACACTCATTTGCATCATAGAAGAATTACATGGATGCTCATTTGCTTGAGCTGCAGCAACGATGGCCTGGTTTTGCTTAGGTGCATTAACAATTCCTCCAAGCATCGTCATCAATTGCTGGAATTGTTGAGGAGTAATTTGTGGTTGTGCTACTGCCATTTCTTCACTCTCTGTTTGAGGCATGTGGAGATTCTGGACAGTTGTTGAGGTAGAATTGGCCCTCAACATTGTTCCGGTTCCTTGAGAGTTGAACCTTCCCATTCCTTGATTGAAATTAGACCTGCCTCCACCTCTTCTTCCACCTCTCCTTCCTCCTCTAATCCAATTAGGTGGATAGCCATGGATCTTAAAGCAATTTTCCCTTGTATGCCCATTAATATTACAGAAATCACAGAAGAGATTGCCCTTATCCTATGGAGGCTTACTAAAAGGAATATTAGTCATCAAGGCTATAGAAGAATCAGACCGGAGAGTGCTTATATTGATGCTCCTTTGTCCTCCTTTATTTGAGACCATGGCATACACTTGGCCATGAGATGGTAAAGGAGACATCAGGATTTGTGACCTAATTGTGCTATAACAGTCGTTGAGTCCCATAAAAAATTGCATCATTTTGAGTTGACGGCAATGA
Source organism: Linderniella brevidens (assembly GCA_004919715.1). Classification (NCBI taxonomy): domain Eukaryota; kingdom Viridiplantae; phylum Streptophyta; class Magnoliopsida; order Lamiales; family Linderniaceae; genus Linderniella; species Linderniella brevidens. The sequence continues at coordinate 4,289,113 of SWDC01000153.1, read as the reverse complement.
TCTATATATTCTTTGGACAGATTAAGTGCGGGGGATGGAATTAAGCTATCATATTCATCCCAAAGAGTTCTTAATTTCGAATAATACTCAGTGACTGTGCTCGTACCCTGAGTAATTGTTGTAATCTGTCTGTATAAAGAAAACAATCTAGCACCATTCACTTTATCGAACCTCTCTTTTAAATCTTTCCAAACAAGATGAGCTGATTCACAATAAATCACTCCATTTATTAGTTCTCTAGAGAGCGATCTGTGGATCCAGGATCTTACCAGAGCATTACAACATGTCCATTGTTGAAGCAATACCTGATTTCCTTCCGGCGCTGTGCAAGAACCGTCAATAAATCCGATCTTATTTTTCGCCTGAAGAGCTACGATCATCTCTCTGCTCCACACTTTGTAGTTGTCCGATCCTCGCAACACATCTGTAACCAAATCAAGGTTGGGGATATCGGACGGATGTAGGTAAAGAGGATTCTGAAAATCTATCACAGCAGACACAAAATCATGGTTATTTTTCGGAATTTCATCATTCTTGGACGATTTAGGGTTCATATCGTCAGAATTATCATGGGATTTTGTCATCGCAGCGGATTACGAGCAAGAAAAAAACTGTAATTCGATTCAAAGAACAAGAATTAACCTGACTCTGATGTCATGTCAAGAATCTAAAGAACAGAAATTAAACGAGAATGAAGCGCTTTCTATATTTCAAAGAAGTGTTTCTACATCTCAATCGATCGATACCTATTTCCCTTCTACAGCATATATGTATATACATTACAGAAATTTCATTCTAGTCCCTGAAATACAGCTAATTACACATACAACCCTAAACCAATATTTAGCTATATTAATATCTCACTACAGACAAAAAAAGAAAGACAATTATTACACAAGAAAAGTAAAATCATAGGGGAAAAATAAAATAATAAACGATTTTAACGATAAAAAATATTGCAAAATATAATAAATCGGCAAAAACATAGTGGGATCGATAGTAAAACAAACAAACAGCATCATACTTGACCACGACGACTATTGGAAATCCAAATCATTGCTACTCAGCAGAATTTGAATGGCGACCCCAAATCGGAAAGGCCCCGGAGATTCATTATCTTCGACCAAATCCACGCTTCGAGCTTACTGGGTTCCAATTTTACTTCTCACGATATCGATTTTCTTTCAGCTCGTTGTTTTGCCGCGCAGTTTTCCGCCGTCGTACTACGATGGTACCCGTGATCACAACATATTCATCTTAGTTTATTTTCTGGAATAATTTGCTTTGCCCTTTCCTTTGTTGTTTGGGGATTCTTACTTTGATTGTTAATTTACAGCGTTGGGGATCCCCAAATACAGTTCAGTCGAAGAAGTCACTCGAGCTTATGAAGATATCATGTCCAGATGGTAATAATATGAATAAAGATTTTTTTGAATTCCTTCTTTTTAAATGTTACGAGCTACCGTTTGGGTTTTTCTTTTTACCATAGTGATTGAATTGTGTATTCCTGGGTGTTATTTACTTGTGTCGAGACTGATGTTTTGTTTTTTCTAGTGGAAATGCAATTGCATGAGAGTTGAATTATGTGTTTATTTGTTGCATACATACGTGAAGTTTGAGTCCTTCAGAATAATTATTTTATTATTCTGCTTTGTTCTGCATATGTTGGAGAATAGATTTTTACTTGTAGCACCTCTAACATCTTGCTGGTCGATTCAGTATTCTCTGAAAAAGAAGAGTTTTGTTTGTTTTTGTTTTTGTTTTTCAGTTTGTCTGCTGCAAAATCGTTGCCTTCAATTCAATATATCTTATTTCAGGAATTCGAGTAATAACGTTCCTCCAACTGTCGATCTCATTAAGGTGACCACTCCTAATTTGATTCTCATCATTCTGATACCTTGTGATATACAAAGTCTATTTGCTGATTTTTCAGTCAATGGTACATTTATCAGTTCACTATTCTTGTGTTAAGGAATTTTACACTGCATGATATCAGATTATTACCAATCCTATTCAGGAAGAATATCTTGTCGCGATTCACACATTCGAAATGCTTGGTATCACTTGTGTTTCAGGTTCAGTATGCTTTCGAGCTTCTAACAAATCCGTTGCTGAAGAGAGACTATGACGTATACAACATCGATGAGTACCATGTATGCCTTTGTTTTTTCATTTTCCTTTTTATGAATCTCCATTGCTACGCTATCACATTGTTAAGCTATAGAATATTGCCATATTTTCAATTATCATCTTCTCCATGTTATTAGTTGCTAACCTATTATTTCATTCTTCTCCCTATGTAGCACGAGCTTGAAAAGGCCAAGGAGCACCATTCAGGGAAACATATTTCTGAAGTTGACCTCCCGTTAATAAAGGCTGCCCTATTTGGTTGGTTTGTCATGGCTTTTCATAATATATATTTTGTTTAGCATATGGCACTATGTTCAAGGTCACAAAGTGGTGATGAACATTGCCATTTTTTTTGTCTTTGTCATCTCAGATCCTGCAGATAAAGAATTAAATTTAATCAGCTCGGAGAACTTTCTATCAGTGTTTGAAGAGGACAAGGCATTGCTAGTGCAGGTGTGACTAGTCATGCTTGCATTTGGTCATATGCTTCATATTGTATAGTTTTTCTTATTTTTTTCTGGATTAAGATTGGTATTATTCTTGGTGGATTTTGTGATTAGAGTTAATTACAGATTCTGATACCATAAAATTGTACCTTTAAATAAATAATTGTGCCCAACTTGCATCACACTGTTCACTTTTGATGAATCAAAATCCTTTTCTGCGGATAGTTACTTCAAATGGTGCTGTCTATAGTTTTCAATAATTTTCACTTCTTTGACTTTCGTTTCAGCCATTTTTATAGTAAATATCCAAATATCTTGATTTCTTTACGTGCACAATCTTTCATTTGCATGGAGACACTTGCTAGAGCCCGTGCCTTGTCAATTTTTTAGTTAGAATTCGTCGGTGCATACCCTTTTTTTAGCATGAACCGTCGTTTGATTTGATGCAGATAATTTCATCAGGAAGCAACCGCTGTGCCGATTTTTCTAGTAATTGGAAAAGAATCGGTAAGTTTCTTTGTAGCACGATCTCAAATGCCTTATATCTGACCCATTTTTGAACCTCATATCTACGCTTTTGTCTTTGTCTTAGTCCTTTTGCTTGATGGGGTAGCAAAAACTGGAGTTGTAGAACTTGGTGATGTTCAACTTGCTGGATATCTCACTGAGAAGAAATCTAGTGGGCGACCTTTCTTCAGAAATGGTGGGATTTACTCGACTGATTATTTTATTTCTCGCTTTACTCTCACAAGACAACCCAAAATATAATGAACTTCCTTGTTTACAAAATTACGAATTCTTGGTTTTGGAGTATTCATGCCATCATCTTACTGATAATTGCTTCCCTTTTCCTGAATCCATGTCCCTTATTTGATTGTTTTCGTCCTCTCAATTTCAGTGTCAAAATCTATTGTGCTAGCTTTAGATTATTTTTATTTTGATTTAAATTTTCCGTTTAATATGTGTATTTTTTCTTGGACAGGACTTCCGGCGCTCTTAGCTTTTCCACCTGGTTGTAAAAGTTCAAGCTGCCTCCGCAGGTGCATTTTCTGCGCATACGTGGCTTGAATAATTTTAAATTTTTCGCTCTTTTTATTGTTCGGGATTTATAGGCATAAAAAAAGAGTTTTCTACTAGGTATGAGGGTGAGCTATCAGTTGATGCAGTCACTGATTGGTTGGCGACCGGCATCCTAAATTTACCTCGAATACTGTATTACACCAAGGAAACACTGGTAATCCTTGAACTACTGCTAAGAGATTTGTAATTTTTCGTTAAAACATTGCAGAATTAAGATTATGGCATATTTGAAATAGTCTGTATTAATGTTAATATTTTGATTCTTGTCAGATTCCTAAGTTTTTGGTCAAGAGTAAACCTCATCAGGTAAATTTATCTTCTAGTCTCAGCACACTTATTTATTGTGCACTATATTGTATAGTAAACTTTTTTTTATAAAATAAAACATCTTTTAATTCTACTAGTCACCAACATTTATTAAAGAACCGGGTTTTTTTGAAGTTCGAGTGCTTTACTATAAGTTAGCTGTATTTGCAGGTTAGAGTTATCTTCGTCTCAAAAACTGGTGAACGTGCTACTCCATTCATTCGTTCGTCCGATGTACGATACTCATCATATGCAACCTTCGCATTTGCTCTATGGAAAGAAGAAGAATCTGCTTTTTGGTGGAAAATGTGTGCATCTATTATATATTCCCTTTTATCTCTGGCTTTTGTTCAAATTTTAGCCATCGAGCACAGAGAAAATAATCTGGGAAAATGTTTTATACTATGTAGCCTTTTGTCTTTGTTGAAATATTCGCAACCATTATCTTATTGTCTCTCCAATATGACAGGTTCGGTGTCGAGTCTGCACCCGCTATAGTATTTCTGAAAGATCCGGGATCCGAACCTGTCATTTACCACGGTACATTACTTTCCTTAACGCAGGAAAAAGATGAATATAATTTTTAATTTTGGGGTTTATCTGCAAATAATGCCATCTTTGTGCAGGATCTGTCAATAGTTCGCTGTTTGTAGATCTCATGGAGAAGAACAAACATTTCGGTACAGTTATTCACAATACTGCATTAGGCTATTGTGTTGTGTGTGTTCTTATGTATTTTGTGATGTCAGCGCTTCCGCAGTTAAGAAGTCTTACGTCGGCGGAGTTGGGCTGCGATGTCAACGGCTATTCGCGTCTCGGATTCGACGCTAAAATCTGGTATTGTGCGATCGTTGTTGGTAGACCGAGCCAGGAACTCAACAAAATGCGCCAAGTTAGTAATATTTTTTTCACTACTTTTGCACTTAGTGATTGATTTTACGTCCATTAAGCGTTTCACCAAGTGTTGAAAATAAAATATATAATTAAAAGTATGAAACGCTCCTTACAAGCTTCAGCTTTAAGGTAGAGTGATGTATCAGAAATCAAGCCAAGAGGTCATAAGTATGAATCCTCACAACCACCCATAAAAAAATTCCACGGCTAAGTATAGATAAAAAAATCAGCCTAGACGTGAGGATGTGTGTTAGAAATAAAACAGTCAAATTAAAAATACACTATAATTCCCCTTCAAGCTTAAGCTTTTAGGTGGAGTGATCATTTAACAGCAAGCAATATGCATCAGAGAAACTCATCATGCATATCCATATTAATAAATATAATTGCATATGCCACTCTTTTCCATACTTAAAGTTATACCAAACACTGCATTATATCGTTTTCGTCATAATAATCATAGGAAAAGTTTTACTTACCCCTTAGCAAAGCTGCAATTTCGATGAGAGCATGGTTTTTTCATGCCGCGATTTTGACGTTAAATTTCATCTTCGATGACGTATATGTTTATAGACCATGCGCAGCGTGCAAGAAGAACTCTCGAACGAAGAAGAAGAAAAGTCAACCTCAGCGGCAGAGGCACTGAGACAAAAAAGGCTGTCTTTCGCCTGGCTCGACGGGGAGGCTCAGCAGGTAAGTGATCGGGGTTATTTTTTGTATTATTATCGTAATTTTTTAAATTCTTGAACGAATATTCCTTCTTTCTTCCGCAGAAATATTGTTCGTTCCACATTAATTCAGAAGACAGCTACGAGACGTGCGGGCCCCAGAGGGGTATGGTGGATACGGCCCGGATCTTCATCATCCGATACGAAAGGAATAATTTTGCCGCAGATGAAAAACTCGACAAATCCCCGAAACAGGCGAACAATATCTTCCAGTCTTGGCAACAGACCGAATACGATCCGGTCTCCACGCTCGTCGCAAAGTACAACGGCTCGACCGAAACCTCAGATGTCAGTGAAATATTTTTTATAGCGGTATCAGACAAACTATGATTATAGCAACCTCATATATATGATCTTTGTGTGTTTCCATGTCATTTTCTTACAGATCATACAATGGATTTCCAAAACAATCAAAGACGGTGACACCCGGGAGATTCCTCCTTTCGTAAGTCGATCAGCTCTCTCTCTCTCTCTCTCTCTCTCTCTCTATTTATATGTAATATCTATATATGTATATACAAGAAATTTTATGGTGCTCACATAAGGTGAGCATATTGATGCCACATCAACATAGATGTGTCAATCGATGACACATAGAAGGTGTAAACCATGTGGCCTGTTGATTTGGCACCAATCAGTCCCACGTAGCAATTGTTCACGGAAAGTGCTCATATAAGGGGAGCAGTATAAAATTTCTCATATATATACTAGTATTTTATGCACACGCGTTTTCTCTAATATACAAATATATATATGAGATTACTTTATATTTTAAGTCCTTTGTAATTCAAAATATTTTTAACAAATAAAATCATAGTTTTAGTTTTAATTGTGTATTATTTTTTTTAAGTATATAATATAAAAAGAAAATTTTGATTTTTGAGTACATAACTGGAATGGATAAAAAAAAGAAGGGTAAAATGGTCATTACGTCTGAGATACCAAAATTGGAGATACTTACTACACTCCTCGTTCACCATTAATATATGGTAAGATATAAGATGAGCAAATTATTCCGTGCTGCAGAAAACGAGAGCTCCCGAGCTGTTGCCGGAGGAGGCCGGTCAACTATGGTCACAGGGCTCGAGGAAGTTCATAGCTTCGTCGGGGAAAAGCCTGAAGCAGCGAGCGATCAGCTTCGTATCAAACGCATACGACTACCTCGGGGATCCCAGGGTGGGCCCCGCTCTGCTGCTAGCATCGCTGATGTCATTCGGTCTGATTTGGCTCAACAGAAGCAAGCCGGCGGCTCAATCGGGAGAGCCTACTAGGGAACGGACCGATGGACCGAAGGGTGAGGAGGATAAGCAGAGACGAAGGGAGCAAAGGCGAAGGACGGGCCCGACGAACCAGCTGGTTCCACCGTCTATGACCGACGAGGAGCCTAACGATGCTCAACAGATGACTTTCTCGGGTTCTGACTCGGAGTAGTAGGGCTACTTTTGCTCTTTTGTTTTATTTTGCTCTTATGGGAAATCACAAATCTTAGGTTTCATGTTTTGTGTTTTTACTAATTTGGATCATAGCTTAACTATATATATTATCGAGAATGTGAAATTACTGGAAAAAAAAAAACCTCTACTGAGAAAAAAAAAACTTCACTACGGTTAAAAACTATTTATTTTTATTCTTTGCCAGCTACCTGCCCGCGACAATAGGAAATCGGATTGGAGCATCCATTATCTGTGTTTCATTCTCCATCAATTTTCTTGTATTTTATTCATTCTCTCGTATGAGAATTTATTTTCTTCGAATGAGTTTTATTTTCTCGTATGCAAGTATTTTTTTTAAATAAGAGTTTGAAATGGTCTTTTAGATGGATTCGAGCATTCATGACTCAAATAATAAAGTTATGTAGCTTGATTGGTTAAATGTTAAACTTGGTGCCAGAGTGAGAATGACTTGCAAATACTATTTGAGGATGATATTGTAATTAGTAATACTATTCTTTCTATCTTTTTGTTCCTGATAATATTCAACAATTTTGTTTACTGGTTTCATTGTAAAATATAAAAAATGCTATGTAAATTTATTTTTTTTACTAAACTGAAATTACATTTAAATAAAATTTGTTAGATATCCCGTACGAATGGTCAATGCTCAAAGATAAGATCGAATGTCGATTTATTTCAAGTAATCCCATGGAGGGCAATTTTGTAATAGCACCTTTGCCAAAATAAATAAATAATTAAAGTCGCGTGGATACTCTGCAGAGTAAATATCCAAGCTCTGAGGTTTCCAGCGCCGTAAGTCCGACGAAGTTCATCTGCGAGGTAAGAAATTATTGGAACCTTGGGATTTTTACACTTATATGTGGAGGAATCCCATGATTCTACTTGATGGTGAAGTTAATTGGATCGAAATAGGTTTTTCATAGATCGGTTCCGTGGAATTCACCTTTGAGCTGGTGAATGGAGTTTTAATTGGTTGTCTTTAGAGAATAAAGTGCTGTGTCGTTCTATGCTGACTGGTCTTTCTTTCAGCTTCTGTTCTCGATTGAACGATTTCTCAAAATATCGAATGGTTAATTTGGTACTCAAAATGCTGGATTGTTCGAATGTGAGAGGATGAGATTCATGATCGGCACTTGTTTGCGTTAGTGTGTACCTTTGATGCTCGTTGTGCTGCCTAAATCATGTTTTAACTGAGGAACTATTTCGTATTTCTGTCATTGTTTGTCTGATTATATGTACCTTTTTTCAAATTAGTGTTGCTAATGGGAAAAGATTCAAAGACGAAGGATGCAGGAGGGAAAAACAAGGGAAAACAAGCAGCAGCAGCAGCAGGTGGAAGTGATGAAGCAGGTTCTAAGGGTAAAGGGAAAGCTGGAAAATCAGATGGCCTAGGAACTTGCACATATGTCAAAGGTTGCTTTTCTTTTGCAGCATCTATTAAAAAGTCCATTGCTTCTGAAATCTCTCATCTAAAAGGAATGTGTGAATTTGATGCACAATTGATAATTTTTTTCAGCCCGACACATCTTATGTGAGAAGCAAGGAAAGATCAATGAAGCTTATAAAAAGCTGCAAGACGGGTGGCTCAGTAACGGAGATAAAGTTCCGCCAGCTGAATTTGCCAAGGTAACAACAAATACCTCCATATGATTTCCGTGGTTTCGCTGGTTAGGAGGAGAGCGAGCAACTTAATTGATTCTTTCAATGTATGATTAAAGAGGAGAGCAACTTAATTGATTGTTTCAATGTATATAATACAAATTCCAGCCAGCAAGAAGGTTGATGAACAATGACAAAATCTTTCTTTTCCAGATTTATAAACTTCTATGGTATTACCAAAAGTCTATTAATTGTATCACACTTGAGTCATTATTTTGGGTTTGCAGTTAGCAACCGAATACTCCGAGTGCCCATCGGGGAAGAAAGGTGGCGATCTCGGGTGGTTCCCGCGTGGTAAAATGGCTGGCCCTTTTCAGGAGGTTGCATTTAACACGCTCGTTGGGGCCACGAGTGCACCGTTCAAATCGACGTGAGTTTCCTTCCTTAATTAAATATAACATCCTCTTCTTAAATTCGTGACGTATCAATAATCGATGTAATAATGAATATTCTATCTAATTCTATCTCCGTCGTGCTATGCGTGATTTTGAATCTGATTTGTCACGTCTACTAACTACTCTATTACATCTCATTTTTTTTGCTTATCGTCATAATTCAGGCACGGCTACCACATCATCTTGTGTGAAGGAAGGAAGAACTGAGAAAATAGTAATTGAAATTTGAAGCCAGAGACTTACAAGGGGCGACTTTGTGCTTTGGACATTATGTTTTCAAAAACTGGTGAAGCTTACTCTATGCTTTCAATAAACTGATAGTGTGGAAATGGAATTTTCTCCCGAAGTAGAAAAAAGAATGCAATAATGATTTCTTCCTCTAATCTTCTGCCCTAACACTACACTCGAAAATGTAACAGGAATAAAATATATAAATTAAATTATGTTATTCGAGACTGAGTTTTCAGGGGCCACGGGAATTTAGCATGGTAGTAGATTTCAGACTAAGAGGTCATCGATATGAATTCTTACGAAACAATACGTAAAAAGAAAAATTTTACGTTTTGAACTAGATTAAAGAAAAAAGAAATATTCTGGATGTGTGAAAGAGTGCATCTGAGATGAAATATATAAAATTATGATACTCAATTTTTTGAAGTGAAGTGTTATAGCATATGACCATAGCGTATGATGAGCTGATCCGAATTTAAGAAGTTGTACATTGTCTTTTATATACAGACGTTTTTTCGAATACATAATTCAATTTTTGTTATAAAACTATTATAATTGAAGAAGAACAAAAATATAAATACGAGATTGTAGAGAGATAATAATGTTTTCGATACGATTCAATACAAATACATCGGTCTATTTATAGTAGAAAATTTCTACTATTTCATCTAACATTTACAACATTAAATACATCTTATCTCATCTTATCAACAATCAACTAACATTTACAACATTAAATACATCTTATCTTATCTCATCTCATCAACTAATCCGCAGTTTCGAAATATGAAATTTTATCTTTTGTCCCAGAAGCAGATGCCAAATCACTTTGAACAAAATTTGTTTCAATTATCTTTTCTTTGCCCTTACTTTGTCGATATTATTCAATCAAATGTTTGGGCGTGCGACAGTTACGTGACCAATGGCCCGAACCACCGCAACGATAGCATTGCTCATCGTTGTTCTTTTGTTCAGTGTGCCTCTTCTCATCATTATTTTCGTAATTTTTCCTCTTCCGGGGAAAATTCTGATGACCGCCACGATTGCTATGATAACCACCACGGAAATGCTGATAACCACCACCGTAATTTCCTCGGCCACGTCCACGGCCTTGACCACGACCTTGACCACGGCCACGTCTACGACCACGATGTCCACCACGTCCACGTCCACGATCATTGCTTCGACCATTATCATTATTACATTTGACTGCATTCGCTTCAGGGATTGCAGAAGAACCAGTCGGTCGGGATTCATGGTTTTTCATCAACAATTCATTGTTTTGTTCAGCCAACAACAAACAAGAGATTAACTCTGAATGCTTTTTAAATCTCCTCTCCCTATATTGCTGTTGCAATATCATATTTGATGGATGAAAAGTGCTGAATGTTTTCTCCAGCATACTGTCTTCGGTGACTGTTTCTCCACACAATTTTAGTGTGGCAGTCACCTTTTGAACAACCGAGTTATATTCAGTTACGGATTTAAAATCCTGTAATCTTAAATGCATCCATTCATACCTTGCCTTAGGGAGGATAACAGTTGTCAAGTGGTCAAATTGATCTTTCAGATTTTTCCACAATTCAGCGGTATCTTGTTCATTCAAGTATTCATCCCTCAAATAAAATGTGGTGGCGAAGAACTATCAAAGCTCTTGCCTTATCTTGAGCGCTTGTGGATTTTACCGTATCAGTGGCGTCACATGCACCCGTTGTGGTTTTTGGGTCGACAATAGTGTCACCCAAACCTTTTGCTTTTAAATGAATTTCTGCGTCTAGTTGCCAAGATAAATAATTCTTCCCTGAGATGTCAAGGGCAACAAACTCGAAGCTTTGCAAATTCGTCATACTTGATTAGTTGTATAAGATCTTGTCCGGAGGTTGATCGTTGCCGGAGAGCGCTCGTGCTGATAACGTGTTATAAAACTATTATAATTGGACAAGAACAAAAATATAAATTTGTAGAGAGATAATAATGTTTTCGATATGATTCAATATAAATACATCGGTCTATTTATAGTAGAAAAATTTCTACTATTTTTTTTTCATATAACATTTACAACATTGAATACATCTTATGTCATCTCATCGACAATTAACTTTTACAACATTAAAAACATCAACATATTATTATTATTATTATTATTTCATAATAATTTTTAATTTTAAAAAGTTATACCTTGCGTGAGTGAGGGCACAATAGTAATTACCGCACGTTTCCCCGTTTTCGTGTTCCCATTTCACACGTATTCGTACTATTCTACCCTTCGTCGCACAAACACATCGTCGCTAAGATACCGACCTCATCTACAAGCGCACGCCGCCCGCTGTTTATATATTCAATTGCCGCTAATTTCTACAATTTAGGAAAACAATTGCTTCACGTACAAATTCGTAACTGTTGCGAGAATGGTGGCTACTAATGAGAACGATGACAAATTGGAGATAGCCTTCTTCGATGTGGAAACGACCGTACCTTCGCGACCCGGGCAGGGATACGCGTTGCTCGAATTCGGGGCGATTTGGGTCTGCCCGAGGAAGCTCGTGGAGCTCCGAAGCTACACGACTCTGGTTCGACCCAAGGATCTGTGGCAGATCTCGTCGCGATCCGTGCTGTGCAATGGGATCACCAGGGAAGCCGTCGCCTCAGCTCCGAGCTTCTCGGAGATCGCCGATGATGTCTACGAAATCTTGCACGGTATGGGTTATTCGATTGGCTTAGTTATTTTTTACTACAGGTTTCGAAATTAAAGCAATTTGAGGACAATTAATGCTGAAAATCTAATTTAAACTCGGAAATTAACACGTGGGAGTCACATGGGAAATTCTATGGTGTTTGAACGAAAAAATTCAGTCCGAGTGAGACGAATTGAAGCAATTTGAGGACAAATTAATGTCGAAATCTAATTTCCACCTGAAAGCAACACGTGAGGTGGACGTGAAGTTAAGGGTAATCCTACGTGGCATCAGGAAAAATAGGTCCAAGTCAGCATGTCGACGCCACGTAGAATTTTGCCCAAATTTAATCGGTAAGTACGGCTCGCTTGTGTTAGTTCCGGATCGAAATTAGGTTTCAGCGTTTATTGTCCTCAAATTGCTTCAATATCGAACTTATTGTCCTAAATTGTGACTCCATAATTAAGATGATTTTAAAATACCACTCCCAAACATACATGACTAAATAATTAAATCTACTTGATTTGTGGAATGTGTAGCATAGAGAGTCCATGGACGCTAGGATTTATACATTCTCTAGATCTGTATACATGTTTTGGCTTCAATTTTGTTCTTGTATTAGCCTTATGAGATCAGATTAAAAAAAAAATTATATTTTTGGTGATCATCCATTTGCATAGGTAGAATATGGGCCGGGCATAATATATTGAGATTTGATTGTGCTCGCATAAGGGAGGCATTTGCAGAGATCAACAAGCCAGCTCCCGAGCCTAAGGGGACAATCGATTCGCTAGCACTGTTGACCCAAAAATTCGGCAGAAGAGCTGGTGATATGAAGGTAAATATAGCCTCTATGGTTTTAATTTTCTGAAATTGGATATCAATTTTCAATACTTTATGATTGCAACATTTGCCCGTATCGATGTTTTGACGGTTTTTGTCCCCTAAATTGAATTATGAGGCTTTGTGCATCTCCAGTTAATGAAATGTTGGATGAGCTTCATGGAAAGTTTAGAAGCCAAAAGTGACATCTTTTTTTTCTTTGTTAGATGGCTAGCCTTGCAACATATTTTGGGCTCGGGCAACAGACACATAGGTAAGCAAGCGCAAATCAAATCTCGAGTATCTTCCTTTATTTGGTGTTAACGTTCTCAGCTGAGTGAAAGTTCATTTATATTACTCTATTTTCCTCACGAATGAATTTCTCGGAGCATGGTAGATTATCAAAGTATCAATTTTGATTGAAAAATTTAATGCTACTGGGGTTAGGAGTAGGCTGTTTGCCTTGCTTAATCTGCCTAATTCAGAAATTTTTTCCTATTTTTTATGAAGAGATTGGCTAATCAATAAGTTGTCCACGCGAGTAAAAATTTACTCGGGACATTCGCAACCGAATGCTTCCTCTCTTGCAAAATTGTTTCCATGTTGTTTAGAATTTCTTGCAGCTTAGCTTCATATTTGTATGTCATGATCCAGTAAACTAGTGTAGTCCAAAGAAATTGATTTATGTATAATACGAACCAGTTTTCGAAAGCATATTTGCAGCATTAAAAAAAAAAAAAAACAGCCTGTCTAGTTTGTGAAATTTCACCTCCGCTAATTTCCTTTTTTCCCATTATCTTGTAGGAGTTTGGACGATGTTCGCATGAATCTTGAAGTCCTCAAGAACTGCGCCGCAGTTCTTTTCTTGGTAAAACTCCATGTTTATAACTAATTGGTTCTTATTAATACTTAATTTTTAAGTTTGGTCACAACCCATTTTACTCCATGATGAGCATTTGATTCTGCAAAAATCTTACGATTTGTTTCTTTATTGAATCTACTCATATAGGAATCAAGCCTCCCTGAAATATTCACCGATAGCAGCTGGATTTCTCCCAACTCCACCTCAAGAAATCGGAGCAACGTAAGAAATTCAACAACAAATCAGCCTCAGCCGAGCGAAAGCTCTCCAACACCAATCGTCAACATCGAGAATGTTTCGACATCATTTTCTCCAAATTACACAACGTGTCTATTTAGAACACCGAACACTGGCGAAGAAACAAATCTTCATGATACCGAGCCGCCCGTCCCACAAAAACCTTGTAGCACTTTCAACATGGAGTCCCTTAGATTCGAAATGGAAGTTGAGCCTCTCCCCGAGGACGACGCAGAAGAAGAAAACACCGACGAAATTTCGGTGGGTTCCAGTGGCTCTTCTAGTGACTTCTTGGGCCCCGATGAAATTTCAATCCCTTCAATCTCTGCTACACCCTTCACTTTCCCCGGGATTCAGAGAATGCAAATACTACACAACAGTGCACCTCTGCAGCTTAAGTTCAACCACCTCAAGATTCGATTCGGGGTCAGTGCAAAGTACGTGGATTACGCTGGCCGTCCAAGGCTGAGCATCGTGGTGAATGCACCTCGGGATTTATGCGAAATTCTCGACGCGGTTAATGGGTTAGCTGAGAAAAGGTCCACCGACTCCGGTAGCTCCTCAGAGTGGCAACCGATCGTGAAGAGGAACCCGGGTTACTACAACTTCCCCAGCATTCGATTGCAGTGAGTTTCCTGTTTTCTTAACTGCATTGTTGGTGTCATAAGAGGTCTGTTTTCTTGGTTAACCATGGTTAAGTAACTCTTAACTCGTGACAAAACCTGAACTTTTCAGCCTACCAACTTCATCGGAAGGCGAAGAAACGAGGGTAACTACGGAGATACACCGCAGAGGAGAGCTTTTACCGAGCAGGTACGATGCTGTTGAGCTCAATTCGTTGCTCGCTCGAGGGAGCTTTGTGGACGCGTACTTCTCGTTTGCTGCTTACGATTATCAGCAGAGCGTCGGCGTTAGATTGGTAGCAGAGAAGCTGATTGTTCAGTAGTCTCTTTTCTCTCTCTCTCTCTCTCTCTCTCTCTCTCTCTCTCTCTCTCTCTCTCTCTCAACCGTTGGATCTGAGTAGTCATAGAAGATCTTAAGATATAGATGAGATAAGATTTACTCTTGAGAACAGTTAAAGTTAGTTATGCAGCGAATGTAATAAAGTGATCAAATTCGTGTGATGCTTGGTTAGTTGGTTGCTCTCTCAATTGCATTTGCATTGCTGAGCTAAGGCTGCGTTAATCTGTTAAATCACGCGTGCTAATTACGACATAAGCTGTGAGCTGTCGCTGCTTATTACATAATCTCCGTAATTAACCGTATTATTCGTGAGAAATAATCTTGATTAGGTCTAGAAATGTAACAACGCCATTGATAAACCCAATTAAGTCAAAACTAAATCTTGATCGACGCGTTTAAACTTCCAGCTCGCCGACAGCCACATTGTCCCCCTCACCATCACCACCAGACAAATATATATATATATATATATATATATATAATAGAGAGAGATATATGTATAAGCATCAAGCTTCGAAATAAACAATTCCTAAGAAATCCACCGTCGGTGCCTTTACCTTTCTTTCTTCTTCTTCATCTTCTTCTTCGTTTCCCTAAAGTCGCAGTAGTCAGAGATTTATTTGGAGTCAACCACTGCGAAGAGCTAAAGAAAAACCTCGGAGAAAATCCAAGTCAGCAAAAATGGGCTCCGAGAGCTCTTTCTCAGCTCAGAAGCGCGCTTCATCCGGAGCCGGAACCCTACCCACCACCGCGAACGGTGCCGGCGTCCGAGGCCGAGCCGCCTCCCTCCTCCCAAGGAGCCGCCAGATCAAGAAGACCTTCAACAACATCAAAATCACCGTCCTCTGCGGATTCGTCACCATCCTCGTCCTCCGCGGCACAATCGGAATCGGCGACCTCGTCTCCTCCGAGGCCGAAGCCGAGAACCAGCACCTCATCGAGGAGACAAATCGGATCCTCGCCGAGATCCGATCCGACAGCGACCCGGACGACGAAGACGGCGTCCCGGGTCGACCCAAATTCCTAACCCTGAACGACACCTTCTCCCTCGGGCCGCGAATCGACACGTGGGACTCGGATCGAAAGCTGTGGCTCGACAAACACCCCAATTTCCCAAGCCACGTCAGCAACGGCCGTCCCAGGGTCCTCCTCGTCACCGGCTCGCCCCCAAACCCCTGCGACAACGCCATCGGTGACCACTACCTCCTCAAATCGGCGAAGAACAAGATCGACTACTGCAGGATCCACGGGATCGAAATCGTTTACAACATGGCCCACTTGGACAGAGAATTAGCAGGTTATTGGGCAAAATTACCACTGATTCGTCGCCTGATGCTCTCACATCCCGAGGTCGAATGGATTTGGTGGATGGACAGCGACGCACTGTTCACGGACATGGCCTTCGAGCTCCCGTTGAACAAGTACGAGGATCACAACATGGTGATCCACGGCTACGAGGACCTCCTCTACGAGCAGAAATCTTGGATCTCTCTGAACACCGGCAGCTTCCTGCTGAGGAACTGCCAGTGGACTCTGGACTTGCTCGACGTGTGGGCCCCGATGGGCCCGAAAGGGCCCATCAGGGAAGAGGCCGGGAAGATTCTGACCGCGAATCTGAAGGGGAGGCCCCATTTCGAAGCCGACGATCAATCGGCTTTGATTTACCTGCTCGTGAAGGACAGAGAGAAGTGGATGAAGAGGGTTTTCGTGGAGAATTCGTACTATCTTCACGGGTTTTGGGAGGGTTTGGTGGATCGGTACGAGGAGATGATGGAGAAGTACAATCCCGGGTTGGGGGACGAGAGGTGGCCGTTTGTGACCCATTTCGTGGGGTGTAAGCCTTGCGGGAGCTACGGGGATTACTCGGTGAAGAGGTGCTTGAAGAGCATGGAGAGGGCTTTTAACTTTGCTGACAATCAGGTTTTGGACTTGTACGGTTTCAGGCACCGGGGGCTGGTGAGCCCTAATGTGAAGAAGGTTCGGAGGGATTCGGTGGCTCCTTTGGTTGACGTGGACCGGCTCGATATTCGTCATTCGAGGGAGCACGGCGGCGGTGCGGGATCGAGGAGCTAGCCGGGGCCGGGGGAGGTCTCTCGAGCTATAAACGTCGTGTTAGGTATGATATGATTTTTCTCATCTTCATGTTATAGCAATAGCAAGAAGCTCTCCAGTAGTATATTAAGGAGTGACAGTTTGAGGACACCTAAATTAAGAGGTGGGGATTTAGGACAGTAGTTTCCAACTTGAAGCAGTTTGAATACGCATGAATTAAATGTTGCAATTTTAGGACGATGAGTATCAAAATTAAGCAATTTTAGGACATCGATTTCAAAATGGAAGCAATTTGGGTACGCTGAGTTTCAAAATCCCGGAGTTAAGTGTCATCAAATTGCTTCGATTTGGAAACTTACCGTCCTACAATTGCAACATTTAGTTCAGTCCTCAAATTGCTTCGATTTTGAAACTTATTACCCTAATATTGCAACTCTTTAGTTCATGCTTCCTTATAATGCCATCACCCCATAATATACACGACTAAAAACATAATTAAGCCTTTTAACTACGCAGGACTAAATATTAAGACGTGCTTTGCTTGATGATGTTTATTTAATTCCAAGGATCATTATTATCATTACATCTTCACCTAACTTTTCATTTAGGTGTTGCTAAAACCCGAGAGCACGAGGTAATTCGACGGAAGAGGGTGCATTAGGAGAAGCAAGAATGGCAATGTCAGTTTATCAAAAATAGGCTACGAATCTACAGACACAACTGTATTGTTGTTATTACGAACGGTTTTATTTGTTTTTCGATCGCTTGATCCAATACTTTCAACGTTACTTTTTTCGTTCTTTCTTCCTTTTTTTTTTCCGACTATGATTTTAAGTATCGCTTCGTGATTCTTTGTAATACTTTGCAGTCGAAGATCTGTTCTTGAGTGGCTTAAGACAAAATCGGTACGAAAACGGTAAATGGAAAACTAAACAAGACCCAAGCACCTTTACAGCATTATCAATTGAGTGTAGCAGCTTCAAACTGTTTTGTATTGTAAGAAATGGCATTACAATAAAAATAGCAGCTCTCGAGTGGTTTCTTTGTACATGAACAACACTTAATAAAATGTAGTCTCAATATCTTTCCCACTCTAAGTCTCCAATCTCTGCAGTTTTGGTCTTCAAATGTTCATCCCAGAAGGTCCAATTGTTTTGATGGGTTCTGATCTATGATGATAAGCCAGCAACATCTGATTCATCTGTGATATCTGATCCAATAACTTCTTGATTTTCTGCCCAGAAGAGAGAAAAGAAAAGCAAGATCAATAAACTCATGTAGGCATTTTATCGAACACGTTGCGAATAAGGTAAAAACCTCGTCTCTCATCTTCTTCACGGCATCAACATTGGATTTGCTCCTCCGCCGTTCCCTGAAGTACAAGAGAGCAGCCACGAAGGCAACAGTGCGAAAGTTCAGAATTGCCCCTCTCCACTTCACCAGGTAACCCCACAGAGACCTCACCATAGTGCTGACCCTCACCACCAGTAACTCCGCAAGCGTAATCCTTCGGGTCGCTTTAATCACCGGGGAATGCATCTGCGTGAGGCTCGACCCGGGCGACGACGGAGGGGAGAACGTGGACGCTGACGACGCCGATTCGGAATCGGATTCTGAGTGCGACGACTCCGACGGCGACGGGAAGATGCCGAGCCGGTCGTGGAGGTTTTCGTGGTTGATCGGAGGGAATATGACCGGCGGAGGGATATCGTGTCGGATCGTGATAAGCGAGTAATGCGGATTCCGCCGTACGACGTCACCGTCTTTGCGGTGGTTCTCGCATTCAGCTGGCGCTGTATCGGAGTTTCCTCGGCGGACCTCCATCGCGGCGGTACCGTACGGTTCAGCGACTGAGAGTTGGGATCCGAACTCCTATACTATGCCGTACATAATCATCACGCACACATTAATACCTCAAACTCAGTAGATAGATAATAATAGAATTCCCATCGGACAAAACAAACTGAAAATTTGTTCAAAATGATGTTGACTTATTAATTAATTGAAAAATATCAAATAAAATACAAGGCCCATTTGACTTGCTTAATGGGCTTTCAGCGGGTACTTGTGTACATTTGGGCCTTTTTATTGGGCCAAGAATCTTCGGCTAGCAGTGGGCCATCTTTTGTATAATAACCCCGATTTTCAGCATAACTAATTCAGTTGACCAATCGGTCTCGTTCCAAGCCTGCATAGATTATAGTAATAAAAAAGTTCAAATATAAGTACGGAGAGACATTTCCTTCGTTAAATGTGTTAACCCGCAATGTGTTGTGTTCATTGGCATTACGATGCTGATTTGTTGATGTGATAGAGAGCTTTGCTGGCTATAAAATGTTTATATGGATTATCGTTGATATTTCTTTTGGTCTGAAGTTTGCTATTCTTGGATCATCTTTTCAGTTGCTTCTTTCACTATGGTATAATTTGGTTACTTTACGTTGGAGGATTCATTTGCAGAGAAGATTTTATTTATACATATATTCCTTCGTAAGAAATATAACTTGCACATTCAGCTTGTCTTTAGAAAGAAAGCATCGCAGGTTAGTACAAGCAACGTATAATCTCAGATGATCAAGAGAAATTACTAGGCATAGAAAACAAAAATAACAAATAATATAACAAAATGAAAAGTATATTCTTGACCTAAATATATATTCTGGTGTATATATTCGGCGAGCTCAATACAACAAATTAGGGCAAGAAAACCAAAATCAACCGCTATGATACAACAAAAGAATCAGTGTTTGCCTAAATACAAATATCAGTCATCTGCTACTGTACAATTGGTTATTATGATACATTCTTTCTACAATATACGCTACTAACTTCCCTTCCCCTCTAAATGCAGCAGCTTTTCATGCAGTGGAAAGAGTTGCAACAATTCGAACTGTGTTTTCGATCTCAATTTCACCAGACAAATATTATTATGTGCTTAACTCACAAGGCATACAGTGGAAGAAGACGATAGATACGTACCCGTCGAGTCAGTTTGAAGAGTCAATAAAATCCCCTCGGGTTGATATAAATTGCCTTGTTTTCCGCAGAATTTCGCCCCCGTAAGCCTTTGAAGCATCATTCTCCGAGCCCCGTATTCATACAAAATGCTCCAACCGTGTGGAGGACATAGTATGTGGTCACCCTTTGGCTCCTTTCCTTGCAAGACTTGAGCCCTTTGCACGCTCCATTTCTGCCTCCTTTTGAGCTTTCTTTCTTTCGAGCTCGGCCTGTTTGCAGTTTTCTTCGTGGGCCTTTCGAAACATCCTCACGAAATTCAGTAGAGTGCCCGTGACTGCAAGGAAGTTATAAGGGAGAAGAGCAACGTTAGAGGAAACGATGAGTCAGCGTTGCCATTTGGAGAAATTATGGATATTTTGTTTATCTGCTCACCTTGTTCGAATGGGCACCGAGCGGGGTCTTCTCCGAAATATAGAGCAAGTGCGTCTGCATTTTTCCCCTGTTTGTATGAATGATGGGAATGGTTAACAAATCTTATCAAAAATGGAAAAAAAAATGATATGATGGCATCAGATGAGAGACAATTATTTACCGCGGTAGAATATAAGATCATAACAGATGCCACTTCGGTCTCAGCAACTCCAACAAATCCCTTCAGAGTCTGACAAACATGGCAATTGTTAAATTGAAATAAATGAATGCCATACTGTAAGTAGTTAGGCTATGAAATGAGATAGATATTAAAATGTAACATAAAATGCAAGAATACCTTGTGAAATGTTTCAGACACGGGGCCGTCATTTTCGGAAGCATCCAATTCTTGTTTTACCTTCTCCAGGCCTTTTATAATGGCTTGCATTTCTTCAGCCAAGGATTTCAATTGTATCTGCAACGACATTCATTACTCCAACTTTGTTATTTGTAGCACTTTTAAGAAAATTTACCTCTTGGAGGATAAATAACTATGCATAAACCTTAGAGGCAGCTTCCAAGCTAACAAGGTCTTCATGAAAATCTAAAAGAGACGGTGACTTTGCAGCCAGCACCTGGTAAAATGAGTCAAAACATTAACACAAAATGAATTATCAATTAGCACTGTAAATAAAGAATGCGCCAATCAATAGAGATTCGAATACGAAGCAGCTTGCAATATAATGGAAATGTGACATCCAAATCAAATTGTCTGCAATTTTAACTTACTTACGAATAAATAATAGAAAATATAGATATATTAAATGGTCAGACAGATAACATACAAAATATTATCATCGAGTCAAGATAATAGAGAGCAGAAGAAAAGGAAATATACAAAGTAAGAGGGTAGGTACCTTACAAAGGTAATGCATTAGCGTCATCTTATTGTTTGACGCACGAGTATCTGTGAGTTTTAAAAGACTGTCTAATTTGAATCCTATAGCAGACCCTGGTAAAAAGAATGAAAAGCAAGATGTAATACACAGAACAATTTAAATTCAATTTGACATCAACCAAAAATCAATTCAAATCTTTTACTTAGCAGAAAAGCAACCAACATAATAAAAGTAGAGAGAGTTGGAGCAGTATATGAAAATCAAGATAAGCCTTTTCGATAACCTCATTGGCTAAAGCAAAAAACACGTCGCAAGGAAACATGAAATTGTATTGGAATGTTAACACAGTAGATTATGTATAAGTATCTTTACCTCTGGCAGTTCCTTGATTCAGTGTATTCCCAAGATATAAAATTTTCTTCATAATTTCTTTCAGCTTGAGGGATTTTCGAACCTAATGCATGAATATATAATATTATTCAAGTGGTTACAAAAGCAACAATTATTTATTAGCGTACAAGACACACCTCTTCGCAAGCAGAATTGACAGTGCTCAAGCTCTTCCTGAAATCAGAAACCTGGGACAGGAAGAGAATATTGACCCCAATAGCACATTATGGAAGTTATCAGATGTTCGAAAATGTCGAGCAAACCTGAGTATTGAATTGAATCTTGAATAAGAAAACCCTCAATTTAGATTCGACTCGTGGGACTTTCATCAACTCCAGGAAAAACTGCATGATTAGATTCCATATATTATAGTTTCCATTTACAGAATAAATAACATGCCCAATCATCTTATACTAAAGTTTAGACCTGTTCACACTTCCCCAAGTTCTCCTTGTCACCTGAGTAGTTCTGAAATCAAAAACAAATCATGCAGGACAAATTGTCAGCAAAATGACAAATAAATGAATACTCATTTTGTTTTTTGGAAATTGATGTCAATATAAGTTAAATAATTATTCGATAATCTGGAGAATAGCACTCAGAAGTTTATGTATATGGAAATGGAGTAGATGCTTCTCCCCACGTAGTCTACATGCATTTTACCAGTTAAGTACAACCACTAGAATGATGTGACAAAGATCCAAAAAATATAGCATAATATCATGTCATGGCATTTGAGCCTTTTAATAAACCACCAACTGTCAACAATTTTGTCTTTTAATAAACTGAATGCGCATTTCTGAATGCATTATCTACTTGTGTTTCTACTTTCTTATCACAACGCAGTGGCACTTTGCATATAACAAGAATTATATCCAATATGAATCGTAACCTTGAGAAGTTCCATTTCCTCTTTAGTCGGGCAAAATTTAATGAGGTTTTCTACTTGATCAGCATCTAAAATTGATTCATCCATTGCCAGGGCCGCAGCCTGAAAAATGCAAGTCAGGCGTACGAAATAGTAAGATTAAGAAACTGTAGACAGACAAGACGAAACAGTGCAAGTGAGATTCACGGTTACAACGAGTAATGTCCTATCAGGTTAATGGACAAGAAATTCACAATGAATACTAAAATGATCACATATTTAGCTTACCATCATGTCAGGCAGTGGCATTTTCACTTTTGTGAGCATGATTTCTGTATTATTGGCCCTCCGTAGGTCAACCTATAGAAAAAAAAGAGCTTGAGATACTTTCAGTAGGACAAAGAAGATACCGACAAAAATCAGATTAATCTCAAATGAATGACAGCATTTCCTCATATATGACATTACCAGATGGACTTTGTCAGGCTTAGATCCAGTGGATTTTCGACGCCCACCAGATTTGCCCCCTGCACTGTCCGATCTTGGCACTGTAGCAGAGAAAAGAGTCTCCAGCTCCGACACATCGAATTCTGGTGCACTAGAATTACATATAATCCATCAATAAGGTAATCAAGCATTCTAAACAATCAAGAAATGAAAATGCGAGCGCAGGTATGATTTTATACAAGAATTTTAGTTAGCAAGTACGAGGCATTGATAATAACACACAGAAACGCAACAACAATAATTCCAAGACATTTTGATAGGATCTTGGAAACTTAGCCATCAACAAAGTTTAGTAAGAGTAAACGCAAATATCAAGCAAACATGCCACTCACAATCACAAAACAAAATTAATAGAGAAGAATAGTACACTTGAGGATCCCCATATTTCTGCAATTCCTCCCACAAGCTTCCTTGAAGAACCCTAGTCACCTTGCTCCAGTGAAGTGGCTTTAAGGTAGATCTCCGAGGTGCTGTAGCAGATGACATCCCGGGACGAGAAAGGCCACGCCCTCTACTAGAAGGCAACCCTCTACCATCACCTACAGGTCCTTTTGCACCTAGTGGAGGAGGCGGGGGTGGCCCACCGCCTGGAGGTTTTGGAGCTCCAGGAGGAGGAGGGGGTCCAGGTTGACGACCACCAGGAGGAAGTGGTGCTCGTCCCCCAGGTGGAGGTGGGGGAGGGGGGGCAGGACCCCTAGTTGGTTGAGAGGGAGGCACTGGAGCTCCGCGATTAAGAGGAGGTGGAGGTGGTGGTGGAGCCCCATGAGGGGGAGGGATTGGTGCAGTGGGTGTTCCACGCATTGGGGGTGGTGGCGGCGGTGGTGGTGATAGTCCAGGTAAAGGAGGAGGTGGCGGTGGACCACTCCGTGCGGGATGCGGAGGAGGTGGTGGTGGAGATGGACCACTCCGTATGGGAGGCCGAGGAGGTGGTGGAGATGGACCACTCCGAGGAGGAGGAGGTGGTGGAGATACACCGCTCCGTTGAGGAGGCGGAGGAGGTGGTGGTGGAGATGGACCATTACGTGGAGGAGGCGGAGGAGGTGGTGGTGGAGATACACCGCTCCGTTGAGGAGGCGGAGGAGGCGGTGGTGGAGATACACCGCTCCGTGGAGGAGGCGGAGGAGGTGGTGGTGGTGGAGATGGACTACTCCGTAGAGGAGGTGGAGGAGGTGGCAGTGGAGATATACCGCTTTGTGGAGGAGGCGGAGGAGGTGGTGGTGGAACTCTAACTATGGGTGGTGGGGGTGGAGGAGGGACCCCACGCAAAGGGGGAGTTGGTGGTGGCGGTGGCGGCTGTTGAGGGCTGCATGTAGATAATGAAGCAATCCCCTGTATCAGAGTTGGCGGCGGTGGTGGTGCAGGAGGAAATGGAGGAGTATGCTTTGGAAAAGACGAAGCACTATGCACGGGTGGCGGTGGTGGAGGGAAAGCATCCATATTATTGGCAGATGAAAATGGAGGAGGTGGCGGAGGTGGAGGAGGAACAGGTATGGAAGGAGAAGATGGTGCCAGCACCGAACTAACTATCCGAGCATCTACTTTGGTCTCCATTGCTTTCTCCTCAGTAGGGGAATCTTCAACAAGTTCTAATGCTGCAGGAGCACTGTTATATCTCGAAGGAGGATGCAATAAAGGAACAGAATTTTTCAACTGCGATTTATTCGGAGGCATCCACCTCGGTATAGCATTTGGTTTCTGCACTTGCTTTGCAACAGAACCCTGCAAACCACTTTCCTTAGAGTTCGAGTTGGTACCATTGGAGACCAAAGCAGATCTCGAAGCATTCAAGAGCCCCTTTTCTACCTTCTCATTGCTACTTGCAGCAGAAAAACTTCCCTGTACTCCTTTGCTCTCTATATTCTTCACTAACTTAGCTAATGCATTTTGCTTCTCTTTAGCCTTGTAATCAGTTACAATCCCAGGTTTTAATCGAACATATCCATTCTGCAGACCGTTAACAACCAGAGGCGTATTAAGGACTTGCAGGTGGCTACCCTCATCAGATGCACACTCTTCAAATGTCTGATGATCTTCATCATCTTTCAACTTCAAGGCTAATTCATTATGGACCTTTGGATCATTACTATAGATTTTGACAATAAGATCATTTGATTCCTCCTTCCCATCATGTGCATCGCTAACACCCAAGAAGATCTCCTCTGCTTCATAAAATTCCTCATGTGAAGCACCTTCTGCTTCATTGACACGTTCGCTTACTGCTACCACTGATACTGTTCGAAGCGAATCTGCATCGGAAAAGAGTACCTGATGCAGCAAAAAGTGTCAATACGTGCAGATCCTAACTGCCTTTTCCGAAATTAAAAAAAAAAGGCTCACCTCTGCACTGAATTCTCTCGGGACTTGGTCTCTCACATCCCAAAGAACATCAACTTCATCGCGGCTCAGCATCAATACGTTCGAACGTACAAACGCTGTATGGAACATTACTCTGAAAATCATCTCCTCCCTTACCAAGTCATCCTCCAAATGGATGCACTCGAGAACAACATCTCCTTGAACACGGCAATAGATATTGATTTTAACTAGTTCACACTCTTCCTGCAATTCCACATACCATAATTATTATAATAATTCAAACATGGGGTATCCAAAAAAGACAGAGGTCATTATTACCTGCCGATACAGACGAACATTTTTCTTCACCACAGAACTCGAATACAAAAGCTTCGAACTCCTACTGCTGGACGTTTTCAAAGACGGGTCCTGACCGTAAACACGGATCACCGGCCTGCACCCTCTTCCACCGTCGTACAAAGGAAGCATCCTAAGGATTATACAATCCAAAGCAAGAGGCGTATCCGATGGGGGCCACCCGAGCCCGAAATTCCTCCTAGATATGTACTGAAGGTACCGAAGCTGCGATGGCTGTGGATTCAAAGGAGATAAAAGATGAAGAAGCTCTCTCGGTGCTTGCTTGTACACCATCTCCAGAGTCTTCTGCTCACCAGTGTACTGCTTCCTGTAAAGGAGAAGACCCGCGAGCATAAAAGCAAGAACGGGCCACCCTCCCCTTTCACAGTGCATCAGGAGCACGTTTTGCTGGCCTTCGAGGGACAGCCAACTCTCACTCGATCGGAGGAAGTGGTGGATCATCTCGAGGGGCAGCAGGGGACAACCTTCGTACTGACGAGGGTAGTCCATTACAGTCATATCGTACTGAGACAACACGTCTGTTAATTGGCTCCTTCTGTCTCCTTCCTTGAAGTTGAAGACCATGAATGCCGCATCGGGGTGATGGTCCTGTAGCTGAGCTACGATCCCGTTCAGGTATGTTCTGTACTCTTCTTCATCGAGCACGTCGGTGGAGAAGCAGCAATCGAACACTGCGTGAAGAAGGATTAATGACATTAGAACATAAAATGTTCACTTAGTTTAAAGAATTCATCCTTAAATTTTTCACGTTGTTATTATTAGAAATGGCTTAAGGCTCTAAGTCGCAAGGCAAACACACAACAGCACCTACACAGCCCCCAAAGACTTCAACATTGCCGTCAAATAAAACTTTAATCGCATGGTAAACTATAGCAGAAAGAAAACCCTACCGTAAACCCGCTCAGAGATCTCCAAGAGCCGATCTGGAGGTTTCCGGTAGAATAGCCGCCGGAACAGCGCCATGTGATGGCGCTGTTGACTCCCCTTGACTTAATCCAAATCCCTAACTTCCGAATTCCGCAATATCTCCACTTTTGTAGCTCAAAAACAAACCAGCTGAGGAGATCTCACAACGACTCCTTGAATTCAACTCCAAAGCCAGCTGCGTAATCGAATTACGGCTGCTGATAGCTCAACCCAGCAGCGGCTTAGCAAAAAACCGACTTCATCCGAAAGCAAACAACACAAATCACCGGCGGTAAAAGAATGGATTATAAAATCCGCTAATTTCGAGCTCTAGACTTTTCCGGAGATGAGATAAGTTACATGGAATACAAAAATCCTATGATGATGATAACAACCCTGAAAACGTGACAGCAAACAAATAGAAACCGATTGAGATAATTACAGTTATTTTTATCGCGTAAGAAAAAAAAGGAAAAAATGGGAAAGAAAATTGCATCACATGGGAGAAACGTAGTGGACTGAAAAGGTAATCAGTATACTAGACAAGACCCGACCCGGAAGAAAAGTCATTCTCACACGGTTTTCCTATCTAATAATAATTAATTCGTATAAAAACGCCCGTATTTTGCTTTAAATACACGTATATTGTTGCATACTCTTTTTTTCTTCTTCTTAAAATCGTATATCGTTACATACTTCAACAATATACGTGGATTTGTAATTAACTTTAGTATTATTCTTCTTTTCCGGAGGTACCTCAACGCAAAGACATTACGGTTCATAGTCTCACCTCAATTAAGTTATGTAATATGAATCTGACCTTCAACTTAGTTAATTTGAAGTGAATTTAAATATTATATCAATTTGACATGATTCTGACTTCCAACTGAATAATATTTCTTAACATATGTGACTTACCTCAAATTTACATAGACATTGAGGCTGAAGAAATATTATTCGAACGGATAACCTTTTCCTAGAGATATCATAATCCGAAAGCTTGTACAGATTTAGTTTAAATTCATTCTAAAATTACCAATTTCCATTTGTCTATCCATTTGATTTGATTTCTTCTCTTCCCTTTTCATTCAGAGGTATATCTATATTTATCGTTTGATTTAATTTCGGGACCGTGATTGGACTGTGGGCTGATGGGTTGGTGGGG
The DNA here is from genome assembly GCA_004919715.1 of Linderniella brevidens. Lineage (NCBI taxonomy): Eukaryota > Viridiplantae > Streptophyta > Magnoliopsida > Lamiales > Linderniaceae > Linderniella > Linderniella brevidens. The sequence continues at coordinate 4,261,402 of SWDC01000153.1, read as the reverse complement.
TGTGCATGTCACGTGGGCATGTTTTCGGACAACGACTAACTGACAATCGTAAGCTTGCCGGTTCAAGCTAGGTAGTGATTTGTCGATTATGCCCTCTCATGATTTAACCTTAAAAAATATATATATATATATATATATATATATACATTTCAAATTAACCCGCACGTTATAACTTCTTCCAGTTACTGGATTACAACAATAATTTTGAATAAATTGCATCTAAATTACAATTTCTACACTAATTAATAGAAATTGATTTCGTTGTTTGAATATATAAGCACTTTTAGACTCCTCACAGCACTATCTTCGTCCTCCTTCAACAATGCGCCGTTAATTCCCACTTATCTTCACTGCATGAGAAAACCAGACAATCATGGGCTCAAGATTTGATGATTTCGAACAAGAACTGAAAATCACTGCAGATTTGAATCAGTTACCTCTCTGGAACCATGATCGTCGAACAGCATGACGAATATGTCGCTCGTGCTTCTCCAAAAGCTCATCGATCTTACGTGTCTGAGTCAGCAACGGCCCCGAGAATTCGACCTTCTCCCCTTGATCATCACCGTAGGCCTGTGTTTGTTTCACGATATATACTAACCCGCAACGTGTTTGACGAAATGACCGAATGTACATAATATCACCAGAGTGTTTCCTCACCAGGTTGATTTTCTTGGTGGAAGCTTCCTCTTTGCGGTAAAGAGCCGCCGAAAGCTCCTGAGAATGGTACTCGAAAGCATCGAACGACTCGGGACGTTCTAATTGGCTCCACTGCCTAAGCATCGAACGCTGATTATCTTTCACGGTGTCTCCTCTCGAATCCAATTTGTTCCTCGATTGCTGCAGAGCTTCAGAGGATTCCATGGCTAAACTTCTCGAGCTGGACCGGTTTCTCGATCTCGACAGTGCATCGTTCGTTCTCCCCTTTGCCCAAGCGAAGCCACTCGATCCCGAGACCTGCAACGGGCCCACGTAGGATTCGTCCCCTTGGGACGCGTTCTTCACGTGGGAGGAGCCATCCTTTGTTGTCCCCAGATGATTACAAGCTGGCTTCGGCAGCGGCCTGTGAACCGAGGCTCGATCGAGCTTGTAGCTGGGGACTCGGTTCGATTCTTCTTGAATTGGCTGTATTAGGTTCTGCTGTGTGTAAGGTGAGTGAGTTTTCTTGAAGCAAACACATAAGAATTCTTATAAACAATCGCGGGATCGAACTTTATTACCTGTTTCCTCGCAGGCTTTCTCGTTTCGGGCCCACGGGATCTTCCGTTATGCTTCCTCCTGGATATAACCAAAGAGAAAAACCCGACCCGTATCAGCCGAAACACAAACCCGACCCAATTCGCCCGTTTTCAAGCCACCTAAGAGAGAAAAAAAATTACCTGCTGCCCTCTTCGTGATGCTTTATGTCGATCTCCTTGCTCGGTGGATACTTTGGCAAGCTCGAAGGCTCACAGGCAAGTGGCTTTGCCTTGAAGTACTAAAATTTCATGATTGCACGTAAAATTACAAGCTTGCCCCTCCGATCGAAACAAAGAAGTACGTTATTACAGCAGAGTTACCTCTGAATTGAGGGCTGTAGTAGGAGTTCCCCTCCTATATGGTTCCACGGACAAAAGGGTCTCGATGAGCTTAACAGCAGACTCCGGCAAATGCTCGAAGGTTTCCCACAGAGTGCTCTTATAAGGCTGCTGAGGCTTGAACAAAGTGGCGTGGGGAAGCTTCGTCTTCTTCCAGTAATCCTCGGGAGGCGACCCACATAACTTGAATATCTTGTGCAACTGTTCCACCTATCAATAACGCACCACATGCGTATTACGTATACAGCGTATTTTCTGTCAAGAAAATTTCGAAGTTTGTGTAATAATATTAGCTAATAACCTCGGTTCTTCCTTGGAGAATAGGTTTACCGATCAAGAACTCCGCGAGCAAGCAGCCGACGCTCCAGAGATCGACCGATGCGTTGTAATCGGTGGACCCCAGTAAGAGCTCGGGAGGCCTATACCATAACGTGACGACTCTGCTGGTCAGAGGTTGTTGTTGTTGTCGTCTGTGGCTGTTGTTGCTGTAAGAAGAGCAGAAGTTTGCTAGCCCAAAGTCTGCTACTTTGAGCACTCCTTCGTTGTCTACAAGAAGATTTGCGCCCTTGATGTCCCGATGCATCACACCTCGGGAGTGGCAGTGCTCGAGGCCCGACAAGAGCTGCTTCGCGTAGCATTTGACCTGTGAGAAGAGGGGGGAAAGAAAAGCCCGGTTTTGTTTAGGCTGCGTCTGGTATCAGGATTTCGATGCGAAAAAAGAAGAGGAAAGGTGTAACTACACGACACTCAAAGCGTAACGTAATGACTGCTTGATACACCGGTGGACTAGTATTGTTTTCCTTCCTATTTTCCACGCACAAATTCCGCATACCAAGCAGAGCCTTAACGGTCAAATACATGCAAAAGGCTGAACAACTTTTCTCGTCCTCATGGGGCGGGACTTTTAGGACGCCCAACTTGAGAGGTTGCAATTTAAGGACGCTAACTTTCAAAGTTGAAGCAATTTAAGGCCACAGTGCATCGAAAAATCTAATTTTTGGCCAGCACGTGATTCACACGTGCCAAATAGTTTTGGATAAATCGTGCGTGGCGTCAAAGTTGCTTATTTGAGGAATTATCATGCGTGGCCGTTTCAGGACATCAAACTTACAGGGTTGCAATTAAGAGATTAACTTTCAAAATTGAAGCAATTTAAAAACACAATTAGGTTTCCAACCCATGTGTACTTAAATTGTGTCAATTCTACCAACTAGTGTGTCCTTAAACTGCAAATACGTAAGTTGGTTGTCCTGTAACAAATCGACCCCCCTCCAACGGAATGAAAAAAATAGTTAAGCCCACGCAAAAAAATAAAAAAGGAAAAGTCTTGAAAGGTGAGTTTTAAGACAACCTGTGATTCGGTGAAAGTGATCTCCGGGGAAGATAACAGTCCCGCGATGTCGTGCTCCATGTACTCGAAGACGAGGTAAATATTGCACGAAGAACGCGATGCGATTAGGCCCTCGAGCTTCACGACGTTAGGGTGGTCGAGCCTGCGGAGGATCGCTACCTCCCGGGCCATGAAACGAACGCTCTCGGGCTCGTAGTTGTCGAATCGTACCTTCTTTAGGGCGAAGATCTTGCCGGTGCCCAAATCCCGGGCCCGAAAAACCGTGCTGTAAGTTCCCTGCCCGATCTGTTGTCAATGGAGAAGACGATGATGTATTTATTTATTTATTTATTCATTGAAGCAGCTTTATTTAAAAAAATATTTAAACCTCTGGAAATTACGGACCTTCTCGAGCTTTTCGAAGGAGTCGGCTTTAAGTGGGACCCAGCCGTGAACGGCCTCCCCCGCCACCGCGCTCAGCCACGCCGGCCACCCAGCCGCCACCGCCTCTCCCTCCGCGTGCCTACCCACGTTCCCAAACAGCCGAAAGCTGGAGTTCGAGCTAGCCCGACCCGATCCGCCCGGTTCCGAACCCGTCTCGTAGTTGCTCCCTCCGCCGCCGCCGCTGCTGCTATTGTTGGTGCTGCCTCTCTTCTTCAGCTTCTTCAAGCTCGATTCGAGCTCGTCCACTAACACGCCTCCCACGCGGATCCGACCCGACCCGACGGAATTTAGACCCCCGGAATGGTCCAGAGCCGCCGGCGTCACCGACTTCGACGCCACGCACCCGCCCATGAGATTACAACGCCGCCTCAGCAGAAAATCATACTTTTAGGGAAAAAAAAGAAGAAAAAAAAAGCAGAAAAAATAAGCAGAGCCCACGATTCGGTGCTGAATCTTGAAGAAGGTCTTCGACCCACGCGAATCAAAGCCTCTCTCGGTGATAATGCGCTTTGTCTTCGCCTCCGCCGAGCTTCGATTTCGAGAACACACAGAGATCGCACGAACCAAACGAGAAATCGGGGTTTAAACTTCGAAATTAGGGAACAATTAATAGCAAAAACAAGTCGCGAGGAAAAAGGAACAGAGAATATACTTTCTCCTGTGGGCGAAAATTGCGGAAGACGCTGTTATTAACTGAGTTTTTACACTACAAATGAGCAGAGAGAACTGAAGCGGAATCAACGGAGTGATTAAGCCAAAGCCCTCTGTTTGCTTTTCAGCTAATGGTCTCTCTTTCACGCAGTAACTGTGTATATCTGTGCAACTTTACGAACAACAAGTCACTAACAGCAGAAAGATCTATCAATCTACAGTGTAAAACCCTGAAAAGACCCGATGAAAATAACTTGGAATTCCATTTGACTTTGAACTGTTCTTGGACTTTTCTTGCTTGATGAAGAGAAGGGTTCGATTCAAATGTGAATGATTTGTGCATACGTGGCGTAATAATTTGATTTATAGTGACAGAGACAGAAGTGGGAGTGTATAGAGATGTATGTATGTATATGGATGAGAACAATAATGAAACGCGTGGACGAGTGTGTGGATTCGATTGGGAACATAGTTGGTTGAGTTGCTGTTGACTAATTGAGTGATTGTTTGGGAATCGAGGGACAGTAAAGTCGTTTTTGTAGTATTAAATAATAAAATGTGTACTTAGAATATTTAGATTTGAGTAGTATTACAAAAATGCATCAACAAGTATGTCACTTATCTTTTTTTGTTTTTATGGACTTTAGGGACTTTGCCCGTGATTCCTAATGTCAATGACTGTGTTCAGTCCGAATTGATTTTGAATCTTATTATCAGTTATGAGAGAATCTTTGTCTTTCATGAATCTATAATCAGTTATAGAAGAAAAATCTACATCCATCGATGAATCATATGATTTGTGTTTCTTTTAAATCGGCACAGATTTTAAGATATCATTTAGGCGGGCTAGTAATTCTGACTCATGTGTTCGATATAAATTCATATAGACAATGATTTCAAGAAGATCTATGTATTGCCAAGTGACCTAATGCTTGGGGGAAACATTATGAAAAAGTTAAACATGCGTGACTATTTTTATAGTCATTTTTAGAATATAATACACAATTATTTAACTTTATAGTATGTATGTTATAAAATATATATATTCAAAGAAAGCAACAAAAGAAAAGCAAAAGTAGAAATGATCATTTGAAAGTGCAGCAAATTCATGAGTTGTTCCAACTTTTGTTTTTGTCTATTGGCAATGACATTCATTTTTTTCTTTTTGCTCCCGTTGCTCACTCTACTTTAAATGCCTTTTATGGCTTAAATGATTACCTATCATATTATTTATATTCGTAGTATAATATTATTTCATAACTATTGCCCAGGCATAGCGTTCATTATTATTTTAGTGTCCTCGAAGTTAGAGCACATAGATTTTCGGGATCGTGTTGGGGATATACTATAGTAGAATATATCCGTTGCTAATTCTCAACATTAGATCCCAATGATAAACAAGAAAAAATGTCAGAATTGTCCTTAAAAGATCTCAGCGGTAGATATTATTATTATTAGAAATACTATAAATCATATTTTAACAAGGATATGATGGTGATTGGTGAGTTGATTTTAGTTGAGCTGTTTAATATAAATGTGACTTGAATACGTGTCTATACCAAGTCATGTTGGTCCGCTCGATAGATAAGTCTCAATAATATAGATAGTTAATAGTAAGATTTCCTGAGAAGGATGAGTTGTTACGTACTTACTTTGGGGACCCATTTAATTTTGGCTAAATTAGGATTCATGCCCATTTAAACATGTTTCCTTAGAATTCAGACCCCAATATTTTTTAAAATATAGAGAATGACTCATTTTATAATTCTATTAGAAATAAGGATCAATTTGCGATGAAATGTCTTATATACCCTTATTACTTCAGAAAATTACTTAAATGCATTTGTTAATTACCCTTCAAATACACGAATATTACCGGAACATGCCATTGTCATCCTCATGCGATTGATCTTCCATCCGGATCTTCACGTTAATGTTTAAATAAGGAGAACTCGATCTCAATTTGCATATGGGTCTGAGAAATCGAGGAAAACCACGAGATTAAGTTTTGACGACGTAAGATCTAAGCTTTGTAAAGAATTTTTTCTTTAAATCATGTAGAAAATTGAAATGGGGGAAGTCTCGATTTTAATGGTCGAATATGATGGATTCGACTCAATTTGATCATGGGTCTTAGTAATCGAAGGGTATTATTGTGTTAATCATGGTATAACGAAGAATTTTGATGGGACATAAGATTGAGCTGTTTGCTAATTAAAAACGTTTAGCGGGCAACACTTCATGCTTTCTGGGTAACAGTTCATGCAACAAAAATACCACGTGCGTTGTAATTTATAAAAATGTTGCCGCAAAACGAACACATAATTAGAAAAAAATAACGACTCGTCACCAGTAAATAACACATGTTGTACACAAGTAAAGGCAAAGAGGAATAGATCGGAAACCGCCGTCAACACCCAAAAAACACTGAAATCCCTCGAATCTCTGACACAATTGACAGGATAAGATGAAATCGACGTCAATTTCTCATGTAATCAACGAAAAAATATGAAGCTTATCGTGGAATATTGCGTTAAATATAATTCGTAAATCTCGTTGAGAAACGGGTGAAATCTCGAGTTTAATGGCCAAATAAGGTTGATTCGACTCAATTTGATCATGGGTCTTTGTAATCGAAGAAGATTATTAATGTTAATCATGGAATAACGAAGAATTTTGATGAGACCTAAGATTGAAACGTTTATTAATTATAAAGCTGGTTGGTAACACTTCATTTATTCTGCATAACAGTTCATGCGTTCTGGGTAACATTTCTTGGATAACAATCAAAAGGCTAAGAGAATAGACAAAAAACAACAAACGACACCCAAAAATCAATGAAACCGTTGGAATCTCCGAATTTAGTGAACGAATAAAGTTAAATCGACCTCAATTTCTCATGGGTCTTCATTATCGACGAAAATTTTTAAATTTGATAATGAAATAATACTTCAAACCAATTCAAAAATCTCGAGGTGAAACCTCAACTTTAATGGTCGAAAATTGTGAAATCAACCCAACTTGATCACAAGTCTTGATAATGTAAGGAAATTATTGATGTTAATCATGGAATAATGCGAAAATTAGTTTTCCCCAAAATTGAAATATTTTTAGCGTAATAACACTTTATGCAGTGATTATAAAACATACACATCAAAAGAAAACGCTTCATTAAGAACGTTCTAGAAGGTTCTAGATTGTCAGAGAATATTAACAGAATAATGACTAATATCACCACATTGCCTTCAAATAATACCGCATGTCTGATAATAATAACAATATGAACTCAATTTATAACACAATTGTATATATTCTACTACATAATATCTTCTCAGTACCACATTACTAATTCGATTAATTTTGTTCATAAATGCACTTTTTTTCGTATGTATAAGATTGACATTCATAGAAATAGATGATATGATAAAGCTAAACCACCAAATTCCTTTACAAGTCACGCTATGCGAATGTTAATGTAAAAAGTACAATGTTGAAGTTATTAGTCATGTAAACATATGCTCTTTCATTCCAAAACTTAGATTATATCAATCTCAATTAACATAACTTTACGAAATTCATCACAAACTTGTTCAAAGTTCAACATTAAATCGTGAATAACATTTTATAGACCATATTCCCTAAATCCTAAGCTCCGAACCCTAAACCCTAGGCCCCGAACCCTAAACCCAAAACCCTAAAAACTTATATTGTTGCATCATATAAATCACAAGTTATACATCATATTACCAAATTTTTGTGTCGTAAATCCTTAATCTTAACCCCGAAACCCTAAACCCAAAAACAAGCCTATAGAAACCCTAGCATGTAAACTGCAATCTGTAACAGATCATTCGTTTCGAATAACACTTAAACACTTACTGGTAACACTTAATTCTTTACTAGTACCGTTTTATGTATTTTAAGAGAATTTCGAAGATTCCGCCAAATATCAAGTCGAAATCAATATTCATACCACACCACTATAAATCTCAAACCCCAAATACTCAAATTTAAAAATCACGAATAACATATATTATGATGCAAAAGAGATAGTAACCTATGTTTGCCAACAAAGGACCATATGTTTATATGACTAATAACCTCAAAGTTTGACTAATAATATTAACATTCGAAGATTGTGTATTAAAGAATAATGATGGTTTAACATCATCAAATCTTATATTCCATGAATGACAATCGTATACATTCGAAAAAAGCACATTTATGAGTGAAATTAATCGAATTATTGTTGTGGTACTGGGAACCTATTATGCGGTACAATTATTTACATAATCGTTAAAAACTAAGTTGGTATTGTCATTTACAATCAGAGATGTGGTATTATTTGTATGTAATGAGGTAATATTCCATGCTAATATAGAACCTTCTCGAATGTTCTTAATAAAATGTGTTTCTTGCGTGTACATATGTTATATATATTGTCGAAAGTGTTACTTAGTTCGAAAATGTTCAAGAATCATCATATTTGCCAATAATTCTCGTTGCTTTTTAAGGCTCGTGATAAATTTGAGTTGATTTAACATTATCCTGTCAATAATTTCGAGTTTCCCCTCATTTTTCAACGGGATTTTAGAATTGAGATTAATGCAATATTCCATTATACATTCTATTATTCTTCCTTGCTTATCAAGACCCAAATTGAGGTCGATTTAACCTTATTCGGTCACTAAATTCGAGATGCCAGCAATTTCAACGTTTTTTGGTGTTATCGGCCATTTTCGATCTATTCCTCTTGCTCGCATGCGTTTTACCCAGGAAGTGTTACACAGACTATAAGAATTGTTACCCATAATGCAATAAGTGTTACCCAACAAGCTTGTTAATTCACTTTTTTTCGAATAATTTCGAAATTCCGCCCAAACGACGAGCAATGAAGCCAACACGGTGACACAACGTAATATTCAGACTATGGGTCACTCGAATTTATACATAGTACCTGCAATTTTGGCCGAAAATATTATTCAATTCACAATTATTTTTCCTTATTCACGTTAAGAATTTCAAAAAATCCGCATCCCAAATAATACATTCTATGACGTTAAGATCAGAAAAAACCGTCAACTACACATCGAATTTGATTTGTTGCATGGACGATGCTCATGGGAATGAATATGAAATATACGAAAAATGTCAATCATCGAAAGTCAATTTTAATATATTGATACCACTTATTAACCATATAGGAACGCAATATTGACATATAGTAACACTTCACACATATATATATGATAACAAAATACCGTAAGATAATAACAGAAACGTGGCTTTCGATACCTCTTCTTATAAAGTATTTAGTAAGGTTATTTTGGTAAGTTCGTAGTTTGGGTCATTTATCCTAAACTTTCAGGGAAATGGGTCTTTAAAAATTATTTTTTCACTAACAGAGTCTGAAACCTATTTTGAAACTATAATGGGGTCTGAAACAAAATTGACCCTTTAATTTTCTACTAAATACTTGATGGCATCCACCATTTGACATTGGTGACGGAATATTTTCACTAACATTTGCTTATCATTATCAATTATTACAAACATGTAAAAAGTCAAAATAAAGAGAAGCAAGTGTCATGAGAAAAAAAAAAGCCTCAGTTAAATCAGGAAGCAATAGAAATAGAAACAGTGAAAACAAACAAGACCCTTTGAAAAATAAATCGAAACATATATAAATTCATTTGTTTTCAATACATACTAAATTTGCCAGAATTTTAAAATCTCTCTTTTAATTAATAAAATATTAATTTATCGAAATATTAATATCTCTTTAAATTAATAAAATTTCATGGTACCAATATTATTAATTTATAAAAGTTTTATTTTACATACATCCCGACCATAATCGATCTACTGCACAAAATATATTATCCTAATCAATATTACATGGATCCCTACCACTAAGCATTAGTGGCGATGAATTAAGAGCAAATAACTACTTATGCCTTGTTTGGTTGGTCGTTTATATTTAGAAGTGTTTAAATTAGTAAGATTTATATAAAATTAATTAATGGGTATAAAATAAAATGCGTGTTTGATTAATTGGTTTAAATAAATACATTTGATAAATGTATTTATTTAAACCCTTGTACAATGATTTAAAGGTACATGTAAATTCATACTTTATATAAACAAACGAACCAAACACTTCAAGGTTTAACTAACTTTTAAGGTCTAAGCTAATAAATCAAACAAGGCCTAATGCTTTATATTCAAATTTTTATCTAACACACCCAAGACAAAAATCTAAGTCGCCGTGAAATCCCACCGCCGATCACATGGCGTCGTGGCCCATCTTATATGATTCGATTATAACATTTGCACATACAGATACAGATATATATGTATATATATATATATATATATATATATATATTAACCATCCAAAAAGAGAGCAATTAAGGTTACTAAACACAGAAGGGAATAAGCTATGTCAAGCACACGGAGAGATCATAACAAGTCACCAGTTTTTCCAACAACAAAATGTCACCTAAGTCATGGTTAATAATAATCCTAAAGCATAACTACTAAAGCATAGCAGTAGCTTCATAAATTCAGACAACAATAGACAAATGAAGGAGAATAGGCTCTAATTGTTAATGTTTTTGGGATTTTATAAAACAATAAATATCATAGAGGTTTGGTAGAAGCTTCACGAACGTAAGCAGAGGCTTCCTCTTCAGACAGTTGTTTGCCTTCAACGAGTCCTTTGATTATTGTCTTAGCGTACTCTTTAGACGGCGGATTAATGGAGGCTTTGCCAGATTTGAAGCTATCAATAGCAGCATTAATGCACCTGATATTACATAATTACATATAAATAATTACACAGCAAAACAATAACTTTTATTTTTTTGGGAAAAAGATGATACGAAAACTTACGTCATTGTTAAAATCGGGATATCTCCTTCCTTCCCCAGGTAAACAACGTTGTGATACCATCCCATCTGCATGAAAAAATACAATCATAAATATTGCAATCACACTTATACATGTTACTGTTGCAAGTACAAATGAAAAAAAAAACAAAAAAAGAAAGATAATTACATACAAGTAATTGGATTTTGTATGCAACTGAACATGTAGGTGTAATTTGTACGTATCCGTATAATATGATTCCTATATAATATGTTTGCACCACATAAGTATTTATACCTGAACTAATTCCACTGAGATGCTTCTTTTGGTTTGTATGCTCTGTAATGAAGTAAGGTCGAATAAAGGATGACTCATGTTGTAGCTTGAAGCATTTTCCTGTAACAGCACATCATTAAATTGCTCCAACCTATAAAATACAAAACACAAGATAAATTTCAAAGTACATTAATATACTTCAAGATCTCATATAGTATTGAGGCTATTGTATAAATGTGTCTGAGACGGTATATAATAAGATTAAAAAATTTATGTACTTACGTAATCTTGTACAAGCACATGTGCGTTTTCTCATTCTCAGCAATTTCGGGGTGAAGAAAAGCTACTCCACCGAGGCCCCACGTAGTAGTACGATCGCGACCGAAGAACAAACGATGGGGAAATGATTTCCAGATAATATCTTTGGGCATGGTCTTGTCCATTGAACCAACATACGATCTTCTCATTTCATCTGTCTGAATAATAATATTTTTTTCGAAAATCTTAAGGGAAAAAGAAAAGAGACAAAGCTTAACTGAGAATTATATTTGCTGCTCCATTTTCTTTACCTTTCCACCTTCAATGTAGCACCGAAATCTTGATAAGTTCATGTTTGACCCGTAAGTTGCATAGTATATATAAACTTTTGAGAGCTCTGATCTCCATGAAGGTGAAGCTGCAGTGGATCCTATACCAATATAGAGTACATAATGAAACATATTCATTAGGTTAGTTTTGATTCAGTGAATATTCACCTTTTTTCTTTTTCAATTTAGAAAAGAAATGAAAGATTTACGGGTTTTCTACCTTGACCATCATCATCAACCTTGAGGTTTGCGAGAGATTTCTCAATATCCAACTCATTCGGAGATATTTCCTCACCAATCACCTTCTCTGGTGATTCAGAGGACAAAATTGGCCAATATGAACTTAGCTCTTTGCGTACCTAAGCATATATATAAGACAATCACTGCTGGGGAAACTATGATGCCACTTGCAAAGAATAGGCAATGTAATAACTCCTAAAACAAAATTAAATTGGAGCTTGAGAGCAAAGTCCAAATTTTCACCTCTTTTATGACACGCCACGTGGACTCAAACGGACGATCCTCTAAAGACTTCGCCATAGGCTTCTCATGTAACAGTACTTCAACACATGCCTTGACCGAGCTAGCTATTGAATCGAGATTGTAACCTCCTTCAAGTGCCATTACGATCTTTCCTCCAGCAAATTTCATTAACTAGACAAAGACCCGTAAGAAAAAAAGACATTACATGGTATAGTAAAGATCAACTAACAATATTAAAAGAGTTTAAATGTATTATAATCAGTCAGATATTATAGTCTATAATGTACGTTACCTTGTGAAGCATAACAGAGTACCCATATGGACTAACACAACACCCTCCAAGTGGATCACCTATGGCTGTTTAATTAATAAATAACACAAGAACAACATCATAATTAATATTGATGTAACAAATACTAAAGAGCATGCGTACAGATAATCAACAAAGAAAAGCATAAAATCTCAAGGTCCATTCTTTTGAAGAATGCTAAAGCCAAAAGATTATCGTTATCTTTACATCACAATTTTCATTTCAATTCAGAAGTTTAACTATATATTATATAATATAATATCAGCTAACCTGCATCGAATCCAGCAGATACAAATATAATGTCTGGATTAAATTCTTTGGCAACAGGAATTAGGACATGGTCCCAAGCTGCAAGATAATCACTGTCTCCACACATTCCCTGAGGCCATGGGACATTAATGTTAAACCCAGCACCGGGCCCTTCTCCAATCATTACATGTGACGCGTCATCACTTGCGGGATAAAAATTTCCATAATCATACCTGATTGATGATTGAAAAGTAGTTTTTAAGCGAAAAAAGTTTTCAAACAAAATTGTGAAAAAATTGTAGAGACAAAAATTGAAACTCATGTACCTATGCACTGAGAAGAAGAGCACACGAGGATCTTTGTAAAACATGTGTTGGGTACCATTTCCATGGTGCACATCCCAATCAACAATTAAGATTTTCTTTATACCCAACTCGCTCTACAAGATCAAATTTAAAAACGAAAAATAATAACCTCACTATGACGAGCTGATATTTGCTACGTTTTAGGGGCTAAAAAGAACAAGTAGAACGCACTTTTTCTTTCAACAGATAACTTGCAGCAACAGCAACGTTATTGTATAGGCAGAAACCCATTGGCTCGGTTTCTTCTGCATGATGACCAGGTGGCCTCACCACAGCAAATGCTGAGTCCAATTCCCCTTTGGCAACTTTTTCTGCCACCTAAAAGTTTCAAATATACTTCATTTTCCTTATACAGCAGAAGACGAGAACGATTGAAAGAAAATGCCAGCATAAATATGGATATACCCAAACAAAAACATAAGGAAGAACAAAATGTATGGGGTACCACGATATGAAAAACCGTGAAATAATTTAAAGCAGGTCAAAGAGCTACAAGACATCAGAATCCATTATACAGAAACAAAAAAAAAAAAAACTGCAGAACAGATTTTTGAAAATATCCTACAAAGTCGATGAACATTTCTTATTATTCATAAAAGTAAATACCTCTATTACAGAACCCGCTGCGAGGTAAGCAGCCTTTGATGAGCCTTTGCTGAAATATATGGAGTTAAACTTTGCAGCCATTCTCATTCTTTTCGAATTAGAATTTCCTGATATAGTATTCTTAATCAGATTTATGTGATCTTTGCTGTGGACCAATGCTAAATGATTGTCTTCTGCTTCCTTGGCATCCAAAATAATGCATCTGAAGTAGTAAGATATCTTTCCAGAATTCAAAATACATATCATTGTAGAAACCAAATCTTTACAATGGAATATATGCGACAGGAAAATTTGTTAATCTTTATATGTTCAAGAAACCATAATATCAAATTTTAGGCACCAAAAAAAGGAAAAGGTTGTAGCACTGATTGGTCCTAAACCAAAGCATTGCATTTATACCATAACGTCAGTCTAAATATACCGATTTTTTCAGATAGGCACCAAGATAAAAACGTGGACAATCGGGGGCCAAATGTTATAATACGATTCCAGCTGCCACAATCCTTTACCCCGAAAACATCTAGGGTTCCTCGAACAATGTGATATCTTACACCGGTAAATTTTTTAACCCTTCTCCTTCTCACTAAGACTGAATAATGTTCTTGGGAATTATAGCGAGACGGGTATATAAGCAGTGATTTCAAAATCTAGAGGTCAATCGTACTCTGGCAACTTTAAGTAAGGCAGGAAACCAATAATAATCCAGGAGAAAAATGGGACAACACACAAATAACGAAGTTAAAAAAAGAAAAGAACATGAAGGCAAACGAACAAAAATGAGAGAGATTTCCAAAAACATGAACAAACTATTGCAACAGAAAACCCTTTTCACTTGCAATTCCGAGCGACAGCTCGATTTTAAATCGAAAAAACACTGTCAGTACCAAAACAATCAGCCACTCTGAGCTATAGTTACCTATAGAAACAAGTAAAGAGAGAAACACAGGAGATGACCTATGGAACGAACACGCAAAAAACCACTAAATTGAATACAAAAATGAGGAGAAAAACACATTTACAGGTTACATTTTCCACGCAGAAAACAAAATCCACTTAACAGAAGTAGGCCACGGACACCAAAACACTAAGACATGTACACGCATCTTCATAGTTCGGAACCAAAACACGAAAGGGGAAGAAAAAGGAAAAGAAAAAAGAAGAGCGCGAGCACCTTTTGGCGAGGCCGGAAGAATTTAGCCTGTCCCAGATGACACGTATGCGATCTGGACACTCTGGATGATCATAATCGTCATCGTCATCGCCGCAATTAGGCGCGTGGTGCTCACACATTCGTTCATCGTATATCAACCCCACGCGCCGAACGGCGTCACTGCTACTCTGTACCACACATCTCGACTCCATTCTCGGATATTTTCCAGATTCCCCCGTTTTCTGGAGGGAGACGCTTTGAATTGTTTTTGACTGCAAAACAAAAAGTGCTCGAAATTTGAGTTTTGACAGAGGAATAGGAACTGAAAAGTCCTTCGGCTGATTTTTATTTTAAAAAATTAACTAGAACCTATGAAATGAAATGAACTGAAAAGTCCTTCGCTAATTATTATTTTTAAGTAAAAAAAATACCAAGTGCAAATGCAAAGACGTGGTGGGTTTCCTTTTTTCTTTCTTAAAGCTCACGTCCTAAAAACCAGTCAGTAATTTTTCTTTATACTCAGATCATTTTATCTAGTTCAAATTCAAAAGCCGTATGAATCGATATATTGAATTAACTAAATCACCTTACAATTATTCGATTTGCAGTAGAATTTGTCCCATTATTAATATTCGATTTGCAGTAGAATGTGTCCTACTGAATTAAATTTGTTGTATGTGTCCTAAAAATAATGATGAGAAGATTGAATTAGATTTTTATATAAAGGAGGGTATGTATGATACAATACGAGTGACCATTGTTTATGTTAACTTTATCGAAAGAATCTTATTTTTGTTATTCTGTATCAAACAAACATAAATATCATACATTAAAAAAATGTGGAGCGAAAATTCCCAAGGAAAAATGAGGATGGAGAGAAATTTTTTTAATGGGGATGGGGAATATCCCAACCTCGCTCGCCCCATTGACAAGCATACTCACATACCACTTTTCATAATTATAACGACTAATATCTGTTACATAAATAATTAGGTTTCGAAGGAAAATCATAATGTCATTGCATCTCTAACCTTATTAATAACCATCATAAATAAAAATAGACATACCATCCTCAGGAGCACGTACACGTAGAAGATTAAATCAAAGGTACAATATCCATCTTCATCACATAAAGACACAGTCCTCCTTTGAACCATTTACAGCATTCTTCTTCTATAATTGCAGTCAGTTCCAGCAAATTCAAAAAACCCAGAACTTATATATACAAACCTAGCACATACGGCCCAAATGCTTCGATTAGTCCCACTCCGTGTCGAAAAAGCCAGCATCTTTCATCTCCGAGTAATAGGCGTTATCAAGAAGCCAATCTTCCTCCTGCAACAAGTTAAGGCACACACACAGGTGTGTGTATGTATAAATATTGTAATGATATTACAGTTTCGCTGTAAAAAAAAAAAAAAATTTACCTGGAAAAAATCCGCAAGAAAAGTCACATACAGAAAAGGGAGATATAGAGAATGACGACAGATGTCGATTAAGTCATACAACCTGAAAGAGAATGGTTATTTCTCATCAGTTTAAGTGTGACTATTACTAAAAGAATTGAACCCATTGAGATAACTCAATAAGGGACAGAGAGACAGGTACCAGATACCGAAGCTGAAGTTAATACCCGCAAGCCCACAAGCGAACAACGCTACGGCGTTCACAACGAACATGACAACTACGTAGTTGTAGAACGATGGCCTCGCTGTGTTTAACAAAGTAGATTTAGTGGAAGAAATTAAGAATCAGTAAGAAGAAATGTTTTGGGAGAGAATTTGTGTTTGACTCACGAGGCAGCTTATCTTTCCACTTTGAGTAGTGCACGAACAATATGTAGCAGTACACTGCGGTGAGCACCAACGTGTGCAGAAATAATATGCTCCATTTCCCCCAGTGAGGACCGTCGACGCTGGTGAAGACGGGCACCCCAAATCCAAATATGAAAATCGCCTGTGGATGAGAAGAAGTTATTACTTTCATTCTGGGAAGAACATTACTCAGCAGAATTTGATTATAATCTCTCTTTCCTCTATATACTATTGTAAAGATTGAGCTTTTCCAATTCTTCAATGACAATACTACATGACGAGCCTTAAGGTGGCTAACACCCTCAAGGGCAGTACTGAAACGTGAAATAGATATGCAATGCCCATTCAATCCAGATAAACAAACACGACCTAAATGGCTGAACAGGAACGTTGTACAGGAAAGAAAGACAATCAATCACGCATTACAATTAAGTGATCCAAAATTAGTAGATCACAGAAGATAAACATTTTCGCAGAGATAGAGGATAGAGTCATATTGAGTGCAAATATAGTTTACCTGCAGAAAAAAATATTACCTGTATAACTGCATCAACAGCAACAAAGCAACCTGAAACTAGGAATGTAGGTGCGAGAGCTTCCAATCCACTAGCGTAATTTTCTTGGAGTAGGAATGCAAGTATGCTGAATTCTAAAAAGAGCATGCCACAGATTGTAAACAAAGAAAATAGATTCCAAGCAGTAGCCTTCCCAGGGTCACACTGCCATCCCTAATCAAACAACAAAGGCGGGAAAAAAAATCAATACAACCTCGAATAATTAAGGCAACCAACAAGGCTGAAACTTCCCCATAAAAATCATAGCTTCAGGAGATGCAGTGATATAATGATAGGATAAATGGATTTAGAGGATATCCAAGAGAGAATTCGTAGACAAAGTATAAAAAAGGAGATATGTAGCATATTCAGCAACTTAAAATGACCGCTAATAGCCTAAAATTAACCATATCCGATCATTTAACCTTTTTTTCTTGACATAAATCAAACCAACTGAACTTTATATTTCTTTTGCCCATACACAAAATTTGAGAGGGACCCAACATATATGTTTACTCGAGTTCAAATAACGCTCAATTCATGAAGTTTCGAGCTCGATTCAGTTAACAATCAAAGCAAGCCCTAAAAACAAACTCTCAAACTTAACGAAAGCAAAAACGAGGAACCTGAGCAAGAGCCCACGAGAGATTAAGAATCGCCGCGAGCCAAAGGAGAGCGTAGTACGCGATCATCACAAAAGACTTCCGGTGCCTCAGCTTCCTGATGTTGCGATTGGCCTGAAACCCTAAGTACAAGACGAACAGCGCGGAGGAGACAACGAGAGCTGCATGCCTCCAGAATCCCGTGCACCCGGCGGTTCCCGAGTTGTACCATTCGGATATGGCGTGTAATTTGGCCGGAGGTGGATCCGCGGTAACGTCGCGGGTCGACGAAGCGATCGCGATGCTCGACGAGTCGTTGGCGTTTGACATTGTGAATACTGATTGCAATTATTTTTTCCGCACTGTTAAAATCCACCGAGCGAGAGGGTTGGGGTCGTTTTAGCAATTTTTCTTTTTCGAGGGTTAATATTTAATATAAAAAATAATATCTATTTGTGGGTGGATAAAATCAATTTGGTCGTCAATATTTGTCCGTTGGGCACCCAATATTTTCGCTTGTCATATTTAGTTCCCGATGTTATCTAGTTCGGTACAAGTTTGGTCCCTCGGTTAGATTTCCGTCAATATAGACGGAATATTCCAGTATATACCAATTTTGGGGACCAAAATTATCCAAAGAGCAAACATTGAGCAAAAGTGGTTTTATCCAAAAAAAAAAATTAAAATAAGAAGTCTACTCACTTGGCGACACTTGGCGCGTTCAGATCAATTCCATCCAAATTAACAAAAATTAATCAGTCGACCAAAATTGTCCAGACTACACCGGGACTAAATGTGGCAAGTGGAAACATCGAGACCGAAATTACCCAACAGACAAACATTGGGGACCAAAAGTGGCGTTATCCCTTTGTGGGATATTTCCTTATTTATTTTTAACGATAATTCCATTACATAACATCAATACGCATATGAAGAAACAACAAAAGTCTATATAACACCCATTGCAATCCGTTTATCAAACATTTTTTACAGTATCTTAATTTCGTGAATCACCATACGAGCACGATGCATATTCCTCGAATCCATGTAGATATCGTAGAAAACACTGATTCAAGAAATAAATATACTCTCATACGAGAGAAGAAAACTCTAAAAAAATATAAAACTAAAAAACAAGAAATTTGAGGAGAATAAAAAAAATGGGAGATGCTCCAACCCGATCCTCCGACGACCATGATGGCAGCTCTTTTGTGGGCCGAGAGAGAAGAAGTGAATTTTCCATTATTTTTTAGAAGACTACGCTTAGGGTTTTAAATGGAATTATTGCAATTTGCAAATAGCTTTGGCAATGCGGTGGAAATTCTGTTCTCTTCTCCATATGTATCCGCTCCGATCAGTACGATAGAAGGGCGGACGTCATTGTCGGCGACGTTCCTCCGATACTAGATTATATAAGATTATTATATTGATCGGAGAATATAAGGTCTAACTGTGAGTACTATTTACATTTGTTTGGTTAGTTGATTTATATTTAGGATGGTTTAAATTAATAAGGTTTATATAAAACTAATTAGTGGGTATAAAATAAAATGTGTGTTTGGTTAATGGGTTTAAATAACCAACACGAGAGGTGTGTTTATTTAATATACAAGTGTTTAAAGTTGGTATATGTAAATTGATATTTTATATAAACCTATGAAACCAAACACTTTAATATAATCTAAACTAACTTTTAAAAGATCTAAAGGTACGAACCATGTTATTATTATTACTATCAAGATACCTGAACGAGAAGGTTGAGTTGTTTTAGCAATTTTCATAATTTGTGGGTTTATATTTAATATAAAATGCGATACATATTTACAAGCGCGTTATCTTCTATTTTACTCATCAAGTGACAACATATTATTCTCTTCGCGATCATTCCAGATTTTGATATCACTTAAACAGAGTCACAAGATAAACGTTTAACCCCCACCCCAAGTATTGCAAACGAAATTCCATAACTACGAACGTTTTTTGTTTCACATATTGAATACGTAAAAAAGAATCTAATTTTATTAAGATATAATTCGTTATAAAATTAGATTTGTAATTTTATCCCTAATGATGCACCACTAAACCGTCTCGAAATAGCTTTTACTACTAATAACTTGCTCAGAAAAAAAAATTAAAGCAAATGTTTGGCATGGCCCTTTATTATATCCCACATCGCTTAGAAAGCAAACGATGCAGAGGTTTCCCATCTATCAAACATAGGTTATACACTCCAAGTTTAACACATCAATAGATAGGGCAAGTGTGGGAAAATTCATAACGTAGAATACAAATTCTCCTTATTTATCAGAATTAAACATCAGAATTAAATTCGCCATGAACGCGGCGGAAATAATCGACTACATGAACAACCAAACCGACATGTCCCTAACTCTAGCCCGCCACGTCATCGCCACCGAGGGCCAAAACGCAAACTCGTAATCTCACCGTTCTCTATCCACGTGGTGCTGAGCATGATCACCGCCGGGTCTAACGGGCCCACACGAGAGCAAGTGCTCGGGCTCCTCAAGTCAAAATGGATCCGCGACAAATTCTCACTCGTGTCGCTTCTCGTGACCACTCTCTCGGCCGACGACGGCGGGGGCCCTCGGCGGGCCCCGCTTGGCCTTTGCCAACGGGATTTGGATCGATCGGAGCCTGACGCTGAAACCCGAGTTCTCCCATGCGTTAGGACGAGGCCGAATTGAGCCACGTCGATTTTCAGACCAAGGTTTTGTACGTGTTTATATATATAGTTTCTCGTTCAAAAACCCTAATTTCTGTTGGAAATTAGAATTTTTATCGAAAGGGACGAATTTGATATCGAAAGCTAGTATTTGAGGAAGAGGCTTTTATATTGAACTTTCTTAATATTACTTTCTTGCCTAATACAAATGGTAAAGACATCACCCCTATTTATACTACTTCCACCTTCTTAATCTTAATGTGTGACTAATATTTAGCCAACACATAATCTAGAATTATCCGTGACAAATATGTAGTTCTATAAATTTTTACATAGATAATTCTAGGTTATCCTTTCTATTTACTGAGTTTAGAAATCTGCTAGGCCCAAATACCAAATTCATATACCTTAATTGTGATAACTCAAATCTAAGTTTAATTTTCAACAATTTCTTGCTCATCTTCTAACATTGATGTGGTTTTTATGACATGGAATCATCTTAAGGCTGAAGTGGTTGCAAGAAATGTGAACGCTTGGGTTGAGAATAAAACCAACAACTGGATCAAGGAACTCCTCCCGCCCGGGTCAGTCAAGGCTTCGACCCGGCTCATCTTTGCAAACGGGTTATACTTCAAAGGAAAATGGGACCAAGAATTCGACCCGTCGCGGACCAAAGAAGAACAAAGATTCATCAGTTAAAGTCCCCTTCATGAGGAGCTTCAAGAAGCAATACATCAAAGCCTGCGACGGATTCAAAGTCCTCCGCCTTCCTTATAAGCAAGGATGAAGAGACGGGCAGCAGCAGCGGAGGTTCTCCAGCAGCAGCAGCAGAGGGTTGACTTTGTGGCGGATCATCCCTTCTTGTTTGTGGTGAGGGAGGATTTCTCCGGTCTCATTCTTTTTATTGGACAAGTTGTTAATCCACTTTTAGTTAATTAGGGTTTGATAGTAGGGATGTAATAAACTTTGATATTAGGGATGTAATAAACGGGTTGGGTTCTTAATGGATTTAGATTTAACCTTAAATTTAATTGGTCAGAATGCATTGGTTTAGGGCTTAAATAATGCTTATTAAGAATCCAATAAGGATCTGTTTTTTATAGTACCGTATGTGATGGGTGTGATTTTCTTCTTGTCATGTTGTTAATTCCACTTTTAGCTAATTAGTTGGGGCATGTGATTGATTCTCTACTTGTCATGAATAAGGAGTCTTTTTTTTTTTATGAAACATTCAATAAAAAATATTGATGCATTAATCTCTATGAAATGCGTGAATGAATGGTATATGAACAAATATTCACAAAAAAAAATTTCTAATTTTTTTTCTGATAACCAGGTTACTAGTTTAATGAGTGTAGATGTATCATGTATGTATGTCTATGATTATTTTTTTGACAAAATATGCGGGAAATCATAGTCATTGTATGCTTAATTGGTAGATAAACTGAGTCCAAAATATTAATTATCATAAACAACAGCTGCCGAGTGGGTTGAAAATATTCCATGACAAATGGACTAGTAATTTTTTCGAAGCAATTTTAATTGATGAAAAACGGTTGTTAATTAAATTGACGTGATTGTTGGAAGAGAAGGAGATTTATGACGTCTTTTAAGGAACTCAAACACCAACCTTCGTCTGAAAATCAATGAGAGACTAAGATAATTTATTTCCCGCCAGCCAAAGAAGAAGGCGTCGTACGCCCATAATCAACAAGGAATCTAATTTTTATTAAAGATATAATTGGTTATAAAACTATACGTAGATTTGTTTTCTAACTAAATTAAGAATCTAATTAGTTACACAATTATATGCGGATTTGATTTCTAACTAAATTAGAAATCTAATTTTACCCATTCAATGCGGTGAACTACTGATGCACCACCACCAAACAATCTCGTAGCTTGCCAAAAAAGAAATCATACTAATGTTGGGCTTGGGCCTTTGTTTGTCCCACATCGCTAAGAAACACAACGTAGGTTCCTCAACTATAAAATGACTTCACTGTTCGCTGAGCACATACATCAGTAGAAAGGGCAAGCATAACAGCACACACGTGTCTCCATGGAAACAATTGAATACTGGATCAACAAAATTAAACGCGTATCAAACAAAATCGAAAAGGTCGCAACACTAGTGGACCACGTCGTCGCCGCACTTGATTGCGTCATCGCCGTACTCGAATCCATGATGGACGAAACCGACGTGGCCGTAAGGCTAGCGAGCCACGTCATCAGCACCAAGGGCCAAGACGCAAACCTCGTAATCTCACCGGCCACTATCCACGTGGCACTAGGGCTTCTCGATTCAAAATCAATCGGCGAAGGATTTTATCTGGTGTCGCGCCTTGGTGGGCCCCGTTGGGCCTTTGCGAATGGTATTTGGGTCGACCCGGGACTGAAGTTGAAGCCCGGGTTCGCCGATGTCGCGAGGACTCATTATCCGAGCCACGTCGGTTTTCAGACAAAGGTTTGCGTCTTTGTCTGCTTCAAACAATTGTATATAGTTGTTTGATTCAATTCCTCGTTTTTATAACTATATTTTCAGTCTCCAATGTTTAGCATATGTGCGACTTTGATCCTCGATATTCTCGTGTTACAGTTTTAGTCTATGTTGTCGATTTTAGGCATTTTTGGTCCACCACCAACGATAAATTAATAGTTAGGTTGGTCGGAAATACGGACCGAATCAGCCAGAATTTAAGGAACCAGGTCCCTCTTTCTTTGGCCCTAAAATTCGGGCTGACCCGGTCCGTAATATTTGCTAGTTCAGCCCGTATATCCGACGGACAAAAAATGATCAAAATCGACAACATCGAGGACTAAAACTGTAACTCGGAAACATACTGGACCGATGCCGCTAGGCAAAAAAGGGGAGACAAAATATGTCGAAAACGACACATAATGTTCTTTGATGTGCCATGGGATTATTATCCTTTTCTACCTTTATCAGCTGAAGGCGGCCGAGATTGCAAGAATGGTGAACGCGTGGACCGAGAAAATAACCAACGGGTCGATCGAAGAACTCCTCCGACCCGATCCGTTCGACGATTCGACCCGGCTCGTCTTGGCAAACACGCTATACTTCGAAGGAAAATGGGACAAAAAGTTCGACCCGTCACGGACCAAAGAGGGAGAATTTTTCCTCCTAAAGAACAAAGATTCAGTTAAAGTCCCCTTCATGAGGAGCTTCAAGAAGCAATACATCAAGGCTTCCTCGCAAGGATTCAAAGTCTTGGGCCTTCCTTACAAGAAAGGACGGCTCGGGCAGCAGCGGAGGTTCTCCATGTACATCTTTCTGCCCGACGAAAGAGACGGGCTGCCCGAATTGGCCCGCAGGATGGGCCCGTGATTCATCGACCGCCACGTCCCGCACAGAAAGGTCGAAGTTGGAGATTTCCGAATCCCCAAGTTCAAGATCGGCTTCGGGTTCGAGCCGGCGGGGGTCCGCAGTAAGGGGCTCGGGCTCGTGCTTCCCGTCGAGGGGGACAGGCCCACGGAGAACGTATTTCTTAAATCGTTCATCAAGGTTAACGAGGAAGGCACTGAAGCTAAAAACGCTACTGCGGCGGCTGTCTTTGAGCCGACAGCGTCCGCCGCCTATGTTGTCGGGGAGAGGGTTGACTTTGTAGCGGATCATCCTTTCTTGTTCGTTGTGAGAGAGGATGTTTCCAGTCTCATCCTTTTTATTGGACAAGTTGTTAATCCCACTTTAGTTAGTTAGTTGTTAATTAGTGTTATAGCATATATAGTGCCTTGTGATTTTCTACTTGTCGTGAAGCGAAGAGTCTTTGTTTTTGATCTATTGATGAAGCAAAGTATCTTATCTATGCGTTGATCTCTCTATGGAAAAGTGTGTGTGAATGGTATATGAAAGAGTATTTGGTATGTAAAGTAAATATACTGTTTTTCTATGTCAAATTATTGAAAATTTTGATAATGGTAAAAACATGCCTCTAAAATTGGAAGTATAAATTGAATATTAGATCATTTTTATGATAATTTAGATAAAAAAAAATTTCCATCATATGTCAAATCGACAGTAAAAGTAATCTATTTTAGTATAAAATACGAAAACACGGAAGAATTTGTTGAGTATAAATCCCAATGCTTCCTCAGTTGTACCGTTTTGATATGGCGTGTAATTTGACCAAATCCACGGTGACGCGTCCAATCGAGTCAGTTGTCGTTTGAAATTGTGGTCGTTTTAGCAATTTCAGTTTTTGAGGGTTTATATTTCTAATTAGTTAGTTATGCGTAACGTAAATTTGATTTCTAACTGTAAATCAAGAATCAGAACTTTAGCCCTAATGCAGTGAATCACCATTTAATTTCTTTTTTTGAAGTGCCATATTATTATAACAGCTTGCGCATCAAGCAAGCGAATTATATCCCTAATATAGCATTTATTTTTAATAGCTTGCGCATCAAGCATTCATTGAGTTGGGCTTCGCCATCCCACATCGGTTAGGAAAACTAGATGCGGGGGTTCCCTAATGTATGAAAACAGATTTTATACATTTTAATTGTAAACATATAATATCGGAAATAAAAAATTAAATTATATTTCTCCGGGACTTCTGCAAAACTCCCAAACTAAAGGATGTTTTCCGTAATTTAACCCGACTCGGCCCTTTTGTAGAGACGAGAAAAAAAAAATTATCTTTTGATTAGATGCACAAATATCAGAAGCACCACAGAATATCACAAGTTTACGTACCACAATGCTGTGATGCGAAAAATTATCATTTATTGCAAGAACCACCGTAAAGAATTAATTTACGGGTGGGAAGACTTCTGTGATGAAGCCGTTGACTCGGCCCAAGAGTGCACTTGTATTCGAATAAAGGTCGTAGAAGAGATGATGAAGGCGAGAATGTATATATTAAATTATTAATTGACGAAAAGCTGTTAAATATATTCTCATGATTGCTGGAAGTGAACGATATTTAAGCCTTCTTTTAAGGAAATCAAACACCAACCTTCCTCTGAAAATTAATGAGCTTGTATAATTAGTTATAAAATTATATGTAGATTTGTTTTCTAACTAAATGAAGAAACTAAGTAGCGATGCACCACCCCTAAATAATAGCTTGCGCATCAAGCAATCGATATGTTGGGCTGCGCCATCCCACATTGTTTTTAGAACAAGTAGACGTGTGCAAATTTCCTATCTATAAATACAAGAGACCCTTGAGCTCAAACACTTCAGAAAATTATTACTAAAACCCTAAAATTTTCTAAAACGTGTAAAAGGTAATGGCCATTTTTATCGGAAAGGGAAAACGCATGGCC
Source organism: Linderniella brevidens (assembly GCA_004919715.1). Classification (NCBI taxonomy): domain Eukaryota; kingdom Viridiplantae; phylum Streptophyta; class Magnoliopsida; order Lamiales; family Linderniaceae; genus Linderniella; species Linderniella brevidens. Next base: position 4,235,559 of record SWDC01000153.1, on the reverse strand, counting down.
CCATTTATCAGAAACCTACACGTGGCAAAGCAAACCGACGTGACCCAAACTCTAGCCCGCCACGTCATCACCAGGGGGCCCAGAATAAAAACCTCGTAATCTCGCCGGTCTCTATCCACGTGGTTCTGAGCATGATCGCCGCCGGGTCAAACGGCCCCACACGAGAGCAAAGTGCTCGGGCTCCTCAAGTCAAAATCAGTCGGCGAAGAATTGTCTCTTGCGTCGCAGCTCGTGACCAAAGTTTTGGCCGACGGAGGGGCCCCTTGGTGGGCCCCGTTTTTGGCGTTTGCTAATGGGATTTGGGTCGATCGTGAGGACTCGTTACAAGACCGATTCGAGCCGCGTTGATTTTCAGACAAGGGTTCGTGTCTTTTCATTGAGTTTCTCGTAAAAACCCTAATTTCTGATTTGTGGTGCAATCGTCTCCTTTTGACCTTTTATGATCTGCTGAAGGCCGACGAGGTTAGAAGAACGGTGAATTCATGGGTCGAGAATAAAACCAACGCCTTGATCATTGACCTCCTCCCCCCGGCTCGGTCAACGCGTTGACCCGGCTCGTCTTTGCAAACGCATTATACTTCAAAGGAAAATGGGACCAAGAATTCGAGCCATCGAGGACGAGAAAGCGAGAATTTTTTTCCTCCTAAACAACAAAGATTCGGTTAAAGTCCATGTTTAGGGCTTAATGGGTTTAGATTAAGCCTTATTAGATTTAATGGGTCATAATGAGCTTAGGGCTTAAATCATACTTATTAAGAACCCAATAAGAACCTGTTTTTAATAGTATCGTATGTGACGGGTGTGATTTTCTTTATCATGAAACAAGGGATCCACTATTGTTATTTTATGAATCGATCATTAACATACACACATGGTGTATTTGTCTTAAAAGCCAAGATTTATATGTTGCCTTCTCTTCTTCAACAAAGGTTACCTTTGTCGAATTATAAGGCGGGAGATAAGGTACAAAAGGGACTGGTCGTATGCATCATCGAGTCCATGAAACTGATGAACGAAATTGGGGTTTTGTTAATTTACAATGAAATACTCAATTTGCAATTTTTTTGCAAACTTTCGCACTATGTACGTATATCGAAGAGATGAACTTAGAATTAATATTTCAATCCCTAATCGTCTTCTTATATTCCGTGACAAAGAATGTTAGAGACAAAATTTAATGTGAAAATTATTTCAACAGAAATTATAAAAAAATGTATTAACTTATTATTTAGCGAATTATTAATTTAGTACATTATCATCGAGTCGGTACTGACAAGTTTATTAAATAATAGAGTATTAATATATCAGGTTTCCACTATGATTGTAACATTGCTTGATATGGGAGAAAATCCAAATTGCTCCCTATGTTTAGTAGCCTAAACTAATGTAGTACTTGATGTTGGCAATTTTAGACTAATTTGATCATCCCTTCGCTATTATCGCCAATTTTAACGTGAATCTCACATGTACCCCACATGTGGTCTTCTTCTTCGTTAAAAGTTCACGATGAGAATCAAATTTGGTTCAAATTGAACTTATTGAGAGTATGATGACTACGATGACGTGTGGAAATACCTACCGACGGTTTAATAGATGTGAGATAATAATAATAGTAGTAATATTATTATTTAAAAAAAATAAATGAAAGTTTAGGGTTTTAAATTCAAATCTTGTATTTAGCTTTGTGAAAAGTGGAATCATACCTTTAATTGACTATTCGATAGAGCGAGCTTTCGGCTCTCTGATTGTTAACTTTTTTCAGTGCTTCTAAGGCGAGGCGAAGAATCTTTAAGCATAAGCAAACTCCACTCGCTTACGATCTACTCTCTTCAGGTTTCGTTTGTGCTGTTTCAATACAGTTACTGTCGAGTGTGATTCCACTGTTAGTTCTACTGTGTTCGATTAACTCCGAGTCGTTGATTACACTACTTCTTCCATTTTCGGTGTCGATTAGTAAAAAAAACTGTAATTTGATGTGAGGTATTAGAATCTGGGGACATTCGAAACGTTCGATTTGCTCTGTTTTATTACGAGCCTAACAATCCGCTGAATTTGGGGCTACTTGAGGTAATCGTGCTTGATTTCACCGTTAGGGCTTCTTAAGATCAACCGTTGTTGGGAATTAATCCTGCGAGTCAATTATTAATTACTGGCAATTCATTAGTTGCGTGCTTGTGTTTTCGATTCCAGGCGATTGATTAGCTGAGGAAGATGAGGAATCTTGTGCAAGCCATGTGGTTGAGGTTCTCTAATTTGATGAGGGTATGATACTTGTGGAGGTGCTTGAGAGTTCCTTACTTGTTCGTTTGCTTCTAACACAGATATTTCCCGCACAGTTCGCCGCCCCACAGACGAATGCATCTCTGAGGGACAAAGCAATAGCGGTGGCGGGAAGAGTAACCGTTGCTGAAGATGGAAAGATTAGGAAAGTTTCTTGCCCCGTGTGCTTAAACGTGCTGCAGTCATCTTCGTCGAACGATGAAGATCTGAGGATGACGTTGGCCGTCCATTTGAGCCTGTGGCATCCCGAGGATGTTAAGCTTCAATGGCAGATAATGCAAGAAAAGGACCGATCGTTGCTTCATTTGCCTTCCCTCTTCATCGGGCTCGGGATTGCTGCTGGGTTCGGTGCCCTCTTGTCTGTTTCTGCCAGAAACCATCGCCATAGAGTGACAAGGTGAAACGGTTTTTTCTTGCGGTGACCGATTTTGAATGATTGTTTTAAGTATGTTCTTACTGGAATGGATTATGACTTTTTCTGGAAACCATGTGCTTTTATCTGCTAAATGAATGAAATTCAGTACATTGAGCCTTTTTTTTTTCGGGCACATGTTCATCGATTTGTCTATTCTTTGGTGCATTATCGATCTGTATAAACCAGATTCAGGCTCAGATATAAGCGATCGAATGGATCTTTTTTTTGCATAAATAAGCAGTAGACTTTGACACTTTGTTTGGTACGCGGGATTACGGGTTGAATGAGACGGAGAACAATATTAGTATATCAAGCAATGATGTGTTACCACTGAGGGTTGTGCAATTACGTCTTTTCGTTTTCTTTTCCACATTGAAATTTTTATGCCTAAAACGGCACATCCTAACGGAAGATCTCGTGGAGCGATCGCCGGTGGTTTGTATGGACGCGCCGCCAAGGGTCATTGGTTTGTTGTGATGTCATGTCTTTGTCGCTAGCTCTTGGTTCACGAAGAAGATTAGGGAACGAATAATATTGACAAACTTGTTAGTATAATTCAAATGTTAAAAAAAGAAGAAAATAAAACTTATTTCTTAAATAGCTGCTTATGTATGTAAAATTAGTATATGTTGGGGAGAGAAGGTAAGTGGTGTTCAAAAGTTAGTTAACCGATCGAAGCCATCTGAAATCGAAGGTTCGGTACAAATTGAATACGGACCAAAATTTTTTGGTTCGGTTTCAAAAATATAAAACTGACAATTCGATTTTTTCGATTAAGTACTTCGGGTAACTCAATAAAAACACTGAATCTTTAATTCCCACTAGTATTTCCTGCATACTCAATAAATATTTAATATTAATTTATATTTTAAGTTATTTTATTATAATATTTAATATATGAAATAATATTTTTGAAAGAATTATTTGTAAGGATGTGATTATAATAAATAAAAAATTGAGGTCTAAATGCATATTAGATAAATTATAAAAAGATTGGTCAAATTAAAATATATTGTAGCAGTTTTTAGGATTTTCTTGCCATTAATATAATAGAATAGATATTAAAATCCCCGCAACCCAATAACCAGGCCCAATAATACATACATGTGATGTATGCGTTTGGGTTTTAGTTCATACAATAATATATCACGTTTTTAATTTATGATTAAACATTATTCTTCATTTCTTCCCCAAATTTCCTTTCAAAACACGGAGCACGGACACAAAGACCTCACTCTCACGGTTCGAAATATCGAGCCTTTCCTTTGATTTTGAAACATTGCCATTCCTCTTGGTAGATCCCGCTTTTTCGTGCAAATAATTCTTGTATAGATTTTCTCGTGGTGATTGCTTCGGTATTTTTTAACATATAACATTTTTTTTATTTATATCATCAGCTACGGATCGAGCCCGTGATGGAACCGACGATTGCTGACACCTCATCGTCGGCTCTGATTAGGTTTCGGCTATGGCGGCCGGCGGCTCAGCGAAACTTGAAGAATCAGTGGTCGAAGCTCGCAGCTCTCCGCCAGGATTGGCGCGCCTCCTCCTCGGCGGGGCGTTCGCACGCCACTTCCATAGTCAACTCATACCTCCGTCAAAAGTATCATCCCTTTTTCCTTTTTCTTTCCTCTTGGAGGGGTTATTTGTCCGAATTTTGTTGATTAATTTTAAAAGTGCAACCTTGATAGTTCTTTGGCTTAATGATTCAGTTTGGATGTAAATTCAGGTCACGATGCATCAATTAAAAAAGTTTTTGTCTAGTTTATTACGATTTCTCTGTGCGTGGATTTTTTTTTTTAAATTTTACGATATTTGCCTGATGAATGTATCCCCCTTTCGGGATTCGAACAGGAATATGGATGCCATGGATTTTGGTGTGTTGAAAGACATGCCCGATATTCGGAACAAAGCTTGTAAGAAACTATTCAAGCAACAGGTGCATCGTTGTTTTTTGTCCTGTAAAAAAGAAGAAATTACTCCTAGTGCTTGAGTTGCTGTGACCATGATATATTGTTTTTTTACGAACAATGATGTGAAGCCTGATTATCGACAAGAGGTGTTATATGGCTAACAATCACGGATTATGAATATGAAAACCTGAAATTTCGAATCTTCAAATATATCAAAAAGGAAAAGTTCTTGTTCGTTTCGCTGATTGAGTGTCCATGCTTTGCTTATGCTCTTCTTTTCTTTCTCATCAGGAGAATCATAAAGATAAACTGTTGTCATCTTACAGAGATATGGTACACATTCTCTATGTCTCATACTTCATCTGTAGAAAGAATATGACGAGGTGTTGATTTAGCTATGCTTGCTACGCAGAGAGACATCTATTCTTCTATGTCTGTCGTATGAACACCATAAAAGTGTTGTCTTTTTTTTTAAATGTAAATTAAGGCTTATTGGCAGTGCCCTTTTGGTTTCCCCAAACATGGATTGCTAAAAACTGTGTTCTCTATGATATGTGATATATAATTTGATGTTTTGATTTCCCGTTGTCAGCCATGTTAAAAAATACAGGAGCAGGTACTTCTTAGAAATTCTTTATTTCATGGCTCACATGGCATCCATTTTTGTGTTGTCGCTCAATTGTTATCCACTTTGTGACAAAAAAAAAAAAAACTGTAATTCAATTACCTGGGATATTCTCCTGCTGTTATATGCCATTTCTGAGCATATGTAACAACAGTCAATGAATCTTCACCGTAACGAAAGCCCATTTGCAGGTGGCAGTTGTGATTAGTTTGGCAAATAAATGTAAATCCATGAGGTGTTACATGAAAAGAGAAAGCAACACTCCATTAGCTCAGTTCTCTTTCTCCGGTGATTTCGAAAGTGATAACGGCGACTGCGGTGGAATCCCAGTTTACACGCACCTCTCGATTTCTTCTTTCGGTATGTTTCCTCTTCTCTGTGGCAATGACCATAAATTTTTGTTCTTTCTCGTATTGAGACTTCAATGACTGTTTTGAGATGATTTCAGAGAAACTAGCGAATGAGATCCTCCAAATGTTCGTCTCAGAACTAAGCACGAAGGTAAGTTCAATTTCAAACTCAATCTGACAATTTTTATTTTTTTTTCTGACTGATTTTTCTGTATCTCTTGCAGCGATTTCTTGTCATGAAATTTCTTTCCCTTTACACCGACAAGTTTGCAAAAGTCCCTCATTTGCAGTGGCCGGAAGAATTTTACAGCGGAGAATTCGACGATCTTCATGTTATTGAGTTATATTCGGAAGAAAATCGCAAACCGCTACATCCATGCCTTAAAAGTGATGGCTTTGGTTCTTCGGCAAAATTTAGTAGAAACCACATGGACAATGATGCTATGGAGGTAATGGATTCAATTAACTTCGACTAAGAAAACATAGGCCAATGAGCTTCCAATGATCCCTAATGTGTCGAATATATGCATATGATTCTCATTACGAAAAGAGAAAAAAAATTCATAGTCCATCGTCGTTCTTGATAAATCTTCGTGTTCCTTAGGTCCACTTGACGACATGGATGGTGGACGCCCACATAGATAACTACAGGTAAAGCTAATTTCATCTCTTTGAGTGTTCGGGTAATAATACGCAACGCCTCAACGGGATTCGTAAATACCCATTTGGTTTGCCAGATCAACCCAGATAATATATATATATACTATGTTTTAATATTGTGTTTGGTTCTTTATTTATAGCCCGGTATTAATAAATGAACCTATTAATAGAGTAGAGGTCCGAGATAAATTAACTGAGTTTATTATAGTTAAATTTTTGATGGTGGTTTTATAACCAAACGCGCTCTTATAGTGCTATTCATCTGTCGAACGGACATTAGATAGATATGAGTTGTGATTATATTATTCAAACTTGTGATGGGAGCGAATGCAAAAATCTAACATGAAAAGCTTCAACTGTTATGCATGTGATTCTTTTTTATTGCAGGGTGGATGAAATATTTGAGGCCGTAGGAGTGGAAATGCGTGTTGATTTTTCTGGTCGATGAGACAGACGCACACAGCGCCTGAGACGAGTTCCATATGATATTTCTATATAGTGTATGCGTGTGTGTGTTTTTTTTCCGTGATTTTTTTTAAAATTCAGGAATTGCAAAAAATCAAATAGGATTAACTTTGTCCAATTAAATAGGATTAACTTGTCCCGTCACCAGAAGTATATCTTTATCATAATTTCATAACTTAGTATTATCATTCAATTAACTATTGTTATAGTGGAATGAACGTACCTAAACCAACATCGTGCGGTGTTGTAGCATCTATTCAATTATATTAATGATGAAGGGTGGCTATAAATTTTACAATTTAGGGTATAAAATATATTTTAATTTGACTCCTTTTTTCATAATTTATTTTGATATGAATTTAGACCTCAATCTTTTATTTATTACAATCACATTCTCGCAAATAATTCTTTTAAAATATTATTTCATCTGTTAAATATTATAAATTAAAAATAATGTATAATATAAATTAATATTTAATATTTATATTTGAGCACACACATTGAGTATGCAAAAAATACTAGTAGTTTTTATGTTGTAAATGACCCATTTTCATCGTCTTTTGAATATTATGCAAATAACGCACTCTAGTTGAGTTATACCTCATAAATGTTCGCTCATTTTATAATTTTTATTATTTCATACCCCAAATTAAGAATTATTCTGTCACTGCTCACTGTACAGTTACACACAAAAAAACAAGCACTCGATGAAAAATAATAACCGAAATTATCTTATTATTAGTTCCATTCATCGATGTTGTATCCAAACCCTATAAGCAAAAACGGCATTGGTACGACATTTCTGGCGGAATGTACGCTACCAAGCCAAACATCACACAACGTTGTAGCATTGTCAATGTTGTAAAATGGCTACACAAGTGATTCGATCTCCTCGTGGAGCAGTTCTTCATCTCCCCAATCCACTTCTTTGTCATTTTTTGAATGTTACGGAAATAACTCGCGCTATACCTCGTAAATGTTCGCTATGAAGCGCAATTCTGAGTTCTATTATTTAACTTTAAATATTTTTTTCATGACTTCTGATACCAAGTTCAATGCCCACTTTACCTAAAAGCTTGTATGATTCCAACACAATGGAAATAAAAAAAAAAAAAAAAAAAAACTTAAAAAAATCATAAAAATGCATGAGGACGTCCCCAATAATATTCAGTTGAGGTCGTCATCTCTGTGTGGGTCCATCTCCTCGGCTTTCTGGGTCAGCGCTTTCAGGCGGTTTCTGAAGGTGGTGTTGCGCTTTGTTTCATTAGCGACGCGCTCGTGTTTGATCTTTTTTCTTGTCATGGTGAGTAATGATCATGTGATTGAAATTATGAGATTTTATTGTGAGACTTTGGTTTTTTAATTGCAGTTTTGGGTATGGTCAACACTAGGGTTTGAAATAATTAGGAATATTTTTTATTGTGCTTTACGAATATTCTATGTTTGATTTTGTAATATCCTTTGTCAGATATTTTTTCTCACATATTGCATCAGTTTTCAATATGCTCTACTTAAATTGTATTTTCTCGTCGAGAGTTATTAAATTTCATTCCTAATAAACTGAAATTAACATCACTTCACGAGAATTACGTACAATATATATATCTTCATCTTGACCTAATGGTTGTAATATTATATCATTGAACTAATACGATTTAAAAAGCTTTTCTCTATTTGGTGGACTGCTATTATTTCATGTTTTGAAAGAATTTAGTTGTGAGCTTATCCAAATCCAAATAGAACCATTTCAAACTGTTCGCATATGAAATATTTTATCAACTTTAAGCGGGTGCACGGTATGATTTTAATTTTTAAATATTCGCAAACATGCGCCATGGCTACAACGAAGCTTTGCGCCATAATACGCCACGCACTTCTAACTACTATGAATCAAACAGCTTATTTTTATAGATATGTTTGTGCAGCATAAGTAATACGATCTCCTCGTGTGGAGTTCTTCATATATATATTCTGTGTTTATTTTTATCTTTTTTTTTTCATACACTACCATGAAATCTCGATTGGGTTTATTTCTTTCCATTTTCTCGCTCAGTGGCTCATCTGGTGAAACGGGGAGAGGTTAATAGTATCTGAAAAAATTTATCGCTCGACTTTCCCGAAACATATTAGCTTTATATTACACATATATTAGTTTTTGTACTTCCTGTTGTATGTGGCTTTTTTCAAAACCCTAGTCTTCTTACACTCACCAAGTTGTATGCACCATGTTATCTGAAAAATCAATCTCATTAGAATGCGTTTAAATTAGCAAAATTTTTCCTTTAATTAGAAAAAGCAAGCATTCTTACGAACACGATAATAAACGCAAAAGCCTCACTCCAAAATATATCTATAAATCTTTTCTTATCCATTCCATTAAAGTTGTTCTTACAATTGACTTAAAACTTTTGATGCAAAAAGGTACAAGTTTTAAACCCTAATGTACGTCTCTATAAGCCAACATCGCGCAAAGTTGTGGCATATTCCGTGTCGTAAAATGGCCATAAAATCGATTCGATCTCCTCGGCGATTTCTTCATCTCCCCGATCCACTTCTTCTTTGTTACTAGCGAAATGCGCTGAGTCCTTCTCCTTCGGTGACCATGAACCATAGCTCTCTGTCGTCGTTGTTGGTGAATCATGATTTTCTTCCATCTTCTTATTACTTATATTATATGCTGTTGGCGTGACCTCGATGCCGACAAATAAATTAATAAAAGCACATGGCTTTTGAAAAGTCAAATGAAGAAGGCTACTGCATTTATTAGGAAGAAGAAAAAGGCTGCTAAGAATTTCGGCTACGGAAGTGCTTGTTTCTTTTTCTTATGTTCACATATCAAATAGATACAGAAGCTCGCCTATAAATAGGTACGATCAGCAGAAGGATAATATACACCACCTCAAGAGATCTTCTTCGGGCATTTTCTTCTCTAACTTATTACTCCTTGTCAGTGTAGCTTCTTTGTATCACGTCCGGTGTACGTGTCTGTAATCACTCCACATAATAAAGAAGTTCTACCCTCCGGCCCGTGGACGTAGGTCATTCTGACCGAACCACGTAAATTATCGTGTTCACTGTCATATTTATTTTCTTCATTTTATTTGTTATCGTCATTTTTCGGGCAACTAAATTATCGGAAATCAAGAATATCCTAACATATGCGTAATATAATATATAGTGAAGTGAATGGCGCAATGTATATATAGAGGGAGAGGGGAAGAGGAGACATTGTAAATTGTAACAAGTGATTGACAGAATCTATTTAACCTTGACCTGTAAATCTAGCAAGATTTATGAATGTTATTAATTAGCGAAAACACTGAAGTCAAACATGTTTCCAGGGTATTACAAATAATTAAATATATATTTGAGTAATTCTGTTTAACATATTAATTAGAAGTCATACCCATATCTTTGGAATACAATCATCACGACAATTTTGATTTGTTTTCAATATTGAATGGGATGTAATTCTTATTTGAGTAATTCTGTGTGACATGTAATATATTAGTCAGAATCATTTATTGTATTGCATTTTAAAACAGATATATCTTATTACATGTGATGTAATGGCCATGCCATTGTATAGTAATTGACTTGCAATAAACTATTAAGAATGGAGAAAATAAATTATTGAAATTTCTTCAAAGAACCGACAGCGACAACCGAGTGACCCTAAACCCTTTTCCGATAATAATTCTAAAATTTAGGAGTGCGCTCGTGTAGATTCGTCGTAGTTGATGTAGTCAGTATTAGAAATACAATCGAGTGACGTGGCAACTAGGCGATAGACACTATTCTTTATTGGGCCAATATTACTATGTATTTGGGCTTCCACGGATGTCATAAGGCCCATTATCACATACCGTGACGACAGGCGTGACACAATCTGTAGAGCTTAAAATCTAAAAAAAAAATAAGAGCCCAAGCGCAGGCCCACTGTGTGTCTCTCTGCTAGCGGAGCACATGATGTCGACCATTGAAAATTGCAAAAATAAAAATGTGATTTTTAAATGGGCACCCATTTGACGTAATTCTCAGTGGGCGGCGAAATGATCTCAGACAACCTACGCCGAGCCTCCTTCCAGGTTAATCATTTCCCCGTTATGATTGGCCCTTGAAGTTGAATAATTACATTTTATGTTATAATTTTCATAGTTTTTATAAATGGGTCTAAAATATTTTTTGTGGGCTTGAGCTGAGAACCTCGTCGATTTCATTCTCAATTTCTCATTTAGGGCAGCCATTGACTATCTATCAAGCATTGGCATGCAAAAGATCCATGACTATGAGGTAACAGTGTGCTATCCCCATTGTGAAATTAATATAATGTAAGGCAATAATTTCAAGACTATTGCAATGCTCCATTATTTTGATCTAACAAGATGTTATTCTTACACTTGGGATCCGTTTTGTTTCTTTCGCGAAGTTCGCTTTTCGTTCTCCGACTTTCTTGTCCGAAACAAGTCCAGTATGTTCACACCAATTTATCATAATAGTCCTTTCATGTAACTTTCTGTCCATTTATAATAAATAGTCCTATCACACTACACAAATTTTAGTTAACGTTATTGGTCAAGGAATTATATTTTCCTTGCCGGAGGAGCCTGAGGCAATAAAAATAGGACGAAAAAATTGCAAAAAAATGATGACTGACAGGGGTCCCTTTTGATATGAATATAAAATGTACTAAGTTGTAAACTAATGTTGGATGAAATGTTGGGTTAACACTGGATCCAACACTAGAGTGCACAGCGGAATATGTAACTTAGTTTCGAAAGCGATAAACACGATATGCGAATTCTGTGCAGCAAGTAAATAATCTTGCTGCGTGCCTCAAGGCGAAATATCCACTAATAGCAATGGATGGCAAAACAACTATCAAAAAGGATAGTAAAAAATAAGCCTAAAAATACTAAAAGCTTGCAAAGATCCTTCGGCTTTTGCAAGAAACTAATCTAGGCTAAAGACAGGCAACCCTCGTAAATCTCTCCTAATAATGATCTCTCAGATATAAGCATAACGGAGAATACGAGATAAGAGTATAGCTCTAAATAACGTTCGAAGTTGTCTCTTCAAGTTATTCCATTTTTCTGCCCTTCGTTGAATATCTTCCTGAGAATATTTATAGTATTCCAGTTTGAACAACAATCCCACAACGTCCACTTGGAAGTTAGTGGTCTTGACTTGGTTGCCTCTTGTGACTTAGTCCTCACTTCTCCTATTTTTAGTAAATTCCTTCCAAGACTTGTTCCTCCTTATTCCTATTATCCTCGTTTAATCTGGTCCGTTCCTGACCTCGATCCGTTGTCCTATAAAACACAAATAACAGCCTTTACACGGATTAAACATGTTTTGGGTATGAAAGATAAAACGGAGTAAGCACACATTTCCTGTCAACAAATGTTGTCCAAAATGTTGCCCTGACATTGTCAATGTTGAGTGCTCAACATCAACAATCTCCCCCTTTTTATCTTTCTTCCCAAAACTAATGCAGAAAAGAAACTCCCCCTGAAGATCAAATCTACTCAACCACGAAAATTAGGAAAGGTGGTTAAAGTAAACAGAAAACAAAATAGTTAATAAACTATTTAAAGTACTAGATGCCATAAGGGGTTTTTTTTTTTTTTTTTTAAACTTTAATCCACAAACAGGCAAAAATCGCATGCAAAACAATAAGACTTAGATCTCTAAGATCTAAAACTGAGGACTTTGACTCGACTCAAATTTTTGATCTTCTTCTCCTTCTCTTGCTCTATCTCCAGCTCCTTTTTCATCCTGTCCGCCATGTCCACTTGGACCTGTTTCAGCTTCAGCTCTTGCCTCAGTCACATCTCTTAATCCCTCTGCCCTTTCTCCCCCTTTTTGGGAAGAAAGTAGGCTCTTCAAAATTTCTCGTTGAGCCACCAAAGCAGCGATGGACTCGTCGAGGCTCTTGATCGCATTTTCAAGGGCTGCCTGAGATGTTGATCCAACATTCTGACCAACATCTTGAGTGATCGGTGCTGAAGTGCGCCAGGGAAGATCTACCACTCTGTCTAGGCCGGCTAGATGGCTCGGTTGTACAGGATAGGGCGTCTTCTGAGAGATTACTTTGTCCCGGCAGTTCGGCTGGAAACCTCCTTGAAGGAGAACTCCATAGATGATCGAGGGATAAGGAAGAATTCCTTTCCTCTCGACTTGTGTTGACAAGTGCTTTAAAATTATCTCACCCCAATTGAGAGGTAGATTGTGACCAAGAGCGTATAGCAAGTGTGCCATACTCTCAGTCACTCTCGTCTCGTTCAAAGTGGGCAAAAAATTACAAATTCCAACCTTGAAAAGTACCGAGTACAAGGAAGTTAAGACACTCCCCGCACAATTTCCTTCCCAAACTCTCATCCTACCCGCCGTAATGAACCTCACAACCTCGTCATTATCAAATTCAGATACCATGTCCACCTCGGGCGTCCCCAAAAATTGATTAATCGCCCGAGAAGACATGTCATAAAGTCTCCCCCTCAAAAAGACCTTCCCATACTTCCTAGAACTAACATTAGCTATAGAAGAGAAAAGATTAGCGTATACCTCCCGGACTACTGAGTCACAGTAAGTCCCCAACATCCTTAGCATTCGGTCGAGGTGTCTTGACTCCAGGAATTCCATCAAGTTATACTTCCTGAAGTTCGAGACATCTACGACTCGCTCCACACGAAATGGTCGCTGGCTTAGTGAGCGCCACACCTCCTTATTTGTTGCCCGGTAAAACTTACGGTTTGGCAAGGGAGCTTCCCAATCAGAATCAGCTGTTAGGTCAACATCTGGGGAAACATCTTGCGCAACATCCAGCGGTTGAGCTGAAGAAGAGGATTCAGTCCGAGTTCTCTTAGAAGGCCTTCTTGCTTCTGCGACTGGTTTTTTTCCTGCTCTCTTCTTGATTTTATTCATCATCGCCTGCAGGGTTTCTTCAGCTTCTTCTCCTTCTTCTTCACCTTCGGGAGGAGGTGAAGCAGATAAGGATTCTTCTACCGAGGAGGGAGTCGGCTCCTTGACGAAGTTTTCGTCATCACTTTCGGAGTCGAGGTGGTCAATTGTTGTGGTGTTGATAATGGAGTCCGAGGATGAGCTTGACAGATCGATGGGATTGTCAGCATTTGAGGTGGGATTCGCAGCGTACCTTATTCTGTTGCTTCGACGCCTCTTCAGAACACGAGGAGCAGACCTAGAATGTGGACTCGGCGCTGGTTCACTGAACGGAAGAGGGCTTCTCTGATTTTGCAGGATTTCCTCTGAATCGGGTCCGTCGTGCCTTGGTCTTCGGCGTTCTCTTCCCTGGTCTCGTTGAAGTTGGTTGTCTGTTCATTCGGGGGCGAAACCGGACCTATATAGGGTACAATCGCCCACATATCTACTGGGTCTTTGATCGCAACAGGGAGAGGATAGATGTTGGCAGCGAATGTTGGATCAACATTGGGTCTGACTGGTGTGTTCGACATATTTATAAACCAGAACTGATTGCTCGAGAATTTCAGAGAACTAGGACTTGAAGGAAATTTGAGTGATAAAGTTGAATATGAACGATAAAGCTTGGCCAATTTATTTATAGATCAGTCCCAACGGTAAAAAATTGCTCAGTCAATGCAAGTAAATAGCGTATGAACAGAAAATAGCCGTTGTCAGAGGGGAAAAATAAAACCATTTGACCGAATTTTGAGGTTTGGAAAAAATGTTGACTCAATCATTACCCTTAATATAGTAAATGAAATACTTAGTCATGCTAAAAAATAGTAGTCAAAAATTAAAAAATTTTCCCAAAAATTTACTAAGTCAAAAATCATTATAGGAATTAGAGATACTCACCGCTCAGGATTATGAGATACTCATAGCAGGCTGTTCTTTCGGGAATTCTAATGCACTTCTTAGAGATAAATAAACTAGACACATGACACTAACAAATGAAAGACTCACTGACACAAAGAATAAACGAAAGCATAAAAATGTAGCATTATCAAAATGACAGTTACACATGTTGTCCCAACATTTGACCCAACATTCTAAATCTGTAATCCCAGACTTTTCTGCTCAATACTGCTTGAACTAGTTCTCTTGATTTTTAACCTTTTTATCTCACTTATGATATTCAGCACAACTCTTATACTTAAAGCATCAAGGATTGGTTTTTCGTCGCATAGAATACATCGTCACCGCGAATGCCGTGTATCTAAGGAAACTTATTACCAAGGACCTATATCTTGCTAAGAGCTTATAAGTTGGCTTATTAACGGATTGGTTTTATGTCGCCAAGTATACATCGTCACCGCGAATGCCGTGTACCTTGGGATCTTAACCAAGAGCCTGTGAGGAATTCGATTTATACCAGAGACTAATCAAGAAATATCAAGTCATTTCAAAGGAAAACAGAAAAGAAAATTAAATCAAACATCATAACAGTAACTATCAATTTCGACTTCTGCTATGTTGACCCAAATGTGGACCAACATTTATGCTGACTGATGTAATCCTATGGATTTCTTAAGGTCCGAAAACCTTTCAGAATCCAATGTTTTTGTAAATATGTCAGCTAGCTGATGTTTCGTGTCTACATGCTCAATGCGTACTATTTCTTTCTCTAACATGTCCCTAAGAAAGTGATGCCTAATATCTATATGCTTAGTTCTCGAATGCTGGATAGGGTTCTTAGATATGTTGATGGCACTAAGGTTATCACAATACATGAGGACAGACTCGCACTCTAACCCATAGGCACACAACATACTATTTAACCATATTAGTTGCGTGCAACAACTTCCCGCAGCAACATATTCGGACTCAGCAGTAGACAGAGACACACAATTTTATTTCTTACTATACCATGCAACCAAATTATTACCTAAAAAGAAACAGCCGCCACTTGTGCTCTTACGATCATCTTCATCTCCTGCCCAATCAGCATCGTTATAGCCTACAAGACTCAAGTTAGTATCTTTCGAGAACCACAATCCAAGGTTATATGAACCACTTATATAACTAAGAATTCGCTTAACCGCATTAAGATGGGACACCTTAGGCTCAGATTGATACCTAGCACATACGCAAACACTATACATAATGTCTGGTCTACTAGCCGAAAGATAAAGCAAACTGCCTATCATAGATCGATATAATGTTGGGTCAACATTTTGTCCAACATTATCTTTACTTACCTTATGTGTGGATCCCATAGGCGTTTTCATTACCTTAGCTGCGTTCAGCCCGAATTTCTTCACGGTATTCTTGGCGTATTTCTCTTGAGACACAAAAATACCTTCATCGGTCTGCTTGATTTGTAACCCTAAGAAAAATGTTAGTTTTCCAATCATGCTCATTTCGAATGTTGAGTTCATAGCCTGCACAAAAAGATCTAACATGGACTGAGAATTAGATCCAAAAACTATATCATCAACATAAACTTGAGCAATCAGAATGTGTGGACTATCTCTTTTAACAAAAAGAGTGTGGTCGGCTTCTCCTCAGACAAAACCAAATTCAAGCAAGAATGCGGTCAACCTACCATACCAAGCTCGAGGAGCTTGCTTTAAACCGTAAAGAGCTTTCTGCAACTTAAAAACATGGTTAGGATAAATCGGATCTTCAAATCCCTTAGGTTGTTCAACATATATTACCTTATCAATATAGCCATTCAAAAATGCACCTTTAACATCCATTTGATATAATGTAATGTTAAGCCAACATGCAATAGCTAATAATAACCTAATGGATTCCAACCTAGCCACGGGAGCAAAAGTCTCATCAAAGTCAATTCCTTCTACTTGAGTGTAACCTTGAGCTACCAATCGTGCTTTATTCCTAACAACCTTACCAAGTTCATCGGATTTATTTTTAAAGATCCACTTTGTACCTATGACATTAATGTCAATCGGACGTGGAACCAAAGTCCAAACTTGGTTTTTCTCAAATTGCACAAGTTCTTCTTGCATTGCATTTATCCAAAAGTTGTCCTTGAGAGCCTCAAGTACATTCTTTGGTTCTATTTCAGACACAAAGCAAGTAAAACGTACCTCAGAGTATGTCAAATTCAAGCAAACGTTCCTTACTATTGACTTGTAATCCTTGCGTGGTTTGATTCGGGTCTTCCTACCATCATTGATATTTCCGATCACTAGGTCTGTAGGATGTGCCTTCTGGATTTTAGCAGGAGGATCTCTACGAACTTCGGGTTGTTCGGCCTCATCAATCTGTTCTGTTGCGGATGTTGGATCTGATGTTGGTTCAGATGTTGGGTCGGATGTTGGCTCAACATCTTCCTCAACATCCTTTTCTGTCTCCTCAACATTCTGAACAACATCTGAGACATCAGCCAGAGGAACAGTTCTGATAAAATCACTAGCATCATCAAAAACAATATTTATGGATTCCTGAACAGATTTCATACGTAAATTGTACACACGATAAGCACGACTGTTTGAGGAATATCCTAAAAAAATGCATTTGTCACTCTTAGAATCAAATTTTGTCAAGTATTCACGGTCATTGAGCATATAACAATAACATCCAAAAACGTGGAAATACTTCACAGTGGGTTTCTTTTCATTCAATAACTCATAAGAGGTTTTCTTCGTACCAATACGGAAAAACACACGGTTAGAAATATGGCATGCAGTATGTAAAGCTTCAGCCCAAAAACGCTTAGATATATTTCTAGATTGCAACATAACCCGAGCCATTTCTTGTAGGGTCCTATTCTTTCTCTCGGCCACCCCATTTTGTTGAGGTGTTTTGGGAGAAGAATACTCATGTAAAATACCCTTCTTACCACAGTATTCATCAAAAAATTGATTTTCAAACTCTCTACCATGATCAGACCTAATCCTTTGAATAGAAGCTTTAAAATTATTCTTGACTAAAGCACAGAATTTTTTGAAAAAATCAAAAGATTCGGATTTTTCCCTAAGAAAGAAAATCCAGGCATATCTCGAATAATCATCAACTAGCACATAAGCATATTTTCAACCTCCTATGCTATCTACTTCCATCGGTCCCATCAAATCCATGTGAACCAATTCAAAACAGTGAGCAGTTTTGAAATGTTGGGCAAGATGTTGGTCAATATTATGACTAACATGTGCCTGCTTACCCTTCAAACATAACTCACAGACGTTCTTACCAAACTCCTTGAGCTTTGGAATCCCTCTTATAGCGTCGTGTTTGATAAGCTGCTCCAAAGTCCTGTAGTTGACGTGGCCTAACTTGAAGTGCCACAGAATTACCTCGTCTACGGCCTTCGAGAGTTGGCATACATCACTTGTATTGGATTTATTACTGACTTGATAGCAATTATCGTCTGATCTTTTACCTGCCATAACTAAAACACGGTCGTCATTAAAAACTTCACAACATTCTTTGTTAAATTTTACCTCAAGGTCGTCGTCGCAGAGTTGACTAATACTAATCAAATTTGCTACGAGACCATCAACATGAAGAACGTTGCTCAGCTTTGGAAAATCGGGCACATTCAATCTGCCCCGACCGAGAACTCTTCCTTTCGCACCACCTCCAAATGTCACTGATCCGCTTTTTAAAGGAATGTAATCAGTTAAAAACTGTTTTGTTCCCGTCATGTGTCGAGAACACCCGCTATCGAAGTACCAAGATCCTGTCACATTAGCTCGCAAAGACGTATAGACTACGAGACATTTATTGACAGATTTCTGGACCCAAACTTTCCTAGGTAAAGAAACAGTATTAGGACGATTGGAACTTAAAGAATTGCTGGCAGATATTTCTCCAGACACCCCTTTCAACACTGATTTCTCAATGTTGGATGAGATGTTGGATGACATTTCGGCCAACATTAATTCCTTCACATGAATCTTTTTATTCAATTTCCAACAGAAAGGCTTAATATGACCAGGTTTCTTACAAAAGGCAAAAATATATGATCTACTAGAAACAGGTAGAGATATACTCTCATTCTCTTCACTCACAACTTGCTCGACATTTTCCTTCACAAAAACGACCTTAGGTTTATCATGCACAGAGGAATTATATCCTAAACCTTGTCTATTAGTGATACCTAAAGAAAGTACCTCTTCAAGGGTAGATCTACCCTTGTTCATTTTTGAAAACGTCTTAGCATCCTCATCAACTTGCTTTTGGAGCTTGACAATTTCCATGTCCTTTCGAGTGAGCCAGACCTCCAGATTGTTCATTCCATCTAGCAAGCTTTTAATCGTCTTCTCATTTCTTTGGTTTTCTTCTGACAGTTTTCTCAGCTCGACTTTGAGTTCCTCATTATTTGACTTCTCTTTCTCGTAAAGCAATTTGACAGCTTCATTGATCTCTACACAAATGTCCGTACCTTATCTGCATCATCAGAACTAGAGTACAAAAAACTGTTTGTGTCATCATAATCGAAAATAATGTGTTTTTTAGAAGTTGAGTCAGATGTTGTCTCAACATCGGTTATCGCTGTGAAGCCTAGTTGCTGATCTTCCTCATCTTCGCAATCTGAGAATGAGTGAATAGACACAGAGGATTTCTTCTGTTCCCTCGGGCTCGGTTCTGCGTCTTCGTCATCGGATAGATCGATCCACATTGCTTTTCCATGCTTGCGGAGTGTGTTGGCACATTCGTTGGCAAAATGACCCCAGCCCTGGCATTCGTAGCATCTTACTGATTCCCAGTTGATGTTCTTCTTCTTTCCATCTGGTCTCTTTTTGAAGAACGGAGGAGCAGAATTTGCTTCTTTAGGACTCGGACCCTTCACGAATGTTGGGCCAACATTTGGACTGACATTATTCTTTTTGTAGAATTTTGCGAATCTTTTTGTCAGCAAAGCCGTATCCTCGTCATAATCAGAGTCATTCTTGGTGTTAACCTTAGATGGTTGACTGACTAGAGCAAGACTTTTTCCGCGAGACGCCTTCTTTTGGCCTTCTAGGTTGATCTCATGGTTCTTCATGATATTCATCAGTGTGTTGAAGTCCATGGTGCTGAGATTGTGTGCTTCTTCCACAGCAGCTACCTTCACATTAAATTTCTCAGTTAATGTACGTAAAGTTTGGAAACTAATACCTTATTTGAGATTGTTTCTCTGAGGCTTGCACATTCGCTTGAGATGGTGAGGATCCTTCCAAAGTAGGTAGTGATGTCCTCGTCTTCCTTCATTCTGAGATTCTCAAATTGATTTGAGAGAAGCCGTAGTTTGGTCTCCCTCACACTTGCGTCGCCTTCGCAATATCTCTGAAGGAGATCCCATGCGTTCTTTGCCGAGTTGCAGTTGAGGATGATCTTGAACATGTACATGTCAACGGTTGTAAAAATGATATTGAGAGCTTTGTCATTGAAGTCGGCCGCGCTTCGTTCGGCCACGGTCCATTCCTCCCTTGGTTTGTCAACAACCTCTCCATCAGCGTCTGGCACAGTTCGAGGAGACGTGTATCCGTTGAGAACAGCATCCCATGCGCGTGTATCGATCGACTTTATGCATTGGCGCACACGAACCTTCCAATATGCATAGTTGGAGCCATCTAAAACTGGAATTTTTGCGGTATTGTTAGTGCTGTAGATATCCATAATAGAAATGAATCGTTGCGCTTAGTAGCGTCAAACGTTGGCTCTGATACCACTTTGACAGGGGTCCCTTTTGATATGGATATAAAATGTACTAAGTTGTAAACTAATGTTGGATGAAATGTTGGGTTAACACTGGATCCAACACTAGAGTGCACAGCGGAATATGTAACTTAGTTTCGAAAGCGATAAACACGAGATGCGAATTCTGTGCAGCAAGTAAATAATCTTGCTGCGTGCCTCAAGGCGAAATATCCACTAATAGGAATGGATGGCAAAACAACTATCAAAAAGGATAGTAAAAAATAAGCCTAAAAATACTAAAAGCTTGCAAAGATCCTTCGGCTTTTGCAAGAAACTAATCTAGGCTAAAGACAGGCAACCCTCGTAAATCTCTCCTAATAATGATCTCTCAGATATAAGCATAATGGAGAATACGAGATAAGAGTATAGCTCTAAATAACGTTCGAAGTTGTCTCTTCAAGTTATTCCATTTTTCTGCCCTTCGTTGAATATCTTCCTGAGAATATTTATAGTATTCCAGTTTGAACAGCAATCCCACAACGTCCACTTGGAAGTTAGTGGTCTTGACTTGGTTGCCTCTTGTGACTTAGTCCTCACTTCTCCTATTTTTAGTAAATTCCTTCCAAGACTTGTTCCTCCTTATTCCTATTATCCTCGTTTAATCTGATCCGTTCCTGACCTCGATCCATGTCCTATAAAACACAAATAACAGCCTTTACACGGATTAAACATGTTTTGGGTATGAAAGATAAAACGGAGTAAGCACACATTTCCTGTCAACAAATGTTGTCCAAAATGTTGCCCTGACATTGTCAATGTTGAGTGCTCAACATCAACAATGACTATTTATGATAAATAAATGGTGTAAACTTACTGAACTAGCCTTGTACATAGACAAGTTGAAGGACGGAAATTGAATTTCCGTCATGTAGGAATGATTTTGGATTTGGACTAGACTGAGGACGAATAAGGAATTGAATTTACGAGTGATTCGAGGATCTTGGTGGTTGTCGTGGTTATGATGCAACACGCTTTATTAATGACAAATCAACGCTTTATTTATTACACCCTACGCGTCGTGTGCAATATAGCTATACATATGCAATAGGAAGGGTAGATCTTGTCAAATGTTGACTAAATAGGTTTGATGTTCGCGATTATTAATTTTTTAATTTAAACAAGATAAAATAAAAATCAATTCCCTCTAAATATGTACTTGTATATTTGTTTACGTATTGTATTATACAATATTATATATATTTAAAGAGATATTAGAAGGAAAATTGAAAATTTCGGATGGGTGAGGCGGAGGCCCACGGTCGTAAAAAAAGCCGACATGGGAAGCAACAAATTAATATTTTTAAAGACACGTCCAAGTTCTAATTTTCCCGTTACGAGTAGGATTTCCATATATATGACTAGTAGATAGATAGTATATATAAATCTAAAAATTGAAAATGGTGGGGAAATACCAAATAGAAAAAAACAAGATTTATTTATTTTTTTAATCGGAAAGGTTGGTGGGGACCACGATCGCAATTTTGAAAAATATTCCGACTCTTTGACCATTTCTTGGAAGAAGGGTAAGTTTCTTCCTACGCGAGAAGTCGCGCACCATTTCGCTTACCAGTTCTCTTTTGACAACGATTTACAGTTTTTTCTTACGCGTTAATTGACGATGGCTCTGAACTGCATAAATCTTGTTCATTTCTCGCTTCTCAAGATTAATTAAGTGTGTCCGGTTTATTTTGGTTGAATTTGTTTGCTTTCGGATAGGTAAATAAAAGTGCGTGTCCGTTAGGCGACCCAATCCCAAATCCATCTACGATCAGCGTCGTCTCCTTTTAGTCATACTTCAAGAATTTGAATTCAGGTGAGTTCTTTAGTCCTTGGGCGATTTTGGGTTTTATGTTGTTTCCAGTTCTTTTATTTACGGGTCGCTTGTTGATTTTTTGCGTATTCTTATTCTTTGTTTGGTGAATAGGAACATTAGTGTTCTCTAGTGATATGCATATACAATTGCTGTTATTTCGTGGATTTTGGTAGTAAAAATGTCTGAATTTTTCTGGTGCCGATTCTGTTTGGTTCTTGCTGTGAATCTATAGATATATTTCCCGTCCCAAATTTTCAACCAAGCAAGAAATATGATTGCAGTTTATTTCTTGATTCGCCTCTTTTCTCACGAAAGGATATAACGATTTGTTTTTGTGTTTGTTCCTAAATCTTTGAAAAGCTACTGTTAGTGATAGTTTATGATTTTCGGTTTATATGTTTCTATGTTATCTTCAGATCAGGGAAGCAAAAAAATGTTTGGCCTAAAGAAATCTCCCGTGCATAAGATCTCCAAAACTTCTTCAACCGACCCTGTTAACAACAAACACAACAACCCTTTCGATTCGGACGACGAATTCGACCCAAAAAAGACCCTTAAGAGCTCTGCAAGATCATCTTCAGAGCCTTCACTCTTCACATCAGATGCGAACACAAATCCCTTTGATGACGTTGGCACTAAAGATTCCACATCATCTCGAAATGTTCTTTCTTCGGCAGACAAAAACAGATACAGAAATGATTTCCGTGACTCTGGAGGACTGGAGAATCAGTCCGTGCAAGAACTCGAAAGCTACGCTGTGTACAAGGCTGAAGAGACCACGACAGCTGTCAACAACTGTCTGAAAATCGCAGAGGACATGAGAGAAGATGCCACCAAAACTTTGGTTACTTTGCACCAACAGGGAGAGCAAATTACAAGGACTCACATGGTTGCTGCTGACATGGACCATGATCTTAGTAGGGTATGTTGAATCAAGTTTTCAACTGATGTGAATTGATCTATTTTCTGAAACAATCACAATACTTGCATTATTGGGTGCAAATCGTTGCTAAATTTGGTACCCTATGATATTTTCTGATCGATTTAGGGCGAGAAGCTTTTGGGGAGCCTTGGAGGCATGTTCTCCAAGACGTGGAAGCCTAAGAAGACTCGTGCAATAACAGGCCCTATGATCACCCGAGGTACCCATAGCTTTTTTTCCCGTTTCATTGCTTGTTCTTTATTAGGTTAATATGTGGCTTGTACAAGATATAGTACAGCGGGTTTTTTATCATCCAATTATTCTAACAACTCGTCTTTGATCTTTGCTCCGATATACTTTGATTGTCCAATAGATGATCCGACATGGAAAAAGGGTAATCATTTGGAGCAAAGGGAAAAGCTAGGGCTCAAAGCTCCATCGAATGAAAGCTCCAAAACACGTACTCCACCTTCCAAACCCACAAATGCACTGGAGCAAGTTGAGGTACACAACGAATCTTGATTCGAACTTATTATCTGTGATTTTAAATACATATTGTAAACTTCATCAGCTACAATAAAAAGATTTCCATTATGAATTTTTATGTTTTAGCTGTTAAATTCAATTGCTTCAATGGTTCGATTGTAAAACCCTCATTTTCTGATTGCTCTATCTCGCTGTTGTTAACAGTACGAAAGGTTTAAGCAAGACGATGCCCTCAGTGACCTGAGTAATATCTTGGGGGATCTGAAGAATATGGCTATAGACATGGGATCCGAAATCGAAAGGTTCTTTATTCGTTCTTTGTATTTATTTTTCGAATTTTCCTTTTCTTGTCTTCGTCTTCAAATCCCGTAACAAGAAAGATGTGAAGTAGTGACCCTTTTCGAAATCTTTTTCAATGCCTGCAAATGCAGGCAGAACAAAGCTTTGGATCACGTTCAAGACGATGTGGACGAGCTCAACTTCAGAGTGAAAGATGCTAATCAACGCACACGACGTCTCCTGGGAAAATAGAGCCTATATATGCTTCGTTTCATGATATGTTATATTGTTTGTAACTTGTGATGATCCCACATTTGTGTTTCTCATTCTTCTCTGCTATTATCCAAATATCTGCAGATTTTCAGGTATTTTGAGGTCCATGTGTGTTCATGTATTAGAAATAATACTTTTATCATCCTTCTATAATTCATGGGCTTAGTTATTTTTTTTAGTCGTACATTTCTGGGAGTGATATTTTTTTAAGGACATCTAACTTAGAGGTGATAATTTTTGGACAATAAATTTCGAAATTGAAGCAATTTGAGAACATCTACACTAAATGTTGAAATTTTAAAAAGTAAATTTTAATATTAAAGCAATTTTTTAGCACTATAGGTTCCAAAAGTCTGGGGTTAATTGTCCTCACAATTTTTTGATTTTGAAATTTACTGTTCTAAAATTACGATCTTTGCTTTAATTTTGAAACTTTATTGTGCTGAAATTGCAATCTTTTAATTTGCTTGTCCCAACGCCTCTATACATGATAAAAAGTAATAATTAACATATTGATATTTTAAATATATGGTAAGAAGAAATCGTACTTGATTGGGTTTCTCGACCCTTTTTAATTACTACAAGTATCTATACCGTAAACTCATCTTAGCATAGTTATTAGGAGAAGTTTAATAAATCGATTACTTGTTAATAGCCAAAGAAAGGCAACATTCGAAGTAGTATATACCTATTCGATCAAGGAGGGGAAGAAGCTACCTGCTGTGTTATTATTCCTTGCTTCTTCTCGATCGAATCAATCAGACAACCTCTGCATGAAACTTTAAAAGCCACCGTGTGTATAAATACTGTTTCTTCGTATGATGTCTTCCACTGTTCACGTGCCTTAAATCAACAATGCGCCACAGATATGTCGTAGACGATGATAGTTTGGTCGCAGCAATTGCAGCTTCTGCGCATGCAATACATTCCATCGAAGAAGACCGTAGCAAATTTAGGGTTTCGAGGACTGATAATAATACTCGAAAACAAGAACCCTTGATTATTAAGCCATCTAACAAAGCAGGTATAATCATAAACATGTTGTTGAAATGTATCCTTATTTTAAGGCTGCTAGGGTTTATTGAGTTATGTAATAATAATAATAATCTTGGGTCATCATCAATGAGGAATATTAAAGACCTCAGCAACCGCGGTTCTTCATTTGCCGACGATCGCCAGAGACAAAGGGCACGGAGCAGCAGGGATTCATACGACAAAGCAGATGCTTGGGAAAGGGCTCAGATTGCGAATATACGAAAAAGGTAATCAATTTTTCTCCCATCTTCATCAGTTTTCTTGAAGAAGAACAGTTCAAGAATTTTATCTATCTACAATTGCTGTTAAAAATCTCAGGTACGAGAAGATGTACTCCGATATTAAAGCTTGGGAAAACGAGAGAAGATCGAGAGAGAAACGTAACATGGAAAAGAAAAAGGTGTAATAATAAAATTTCCTCTTACACAAACATAGATATATAGTTTTATTGCTTTCTAACTGGCAGAGAATTATGACATATATACATATATATATATATATATATATGCTTGTTTGTTCATGTTCAACAGATAGAACTGGAGATGAGGATGTCAAGAAACGTTAAACATTACCAAAGCAAGCTAACGAGGATCGATCACATAGCTTCGGGAGCAAGAAAACAAGTTGCAGAGAAGCAAAGATACGAAGAATCTCGGGCAAGAGAGAAAGCGAACAAGATGAGATCAACGGGGAAAACCCCGGTTGCCTCCAGCTGTTTCTGCTTTTAATTAACAGTCGTCTAATGTAATAACACATCAGGAGAAACATCATTCATATGTATACAACTTCAAAAACGTCATTGATCGGACTAGGAACATATAATTTAGCTAATTAAGAGAGTGCAAATATTACTATATTTACTGCAATGTCAAGGATAAAACCGTAAAATAAATCTTGATTTATGACATCTTCGATCCTTAATTAATCCAGTTAAATCAAATATAATTCCGTAATTTTACACAAGTGCTTGTGTGTGATTTTAAGGGATCTTTGTTGTACACGTGTAACATATAAACTAAGTAAACGGTAGACCACAAAAATATGTCTCCAACATCCCCCAACATTATTTTGTTTTTGACTACCGTTATTTTTTTTTCCTTGATAATTCGAATATTATTCTTCAGCATTTTCTTGTTGCGCGGCCAGAGAGAGGGGGACGTATGTTAATTTCCCGGCCAATCCTATTATCGTCGCAACTTGGCCGGAAAGAAAAAGACGACACCTCCTAAAAGACTCTTCCCAAGCTCCTTATTACATCTGCTCGTTGCATAATAATTTACAGATTTGTCTACGGTACGCTTTTCTTCAACGATTATCATGTGCTTTTATATAATCAAGAAAAGTATATATATTACGTCGTCAACGCCCCCCTAGGCCCTAATTAGTCTCGCAATATAAAACCGAATTATATGGCGCGATGAATTCCCCCGATTTCGTACATTATTTATATATGGGGTGTAATGTTATGGTGCTCAGGTTCTCATTTTGTGTTTTTGTTTTTATGGCTATATGTTCTAAGTAATATATAACTATGGGCTTTTTCTTTTTTTATCGCGGCATTCTCCCTTATATCATAGTCGAATAATTCTCTTGCAGCAATGGAATCATCGAATTCACCGGATCATGCTCGTGAATTGATCATCAAACCTCCTTCACCTGTTAATAATAAATCATTCAAGTGCAATAATGATAATAATATCCTCCAAAAACATGACAAAACTACGTCAAGTCCTTCATCTAGCCGTTCGTCTTCCTCCGATTCACATCCATTCGACGAAGACGATAACCGCTCATCCACTTCATCATCGAGCTCTTCGTCTTCTTCATCATCATCATCATCATCACCCGATAATAAAAAAACCCTAACTCCTCCGATCACAAAGCCACCTCCGAGCCAAGCCATGGAGACCCCTCCCAATGAAACAAACCCTAACCCTAACCCTAATATTCAACCCTATCGAATCCCACCTCACGTCTTCGAAAGAAATCCCTCGTCCACAGCACCGGTAAATTGGAGTGTAGCGTCTAACGAGTCCCTGTTCAGCATCCCGGGAAACTACGAATCGTTTTGGAAATATTCCCGAGAAGAATTCAGCACCGAGAGAAGTACCACTCCTTATACGTCGAATAATATTCCATCTTCGAGCCAAATGTTCTGTTATAGTGAGGACACGAGCAACAACAACACGGGAAGCAAGGAGCAAGTGGTAATAGCGGAGGCCACCATGAAGGAGGTGATTCAAGAAAACGAAGTCCACGGCTCTCGGAGACCGAATAACAAGCCTCGTCGTTCCCACGGGAGTGACGCGAGCAATAAATCTTTTGCATTCTCCATGTAAGTCTGTGAATTCTTATCAAAATTAGCCTCTTACATTTTAAGTTAAAATTACATATTACAATATATATATATATATATATATGTATATATCAGAATGACGGGAGATAGTGAAAGGGGGAGATCACCGAGCTCGGTAAGGTCACACACCGAGCAGCAGATGGGATGTGAAAATCATGACCCGAAAGCATTAGAATGTCCTAAAACGAGTCCCTCGGAAGGAAATAGTACTAACAAGAACGTTACTTATTATTATAACGTTGTGTACAAATGGTTTTCGTGTTTCAGTAGTTGCAAGTTGTGTTGATATATACGCGATGTATACGAAATTCAACACGGTGAGGATATCGTAGAATCGAAGCTTTTTTTAGATATCGAAGCAACCCGGGATGCGTTGTAATGTAGTTAGGTTTTCATGTATTTAGAAGGATTATTTACAGTTTACACCATTTTTAAACTGGTGAAACTGATAGTGTGTGCTTTATTATTATCATTAGCTTCAAATGCTTATTTGCGCGGCGAATCTATCGAATGTACGTATAATAAATAAATAAATAAAGCCCTTGATGATTGGTGATAAGTGTCTGTTTTTCTTGGACATCATAGTAAGGATTCTTTCCCTTGTTTACCTACAAGGGAAAAAAGTTCCAACTTTGGTTCTCAGATATGTAATATTTCCAACAAGCTACGAGGTTTATGAACAATGTAACTTCAAGAAATGATATTTTTTTTTTCCAGAACGGCAACAATGGCTTAATAAGACATACAGACAATAAGTTGCCATCATGTCACACCCTCACACACACAGTAGTTTATGTGGTCAGAAAATCAGAAATCTTCCAATGGTTGTCCACAAATGGGCCCCCTAAGTATGCTCGTAAAAAATTATCATTCTTGGCAATAAAAACAACAGTTAATGACTGAAGGACAAGAAGCAAGCAAGCATATGAGACTGCAATAGATTTGCAGCCACGTCATCTCTACTTGTTGCTTCAACGACCGCATTTTTAATAACCATCGAGCTCATTACTATGCATATGCATCACAGCAAAGACGAAGAAACTCTCCAGAAGAAAGAAAGAAAGAAAAAATGGATCTTGGATATAAAATGCCAAAAAGACAGGACAAATGAAGACAAGCCCACAAGTGCTAGAATCATTTTTTAGTTGTTCAATGAAAGAATTATAGTAATGGTATGTCTCTGAGTCTATGGCATGGTCCATGATGTACGTAAGTCGTAATCGAAGTTGGCACTAACCATTCAAAACGATATTTATATTTTTTATTATTGATAATGAACTTCTCCCATAATTTCCATGAGGAATTGCTCTAAAGATGTCTGTCATTGGACATGATTTTCTTCTGGGATTATATATGGGAGTCAGAGATCCCTACTATCGTTGTCAGAACGATAATAAAGTCAACATTTCTACACACACACACACACATATATATATACATATATATAATATCACTTGTTAGATATAGATGTATGAGTAGAAATCAAGAATACCAAAATGGGATTATAGAAGCATACCAACAATCCGAAACGTAGAGTTCACTTTACATGAAAGTATTGACTTCTTAGGCGTATATATTACTTGTACTACCTGCTTAAACTTAAATAGTCCCAAAGCCATTCAATAAATAGTTCCTCCTTAGAAGCCATTAGGATTTTGCCTTACAACGCGGTGTGCAAAAAGGGCAGAAGAACTTCAACATCTCCAAAACGTTTACAAGTACCCGTAAATCATCCATCTTCAAGTGATCCACAAATTCATTTTTCTCTTCTTCTACGCATTCACGTACTTGTCAACATAACCCTGAGGGAGAAAGTTGGAAAAGATCGTTAATTTGTCATTTGACTCTCAAAATTTGCTTAAAAGTGATAGTGAACCTAATTCTCTTTCAGTTTTCGTAGGAACATTAAACTCGAAGGACACAAAAGTTGAGCATATACGAAGATTTATATAAATTCTCGTGTAAAAAGGCAATGCATACGTACCATGACGAGCTTTGTCAGCTTCCCCCTAGACGAATCGATGTACCGGTTTATATTCGACTGTGATTTTGGCACGTGTCGCCCTTTCATAGCACCAGAAACCTTATCAACGGTCTTCTTCACAATGGTCTTAAAAGCTTCCTTGCTCATATTACCTTGCCTCCACGAAGGCTTTAGGATTTCCTTCACAAAAGCAGCTATGGAGTTCTTGAAAAGCTTCGTGGGTTTCGAATCTCTTCCCTTCTTTGACTTTACCTGATTAATCTCGATTTCCCTATCATTGTTGTCAGTTTCATCTTTAGGAACACTGTGGCTCTCACTCACCACCGCGCCTAATTCTGCATCCGCCGTCTCTCCAAATTCTTCCTTCAACAAGGAATCCTCAACTGATGGAGCGATTCCCCTTTCTTGTTCGATACTGTCCATTTTTAGCATCTCACGAGATCCATCGAATCTCTGTATACTTTCACAATCACCAGTTGCTTCGTATCGATCATGATTGGCTTTAATGAATGAATTCGAAGCCGGTTCAATGCTATCAAAGAAGGGATCATACTCATCACTGATTGCCCTCGGTAAATCAGCCGGGGCAGAAGAACCTGTTAACAAAATCACGTTCTCTGAGGCACCTCCGCTTCTGACATCACAAGCATCACCGTATTTAGTAGTCAGCTGCGTAGCATTTTCCTGGATCGAAGAACTCGAAATGAAATTGGAGCTCACCGGCTGATAAAGAAAATGAGTTGAAGTTCTAGAGCCATCGAGGGCAGGCATGTAAGAAGTAGGTTGATTCGTTTCTTCAACAGTCAGAGGAGAACTCAACTTCCCATTATAGGAGGGATTCGTAGAAGGATTAACAACACTTTGCCTTGCATATCCAATCAAAAGATCTCTTGTGGCAAGGGGATCGCTCTGCTGACTCGATAGATCGTTCATATGCATGTTCCTTGGTATTGTAACCTCCGTGTTCTTGCTCTCTGGCACTTGATTGCGCTCCGATGCTGCAGCGTATGGCGGATACTGACCCGTCTGAGATCTATACTGCAAATCAGTTGGAGGTAAACCATTCCAAAGCAGTGAAGAATGTTGCATACCCTGTGAAGGGGTTGTTTTTACAGGAATAGGAGGCTGAGTAATTGCTGGCGGTGGTGGTGGTGGGGGAAGCAAAGAGGTTGATGAAGTGTTTGATGGCCCGGTATAATTAGACTGATGATAAGATAGGGGCACCTGATATGAATAGTTCTGAGGATTCCCGTGGAAGTGCATATCAGGTGACATTGTATCATATTCTATTTTCGGTGGTGGCACAGAGGGAGTAGTGTTCACTGCCTGTGAAGCTGTGGGGAACAGAGAAGGAAAATGGGATACATGATCAGCAGATGAAGACTCAGCCACTTGCTGTGGTAACTTGGTGTACTGTAGCGGATATCCTCGAACCGATGAATTTTCAATTTCTTCCAATGGCATACTGTAATCTGAATAAACTGAGTCCTTATTAGCTACTACACTTGATTTATCAGGAGACCTTTTTGTCGATTCAACAGAAGGATCTTTTATTTCCTTTGGAACTCTTTCCCTTCTATCCTTCGCTTCTTTTTCTGGTACCACTTTACCTCGTGAAGTAGGCGACAAATCCCGATAATTTTGTCTGTAACTTTCGTATCTTGACCTCTCACTCTTATCAGGCTCGTGGTGTGAATACCGACAAGTAGCACCTCGATAGCACTTACCTCGTTGAAAGTCAAAGCATTGTTTGAGCTGGTTTCTTTCATGCCTCAATTTCTCACCAGCTAAATCATTGCCGCGTCTATAAAGAGGAGACCTGCTTCGACTCGTGCGTCGTTTTGGAGAAAAGCTGACACAAAATAAGTACACGGTCATAACCAAATTCGCAGTCAAACGTGATATATTTTACCTGAAAAAATATAGTAACAGAGAAAGTAAGATGTAGGCATTGAACCTGCGAGATCGGCCCCGTCTCTCTTTTCTCTTCCTTGGGCTTCTCCTATTATAAGGTGACACACTTCTGCTTCGACTTCGACTCCTTTTTCTGTTGTCTCTTCTTGAATGCCTGCGATTATAACGCGGTGAATCACTCGAATCACTGTGAGTGTCACCATCTCTGACCAATCTTCCGAACTCGTCCAACTTCATCTTCGGCGAACCATTTTTTTCATCGGTCTTGAGAGCATCGGAATCAGCAGTTGAAGTATTTTTTGGTTGAAGAGCCACAGCGTCACTAAAATGGAGAGATTCTGAGTTATCTGTCTCCAAATGCACTTTTTGGGGGGCAGTAACATCAGAATTTGACTGCATATTGAAACCTGTCACACACGATCACAGGCCAACGTGTCACAAGAGCGTTAGGCTATGTTTGGTTTGTGGAAATTAGTAGGGAAAGGAAAATGAAATGGAAAAGGAAAACTAGTTTTTATGTTTGGTTGGGTTAAGAAAATATATAAGGAAAAGAAAAGAAGAAAATCTAGTTAAGTCTATACTTAAAACCAAAGAAACACTTGTGAAAAACATTTTCTCTCCGACTCTTTTCCACACTACTTTCTTCGTTCCAAACACAGCCTTAGTGGCAATCACCACAGATATCGCAGAGTCGAGATGTACCTCTATCGGGCTTCTCGAATGGGACAGTTTCGGAGAAACGTGGATTTTCGTCTTCAGTAAATCCAGGAAGTTTATCTCTTACTTGTTCCGAAGAGTGTGCAACATCTCGACATGTTGAAGCACATGTAGCATCCACATTTGTACCCATTCTATTATGATTCTCCCCATCAGGATGAGTTATATCATCTATGAACAGCACAGAAACATAAAAACATACATAAGAGATAATTTATAAAGTAGGTAAAAAAGCATAGAGACTAAGATCAGTCAAGCTCATGTTCGTGGCAGCCACCGATAACCCACAATACCACATGCAGGAAAACTTATGAGATGATAAATTGCATGATAAGAACTTACAGATATGATTGGTTAGACGTGAGCTTGCAAGAAGGGACGAAAAGAAGCTATGTATGTCAAAATTAAAACCGGACAACTGTGACGCAGATAAATGACATTCTCAAACATGATATTGCATTACATTTTACCTTCCATATCATCACATTTTAACATCAACAAATTTTACCTTCCATATCAATGTCTGAATCAGCAGGTGAATGAGACACAAAATCATTCTCCGCATCCCTCGCTCCATTCTTCTCAGCAAGTTGACTCAGAACATCGATTTGAGTTACGGTCCTGTCTCCTAGAGCCTTCACAGATGACACGTCTTCCAACACAGATACACCAGCACCTGAAGAATCCAATCTCAAACCCTGGTTTCCACTGTTGTCTATCAAAAGACTATTTGATGGTGGCGGTGGAGGCGGTGGGCGTGGTGGTGGAGGTGGCAATGAGACCATAGGAGGCATAGAGGGACACTGTTGCATCGGTGGAAAAAATGATCCAATTGTATTCGAACTCAACGCCCCAGAATTGGACGAGGGAGGTCGAATTGAGGGCTGTAAAGGCTGAGATTGTGTCACATGCCTTTGTGAAGGATATGCACCCGATGCAGGTATTGGAGCCAACGGAAGAGATTGATGTACATTTTGACTCCAAGGCATAGTTTGTCTATCAGAAGTCGGATAGGAATGTGATACTTGTGAGCTTACATGAACTTGTGGAGCCCTTGGATGAGCCGAAAAAGGCTGAGGTGGGCCTCGATAAGGAGCATTCAGTGGAACATGAGGCAAAGGGTGAAATGATTGATTCACCGGCTGGGGGAGCTGTGGTGGTGGGGGTGGCTTTGGATAAAAACTGCGGTTTTGTCCTTGAGTGTGGTGATTTCCTTGATTGTCCATCTCGAAAACAAAATTAGGCAATCAACATAACGAGCGAAAATCGATACAATTTGCTGCAGCAACCACAGATTCTAATCCTGCTTTATCGATGGCTTCATGCAGCTTCTTCTCAAACCTGATGCTCTAGCATCCATTGGAAGGGAATAAAAACACAGCAATTGTAGCTTCTGCGAACATGAACAAACAAGAATCAGCCGATGTCACGCGCACACAGTCAGATAATTTAGCTACCTATCAAAAATTACTACAATCCATTACAATCGATAAACCATTCATCCACAAACATCAAACTCAATAAAAATCCATCTTTTCCACATAATGGGAATAACAAAATTTGGGAAAGTTTAACCACAGAAAGGTTTTAAAAGGTAAAAGTGAATGGAAATACTCTAGCTGAAGCTGTAGAACCTCGAATCGAACGGTATTACGTTCGGATTTGAAGGGAATATAAAAACCCTAGAGCAATTCGACTTGCCGAGAGAGTGAGTGACGCATCTTACAGATTTTGAGCTCGCTGCTTCGTTTCTTTACTTTTTTATTACGGATTTGATCCTCCGCCTTCTACTATCTATTTTATTTTCCCCAAAACTATTCATATGTACTGAACCAGTCCTAAATTTTGTTCGAGGAACGTAAATCGATGCAATTATTACTTAATTACACTCTTGCCCAAACGCCGAAGAACACCGTCTCCAAAACCCCAAAAACCTACACACACACACGCGCGCGCACACAGTGATCGAAAATGCGAAAGCTCACCACCACCATCCTAAATCCATCCAAGCTGCGGAGGTTCTTCCTTTGCAATCGCCGCTTCTCCGCCGCTCCAAATGTTTCTCCGTCCCCGTCGTATCCTCTGCCGCTCCGTCACCCCCATCCGACCTTCTCCGGCAGCCAATTTCAGCCACGTGCCTTCAGGTATCTTTCTCTCACGCCATTCTCATCTTCTCCCACAAATCAAGACCCGCAAAAAGTGAATCAGGAGGAGGAATCTACAGTTGAGCTACTCTCCGCGGAGATCCTCAAAAATCCAGACGAAGAACCCCTCCCGTTGCCCCAACGACTCGACCTCTCGTTCTCCCACATCACCCTCACGCACGCGCTCGTCCAATCCGTGTTGAACACATCCCCCGACGCCGGCCGTACGGTCCTCGATTTCCTCAAATGGACCAAATCGAGGCCAAATTTTCAGCCGAGCGACGAATTCTACTCCCACTTCGTCCATTACTTCGGGAGAAGGAAAGATTTCAAGGCCATCCACGAAATCCTAGTGGATGCCTGCGGCGTTTCTGGGGTTAAATGCTTCGAGGGCTTCGTGGATAGGTTAATCCGCGCGGGTAGGCCCACGCAGGCCGTCGGATTATTCGGTAAAATGGAGAAGGATTACGGGTTTCCGAGAAACGCAGATTCTTTGAAGCTCATCGTCTCCGGGCTCTGCAGTCGTGGCTACGCGAGCTATGCTGAAAACATGGTGAAGAGCTTAGCCACCGAGTTCTTCCCCGACGAGCACGTGTGTGATGCCCTGGTGAGGGGCTGGTGCATCGATGGAAAGCTCGATGAGGTTCACAGATTAATCGGGGAGATGAATCGTGGAGGATTCGAAATAAGCACCTCCTCTTACAACTCGATCTTAGACTGTGTTTGCAGGCTTTGCAGGGAGAAAGATCCCTTTAAGCTTCAAGAAGAGGCTGAGAACGTATTGCTTGAGATGGAGAGGAAAGGGGTACCCCGCGACGTGGAGACCTTCAACGTGTTGATAACCAACCTGTGTAAGATCAGAAAGACCGAGGATGCAATGAAACTGTTCCTAAGAATGGGAGAATGGGGATGTTTCCCTAACGAATCCACATTTCTTGCCCTAATCAAGAGCCTGTATCAGGCAGCTCGGGTTGGTGAAGGCGACGAAATGATCGATAGGATGAAATCTGCGGGATACGAAGGTGCACTAAACAAGAAAACTTACTACGAATTTCTTACGATGCTTTGCGGGATCGAGAGGATCGATCACGCAATGAGGGTTTTCGAGATGATGAAGGAGGACGGGTGCGAACCGGGGATTAAGACTTACGAGCTGCTGATGGGGAAATTGTGTGCTCATGGACGGGTGGAGAAGGCTAATGGGCTCTTCAAGGAGGCCCAAGATTTGGGCTTGCCCGTTGAGAGGAAGGCTTATGAGGTGAACCCTAGGTTTGCGAAGAAGAAGGAGGAGAAAGGTGTTGCTGTGAAGAAGAGGGAGACTCTTCCGGAGAAAATGGCGAGGAAGAGGAGGCGTCTGAAGAAGATTCGGTTGAGCTTCGTGAAGAAGCCGAAGCGGGGGATGCGTAGGGCATGAGTGAGTTCGAGATGAGAAACTGATGCTTTGTTTTCTGTTTGCTTGCTGTGTTTTTTTTTGGTGACGTTTGCTTGATGATGTTGGAGCTGTGAATTGTTCCAATTTTTTTTGCAGTGTGTTTTTTTCTTGAATGAAATCTAATACGTTGGATCAAACTTGCTGAGTAGTTTAGATGATATTTTGACATTATCTCGTCACGAAGAGGAAGGCATTTTGTTTAATAATGTGGTTGGTGTTTGAAATGGCTTACATGCTCTAAATGTTTGATGTTTTCTCGCGTTACGTTTGTGTTATTTATTTACCTCTTGTGGGAGAGTTGTTTTCCCTCTAAATAATCATATAGGCAATGAGATTAGTCACGCTGAAAGTCCTGAGCTGAAAGTCATTATTGTTTGTTTCATAGCAAAACAAAAAAGGTAAGAATTCACTTCTTTTGGATAGTAGGGTCTAGGGACTAACTACACAAAAAAGATATATATTTCTATTTTACAAGGATATGATGTGAAATAAATAATAGTTGAAAATGTTTTTCATAATCAAATTCGAAACTAAATATTTCACATATAAAAAGTCTTGTGCCTTCTTCTGACGTGGCCAAGCGCTATTTACACCTCATGAAACGGATGAGGGGGATAAGCGGGAATTAGCCAGCCAAACAGATCCCATTTCTCTTTCGGACACGCGGCAAACGGAAAACCCCTTCTCGGCTGAGAAGAAGCAGAGTGGATACGCAGAGGTAAAATTACCACTCTCCTTGGATGATTCTTAGCTGGAAAATGCTTACTGCTGTAGCTGACGATGCATTGATTCTTTTTTCTTTTCCTTTTTTCAGTTGTGGATAAGATAATGGCGTCAGTGCTTATTACACCGTCGTCGTGCTTTCCCAGTGCATCATCTCAGGTCGTAATCCGATGCCCTAATTTTGCGCTTGAGAGTTTGGGAAATGAATGTTTTACGAGGTTTTCCTTTATTTTTTCAATTTAATCTATCAGGTGGGTCTGAATCTGAATAGGCAAGTTCAATTTCGAAGAGGCGTTTCCAGTGTTGTTAGATCCGAGCTTGTCCCCTCTACTTCGGATTCTTCAAGCACAGGTTATCATTATATTTCGCTTTTGGTCTCAAGCAACTTTGTCCTAAACTTTGGGAAATGATGCAAATCTTGTTAAGCTTCAATCATGTCTGAAGCTATTTTGGGTAAAATACATTAAATCCGACAGGTAATGTTGGACGAGGAAGTCATAATTCTACAGGATAAAACATGTTGGACGAGGAAGTCATAGAAGAATGCTCTTATCATTTCATTTTCATTGAGAGTTAATATTGTTAAAATCACATTACGACGTAACATATGCATACTTGTTCAAGTTATTACATATTGTATAGGGCGCCGGGAACTTATTGCCTTGGGTGCAACGATTGCTCCGGTATTGGTTCTCTCTCATCAAAACACAGCTGCTTGTAAGTCATTTAAAATGTAAAAAAATTGAAGACTTTTGCTTTGCTGAGTCATAGTTTCCCGTTTCTAATTTAATTGAGTAAAAAAACCGTTTTTCACTCAGTCGCTGCAGAAACAAAGAAGGGATTTTTACCTGCCATGGATAAGAAGGATGGCTACTCTTTTCTGTATCCGTTCGGTTGGCAGGTGCTTTTTTCTGTTATCATTGGTGTTATGTAGTTTAATTTTTACATTGTTTTTTTTTTCTTTTCGAGCTTCATACATAATTTTCTACATATTTCTTGATTTCCCAGGAAGTAGTAGTTGAAGGGCAAGACAAGGTCTTCAAAGATGTAATCGAACCTCTGGAGAGCGTCAGCGTGAACCTGATTCCCACTGGTAAACAAGATATTCGTGACTTGGGCCCTCCTCAAGAGGTCGGTAATAAACACTCCATGTGGCCCCCACCCGAATATCTTGACATGTTTATGTAATAAACTCGGTCCTTCTTGTCCTTTTTCTTGTATGTCTCATTCTTGCAATTTGATGGTAACATAGGTTGCTGAAGCATTAATAAAGAAGGTATTGGCCTCACCGTCCCAGAAAACAAAGCTCATCGAGGCGACAGAGGTAAAGTTCGAAGCTACTCTACGAATGTATTTTATGCATAATGTAGTAAATCAAATCTTAGCTTATGTTTGGGTGTTTGTAATAAAAGCGTGACGTGGATGGCAAATCATATTACACGATCGAGTTCATCGCACAAGCTCCTAACTACACCCGCCATGCCCTCAGTACTCTCTGCATAGGCAACGGTATGAAAAACGCTCTCTTCTTCAACTTACGCAATCGTGCCGTTGATTTTCTTTTATTATTTTGTTTTTGCTGTTCTTTTGCAGGAAAGTTTTACACTTTAACAACGGGAGCGAATGAGAGGAGATGGGGGAAGATGAAAGATAGGCTTAAAACTGTGGTCGATTCTTTCCAAATCTTCAATGTTACATAGGACTTGTTTTGCTCGAGTTTTCATTGTCTTAAAGCTCTACTTTCGTGCGTGATCCAACACTAAACGCCATTTTTTTTTCTAAATCTATGTAGACATGAGCAATTGTTCCTTGTATATGAGCTCTGTATGTGTCCGAGAGGTTCTATTCTATATAGATTTTACGAAATTCTTGTTTTGAATAATTGTATGAAGTTCCTTTGCTTGGTGTTTGATGTTGAGTAATTTACATGTAAGAACTAAGCTACGATGTTGATTCAGTGCAGCATCAGTGCAACAGTATTTATTTAGCGGTAATATGGTTAAATAAATAATAAATTGTCAAAAAATAAAGTGAAACTTACACTTAAATACCAATTAGAAAACGTTAATTCGGTCTATTCAGAATTTTTTTATATGTAGGTACATATTAGAATAAAGTTTTTACACATAGGTACTCATTCGTGTACAATATATAAGACATTTTGGTATCATAAAGAAACGTAGTGTGGTACATAATAGAGTAAAAAAAGATACATACTAAAGCAAACAAAAGGTACATCATATAAGGACCTTAGGTACCATAATAAACGCATTTTGGTACCATACAAACGTGTGATGTGGTACATAATATATATACATAAGATATGTAAAGGTGTGAAAAAAGTTACTATCGGCCAAATTGGTATCTATGTGTAAAAATATTTTCCTACTAGGTACCTGTATGTAAAATTTACCTGACAGAGGACTGAAATGATATTGTTTTATACAAAGATGTATTTTTTTGTAGTTTTACCAAAAAATAAATAAATAAATAAACTCGACCAAGCGTAACGGACCTATGAATCTGTAATTCACTCAACAGTAGCTGTGAGCACGTCAGAGAGTATATACAGATGCAAATCGCAAGCGTTGAATAATAAAAAAACAACCAAGCGAAGCGAAGGATTCTGATTACTGACGCGATTTTTCCCCCGGACATATGGATTTCTGGCAACGAGCTCGCACATTCGCCGAAGAAGCTGCGAAGAAATCTCAGGAGCTGACTCAGAACATCGCTTCGAAATCTCAGGAGCTGACTCAGAACATCGCTTCGAGATCTCAGGAGCTGTCTCAGAACATTGCTTCGACCAACCTCTCCGACGTCGTTTCGGAGGCGTCGAAGAGATCGAAGGAGCTGGCGGAGAAATCGAAGGAGCTCGCGGCCGAGGCTCTCAAGCGCGCCGATCGATTGACGGCTCAGATTAAGTCGAATGCCTCCGTTGACTCGCCGGGCGACGATGATCTGGAGAAGTACGGGGTTACGGATGAGCTCAGGGAGTTTGTGAAGGGGATTACGCCCAATACTTTCCAGGATTTCCCGATTGAAGGTATTGTGCGCCGGTGGACTGATGTACTGCTGTTTTATGTCTTAACGTTTGATTGAAATTGTTGGTATTGATGGTCTGATGAATACGAGCATGACGCTATTTTAAATGCACCTCCTTCTGTTTCTATTGTTTTGAATTCTTACACTTTCTGTCGTTCATCAAGTGCCAAATTGCATCATATGATGGGGATATCGGGTACGAGACGGGCTCCATTGCAGTGCAGTAGATGAAGTTGTTTTCCTAGAACTAATCTTGTGATTTTACGGTCCTTAATCTGTAATTTGTTTGGTTTCCCTTGACTCTTGAGAAGCTAGTGAACTTCTCAATATGAGACTCTGTTTTCCGTGACTGTTAAGGAGGGTTTCTACGGCCTTGTCTTTTCTATTTTCGGGTTGTGTGCTGTTAATAAATATTTCTGTTATCCGACGTGGAATTACTCTTGTGCAGATGACTCGGATATGTCCGTTATTCCTACCGTTGCAAACGTTCGTAAGGATCTCACCGAATGGCAAGAAAAGCATGCTAAGCTTGTTCTCTTGACAGTCCAGGTAAAAATCAAACTTGATGCAGGTTTACTTGTGCTAAGAAATAAAAACTAATGACTGAGTTGATCCTGAATCACTCCACTATCTGTTTAGGAAATCTCGAAGCTAAGGTATCAGCTTTGTCCAAAAGTGATGAAGGAGAGGAAGTTTTGGAGGATTTATTTTATTCTCGTAAACACTCATGTGGCACCGTAAGTCATTTTCAAACGCCAGAGAGCTTTACCTTTCGATTCTGCAGATGCATTTTCATTATCCTATGTTGTTATGTACTGCTAAAGAAGGTGACTTCTCAGCTTTCTCAAATTCTATGTTGTTTGTCACTTATAGATATGAAAAATGTTACGTGGAAGAAGTAAAGCTCAAATCTGAAGAAGAGGTCAAAGAAGCTGAGGTGAAAGAGGGTTCTTCGAGTAACTCATCATCCAAAACAGCTTCTGATGTACCGAAGCAGAAAAGTGGCAGTGCTAAATCAGCAGCTTCCGAGCAGGATTTGGACGTTTTTCTCCTCGGTGATCTCGAGGATGACGATGATGGACCAGGTATGCTAGAAACAGAAATATATGCTATAATTAGCTTCTTTATCATCCCGTTTTATTCCTCCGGTAACTCATTTTTGCACAAGTTGTTATTTCTACTCGCACCATGTCTTAACATATATGCATATGAATCAAGTAAATGAATCACGAGGACTCTCCAATCTGGTAAATATATTGGGGATCTTCATTTTTCATGCTGCCAACACACAAAGCTACAACCTTGCATAGTTTTCCATCAAATTAAGACCACTAAGCAAAATTTCTCTATTATAAAATCCATTGCTATATGTTGTATCCAAAAATTAGCACGTTGATGATCAGTTCTGGTTTCTTCCTCAGATGACGGCGGTGATGGATTTGATGATGATTTCGACAAGATATAGCTGGGTAAGTAGTGTTCAAAGCTTTTGCTTCATCCCCCTTTTGCTTCCCCCTCGTAAGAACGGCTCTTATAATTTTTATTTTTATTTTATATATGGTGCTATTCGTTTTCTGGTAAAAAAAAAAAAAAAAAACCTCTGTATTAAATTGGTCGGGCCGCAGATTTATACTTTTGACAAACACTTGTTCAACACATGCATAATAATATTTCGACGAAAACACCGAAAAACATCAACTTGGTCCGAAACCGACGAAAACAAAATCCCGAAAAAAACAACGAATGAAAAAGCACAAAAAAAAACCCGAAATTCAAGCACGTCCGCCGCCGCCGTTCTTCTTTGCGGCGGCAGCCCGGTTGTTCCTCAGAGCACAGCACCCGACGAAATAAACGACGATAACGAAGAGAGTAATCCCGATGTTGATCAGAGCTAACATTCTCCACTGCTTCTTAATGTTGTAGAGGACGGCGGTTTTGCACGATTCGCAGTCCAAGCACAGCCGACTCTGATCGTTGCTCCACGTCTTGCAATCTGGATCGGGGCTAGCGGGACCCGATCTGGGCTTGGCCCAGAAGGTTCCGTTCTTGAACTCGAATCCGCAGTCGATCGGCGGTTTGCAGCAACCCGACTGCACGTGTGGTGTTGTTAGATATTAGAGCATTTTCAACCCACGGCACAAAAATTGCAGCTTTTTTGTCCAACCTAATGACTATTTTTTTTTAAATATTCCTATTAATTTCAATGTAATTGTTGAATTTAGAATTAGCACAAGATTATAATTATACAATAGTATTAAATTCGAAGATTAACTAGTTAAAATTAGCAACACCAATATAATTATAATTTAGTTGGATTTAAAGTAAAAAAAAATAAAAATAAATAAATGTAGCATTTTACAACCTAAATTGTAGGTTCAATTGTATTATAATGATATAAAAAAGCTTTAAATGTAAGCAAAAGAAGTTTAAAATAAAAAAATAAAAAAATTCTAAATTTATTTTATTTTTTGGGTTATGAACAAGTATCACACTATCGACCAAAGAAGAAAAAAAAATACAACACTAAATATAATTATTATTATTATATTTACTCAAATTTATATTCGTTTTTTTTTCGATTTTAAAAATAAATAATACAGTTGAAAATTAAGGCATTTCATCAATTAGTCGTCAACGTCGAAGTTGGTACCATGAAAAATGTCATTAATGGTTATAATATAGACAAAAACAAAAAGACACGTACGTACGTACCTTAATGGGAGGCAACTTATTATGCATGCTCTTACCACCCTCGACTCCGCCGCCCTGGCACAGCCTCACGTCGGCCAAGCAGCTCCTAATCTCGTCCCAGTTCTCGGCGTTGACGACGTACTTCTGCAGCCACTTTGAGTAGTCCCCGAGCCGGTAGTGCTCCCCCACTCCCTTCCCCGACAAAGCCTTCCCCGCGCCCTTGTTGGTCACCACGAACGCGAAGATGGTGAACCCAACGAGCCCCAAGATGAGCAAAAACAGCACCAGGAGGTACACCCACAAGAGGGCCGAGACGCGGCGGCACGACCCCACGAGCCCGGCGAGGGAGACGACCAGCAGGGAAACGCCGACGGCGAGGAGCGGCGTCCTCAGGGTCCTC
This sequence comes from Linderniella brevidens, assembly GCA_004919715.1. Classification (NCBI taxonomy): domain Eukaryota; kingdom Viridiplantae; phylum Streptophyta; class Magnoliopsida; order Lamiales; family Linderniaceae; genus Linderniella; species Linderniella brevidens. Next base: position 4,193,002 of record SWDC01000153.1, on the reverse strand, counting down.
TGGCACGTCGTCTCGCTCCTGACGTGGAACCACAGGGAGAAGATTATGGCGCCCATTGCGAGGAGTAGGGTCAACACATTGAGGCTCGCGATGATCTTGTTGCTCGTACGGACCATTTTGTTTTTTCGTTTTCTTTTTCTTTTTTTTCTTTTCTGTGTTGTTAGAAATGGTTTTCGTCTGCGTTGAAAGAAAGGTGGGATTAAATGGAATAATTAAATACAGTGGGAGGAGTGAAAGTGGAAACGGCTTGTGCTGTGTTTGTGGCCTTGAATTAGCGTTCTTTCTCTTATGTGCCCCTGCGGGACGCGTGGAGTTGGCGATGGAGTGAGGGGTATATTTGGAAATTCGTATATCCCTCTAATCAAGGGACGTTGTTACGTACTTACGTGGGGGTAAACGTGGGATTATTGAGTGGTAACTGTTTTTTTCTTCTTTTTTTTTCATTTATTAGCCGATTTATTGTCCAATTTAAGAGTGTGGAGTCAGTCATCTTTTAACATAAATAGTTCCTTAAATTATGTATGATTACAAATATATAAACGCCGATTATAAACGCCGATTAAATAAATATACACTCCTATCATTTAATGTTGTACGGACAGCTCTTGGACAATGAGGATTTTCCTTTAATTAGTAATGATGGTATAATAATACGAGAGGAGGGAAACATGAGAGTTGCTCACGAGCTCAATGAGCCCGTTCAACTTTTTGTCATAACTGTTTGAAAGCACCCCAAGTAAGCTCGCAAGTTTTTTTGTTATTTTAATTTGTAAGATTGTTAAATATTTTAATCTAAATTTAAAATTTAGAACTTTTAGGTTGGAGCTGATCAAGTAAACAAGCTCCATCCTAGTAATTAAATTTAATCAGTTTTTTTTTTATTATTCTATTTTTATTAATATTTTATATGCTAATCTTAGACCTAATAATTAAACGAGCTCGGCTTGTTTATACCCATAATATATATTACAATCTCCGATTTGAAATATCATACTAAGAACCTCTTTAACCGAACACAAAACTCAAAAAAATGAAAGAAAATATTCCAGTCGTACATGAAATACAAATTCAAAATGAGTTTTTTTGATTTGTTTCTCCTTTGTAACTCAAATTTGCGTTAGAAAATGAATTTTTCAAAACAAAAAAAAGGGTTTAATGTTTCCAAATTGTATACATGTCATTTTGTATTTTTTGAATTAATAAGCATCCAAAGAAAAACTAAAAAAAGTAAAAAAATATAAAAAGAGTCGTATTTTTGATAAATATTTTTTCGGTGGTCTTTTTATTTTCATTAAATATATTCTCAATCGAATTTAAAATAGTCGAATTTGTAAAGTTATAAAATATATGAGTGATATTGAAGAGTTATAAAAGTTGGTGTAGAAGAGAATATTACGAGAATATTGTTTTCAATTTCAGAATGAATATTTTGTTTGAAGAAAGAATTAATGTTTGACGTAGCACTTAAATCATTTTTTAATTTTTGGATTGAAGATGGTTTAAAATAGCATTTTACAGTTTTTTTTTTGTTATTTATTTCAATTATATCCTCACAATACATTTTTCCTATCTAAATACCTTTTTTTTTGCCAAATATCTAAATACTTTAAAATAACTCAAAATGTTATATATTGAGCAATTTATATTTAAAATAATTCTTAAAAAATAATAATATGTAAGATAATTCTTACCATAATATCATATTAGTACATTAATATTATGCGTAACTTAATTATACGAAAACTAAAGGTTGTTTGTAATTGTAGTTATTGGAACAACTATAGCAAAAGGAAAACAGCAATGGAGTTGAAGGGTACACCGGTCGAGCACGGATACCGCATGCCGGCGGAGTGGGAGCAACACTCTCAATGTTGGATGGGGTGGCCTGTTAGTATATTATTGACATAATTTACTTCAATTTTCCTTTTTAGTATTGTTAATAGGTGTTAGGTTTTAGATGCGTTTGATTTTATCTTTCATACTCGTTGATTTTTCCTTATGAATTATCTGGATGGATTGGCTTGTTGAGGTTTTTCCCTCAGTTGATTAATTGGCGGAAAGGGGTTTTTAAAATAACGACGACAAAAAACAAAAATTAGGTGTCTGATTCTGCTGCTGCTGCTCTTTGCTGGTGTTGATGAGTTCATTATGTACGAATTTGTTCTGTCGGGCTCTTGAAGATGTTGCTTTTTTAAGATTTTAATTTGTTGGTTGCAGTTTTTCTTTAGTTTCTGTAGTTGCTTTTGAAGGTCTTATGTGTTTGTATTATTCCTTAGATCTTGTTTTTTAGCTGATTTGCGATGATTTTTGTAGCACTCGGTGTTAAGAGTGAGGTTAGCTGAGATTTTCGTGAAATGAACAAACTTCGAATTAAAGAAAACTTTTACTTTCACTTCAGTCACTCAGTTGTTGTTATCAATTGTCTCTTGCTTTATGAAGATGATGAAATTAATTTATTTTTTTTAATTTATGCTTCTTTGTGCATTAGGAAAGGCCCGACAATTGGCGTGACAGTGGAGTTCATGGCCAACAAGCTTTTGTCAAAGTTGCCTCTGCAATTTCCAGATTCGAACCCGTTACAGTATGCACTAGTTCTTCACAGGTTAGGCTTGGAGATGTATATATTATTATTATTATTATTATTATTATTATTATTATTATTATTATCTGCCAGCTGCAATAGTATTGAGTAATTTTCTTTAAAAGATGCGAAATTTTATCGACAGTGGGAAAATGCTCGAACTATGTTGCCAAAACACATCAGGGTTGTCGAAATATCAACGAACGATTCCTGGTTTCGTGACACCGGTCCAACGGTGAGGTTCTCTTAATATTTTCTAATTTTATTTTTCAGCAATAATTGTAATCATAAAAAAATGGAAATTCTTGCATGAAGTTTGTTGTTAGATCGAGTAAAGGGATCAAGGGCAACACGATTGCTGGAATCGACTGGAATTTCAACAGCTATGGAGGTAGGACATTTGTTGTCTCTTGTAATAAAGAAATGTAATTCCAGGAATTGATCACCGTATGTGTTAATTTAAATGGTTTACTAGCCACTAAGTTTCATGTCATGGGCTCTGTCTGAATTTGGAAAGAACTTATAGTGTATGACCGTGGACTCTAAAATGCAGAATTTTCGGACTTTATTAACGATTCTTTATGCGATTCGTAAACAGGCATAGACGAAGGTTGTTACGCGGATTGGAGCCTCGACCTTCTTATTGCAAGAAAGGTACCTCAAGTGCTATCTCTTAGGCAGTGTTTGGTTATAAGCCCCTCATATTAAGGACTAAAGGTCCATTATTTATAATCAAGCCCGTAATATTTTAATCTCATCTGATTATGTATAATGAAGTCCATAATATTTTAGTGGGCTTTCTATTAATCTCTGGCTGGAAAAAGAAAAAAGAAACCAAACAGTAGTAAATGGGTTATTATTTAGTCTTATCTGGTCTAATCCAGGACAACAAACAGGCCATTAGTATAGATATAAAATGGTTGCAAGCTTTGTCTATCACTTCATCATCTTTTGCATACGTAGATTCTTGAAATCGAGAAGATTCCAAGGTTTCCCCATTCTCTGATCTTGGAAGGTGGAAGCATCCATGTTGATGGAGAAGGTCTATAAATTTATGTTGCATTTATCCATTCGTTATCCTCCAGATCATTACAAACCAGAGTCTTATTACATTTTAGCACGAATCACTACCCAGTTTTCAATTTTATGTTTAAGGCCTCTCATTGTATACTCATGCATATTTACCACTACATTCAGGTACTTGCCTTACTACAGAAGAGTGCCTCCTGAATAAAAACCGAAATCCCGGTTTAAACCGAGAACAAATCGAAGATGAGCTCAAAGCATATCTCGGAGTCCAGAAGATCATTTGGCTTCCCCGAGGGCTATTCGGTATTCTTTCTTTTTCCAGTGTCCTCTTTCGTGGTTTTCCATTCTTGCATATTTATGTTACCGAGACAGAAGATTGAGGAATGGATTTAATCACAGCCATTTTCGGTTCCTCTCTTGCAGGCGACGATGATACCAACGGCCACATAGACAACATGTGCTGTTTTGCAAAACCCGGTTTGGTTTTATTGGCGTGGACCGACGACGAATCAGATCCACAATACGAACGCTCCGTGGAAGCTCTCTCTGTTCTCGAGAAAGCCACCGATGCTGAAGGAAGAAAGCTACAAATCATTAAACTCCATGTCCCGGAGCCTCTCTACGTCACAGATGAAGAAGCTTCTGGGCTCGAACAGGTTAGTTAGGGTTAATTACTTTTTTTCACCTGTAATTTAGAGGGTGTGGCGTTATATGAGATACGTAATTTAGGAAGTGGCATTATACGGAAAGTAACTTTCAAAATTAAGCAACTTTGGGACGTTATACACCGGAATCCTAGATTTTGTTCCAAAATTGCTTAATTTTGAAAGTTACCGTCTGTATAATACCACCCTGAAATTAGCTGGAACCCTAGATTATACGTTGGAACCCTAGAATTCGGGGCAAAATTCTAGGGTTCCGGTGTATAATGTCCCGAAATTGCTTAATTTTGAAAGTTAGTATCCGTATAATGCAACCCCCTAAATTATTTGTCCCAATAACGCCACGCCCCCTAAATTATAGGACTAAAAAAATAATTAACCCGGTTAGTTAATCTTCGTATGCTCGATTTCTATACCTATGTTTTGTGTTAGAATCTATTTCGTTATGTTTATGTTTGGTCCCAATTGATGCAAAAGACCGGCGATGCTAAAGCGAGGCTACCGGGGACGAGAATTGCTGCTTCTTACGTAAACTTCTACGTTGCGAACGGAGCTATTATTACACCCCAATTCGGTGACAAGAAGTGGGACGATGAAGCTGTTCGTGTCTTGTCTTCAGCTTTTCCGGGATACGAGGTGGGGGCCCATTTATTCGAATCATCAAAAACATCGTTTAGCTCTCAAAAACCACACAAAAATTCGAACATACTTGGATCAAAGTAGACATAAATTACCTGCTAGACCAACAATGGTGAATGTTTATATGTTCTCTATTCATTTTGTTTCGGTTTTTGTGTTCTTGTTTCAGATTGTTAGAGTCGAGGGGGCTCGCGAGATAGCTCTCGGAGGAGGAAACATACACTGCATCACTCAGCAGCAACCAGCAGCAGCATTATCATCATCTCCATGATGTGTTTGTTCTATGATGTGAAATGCTGAAAATCTGAGCTGACTCTAAACTTCTTTGCCTTCTATTCACAGTCATGTAATGCTTTTGTTTCTGTACAATGAATGGCCACAATACTTCTTACATTTTGGCCCACTTTTTACTACCATGGTTAGTAATTATCTCACCTATGCATGCATTGGGTTCATAGAAGGTCTTAAAGGATTCAATCTTGCAAATTCGCCTCATCATTTTTTCATAAGTTAATTAATTTATTAGTTATATATTTGGGGGTGTGGCATTTTAGGAACATCTAAAGTAGAAATAAGTAAGGAAATTAAAGCTATTTGAGGACACCTGAAATTTGAGGATAGTAAATGTAACTCAAGCAATTTGAGGGACATTGAATTTCAAAAAATTGAAGTAACTTGAAGACTATAATTTCGCAATTCTGGCATTAATTGTCGTTAAATACTTTGAGTTTAAAACTTATTATCCTAAAATTGCAACATTTCAGGTATCATCATACTGCTAATTTTGAAATTATAGTCATAACAATCATGTAATTTAGGTGTCCTCATAAATCACCATCCCCTTAGAATATCAACACTCCTATAATGAAACATCACTTTCTTTGCAGCTGGGCTCAAATAAAACCTAAAATAAGTCACACTATTTGAGATAAGATTCAAGTGAAGGAAAAAGAATGATAGAAGATGAGATAGGGTTGGTTATTACTATGCCACATCGATTGAATCGGTTGAACCGTCGGACACGGACCCGACCCGCGGGTCACGGCATGACATTGGTGAAAGCTTTATTTGTAAAGATTAAGAACATAATCAAACGACTTCATTAAAAAGTTGCATAGGATATATATATATATATATATATATATATAATTAAGCAGTAGTTCATAAACTTTCACACTTAATCCCCATTATTACATTTGCGCACGAATCTCTGTCCCATCTCCTTACATTCAGGAGAAGGTCCGAAGAGGAAAAAGCAGGAAATTAATATATAACAAGCAGCAGAGCAGTCTTTGACGATTAAAAAAAAAAAAAAGAAGAAGAAACCCTAAACAGGTTTTTAATACAAACAGCAAATAATAACAGCAAATTTCATTCATATAATAACATCATTAAATTCCGGTGGGCTTGTGGGCGATGAAGGAGACGCACTGGACCTGGCGGACGTTGTCGAAGCCGATGATCCTGACGAAGGCCTCGGGGTGAGCCTTGACGACCTCGTCGAGCTCGTTGGCCACCTGGCCGGCCTCGGTGCAGCCGAACATGGGCAGCTTCCACATGGTCCAGTAGCGGCCGTCGTAGTACCCCGGCGACCGGTTGTTCTCGCGGTGGGGGAAACCGTCCTTCAGCTTGAGCTCGAACTCAAGGCAAGGGATCCACTTGTTGCGGAGGAGGTACTCGATTTGCCCAAGGAGCTGCTCCCTCGTGAGCGGAGGGAGGTACGATAGCGTCTCGAACTTCTTCAAGCCCTCCGTCGGCCACACCTGATGAAAACCCGACCCGATTTAGATCCGATTCGCCTGTTGTTTATTGGGATATATAATATAATTTACCTGCATGCACTTGATTCTTCCGCCGTTGCTGGTGATGGAGGTGATGGAGGGGGTGGTCTTGCGGGTGCCGGGGAAGGAAGCGCCGGACTTGAGGCCGATGAAGGGAGCCACCATGGTGGCTTTAGCGGGAGTCGCGGCGGCGGAGGTTGCGGCGGAGGAGAGCATCGTGGAAGCCATGTCGTCGGATGTTTGTGTGCGTTTGTGTCTTTGGAGCTGCAGTTAGCTTTTTTTTTTTAACTATTGCAGTGATCGGTGTTTTGTGGAGACCTTCAGCATTTATAGTGGTTTTAAGCGAGGTTGCTTCGTGGGGATGGACGGTGGGGATTCGATCTCGTTGGGTCGGGGTTGAATTTGGGCCGATGGATCTTTACGGTTCTTTCGATTGTATGACCACATGTGACCTTATCGCTATGAACCCTACCGGCGTGCCACGTGGCGGTAGCCTTATCTCGTTTTCTGCAAAGCTGAGGACGTCGTCGTCTCGTCTTTAGCATCGGGCTTGCTTGCTTTGATGGCTCTTTGTTGCCACAAGAGAACAGTAGATATTTTTTTTCATGAGACTATTGAAAATAATAATTATAACAATTAATAATACTTTAATAATTAGTAATTTTGCTTTTTTAATGCATTTGAAACGTGACATAATTGTTTGAAAATTAATTCTTATATTATTTACATTATTGTTTGTTTGTTTCTTTTTATCATTTCCTGCACTTTAGGTGTAAGGCCAATAGTCCAAAACATTGTTATAGCCACCATAATTATATTAATGTTTGGAATTTTAATAAAATCTTGAGCCACATAATACTTCATTGGCCAAGAGGTCCGATCATATCTCAAGTTCACCAATCATGCAATATGAGCTACATAGTAAATACATGAATATTATTACATAGTAATATGAGGTCCGAATTTAGTTGGGATTCATCCACTTGAGGATAGGATTACATGGAGAAAATAAATTAGCAAATTAAAGATCGAAACTTTATATTGTAACACGATTAATTCAACACATTAACTTGCGTGAACAAGTGAATTAAATTTTTGTCAGTTATTAGTCACGGCCGAAACTAATTTGAGATGTTTCTGTGGGGTCCAAAAGTTGAAAAAGGTACCAACTGCATTGCCTTCCATTTATTTTGACGATGTACTTCTTTTACACAGTTGAGTAATCAAGAATCCCAAATCAACGAAATTTCATGTGGAGAAGGAAAAATAAAAAGAAGCATTTCACCAGGTTTTATTACATTCAGCTGATGTTTGTTTCATCACATAACGGGCACTGTATGAAAGAAAGCTCCATGATCACTTTCACAAGAAAAGATAAATAAAGAAGGGATAAGCAAAACTTGGCCATCCACAGCTACGTGTCTGATGAATCGAACTCGTAAACATTACAACGATAGTCCATATACCCTAATGAATATAAGGGATGCAATAAACATCTATCTATCTCTGGGAAAAAAAGTTTGGGATTCAGGGAAAAATTTTCCATGCCTGCATAATTTATAATGAATTGGTAAGAAGAATAGATTGAGCAACACGAGTCCCATAAGGCATAAACACAGTGCACAAGGGAAAACAGCAGAAGGATTATGTGTCTAATCTAAACCTAAACGTATGAATGACATTTCATGCTTTTCACATTTCCCAAACATACAACAAATATGTGTTATGAGCAGAAAATACACATCAGAGACCTATCGTAAAGAAAGTTATTCTCTTACATGCTTTCTAGCATTTGCAAGTTTAAGGACTGAGACATGAATGAAAGAAAAACATCGATATTCGAATGAAAGAAAATGAAAGATTTGAGCAATTAAAACAACAACGCAGAGAAGCAAATATTGCACCAGATCATTTGAGTATTATTAAGAAGAGGTTCTACGTAAGGTTTTCTTTTTTGTTGGAACTCGAAGGCCGTCGAAAGAATAAAGAACATGCAGTGAAGATGAAACATAGAGATCGAAAAACGGATTGATGATCTCAAAATCCATAAACGATTCATCGAGGTGATCTTTTTTCTTATTAATTCACAAAAGAATTTACCACCTCACACGTTTTAGAACATCACATAAGCAATCTATACTTCACACTCATAGCTTAGCTAAGAAAAGGGTTAATATCTCAATGAACCACTCATTCATATCAAATCACTGTACACAACTCAATGATGATGTTAAACGATTTACCTTTCAAGCTGCCTCTTCCACCTCCTTGGGACCTGCCGACGCCACAACATGAGAAGATCACAGTAATCATCATCATCGTCGTCGTCAAAATGAAAATTGAAAAAATTAGCCCAAGATAGGAGGATTACGAACCGTGAAAGACATGCGGGCGATGATCTTTGCCCCAACCGACGCCGCGCGTGGCCTCTAGATATTGGTGAACCAGATGCCTGCATTTCTGGAGATGATTCACCCCCTCAACCCTGTAGCACCACCTGAGCTTTTCCCTCAATATCTTCGCCTTTTCGATTTGGATCCACTTTTCCCTCACGAGATGTTCCCTCATCTCCAGCATCGCCACCGGATCCTTGTACGGATTCGACGGGTCAAAGTCGTCCGGTGGTCCCTCGTCGGCGAACAGTGGAGCTCCCTTCTTCCGACCCATTTTCACTTTTTTTTTTCCCCTCTGATTGCGTTTCACTCAATTTGCTCTCAAATTTAGGGTGGACGTGAAACACTGATGCTAAAGAGCTGAAATCTATATATGGGCCTTTAGATCCGGCCCATAACATTCTCTCAGACCGACTCGACGGCCCAATACAAAATTCAAACTTCCAAATAACACGAAATTAAATAATTAATTAACAATATATGATAATTTTTTTTTCTACGTTGAATTCAATCCGAATCGAATCCGAATTAGGACACAATCTCCCTGCTTCCACTGGACAAACAAAGAGACATAGACATCAAGGAGACCCAGTGATTTAATATTCTAACGTAATAGTTTCTTCATTTAATTAATAAACTTTTAAGTAAAAAGAAATAATTGAATGTGCCATTAAAACCAGTAAATTCAAGCCATACCCTAATGAGGATAACAACAAAGATTATGGCAAAAGTTAGTAATATCAAACCGCAAATAATCCTATGCCATTAATAAAGAAATCCCACGTAATTACACACCATAAGACGGTAATAACTAGTGCAAGATTGCATCAAAAGGCAAGAAGAAATCTTATCACCACAAAATCAATAGAATATACGAGCGAATAATTAAGACAGCTTTTCTTCCCCATAACACGCGATATTACCATAAATGATCCCTCGTCTCTCAAATTCTTCTTATTCTCTATAAAACTAATATACTCCACATATCCTCCTCCTCATCTCTTATCCTTAATAAATAACATCATTCATTAACATAATGGCAACTAGAATCAAGACGACGACGTTCTTGGCTTTTCTGCTAGCAACGTGCGCTGTGGTGACGTCACACGGTGAGGTTTACAAGGTCGGCGATTCTTCCGGCTGGACACTCACAGGCATGCCCGACTACAAATCTTGGTCCTCTTCTAAAACCTTTCACGTTGGCGACACTTTGTGTAAGAGCCTCTCTCTCTCTCTCTCTCTCTCTCTCTCTGAGACATGCAACGTTTATACTACGATGCTATTTATTGTGTAAATATATGTTTTTCAGTGTTCGACTACAACAAAGCATACCACAACGTGCTGAGGGTGACACACAAGAGCTACAACACATGCAACTCAACGAACCCCATAGCCACATGGGCCACGGGCCACGATTCCTTTGCGATCGAAAATCCCGGGCACTATTACTTTATCTGCGGGAAACCGGGCCACTGCGAATCGGGACAGAAGCTCGATGTTTTGGTCCCGAGGGTCACCGAGAGCCCGTCCCCCTCACCCTCGGAGCACAAAAAGAGCGGAGCTGCAAATCTCCGTTCACCTCCGAGCCATTGGGCCGTGTTGGTAGCTGCCATTATAATAGGCTCTTTTGTTGCAATAATTACGTATTAGATCGATCTTGTGGACTACGCAATATTATTAACAATATTCTTGCAATTGTTCTTTATATACCAATGTATTTAATTATTATACAAACTGTTATCGCCGTTATACCAACAAATAACGATATTATAAAATTTTATTATATACGGAGTGATTTTTGCATATTATACCACGAAACACGATGAATTATACCAACAAAATCGGTTATGTCTGACAGTCCTTGGCCAGGGCGACCGCAGTCATTTTTTAACAGCTCTAAATAACCAAAGAACAAATCTTGTGAATAACAAAATAAAATAAAATAAAAAATTCATCAACTGAAAAACTAACTACAAAGCATTCAGAATCTTCAATGCCATAAAAAGCGTCTCCTGAAACCTACGAAGATCAAGAATTATGTCTTGATTGTCCAAATACACCGTACGGAACCCTCGAAAACCCTTCTTCTGAATCCCACCTGGATTCGTATACACGTCGCTGTTCGGCGGATACTTTCCGTACAAAGAGCTCTCATTCAAATTCACCTTATACTCCAAATAACAAAGCTTCATATCCCTCGCCGGAGACTGAAAATAGGGTTTCGCGAGATTCCCCAAACCGAACGGTATTATCTCGATAACCACCGCATTGTCCGGTAAGAAAACCATGTTTGTCAGCCCAGCTCCGTGGACCCCCACGATCGCATCGAAGGAATTAACGAACCTCGACGTTTCTAACATGTCGTCCGAGATTTCTTGCACGACGACCGAAAATCCCGTGTCTCTAGCCATGCATGCCACCTTGATGGAAATAAATATAATTACACTCATTTCAACCTTAAATTTTTAGGTGAAGTGGTCATTCAACATGATATCATATCAGAGCACATGCTTAGAGGTCATGTTTACGAATCCTCACGACCATCCATCAATTGGAATTAATTACATGCATGAGGCTGGATAAGAAAGAAATCAGCTATGTGAGGGGCGTGTTGGAAATCAAATATAAACATTTAAAATATAATACGCTCCCTTCAAACTTAAGCTCCTTTTAGGAGAAATGAGCACATTCAACATACATGCGCTTCGTTCTTCAAGAACCGCGAGTTCCTTCGAGAAATGATAAGCATTCGTGGAGGTTTTCCTTCGGCGCGATCCAACGATTTCCTATCTAGAGAGTAAGTTTCCCGAAGGAATTGCCTGAAATCTCCGACGGTGGAGTAAGGAGGCTTCGTCTCGTCGACGGTGAACTCTACTTCGTGGGCCCGGAGGCCCACGAATATCCTCGAAAAGCATATGACTTTTTCATTTCTATCGATATCAATAATCTCGTAATCAGACAGGCTCTGCAAGATGGATTTATACTTGGTAATGAATGGGTATCTCCTGTCGGTAATGAGGAAGGTCACCCGTCGGTTGAACGATCGGGAAGTTAAGTACAAAGGAATGAGCACGTCAGTGAATTCGTGGAATTGGTTTCCCGTGTATCCCCCGGTGGAGAATAAGATAGCCGGGACGGTGAAATTTAGGGCACAAATAGGGTTTCGGGGTTTGAATACGATTTTCCACTTTGTTACGTAATCCATTACGAATGTGTCTTTCTTTCGAGCGTAGGGTTTTATCGTCCAAGAAACCGTTGGATCGGCTTCTGACGAAGATGGGGCGATGCTGATCGTTGATGAGTTCCCGTAAACCCTCACGTCGCCGTTGATTTCAATCACGTCCGATCTTTTATTGCTCGTCTTCTGAATTTTCTTCGAATTTTTTACTTCGGTGATGAATATGTTTTGAAACTCGAAGGGGACGATGAGCCAAACGAGGAGTAGGGCGCAAGCTAGCTTCTTTAGGTGTCTTTCACCAAAGCTTCTGCAAAATCTCAAGTGGAGTGTGGCCATGGTGATGTTCAACGGCTTGTCAACGTGTATGAAAAATGTAAGTTATAAATAAGGAATTATTGATATTTGTAGTATTTGTTGATATTGTGTGTTATGTTACATGAGTTTTCTATTTCGAAAAGAGACCATATCTTTGGCATTCATGCATGTGTGGTACGTTACGTGCATAAACGATTTTATTATTTTCTCACGTGGCGTGTAATATATATCATCATTAACATATGAGTTATCTGAAGATGATGATGATAATGATTCAATTTTGCAAGTGTATTGTATATTGGGTCCATTGCAACAATTATATTTATATAATTAACCATATTAACCTAGTAATCATATAATCACATTTAATTGTAAAATTCGCAATTATGAGAATGCAAAAAAACTACATTTTTATAAATCGTTGGATCAAAATTTTTTTTCGACAGAAGCCATCGTAGTCTCAACGCTTTGATAAAGTGCACTCTGAACGAATTTGTACCCCTGTTCTATATGTATCATTCAAATCCACACAAGTGGATTGGAATCAATGTCCTTATGAAGGATTTATTCTATCATATCCATGTGGAATACCTATCCAACTCCGGTAGATTCCGAAAATCATTTTTGATAACGCGTCGAAAATCCAATAGAGTTGGGTTATACCTATCTTAGTGGATATGAATGAAGATATCATAACTCTACCAATTAATTTGGAAAATTATAAAAATATGTCACTAAGTATACATATTTTCGTTTTTGGGTCATTATTTTTTATAAGTAGGTCACTAACTTTGTATGTGAAAATGATTTTGGGACATATTTTCAATTTTATGTCATGAAGTATATATTTTTCGATTTTGAGTCACCAATTATACATTTTTTTCAATTATGGACCACTTATTTGGTAGCTAACTTTGTAAACATAGTGACCCAAAAACGAAAACATGTATACTTAATGACCCAAAATCGAAAAATATATACTTAGTAACCTAAATTTGAAAACATGACCCAAAATCGTTTTCACATACAAAGTTAGTGACATACTTTTGCAATTATAAAACATAATAATGACCACAAACGAAAACATGTATACTTAGTGACCAATTTTATAATTTTGCCCCAATTAATTTATTCTTGGTAAGTGGGCTAAAAGCTGCATATGGCGGAAGTTGTAGGACTAAAAAAGTAATTTTCTCTACGGCAATAGAATAAGTAATTTACGTTTCGGCGAATTTCCAGGTCGGCCGCACACAACGACAAGACGAAAAGCCAACATCAGCCAAAAGCATCGATCCGAAACATACAACAAAAACCCCACAAAATGAAAATTTGTTTATTGAGAAAATCACAGCAAAGATTTCCTCTTTTTCTACGGAGTGTTCATTAATTTTGCTTTGTTTATAGATTTCGTACTCCTTTTATATCTACATGTGCGTTGCAGTGATATTTTTTTCCCTGGAAGAAACCGAAAAGAAATATATTTAAAGGGTGGCAATGGGAATCTTCGCCAAATCACAACCCACCGCATCGCCCTTCGTCAACGGTAAAAAATGGCTCAACCGCTCTCCTTCTCCTCCAGCATCTCCCGAGTTCCTACGATCGCGATTTCAGCACAAAAGATCCATCGGAGGAGTAACCGAACGCCGCCCATCGCGGCGTCTCTAACGCCGTCGACGTGTTTGGGGTTCAAGAATCTGATGGAGACGTTCGCCGTCGACGTCCACAGGGCCCAGGGCAGGCCTTTGAACGTCCCCCTCATCTCCCCCTTCACCATCGCCAGCTCGAGGCTGGAGAGAGTCGAAAACGTGGCGGTGAGGATAGAATTGGGCAACGGGTGCGTTGGGTGGGGCGAAGCTCCGATTCTCCCCCACGTGACCGCCGAGGATCAGCCCACCGCCCTGGCCAAGACGGAGGACGCGTGTCGCCTGCTGAAGCAGCTTTCCGGAAAAACCCTCGGCGCGGTTTTGGGCGGCGTCAACGAGATGCTTCAGGGACATTCATTTGCTTCCGTGAGTATTAAAAAAGACAGCTTTTTCCCCCCCCTTTATTAAAATTTCCATACCCCGGTTAGAACTTTGATGGCTTATTACATCGAATCTGTTGATGAAGGTGAGAGCAGGGATCGAGATGGCGTTAATCGATGCAGTTGCACAAAGCATCGGTGTACCGTTATGGAGGCTTTTCGGTGGAGTTTCAGATTCGATCACCACAGATATAACTGTTGGCTTCCTCCTTGCTTCATTTTTTTTCCAATAACACCAATGGGGTGCTATATAATCTTTGAAGCTCATTATCTCGTAACGATTGTTCTGCAGATTCCGATAGTTTCTCCCGCCGAAGCCTCGGAGCTGGCCACCAAGTACCGCTCTCGAGGATTCGCGACTCTGAAGCTCAAAGTAGGGAAGAATCTGAACGAAGACGTACGAGTTCTCCAAGCGATACGCGGGGTCCACCCCAATTGCTCGTTCATATTAGATGCCAACGAGGGGTATACTTCTGAGGAAGCCATTCGAGTTCTTGAGAAGCTACACGGTAAATGAGGGCTCCCGAGTCTCTACCCGTTTCATTTTGCATTTGCCCGGTTTCGGTGATTTGGTTTAAAAAAAAAACGGGTCAACTACTTTTTTCGTCCGCCTTTAGGGGCACCCAATATTAGGGGCTGCAGTGCAGTGGAAGGACACTAAATTTCGAAATTGAAGCAATTTAAGGACTAAGTGGGTCGAAACCTGGCCGCGTCCTTAAATTACTTCAGTTGTGAAAGTTAGTGTCCTTAAATTGCAACCACATAAGTTGGACGTTCAGAAATCGCAACATAGGATTTATCCCAAATAAGCAACTCCGACGCCACCTAGGATTTATCCCCAAATTGGTTGGTATATGCGGACCCGGACCACGAGGCCGGAAATTAGGTTTCCAACACACTGATCTTTAAACTGATTCAGTTTTGAAAGTTGGTGTCCTTAGTTGGGTATCCTAGTTGCACCCTAACTCCAAGAAAAAAGAAACCGTTTCACGGGTCAAAGTTCCGGCCAAAAAATTAAGTTTCCTACGCACTGTCTTTAAATTACTTCAATTTTGAGAGTTAGTGTCCATACAGAAATGCAGGTGACACCCATTCTCTTCGAACAACCGGTCCACAGGGAGGACTGGAGCGGCCTCGCCCGCGTGACCGAAGTCGCGAGAAGCAAATACGGCGTCTCCGTCGCCGCCGACGAGAGCTGCCGCGGGCTAGACGACGCGAAGAAGATAGTCGACGAAGGCCTTGCGGACGTGGTCAACATAAAGCTCGCCAAGGTGGGCGTGCTCGGGGCCCTCGAGATCATCGAGCTCGTAAGGGGCGGCTCGGGATTGGACCTCATGATCGGCGGCATGGTCGAGACAAGGCTCGCCATGGGCTTCGCGGGCCACTTGGCCGCCGGGCTCGGGTGCTTCAAGTGAGTGGCTCCTTCTCTACGGAAGCGTGTGTTGCGTTGAAAAGGCTTACATATATTTTTAGTCCCGTATCTTTATGGGGTGGCAGTTTTAGTCCCGTTGAGTTAAGAGTGTCAATTTTAGTCCCGTAAATATCAAAATTGAAGCAATTTTAGTCCTATAAGTATCAAAATTAAAGAAATTTCAGTATAGTTAATCGAGGAAAACCTTATTTCAGACCAGAATTTGACGCCAGACATACCGAATTTTTTTTTTATTATTTAGTTTTTCATTATTTAATTTTTTTGTGACGCTTAATTGAATGAAAGAGAAAATAAATTTGATCCAAGTCGGCATTTCTAAATTCCGGACTGAAATTAGTTTTCTGTGTTAATTGTCCTAAAATTGCTTTTGTTTTGATACTACGAGACTAAAACTGCTACCCGGACTAAAATTGCTTCAGTTTCGATACTAAGGGCTTGTTTGGTTGGTCGGTTTATATTTAGGAAGATTTAAATTTAGTATAGTTAATATAAAACTAATTAGTGGATTTAAAATAATATGTGTGTTTGGTTAATAAGTTTATACACATCTGAGAGGTGGTTTATTTAAACCCTTATACAAGGGTTTAAAGTTGTTATATATTAATAAACCCATAGTTTATACCAAACACTTCAATATGCTATAAACTAACATTTAAGATGTCTAAACCCACGAACCAAACGAGGCCATATAAGACTAAAATTACCTCCCTTAACTTAACGGGAATAAAAATGCAACCCCCATCAAAGATACGGGACTAAAAAAATATATTCAAGCCCGTTGAAAAACAAATCGTGAGAGAATAATTATTTATGCTGCTGTTGCAGATTCATTGACCTCGATACCCCGATCTTGCTGGCTCGGGACCCGGTTTTCGAGGGCTATGAAGGTCTTCACATGCTTACGTAACTTTGTCTCTTCTCCATCAAAATCTGTGTGTTGTAATATGTTTTCTCTCTGTATTCATATAGTCTCTGGTCCGGTGTACAAGTTTTCGAATTCGAGGGGCCACGGAGGTTTCCTTCACTGGGACAACGATGTCTAGTGGTCGGTGGTGTAAGTTCTTTGACATGTTCTTCAATTGTTGTGTGATGATATGATGTTATGACATCTTTTTATGCTTTCACACGAATTGCAGAGTACGCAGCAGCTTGCTTGGAGGAGGAGTAGTAGCTTCAGTGACGCTGTTCTTGGAATATCTATCACTACATTGCGATTCCATGCAAGCAAATAGTTATATTTGAGAGGAGGAAGAAATGAATTCTTGAAATGATAATTTCTGCAGCAGATGTGATGTAATGAACTTTGTGACGTGATCGCTTTCCCAATTTCCTTCTTTTTTGGCTATGAAAGATAATCTATATGCTAAGAAGCTAACAAATGATGTTATGAACGAATCTTAAGTATCGAAGCAACTGAATTTGGGGTTTGTGGATTCTGAGAAAAGGGGAGCATCAAAGGTATTTCTGAATATTCGATCATCACGAAAAAGCACACTCAGTATTATAATTACATCTATTTATTAATTCAGCGATACTCAAATCGCTTAAATAATTAGAAAGGCCCCTTAATTCAAGTTATATTTGCTCACACTTATTTGCCAACTCAAAGCACCTACCTCCAAAACTCCAATCGTCAGTTTTTATCCAATAAACAAAACATGTATGTATGTATCTTAGTAATAATAGTTTAAAATCCTTTTTATTTCTCACCTACACTACACACGAGTAGTAGCAGCAGCAAGGGTGCAATCTTATTATTACCACAACAAATCCCCAGAGACGCAAACAGTAGTAGGCTCAAAGACCCAACACAAAGTGCAATTTATTTTTACGTACACAGAAATCATACAACCTGGTTCGTTTTCCCGGCGATTTACTTGGCTGAGGCCATGTGCAAAATGAGATCAACCACCCTTGAGCTGCAATACAAACAATTACAAAAACATACGTCATCAAGCCCCAATAAAACAACATAAAATGAAAATCTCATTTTCTCAAGATAAAACACACACACACACACACACACCTGTATCCCCATTCGTTGTCGTACCACGCGACGAGCTTGACGAATTTCTTGCTCAATGCAATTCCCGCCTTGGCATCGAAAATGCTCGACCTATATAAATTAATTTCGACGATATCCCTCATATCGTGCACTATTGTGTGTTTATTCATGTAGCTTGCTACTAATTATATGATAGCATTATATAATTAAAAATACCTGCTGTCACCGATGAAGTCAGAAGACACCACGTCCTCCTCGGTGTAGCCTAAGATTCCCTTCAGTTTACCTTCCGACTCCTCCCTATAAAATAAGAACAACTCCATTATATCCTTTGTTTATATATAGAAAAGAGATTATTGCAAACATTGTAGCATTTTGGCCTTATCCTTTACTTGATAGCTGCCTTAATTTCATCATAGGTAGCTTCTTTCCCGAGGGTCACGGTGAGATCAACGACGGAGACATCGACGGTCGGGACCCTGAATGACATTCCGGTCAATTTTCCGTTCAGGTCAGGGAGCACTTTGCCAACAGCCTGATAAATAATTAAATCGTAATGGTCATTTTCCAAGAAACAAGAGATGAAAAAAAAAATCAAATAAAACACAGTAACACGGCGAGCTATTTATTACAAAGACAAATAAGCATTGTTGTTAAACCTTCTTAATTCGTATCGCATACGTATAAATGTGCCTTGAAACAATTTTCCCATCCTCATACTACGACTTAAATAATACCTTAGCTGCTCCTGTGCTGCTTGGGATGATGTTGAATGAAGCAGCTCTTCCACCTCTCCAGTCCTTCGAAGATGGCCCATCAACAGTTTTTTGAGTGGCTAACAATGGAAATGGGAACATCATCTCAGAAGTGAGAGAAAAAATTATTTTTCTAAAAGAAGGATACTTATGTATATCATACATAATTACACCTACCAGTGATGGAGTGGACGGTTGTCATAAGACCTTCCACGATACCGAACCTATCGTGGATAACCTGCAAACAAGCATCATGTAGTTAAAATGGTGGTTAGCGGTAATATGATGAAATGACAGATTTAAGACGGAAGACAAACCTTTGCCAGAGGAGCAAGACAGTTTGTGGTGCAACTAGCATTAGAAACAACGTCAATGTCTGGTGTATAAGTCTTCTCATTAACTCCAACAACAAACATCGGTGCATCCTTGCTTGGTGCAGAAATAACAACCTTCTTTGCACCACCCTGGAGATTTGAAGTGTACTCAAATAAAAGTGGAGCAACGTGCAAACAAGCCAAAATTACTCACAAGAGATAATAATTATCACTTTTGTTTTCCTGCTACTAGTATTTATCATAGGGTTGCACAGTTCACCATGTAAGATATAGTAAATAGTTAATCAAACCTCCCCAAATTAGTCGGGTAAGACATTGTATAAGCCTTTGCCAAAACCAAATTAAGAAAAAAGACCCATCTAAAAGGAAACGCAACAACCGTAATTACACGATATTAATCTTATCGTTAACGTGAGGAAAACACTCAACTGTATTTATTATATCGCTCATATGAAAAGCGAGGCAGAGTAAATCAACAGATCAATGATACCAAATGTCCACATCAAGCAATATAATTGGAACTCCCAACGAATTCAATTGAGAAAAATGAAGAAGCTGCAGTGCATGATACGAAAAATAGTCAATTATGAACTAGCCAAAGTGAACTGCAAATGCCTGTCGCACACGTACCTTCAAATGGGCAGCAGCCTTGTCCTTTTCAGTGAAAACTCCAGTCGACTCCACGACGTACTCCGCACCAGTTTCAGCCCATGGAATCTCCTCCGGGTTCCTTTAAGCAAGGTTGGTTAAACAATTTCAGAATTTGACACAAGGATCATAAGCTGCCAAAGAATTGTGTGTGATAATTAAGTAAAAGGCATAGGTACCTAAAACCAAAAACTTTCACAGGCTTTTCACCAAAGAGAATGGTCTTCTCATCTTTAACCTTCAGCTCGTGGTGCTTATACTGGCCATGGACACTGTCATACTTGAACATATAGGTCTGCACCGAAACAACCCAGCACGATTACAAAAATGGTTTGCAACAAGATCTAAGCCTCGTAAAAGTCATACGCGATCAGGATACTTAATCAAGAATTAAAGCTATAAATTTCAGAAACTTAGGCTGGAAAAATGCTCACCTAATCACCGACAAAACAATATCATAAATTCAATTTTTTATGTGCGGGATCTCATGCATTTGACTGACTTCAAATAAATTGTGAACATGAAAGATCGAAATTGAAAACATTTGCAGCTGCAAAATAAATGTAAGAAAGCACAAGGATATTATACCATGTAGTCAACAGTGATGAAAGGATCGTTGACAGCAACAAGCTCGACATCATCTCTTACGAGAGCAACTCTAGCAACTAATCGTCCAATTCTTCCAAAACCTTCAACAATTTTTCCATGCATCAAAGACACCAGACGAAACTCGTGGAAACCAAAATAAACTTGAACGATATTTCAATCTAGAATACTCAAATTAACTACATCACTGCAGAGAATCTCAGTAAACACGACAAAAAAAGTTCAGATCAGGCGACGTACCGTTGATTCCGATCTTAACCTTCGCTGCTCAAGAAACAAAAAAAAAAAAACAACAGATCAGATGCTATGAAGCTAAAACTGGCACTGCAAAATCAGAACATGAAAGATGAAGGATCAATTTACCCATTCTGCTTTAGAGTTGAAGACGGAGGGAATCTAATAGCTTAGAACGATTGTGAGAGAGAGAAACAAGCTTAGAAAGCAGATACTCGAATGAAGTGTGTAGAATCACTACGAAAGAAGATTGAAATAGCAAAGGTTTTTGATTGATATGGCGGTGTGTGAGTAGGACCCGTTGATTGTGTCGATCTGTACGGCTCAGATTAATTACGCTTGTGAATCTTACATTAGTAGTACGTGTATTAAGGTCGATGCTACTCGTTGAGTGACACCTCAAAACATTAATAAAACCCCCTCGTTCTAGAACTTCTGCCGGGCTGAGCCTTGCTAATTATATGGGGCACAAATGGGCTTTTATAATTGTGGGCTTGAGCCCAATGGAAGAACAATATGCCTTCTTCATCGGATTATTTAAGTAAATGACATTTGAATGGGTCACCATTAAAAAAATAGCCTTCATATGGAGAAATTTCGATTATACCCTTACTAATTGGACCACATAAAAAAATAGTCCAGTGATTGTGTGTTAGGCGTTTGTGTAATAGGTCTTGAGTTCAAATCCAATTTGCAACATTTTATTTATAGTAGAGGTCGCATGCTCCCCATATATAACAAGGGACCCATGCTATAATGAGCAGGGGACCCCTGCATTATAGCAGGAGATCCTTGTTTTACAGCAAGAGACCCGTGCTGTAATAAGCAAGAGACCCCTGCATTATTGCAGGGGACCCTTGCTGTTATACAGCACGGGGCCCGTGCTGTAATAAGCAGGAGACCCCTGCATTATAGTACGGGACCCCTGCATTACAGCAGGAGACCAATGCGCTGCAGCACGGGTACCATGCTGTAGTGCAGGGGTCCCCAGGGGACCCGTGCTGTAATAAGCAGGAGACCCCTGCATTCCAGCACGGGACCAGTGTGCTGCAGCACGGGTACCATGCTGTAGTGCAGGGGTCCCCAGGGGACCCGTGCTGTAATAAGCAGGAGACCCCTGCATTACAGCACAAGACCATTGTGCTGCAGCACGGGTACCATGCTGTAGTGCAGGGGTCCCCTGCTGTATACAAGGGTCCATTAACCAAGCTATTGACGAAAATACCCTTAAAAGTGACGGCTACTAACTTAAAACCTGCAATCAAAATGCTACTTTTTTAAAATTGACCGAGTCAAAGGTTATATTTTAAAAAGACCCTATGATCAGGCACGGTTCTTGACTTGTCACCTCATCAAAGCATTTTCCCTAATTATTTAGTCATATATTTAGGAGATCGACATGTTAAGGACACCTAAATTTAGACCCGATAATTTTAGGACAATAAGTTTACAATTGAAACAATTAGAATATTTAAATCTGAAGACATAATTTCAACCCAAAACGTCTTCATCAGCACAGTTCTTGCTTACATCATCAAAGCATTTCGTCCAATAATTTTTTAATCATGTATGTTTAGGAAGTGGTATCTTAAAAACACTTAAATATCATGTATGTTTTTGTCCAATTATTTTTTAATCATGTATGTTTAGAGGGCTTAAAAACTATTAGATTTAGAACTGACAATTTTAGGACAATAAGTTTTAAAATTGAAACAATTTAAGGAAAATTGAAAAAATAATTTCAACCAGAATTGTGACACAAAAGCTCTCTAAACCATCAATAACCAAGAAAACGTCAACATCATGGACACAAATTAATTCTTGTCAATTGTCTGAGAAGAAAAAAGAAACAAAGAAAGCCCTTGGTAGCTTTGTGAATTGCAGCTATAATTTGATGCACTTTTCCTCCACTATGAAGATTGTATTGAAAACCACCCAAACATCTATAGCAGCAGCATTGTGTCTCAGTTTCCAGCACTAAGCTTTGATGTGTTAGGACAAACAAAGTTATATACCTGTAATAGAAAGTGAAAAGACTTAAATTCCTCCTCAACATGAAATCTATTAATCCACAACTTCTCTGAATAATCATTTAAACTCAATTTTCTGTAACCGACAATGCTTGACGATCAAGAGGGCTTCGGTTTTTTTCCGGGTCGCGAGATTCGCTTGAGCTGTTGTGTGCCCTTCCTCATTTCCCTGCAGCACAAAAAGGTCATTTTTTTTTCTTCCAAAATTTTAAATTGATTTAATTCACGGCATGTGTGAAAAAGATTACCTTTGATACAAAAACACGATCAAGTAGAAAATAGGAAGAAACATCAAGATCAACACCGAGCTTGCAATGTAGAAGACACTTGTGTGCTTCTGCATACGTAAGATTTCAAGAAAACAGTGTTAAAGATTCGTGCTTTTTGACGAAACGTGAATAACGAAAGGTTTTATTACTTACCCGTGACCCCTTAGTAAAAGGCTTTCTTCCTTTCGAGCAATCGTGTGCATCGCAGAACTGGCGGAGAAAGAATTCTAATTGGAGGAAAATCATAAAGCACACTCAGTGAATCAAAATAACTATCAAAATAATGTTTCGTTGTTGAAAATTTGTACCCTGAAGACGATTCACTGAAGGGCCCTCGTTAACGGGAAAGCATGTATTAGCAAGCTCCTGCAGAGAGTCATCAAGAATTGAGGAAGTTTGTGAGATTAAGGCTGTGTTTGGTTTTCAAGAAATTAGTAGGGAAAGAAAAATGAAAACAAAACTAATTTTTATGTTTGGTTAATCGAAGAAATATATAAGGAAAAGAAAATAAAAAGAAAATCTAACTCAAGTTTTACACTTAAACTGAGGAAAACTAATTTATTCACCAAATGGTGAAGAAAACGAAAGAAAAACTTATCAGAACCATTTTCTCTCCAATTTTCTTTTCCACACTACTTTCTTCAGTCCAAACACAACCCTAAGCATCATATAACATGAGAGAAACTCAAAAGCAACCTCACACAAATGACGGTTTCTAACAGCAGCAGCGGGATTACACTTGGTTTTTCGGGCCTGTGATTTCATTACGTGATCACAATGGAGAGCTCCGCACAGATCAGCCAAGCACTTTCCATGGCTCTGGATTTATATAAAAAATAGCAACAAGGTAATATATCCCTTAAGAGCAGAATTAAGTACAATTCCAAAAAAAGAAAAAAATCAAGAAGCAATAAAGCACACCGCGTTGAGAAGATTGTAGTGCCTGTTGTCGAAATGCTGGTCCAAGTACTTTTCGGCTCGGAAGCTCTTCTTACAATACCCGCACTGCCACTCGTTTATGTCCGTGTGGACTTTGTGCTCTTCTTGGTCTCTGAACAAATCGTTGCTCGGGTGAAGCCTGCATCGGCTCGGGATTTGATACTTCTCTTTCTCCACGAAAGGCATGAGATACTGCGAATTTGTTTACTCAAAGTTAACAATGCAAATAATATATCTCTCTCTCTCTCACACACACACAAATATATATATAAGGTTGCAGATATTTAGAAACCTCCTCTATGATTTTCCACGCGGCACGGCTCCTCTCACGCGAGCAGTGAACTTCTGCTTTCTCCTCCTCAAGAAGATGTCTAATCATCAATTGAATAATTACAAGACATCAAGAAAGTGAAGCCCATGTATGTTGTCTCAACTTTGTACTAACTAGATTTAACAGATCAACTCACTCAAGAAAGACCGAATTATACACAATTACATGAAATCAGCTTATCCCCGCAATTCAATCACGTTCCCAATATGCTCAATTGGAAGTAAAGGAAAAGAAAAAACCCAAATAATGAAAGGGAATTGGATAATAAGAAAAAATGTTACCTTGAAGAGGATTTGTCGGAACCCTGCTCAATATCAAACAAAAGGATGATTCTTTCATTCATTTGTAGAATCTTTCTGAATTGAAAGTCAATTTCTTGTAGCAAGAACTAAATTTACCTGTTCAAGAGACGAAGATGTGGATTGCAGAGGGATTAACAGTAGAAAAATAACGGAGACAATCCATTGCTGCTTCGTCCGCATCTCCGATCGGAAGTACCCCTCAGCGACCCAAGTTCTTTGATCCTTCAAGAACGAATCTTTACTTAATCGCCAGAGTTTTGATGTCTTTTTGGGTCTTCTGTTGCAGTATAACTGCGGTGAAGAAACTAATGTCAAGAAATCGATGGTTTCATATTCCAATTTGTTTGTCTAATGGTTTAGGCAATTTTCTTTTAAATACATGATAAACATTCGGCTATTTCTGTGACGATTAGTTGTTTTTTCATTAAATTAATAATTGATTTTCTGCAGTTACTTTTTGCATAATGGCTCCGTCCAAAGTCGCTGCCTCGAAAGCCCTTGTAATGAAGAGGCAGGTCCCATACCACTGGCCATTCAATTTTAAATTTGATAGCTCATGAATTTTATGTTTATTTTCTAATTATTTTTTAATTTTTTAATTCTATATTTCACCAAATTATAAAAACTTTATTATTTCATGTGCAATAACCCACTTCATTATCGACGTGGAGTCTCTTGTCATTCTTACAATGCCATGGCTCAAATCCTCTCGAGACAAGTTACAAGCTTTCGCGGGAGCATACGAGTTTAGTTAAAGAATCACCTTTTCGTTTGAGAGTGAAAGATTTTCGGGCTCCGATTTTCGGGGAGCTCATAGTTTGTTGAAGGAGATGAGGAGTTTCAAGAACAAAACACTATACCTTTCTTTTCACTAAAACTCTCCCCGAACACGGTAGAGCAATGGAAGTAAGCCTACTATGATTTCCCCTCGAGTGCATGGCCGAGATTAGGGTTCCTCCCCGATATACGCTGCTACTCTCGACGGGCTTGTGAACATGAAACGAAGGATTCAAAGATGGAACTACGATTGCATTCTTTCCTCGTTGATAGACAGAGATGTAGTAACACACAGAAGACTGCACTGTACTCTTTACAAAGACGTAATAATAACAAACGAAAGAATCGATGCCACGAAACTGTTGAATTTTTCAACCCAAAACCAACCCAAGAATAGAGGCTGCTATATATACACAAATGCACACTTAAACTTGATTCTATGAATACAAAGAGTGCTTCCTAACAAGATTCGTACCTTACACTGAGCGAGGAAGAGGTTGCCTGAGCATAGACAGCTTTCAGCAACACTACGAAGTCGATCATACTCTCCATGCAAAACCACTTGAGCTTCCACATTAAGACGTACGTTTCTTCCTCCTCTGGATGGCGAAACTCGGATGTGCATACAAAGGCCAAAGAAACGCACAGGCTACTGGGAGCTTCAATTACCTGTAAAGATAATGGAACATGTTATTCGAGGAAGAAGAAGAAGAAGAAGGTGGATTATTAGATTTGATTTTCAAATATTGCATTTTGTTGAACCGGAGGCAGCAAGGGTAATGATAACTGGTGGGAAAGTAAAGAGGCCATTGCGATGTGGATCTTTATTCATTTAAGGGGCAGGAAAAAAATGTTGTGAAATGTTGTGTGGATATCATGTACTAAGTCGTGATTAGTAAGAAAATTAGAAGTTACCATCTCGGTCACGTTGACTATTGCACATCGAGAACCCAACGACAGGTAGTTAGGGGAAAATGACTCCTCAGTGGAACCAAATTGCACGAGGTCTTCGGAGCATACGAAGAGATGCTCTTCGAGCACGAATAACGATCGAGACAGCCACAATCCCTCTGTCAAGTTGGCAATGCTAATGAGAACAACGGACAAATAAGGAAATAAGGAAGAAAATCAGTAGTAGAGTACTTAACGGTCATTTTATTATTACAATTAAACAACAGTTACAAGAATGAAATTTCTTTGTCAGAAGAAAGGAGATCCTCGCTTTGGTATTTAATGGCAAGAACATGAACTTTTTAATTCACCTAGCATTCAGAAAATTGGAGATCCACATTTTCCTCTGTATATTATCAGTTTTCCAGAAGGGACAAAACCACTTTTGGTCCCCTATGTTTACCCGATGGGCAATTTTGGTCCTCGATATTTTCTCTCGCCACATTTAGTCCCCATAGTTGTCCAATTTGAACCAATTTGGTCTCCAAGTTAAATTAGACATTAATTTGGACAGAAAGCATCACATGAGACGCACGTGCAGAAACATTGGGGACCAAAATTTCCCATCGAATAAACATCGGGGACCAAAAGTGGTTTTCTCCCTTTCTAGAACATATAGGTTAGCGAGGGAAGATGAAGTTTACACTCATCTTTAATACAATGAAGACTAAAAAAAATAATTGTAAGTAACAATGTACCTTTTAAGCTGTTATGCCAGAAAAGCACCATGGCATACTGAAGTATATTAGTATTAGCACGTCCAGATGCATATTTCTCAAAAAGCTCGATTTGGTTCTGCTCCAAACTGCCATTAAATTTACAAAATCCATATGATTAAAGGAAACAAAATGTCATAGTAGGCAAGTTGTAGAACTCGTGCATCTTTTGGATATTCAAGACAAATTAGCAGCTTGAGATACCGAAAAATCTATTAAATGTACCTTGTCAACGCACAGTTCTCCTTCAATACAGACGAATCGAAGAAACCTAACACAGATATCAGATCTCTAGATTTCTCATTCGACCTAGTTATGAAAAGATATGACACGTTCGCTTCAAAGCACACCCTGCAAACAGAAATATTTTTCTCGTAGGCAAACAACATGCAGCTCAAGATATGTGAAGACTACGATTTAGCACCTTAAAAATAGAAGTCCTAATCCAACAAACACATCTCTAATATGGTCGACTTTGTGGCAGCCAATGATTTTTAGGCTGGTTCCTGCATGTAACAGCAGCAATCAATGACCATACTTTTCTCAGCAAATAAATCTGCAAAATGCAAATATCAAAGTGTATCTTTGCAAAAGCTCATACCACAGCAAAGCTAACCTGGACCATCACGATCAACGAGAAGAACATACAATTTTTGCCTGCTGCTTCGCAGTACAACAACCTCCCTAAATTGTAAAACGAAGGCTATTATTAAAGGTACCATTGAATAAGAGAAGCCACCCATGCAATTGCAGTAAAAGTAAAAGCGGGTCGACATTAATCTATCTACCTTTCATTATATCCTGACTTTTCCAGTGCTAAATAATCACATCGTACATACTGATAAAAGATCTCATTAACCGCCGCATCAGCCATATTTGAGTTAAAAAAGGTCTCAACAAAATCATGAGCTCCACTTCTTGATGCATCGTTGGCTTCCGATGGAACGTCCCGAGACTGCTGTTTGGCCAATAAACACTCTTTTCGTTCAAGTTCCAAGTCACAACTGCATAAATCAGTGTTGTAATTAGACTTATTTGCTTCCTCGTTGCAGCCATGGGTGTCATCCTCCTCCCACAAGGAAATCATTTTTCGGGTGGGCTTTCTTCTGCCTCTTTTATTATCCAACCATTCACTCGTGCTATCAAAGTTACTGAGCAATTCACTGTCACCGGAACTTGTTAAGCTACCATAGGAAGTATGATTTGACATCTTTACCCAGTCCACTTGTGTTTGCGATATACACTCTTTAGTGTCAGATCTTGAAGAGGACATCTTCCACTTTGGTGATGAATTTTTGTCTCGATACGTCTCTCCCAATCTTCTTCATTAGAATCACGTACACTTCTTCCAGATTGACCAGCAATTTCTATATCATGGATAGAATCAGCATCAATATCTTCGCTGCAACTTGTGTCGCTATCAGAAGATGCTACTGAAAATGAATGGGCAGATAGCTGCAGAAACTCTTCTTCAAGATTCTGTCGACGGTGTAAAATATCCTCCGCGTAATGAGGGGGGGATCCCTGGCAAGAACAAGATGATGACAAAATGGAAATTGGTGTTCCATTAACTGCAGTAGAAAAAATGAGATTCTTTGAAATCGTGGTATCCTCTCTCGGTACATCAATAGATGGTTCAGTGGGAGCTTCATCAATACGACCAAGATATTGTGGGCCACTAACAACAGTAGAGGCATCAACAAATGAGGTTTCAGAATCTAGATTAACTGTGCTAGTTTCGTCCCCGGAAAATGGAACACAGTCAGAAATATACCGCGAGGTCTCACCAAGTTCATCAGCCTCAGCCTCACTTTTCATAATCTTCTTTAAGGCATGGGTCCTTTTACCGTCCCCAACATAATCAGAACTCCGATTCATCCACTCTTTGAACTCCTGCAGCCATTTAACAGAGTCTTCCTTCTTCATAGATTCAATCCTTTTCATCAAGTCTTCTACTTCAGCTTCCTCAGATGAAATATTATTGTCGTCCCTGCATTCCATGTCACAATCAGATGGCTCTGGCTCTTTCTCGGAGGAGGTATACATTGTCTGCTCCTCTCTCCCTATGCTGGCAAGGCGTGAAATTTTTTTCTGCAGAATGTTACATAAAAGTTGGTTCAAACATCAAGAAAATTGAGGCATTCCTCATTCAATGATCGGTTCACATTCTGTGTTAAGGAGCAATATTTCAGACCTTCTTGACAATTAATCTTCGGTCTTTCGTATAAGCATCATCTTTGATTGGTGAATAAAATCCAAAGCTAGCCGATTGCTTTGTCCTTCTTGCCACAATAAATTGTCGTTTCCAAAGTGCACTAGGAGAGATACTCTTCCCATCCAGCTCGAGCTATAGTTTAAGAAAATTTCACAGAAAAAATTAGACTTGGGCAGGAACATTTTTATACATTGATAATCAATCCCGATTATTTTTACTGGTGAGTTCCAGGTACACAATAATCAGAAGTAAGTCAATAAAAGACTACCTACCCTCTCGGGGTGGGGGAAAAAACTAAAGACTTGTGCACGAAACCATCTCGCATAACAAAGAGGGTTTCCTTCCAACCACAAGTTCCGAAGATAAGGAAGGCTAGCAAGGATCTCAACCTCAGAAAAATTAGAGATAATATTGTAAGAAAGATCAAGCTCTTCAATCGACCTCATATTTTCAATTCCATTCAATGTAGTTAAAGCATTGTTCCTCAAGACAAGTTTAACCAACTGGCAAGAAACCTGCAGAAAACAGAGAGCAACTAATATTTCACATTTGCAAATAGAACATCGGTAAAGAATAAATTAATGAAGTTACCTCACCAAACGGTTTGATACTTCTCAGGCTGTTAAAGCCCAAATCCAAATACTTCAATTTGGTGCATTTCCACAAATTATTTGCCTTTGCAAACTTGTTTCGACTGATATCAAGCGTTTCGACAACAGGAAGAAGTTGCAGAGACTCATCCATGATAACCAATCCATTACACGCACATGAAACGAAAGACAATCGCCTCCACTGGGCCGAATCCTTTATCTCGGCAATTCTACTAGCAAATACATGCCTTAATGCATCCTAATCCATCATAATGGAAGACCATATCAGAACTCAATGGCTGCAGTAGTTCGAAATATATAACTAGCTAGATATCAAGCTTTCGCTTTTGTGCGAAGGATGAAAAAAGGAAATGATCGAAGATGCTTACAAATACAGATACTCATTTTAACAAGTATCTTCAGAAGTGAAATTGTTATTTCTATAGTTAACCTAATGGCGTTGATGAATGTTTTGAGAACAAAGTTGAAAGGGGTAACAGTACAAAAACGAAGATAAGTTTTTTTCCTAGTCACTGAAACCAGAAAAGTTCTTCACCATATAGCAATGAGTGTTTCATCCATCCAGAACAATAATAATACAAAAAAACAGAAAAGCAAGATTTCCACTCAAGCAACATTCTAAAATATAACTACACGTCTCCTAAGCTAAACTCAACACAACACTCATTTCCAAACACATTTCGAGATCAACCCCCTCTTAGAATCCAATTTCGGCCATGCAACTTCAAACAACCTAGTACAAAGAGCAAACGTAAAGTATCGGAAAAAAAAAACCAATTTTTAAACATGAGTACTGTATTAAAGGGATCAAGATAAATACTAATTTATGCAGCTTCCCAATCGATAGATTTAGGCCCCATTATTCACCCATCAAACTAGGCAAGCCAAAAGTTAAGTTTGGGAACCTCAAATGGATCACATTTTCCGAACTCTTAATTAATGCTCCATAAGTGAACCATGTGCATTACTCCAAAAGACCACATCGTTCCCACTTATATTATTTATCAGACTTACAGTAGAGTCATGGCAAATCAACTTCTCAAGCGTGAACCTCAACTCCACCAAACCCTTCGCAGCGGACGTGGAAAGATCACAGCATCGCAACTCCAAGACCTTCAAGCTCAAAAACGGAACCAGGTACAACGGCGTGGGGTCCCTGGGCAGCGCTGAAACCACCTTCAACGACGGAATCAACCTCAAGATCCTCCGCAGCTGCTCCAACGCACGGTGATCGCCCAAGTCCGACACGTATGCTCGCAGGTAATCCACCGGCGCGCCGGTCGACAGCCGCTCGAGCTCTTCTAAAGCCTCGAGACGCGACTGAACGTACCGGAGTCCGACGGGGTTGAGCTTGAGGACTACGGTACCGTCGATGAGACGGTCGGCGTTGGATTCCACGAATTTGACGAGAGATTCGAGGTACTTGTCGCCTGTTACCAAGGACATGGTGCGGAAAAAATGGTGACTCGATTAGGGCATTTCGCTTTACAGATTACGTTGATTTGTGCTGTGAATAATCATTGGAGAAAGGAGAAGACTAATCGGAAGAAGACAGGGACACGTGTAAGCCAAGCGAGGATTCAAGTGGAATTTGCTGGCACCTGCTGTACTGTTTGAGGTAAAATAACTGATAAGTCCCAATTTTATATTTAAATACGTTCTTACTCCCTGTACAAATTCTTAGTTTCCATATGGTCCTATTAAGCCCACTTCTTTAGTAGGCCCATTAAGAAAACACTAAAGACGACGGAGCGGAGCCGTGAGCCGCCACCTCGTTACAAAAAGCAGGAGAAGATGCCGCGGACCACGACGGTGGAGAGCCTTGGCTGTCCTCCGTTTAGAGCCTTAACCTTCGATTCTCTTGGCCTTGTGAAAGGTAGAAGCGATAAATTTACTATCATTTTGAAGTGGTAATTTTATTCACTTTGTGCTTCTTTTTTTTCGTTTTCCTTTTTGATATCTCTGTTTCTGTTGTTCTCCGAGGGAACAGTGGTTGAGGCTCGTGATGGAGAGAGAGCTGCGGCTAAGATGGTGGAGCGATGGGGCGACCCGGATTCTTCTAAGTGCGTGCTCGCAGCTTCAATTCTCAGCCGAGAATTCGACCCGGTAGGAAAATTTTCTACCTTTTAGAGTTGGTTTTTTTAGCTCTTGCGTTTAATTAGTTAACGGATACGCACTAGTATTTCGTAGCTAGCTTGTTAAGCTTGTTCGTTAATTCTGATCGACTTTTTCCCCACCTCTGATTGTGGGTTTTGATGATGGATTGTGCAGCTGCTTGGTATCGCAAGGAAGTGTGGCTCGGTTAGTGTTTGTTCCTTGTTTGGAGTTCCATGTGTTTGTGTTATGCATTGCAAAATGATATTGGATTCATGAATGTAAGTGATGTCATGCTTATTTTCAGCAGATTGACATTATTAGTGCGGTTAATGGCGATCTCCTTGTTCAAATTTCAAGTTCTTGCCAAGATGAAGAAGACGACGTAGTAGGATTGCATTTATTCAGAAAGCATCACTCGGATTCACCTTCAAAGTACGAGATGATTTAGTTAATCAAAATGCATTTCTGTATATTTCTTTAATTCACCGTATAATCTCTTATTATGTTTCTGCAAGGGATCATTATTCTTTTTATATTGCATACAATTATATTATCCCCGATGATTCAGGTGACGTGATACTGATGACCCTTTGAACGTTTAATTCAGGTCATGTAAATTGTTTTCCTGCACAAGAAAAGGGAAAACAAATATAGAATCGGTGGAGCTTGGAAAAACTCCGGCAGAGTTTATCCATGACCCTTCTCCGGTGCAATGGAGTGTGTGTGGTTCGGGTAATATTTTATGCTCAAAGGTCCATGAAACTGAGAGATACGCTTTATTTGGAGGGTAAGTCTCCTAATATTGAATTTGCGGCTGTGAAATTTGTATCATTTTGCTTTCTTTATATACCGATCTGGTTGTGTTGTGACACTCTTGATTTGATTTGTAGGAAAGGCGTTGAAATGAATATATGGGATCTTCAAGAATGTGTTAAGATCTGGGCTGCAAAATCTGTAAGTAATATCAACTTTGTGTTTTGTAATTGTTGATTTATATAATATAACCACTCTGGATTCTGATCTTTTATAGCCCCCGAAAGACAGCCTCGGGATTTTCACTCCGACCCACTTTACATCTGCAACCTTTTTGAGCAAAGATGATCACCGTAAATTTGCGGCTGGGACTGAATTGCATCAGGTAAAATAGCTCATTCACCTTTCAATGCAATCTATTCTATTATATAAACGCTCGGACCTTTCTAAAAACTGCCAACTTGCCAATTCAATTTTGTATGATGTAGCTCTTTTTCTTTTAATTTTTTGAATTTGGATAATTACAATTTTACCCTTCAACTCCTTGAGTTAGTATAATTATGTTTTCGCAAATCATTTTTTTTTATGTTTTATATCCTTAAAAATAATACAATTAAATTTTAAATTATAATTTCATATATTAAATACGGCAGGTTCGCCTCTATGATACTTCGGCTCAGAGGAGGCCCGTCATGTCGATTGATTACCGAGAGACTGCTATCAAGGCCATTTGTGAAGATACTAACGGGCACACGATATATGTAGGAAATGGCTCGGGTGACCTTGCCTCCTTCGACATGCGTAAAGGTCTGTTTGCCTTCCCATTTTTTTATTATATTAAAGCTACAAAATATATTTTAGCATGAATATATTAGCACAATTTCATCTCCTATGGTAGACTTTATAACCAAGCAGTTGTAATATTGAACATGTTATTCCCCATATACAAGAATGCTACTTCCTTTCGTTATCGGTTATAATAGTAAAACCGTCGGCGGGACAGCCCGAATTCACACTTACGGTTCAATGCAATTTATTGCTTCAAATAAGTTTTTAACTCTTTGTTGCCAACTTTTTTTCATTCGTTTTCTTTTCTTTTCTTTGTATACTTGTAGGTAGACTTGTGGGGTCCTTCATTGGAAAATGTTCGGGAAGTATAAGGTCCATATCGAGGCACCCAGAGCTTCCCGTGATAGCATCTTGCGGTGGGTTAACAGTTCAATAATTCTTCTTAGTTTTACTTTCAAATCATGAAATAGGCTCCTGTAATATTTCCTCATTTCTAAATTGAAAAAACACACAAGAATCGGCTTCAGCAGCTTGAAATTTTCAGACAAGTATCGAATGTTGATGCGGTTTTTGCCTGACTTGCAATATTGGTTTCTCATCAGGGCTTGACGGCTATTTACGCATTTGGGACATTGAAACGCGTCAACTTCTCTCAGCAGTAAGTTGGATTTATAGTTTACATTTACGTATTTTGACTGAAACTGAGGGAAATCAAAATTTATTGAACCATATAATTGATTTTCGCCTTTCTTGTACTCACTGAACAACTACAGCTAGTTATCAATGCTTTTAAGTTTTACCATTTGATGTTTGATTATTATTTTCATGATTGCATGCAGGTTTTTCTGAAGCAACATCTGCTTGATGTAGTTTTTGATTCCCATTTCCATGATAAAGGTTGATTTTTTTTATTTTTTTTTATTTCCAGTTACCATTTGAGAAACTTTTTCTTAATGCCATATTTTTTTTTGAACAGAAGTTGCCGATTGTGTACTTCCTGCCCCCGAAGAAGCTACAACAGCAGCAGTTGGCTCGTCTTCAGAAACAAAACCCGCCAAAAGGAAGAAAGAGTTTGGAGAGAAGAAGCACTCAAGTAAGAAGACGAAGTCAAAGAAAAGAAGCAAGAAGAAGCTAAATGAAGAAGAAGAAGAAGAAGAAGAAGACGATGATTAAACGTGTAAGATTCTCGACCTGGATTTTAATGTAATATCTTCTCAGCAGAGACTTTTTATCCTTGGAGAGTCCACAAGTTGCCTTTAGTGTTAACGCTTTTTAGTTTTGATCTGTGTTTTTATGAGAAATGAGGCTCAGTTTTGTGGAGTTCTTGCAATGTTTGTCCCCTTCTAGTTTCTTCGGCTTTATACGGTTTACTTCTGCTTTCAGTATTGAGTACACAGGGGAGTGATTCTTGAATTATTTCCAGTATTTATGAACTTTTTGGTTTATTTGATTTTGAATATGCAACCTAATGTTAAGATTAGCTAAATAATTTTTATATGCTTGCTTCTGGGCTTTTCGAGTTCCATAATTACGAGCTTGAGTCGAAACAGAAGCAAAGCAGCTAAGGATAAAGGAGGAAAACGCTATTTGAAAAAAAAAAAAGAAAGAAAGAAACAAACAGAGGAAAACGCTATTTTCTGTTATGTAAGTCGCTGTTCGATGATTTAGCGTCTTGTCCCTCTAAATATCTAATCCGCTCTTTTAGCAGAAGCAAAGCAGCTTAGGATATTTTTACCCCCAAAAAAAGAAAACGAAAATAGCAAAAAGGATATTTATAATTACCATTCGATAAGCAGACAGAGTAATCCTCTCGGATGTCTTGAATTCAACAACAAGGTTTACGGGCATTGGGTTTTCAGGGTTTATCTCCCCTTATCTCCATTTTGGCTTCAAGTACTCGTATACGAAAGCTTAAGCCAAGTTTTCACTCGAATTGAAAAAGAAAAAAATGGCTGCTTTGAGTGCATGCTCAGTGTGTTATCACAAGCGCTTCTTGTGTCAGCCGAAACCCAGTACGCGCTTCGTTCCCTGTTGCGTTTCTACTCCCGCAGTTAAAGGTACGAAGTACTATTTGCCCTTTGCGTATCTATTGGGTTCTTATTGTTTTAGGCACAGTGTGATAAAACTACTGGGTTTCAGCTTCTTTCTTTCGTAAATGGAAGGAGTTCATAGACTTGTCTTGCTAGTAATTTCATCCATGTTTTAGCATCGTGGAGTTATATAGAGCATTATGACATTTATGTTATTAGGAGTTAAATTTATCAGTTGCGAGGATTGGAAATTTGATGGGCATCTCTTTTGGGTTGTGCTCTTTCTTTCTTCTCAATCTTAATGTTGTTGGTTCTGAAAGTTCATATATTGTATTAAGTATATAGTCCAATGGAATTGTGACTCAATAATTGTCGGAATTACCTGCCTTCTGTTGAAGTTAAAATCATCTCATGACAAGGAGGTTGATTAAGTTATTGTGTAACTCGTTAGGTACGCGAGATTCAACGAAAGGGCCTCCTCGTAGAAGATCGGAAGGAGCTAGAAAGAGTATGGAGGATTCAGTTAAACGAAAGATGGAGCAATTCTATGAAGGCTCTGATGGCCCCCCTTTACGGGTACTTCCAATCGGTGGCTTAGGAGAAATCGGGATGAATTGCATGCTCGTGGGGAATTACGATCGTTATATCTTGATAGATGCCGGTGTAATGTTTCCAGAGTAAGTTCAAATTTAACGGGAAATCATTGCTTTTTTTTTTTCCAGAGTTTATAAGGTTAAATCCCGAGTTGTGATTACTTGCATTGCAGCTATGATGAACTTGGTGTCCAGAAGATAATACCTGACACCACTTTTATCAAGAAGTGGAGCCACAAAATCGAAGCTGTTGTCATTACACATGGACATGAAGACCACATCGGTGCGTTGCCATGGGTAAAGTTTCTATTCTTACACGAGTGAATCTTACCGTTCTTCAAGTTTCCTCCCATGAATTAATGGGAGATTAGTAACCACATATAATAAAGTCTTAGCTTATGCTCTTCTCGTAAAATCTCAGTTACTTTGGTTGCTTTTCTATTGATATTTCTGTTCTTTATGCTGGCGTATTAGGTCATTCCTGCTCTGGATATTCACACACCAATATTTGCTTCATCTTTTACCATGGAGGTTAGTTAAAATTAAATGTCTTGGTGGGCAATAATTTCATGGGATATTTTATTTTACATTCTTTCTTGATTTCTTTGTCAAACAGCTCATCAAGAAACGTTTGAAGGAGTTTGGGATATTTGTTCCCTCTAGACTTAAAGTATTTAAGACACGGAGGAAATTTGTTGCCGGGCCATTCGAAGTCGAACCAATCAGGGTCACACATTCGATTCCGGATTGTTCCGGGTTGGTCTTTCGGTGCCCCGACGGTACTATACTTCACACGGGAGATTGGAAGGTATTTATTTGCTTTCTTATCCTTTTTATTTCATTTTCTAGCATTCATGCTTCATTTTCTCTTTGAAAATATATGGCATTCCTATAGATAGACGAGTCACCGCTGGATGGGAAAGTGTTCGATCGTGAGGGCCTTGAAGAACTTTCGAAAGAAGGGGTGACTTTGGTGAGAATTTGTTCGGGCTTTTTATTTCTCTGTAATATTATTCTTTATTGTAATTATTTGTTGATTCTAAGTGAAAATTCTTGTTCTACATCTGTAGATGATGAGCGATTCAACGAATGTACTTTCACCCGGAAGGACATTAAGTGAGGCAGTTGTGGCTGATTCTTTAATGAGGCGTATTTCAGCTGCTACGGGGAGGGTTATCACAACTCAGTTCGCTTCGAATATACACAGGCTTGGTAGCGTAAAAGCAGCAGCTGATGCTACTGGTCGAAAATTGGTATGATTTTTAGAAGATTACTCTTCAGATTCTTTTCCTTTAGGCTGTGTTTGGAGTGAAGAACGTAGCGTGGAAAAGAAAATTGGAGTGAAAATAGTTTATTAATAAGTTTTTCTTCCGTTTTTCCTCGCCATTTGGTGAAGAAGTCAGTTTTTCATTAGTTTTGAACATAAACTAAGCTAGATTTCCTTTTCTTTTCTTTTCTTTTCTGAAGTCAACCAAGCTTAAAGACAACTTTTTCTTTTCCAGTTCGTTTTCCCTTCCCTACTAATTTCCTTACACCAAACTGAGTGGTAGGTTGTGTTTGTAGTGAAGAAATTAATGTGAAAAAAATATTGGAGAGAAAATGGTTTTTAATGAGTTTCTTCCATTTTCATCACCATTTGGTGGAGAAATTAGTTTTTTCATTGTTTTAAGTATAAACTGAAGCTAGATTTTCTTTTCTTTTTTTTATTTCTTCAATCAACCAAACATAAAGATTTTAGTGTTACTTTTCCATTTCACTAGTTTCCTTTTTCCATTTCATTTTCATTTTAGAGGCTGATACTATTTTTACACACTTAGGTATTTGTTGGCATGTCTTTGAGGACGTACCTCGATGCTGCCTGGAAAGACGGTAAAGCACCCATTGATCCCTCAACGCTGGTAACGAACGGTCTCATCACTTCATCATAATCCATGTTTCCTTTTCTTGCACAATATTTTATCTCCATGTCATTGAGTACTTTGTCCATCTAAATATTAAAACTTGTATGAAAACTTTAGCTAGTTGGGTCTTTTTTTTTTTAATATTTTTCTCAATTTTGATCATTTTTCGACGCGCACAGGTAAAAGCGGAAGACATCGATGCGTATGGGCCAAGGGACTTACTGATTGTCACAACTGGTTCTCAAGTAGGATACATTAAACTTATTCGTTGATGCTTATTTGAGAATTCGGTAGCAAATTGGTTGATCTTCCTTGTTATTACCAGGCTGAGCCACGTGCTGCACTAAACCTCGCATCTTATGGCAGCAGTCATTCGCTTAAGTTGAACAAAGATGACCTCATTTTATATTCTGCCAAGGTAATAATCTCTATCACCCATGTTAATTTTAACCTGTCTCTTTCTTGCAAGTGATTTGTTGTACAAAACCCCGTTGAAGAAGAAAACGTATTACTATAAATCGATGTTATTTGCCAATATTTCCGTATAGAGAACTTATCTAGTGAAACTCAAATGTATTGTGGTTACTCCACTCCACAGGTAATTCCTGGAAACGAGACAAGAGTAATGAAAATGCTCAATCGAATATCGGAACTTGGATCCACTATAGTGATGGGGAAAAACGAGATGCTTCACACGTCTGGTCATGCCTATCGCGAAGAACTGGTATAAGATATTTCATTTGCTGGGGCTCGTTAAAAAATCTTAAAAAAAAAAAATACTCATGCTTGCTATAAGCTTACATTTAACATGCTTGCAGTGTTCATTTAACATGGTATCAGAGCTCAGGGGCCAAAGAGGTCTTGGGTTACGAATCCTCACGACTACCCATTTAAGAAAACTACACGGCTCATGCTAGATA
Organism: Linderniella brevidens; assembly: GCA_004919715.1. Lineage (NCBI taxonomy): Eukaryota > Viridiplantae > Streptophyta > Magnoliopsida > Lamiales > Linderniaceae > Linderniella > Linderniella brevidens. Next base: position 4,154,162 of record SWDC01000153.1, on the reverse strand, counting down.
ATAACGAAATCAGCCTAGACGTGAGAGGGAGTGTTGGAAATATAATTTAAAAATTATAAAATGATACACTCCCTTCAAGCTTAAGCTTTTAGGTGAACTGGTCATTTAACAATATCTTTTATGGAAATTCGCTATACTACTCTTTTTAATTTCGGAGGAACTGAGGGTGCTTGTTGCTTAGACACAATATTTTCCACCGCCAGTGGTTCCTTAATGCAACACTATTTTCAGGATGAAGTGCTCAAAATTGTAAAGCCCCAACACTTTCTGCCCATTCACGGCGAACTCCTATTCTTGAAAGAACACGAATTGCTTGGGAAGTCAACTGGCATCAGGCATACTGCGGTGAATAACTTCAGCTTTCAGTCCCAACTTTTTGTTATTCTTTTATTCATCCATTTAGATCAAATTTTTTGTTTCCACTTTAGCTGTTGTTGACACTGTAAATCTTAGCTCTTAATATATAGCATTCTCAAAGACCGAGCTTTTTTGTCTCTGTAGGTTATAAAGAACGGAGAGATGCTCGGGGTGTCGCATTTGAGGAACAGAAGAGTTTTATCTAACGGTTTCATTTCCTTAGGCAAAGAGAATCTTCAGGTAATTTACTACCACCGACACTTAAAAACAGTTGAATCCCATTGCACCCATTTAACTAAAAAAAAAAAAAAAATGGAATCTCGCCCAGTTAATGTATAGCGACGGTGACAAGGCATTCGGTACCGCAGCAGAGCTCTGCATCGACGAGAGGGCTCGAATCGCCTCCGATGGTATAATAGTCGTTAGGTTTGTATACTAAAGCTTGACTCTTTACCTTAACCGTGGTTAGCTAGCATAGTAAAGCTTTAACTCTTTACCTTAACCACGGTTAGCTAGCACAGTAATGCCTACTCATATATCCCACGCAGCATGGAGATTATGCGCCCCGAGTTCTCCCCCGACTCGATAGAGAAGTCCCTGAAAGCTAAGATAAGAATCACCACGCGGTGCCTGTGGCTCGACAAGGGAAAGCTCCTCGATGCCCTCCACCGAGCCACGCACGCCGCTCTCTCGAGCTGCCCCTTGAGGTGCCCATTGGCCCACGTGGAGAGGACCGTTTCGGAGGTGTTGAGGAAAATGGTGAGGAAGTACAGTAGTAAGAGGCCCGATGTTATAGTGACAGCTGTCGAAAATCCCGATGCCGTGCGTGCTGATGAGATCAACGGGAAGCTCTCTGGGAAGTGGAGTGTGGCTTCGGGGATTTCGGCGTTGAGAAGGGCCGTCGAAGGACCCGAGAACGGAGAAGGCAATGGCCGTGCACTTGTTGGAAAGCGTGCTAAGGAATTCGAACGACAAGGTAACGTCTCCTCGATTCTCCAGAAAATTGGAGAACAGTAGAAACTCGATGAATTAATACTCGATTACTTTATAAACTCTGAGGTGGTGATATTTTTTAGCGGTCCCAACTAAGGGGATAGGGCTCTGAATTAATAGTTCGTTGAAATAAGATGATGCATTTTTTTAGGATTTTCTGTAGAGATCCCGTATAAAATATAAATTAATAATTCCTTGCACGCGACGCACTGTTACATATAGAATGATTTATGAATGTTTCTTGAAATACAACTCAAATTTTTTTTATTTTTGTTTCTAAATCGATTTCACCCTGAATCCATGGATAATAAGGTGGGAGATTGAATGATTATTTCAATTTGGGCCCTTCATTTCATATGCGTACATGATTCAAGTTTGAAAGGTATTCGTAAAATAAGTATTTTAGATAAACTAATAAAATAATTTCTATATTAATTAATAAATTTTGGTGGTCTCATGTCTATTACAGGGGAGGTTGATTGATTTGCCAAATCTTAAGCTGATATTTTTTTTTTTATTTTCCTCGTAACGCAGATGATAATAACGTACAAATGACTCAACCGAATTCCAAATTACCCACCGGATCTCCAAACTCCGAGGACTCAGCATCAGGCGAAGAAGAGTCGACATTATCAGAAGGCGACGACGACGAAAGAGAAGCAAATCCCGCTAAAACGAGCTCGAAGCGTAAATCTCCAAAAACCGCAGCAGCGAAGAGGAACAAGTGGAAACCCGAGGAGGTGAAGAGGCTCATACACATGAGAGTGGAGCTCAACAGCAGATTCCAAGTCCTCAAGGGACGAATGGCCCTGTGGGAGGAGATCTCTTCGAACCTGATGGAGGAAGGAGTTTCTAGAAGCCCCGGGCAGTGTAAATCCCTCTGGGCATCTTTAGTTCAGAAATACGAGGTTCGTCTTTAAAAAAAAAAAAAAAGTAAAGACGGTCTTTTTTTTTTTAATGCTGCAGGAACGGATTTTTTTTTTTTTTTCTGGTAATTTTGAATGAATGATATTATTCTTCAGGAGAGCAAGAGCGACGCGAAAATGCAGAAGAGTTGGCCGTATTTTGAAGAGATGGAGAAGGTTTTGTCGAACGCGGAGAGTAAAGTCTTCAAGTAATGGATATGGGATTTCAAGCAAAACCAAGGCAAAAGCTCCTCAGATAAGTGGTGTTGATGCTTGCTGCGATATGAATTTGAATTTTGAATTAATAGACAATTGTCGTAGGCTCGAAAACTTCAGATTATTACAAGCCCGGTACTGGAAATGTGTTTGCAAGAGATTTTGATTTGTGATGTTTGGTATCCCAAAAGGAAAATTAGACAATTATTTCATTTATATTTCCAGAAGAAAAAATATACTAGAGAGTGTACAAAGTTCGGTCTACGGAACGGGATCGATATGTCGGTTTCTCATTTGTGATAACGGGAAAATTTCGGTTCGTTTCGGCTTATGGTCTTGAAACAGAATTGAATGCCGAACTTTATTTATTTTTATTTTTTTAAGTATATATAATTATATATGGGGCTATATATTTATAGCAATATTAAGAAAATTATCTTTTTTTTTTTAAGTTTTGTTATGAAAAAAATTTGGTAAATCGATGTTTCTATTCGGCGCAGATATTTTCCATTCGGCTTTCACCGAATGAGCACAAAAAAAAATTAAGATCATCATTGTCCTGTTCATGTTGATATACCGCCTAGTTCTGCTAGATTTTGGACGATATTATCGAAAATTCAAATTTTTGATAATGTTTGTCGAAGATTCAATTCGATGAAGTTCGGTTGCTACCGAGTAGTGAAAAAATACTGAAAAATACTGCGTCATGCACTACAAGGATTCGATAACAAAAACAAACAAAAAAATATTTTGAAATGCTAAATTCTCAATTGCAAATATATTTGTTAAATTTGTACTCAGGTACCTGGGTGTGAATTTTTAAACTTTTCGCAAGAAAATGGTGGATGCGAACGTGGGCCATATGAGTATTTGGGGGCATTTGCCTTTACTGGTGAGGGCGGATTCGAAGGAATCCGTCGAATACATACTCCAAGCTCTGTGGCGCACGCGGCGGACTGGTCTCGACGCCGCCGATCGCCAGATATTCCGGGAGATTCTTCACCTGTCCAACGACTCTGACCTCGACCCTGTAATTATCCTTTCAGCTTAAATTCTCTGAAGTTATTGTTCATTTTTATGCTTATACGGGTTTGATTTCTCAATTCGCTGTTCGACGGTTTTTTTTTTTTCCACGAATCGTTGTTTGCTCCTGTTTGATTTTCGGGTCGTTGTGCTTCTGCGGAATGACTGAAGAAGCCTTTTCATTCAACATTTTCTACTAATTTGGTAAATTGAATTGAATTTCTGTAAGACCCAAACCCTAATTCGAAAAGGGTTTTTTAGCTTTACATCCTCTTCATTGTATGGCCAAATTTTCCATAAATCAGATAATGGCGTTGAAGGTATTAAATCGAACACCACTAGCTTGCTATCCATATGACACATGATAGAGAAGCATTATTCAACAAGGCATTGCTGACATAAACAGTGTTATACTACAATTTCTGCATCGAAAGTCTCTCTTTTGTCTGTAATTTGTTCTGTGTCAATTGTGTTGAGCTGAATCTGATGATCAAAAGCCTCGAAGAAACCAGTGTTTCTGCTAAGGCCTTGTTGATGCCAAAGCTTCTGAAATGTATAAACACTTTCGAGAACATTTCATCTTGTTTAGTCATAGAAGAACTAACATAACATCCCCTGCATAGTTTTTTTCCTTCCACTCATCTAATTGTGACACTTATAAAAAAAAAAACCAACTGAGTTTAACAATTGTCACAATCTGGTGGTGGAACACCAGATTGGAACATGAAATGGGAAAAGATGATCCCACGCGGTAGCTTAGGATCAGTCCCACGATCTTTTTTAAGTTCGATCTTTTCTTTTCATTTATCTGTCGAGCAATTCTTTGTGTAATGGAGGAGATCGGGTTCGAGATTAAAAGCTGATTTTACGTGTGATTGCAGCTACTGGTGTGTTTGCGGGTGCTGATTCGAAGGTGCGTTTACGAAAATACCCCCAAAGACAAGATTCAAAACCTTTTCCCCACGGAGGTACCGCACGAGCTGCAACGGTTGTTGACACTTCTGCTGCAGAAGTTTCAAAAGGAGTGGCGTGAAGATGCCGCCAAAGATCAGGTGAGATAACTTCTTCAATTGTATTAGAGACTTTCCTAAATTATTCTTTCATTTTTGGGTTCTGTTTAAGGTTGATTTGCCGAGCCTAAAGTTAACGACGTTGGGCAACGAAGATCGAAGCCACGATGCAGAGTTTCGGTCGGCGAAGGATTCCATGGAAATGAGGTTGAAGTCTATGTATGATGTAAGAGATTAGTTTTATTTATTTTTTCTTTCTTTCTTTTCCTCCTGGTTTTCTTGACTATGTATTAATAGTAGCCAACGTACAACGACCGTTGTGTCTTGTTTTTTTTTTTTTAAAGAAAAATTCTTGACTATTAAAGCCCAGCATGAGATTTTATTTAATTTTCTGAAGACTTTGTCTCTTATTGTTTCGGCTTTGTCCATTTGTATGCATGTGCTCGATTGTAACTGTAAAATGAGCAAAGACCGTGTAATAGAATCCAACCACCATGGATTTATTGCACATTAGTTGCAATGATAGGTTAATTGGTGACTCCCAAAAGGAAAGCTATGGTTCTATTTCACTTAGAAATTGTTGTCTCTATGTACTGTAACGGTACACATTGACAAAAATTATTAGTTTTTTGCTGGAAATAGAGATGAACTAGATGTAGCTGAAAATGATGTTTTATTCAGATTCAATTTAAATTAAATTTACCGGTGTGGGACTTGGGACGAGAAATATGAACTAAAAGAATTAGTTTCTCTGTAAATCGTTGATTGTTCCATTGTTCACAATAATTATTACTCTTGTTAGAAATTGTGGATCTGACAATAACATTTATATTCGATTCAACTTTCAATAATGAAAAATCGAATAAAAAAATGTTAGAACACACGGGCAGATTGGACATATATACTGTCATAAAAATATTATAATCAATAAATTACTGTAAGAAAATCGAGGGAATTAAATGAGTTGGTTGAAGTTATAAATGAATCGTTGATTACACACGCACATGTATAGATTGAAACTATTTTGTAACTCATATTCTTAACAAGTCGTTAATCACAATTAAAGACTTTAATTGGTTAAGTAATCACAAAAGGTCTCATCATCTCAAATGTCAAATACAAATTAGCTAAAGACATCTAATCTCATCATCACTCAGCAGCACTTACCCTGTCTCTCCATTAATGGCTGACGCAGAGAGCTTGCCATCATCCACCGTCGATCCCAAAAGCGGCTTCTGCCGGAAAACGAAGACCTACCACAGCCTCCGACCGCCGGTGCCTCTTCCGCCCCTGTCGGAACCCGCCTCCGTCGCTTCCTGCGCGATGTCTCTGCTGCGGAGCTTCGACGGCGCGTCCAGCGGTACTTTCCTCATCGAAGCGGAGACGGGACGCCGCGTCGCCTTCGACGCTTTTCTCCGCCAGGTGAACTCTCTGGCGCGTTCGCTGTCGGCGTTTCTGTCCAAAGGCGACGTCGCTTTCATCATCTCGCCGACGTCGGTGCACGTCCCGGTGCTCTACTTCTCTCTCCTCCACCTCGGCGTCGTGGTTTCTCCGTCGAACCCTCTGTCTTCTGCCTCGGAGATTTCGCACCAGATAAATCTCGTGAAGCCCGGCGTCGTGTTTGCCACGTCAGCTCTGGCCCAGAAGCTGCGGTAAGGATTATCTTTATCCCACGTGTTGATTCAAATAGGATATGAGCATCTTTGTGCCGTGGGAGTATCTAAGAATATGAGATTCAAAATCTTATCTTTCCTAAATTGCTCGATGATGCTGTACATATATATGTGTTGAGATTTCTATCCCAACATCGGATAATTCAATCCACCGGACTCAATTAATATATCAACAAGGCAATTTCACCTATTATCAATTGGTATTAGGCTCAATTTCTAATTTTATAGCGGGTTCGAGCGTGTGTTTCACTCACCACCACCCAATTCAATTAATATATCAGAGGCAATTTCACATATCACCAATTGGTTTTAGGATAAAGCCCCCAATTTATAACATAGTATCCGAGTAGGAATTTTCACGACCTTTCACTCAAGAAAATTGCACGTCTAAGGCTAGATAGTAAAGAAATCACCCTAGAGGTGAAGGGAAGGGACTGCATGAAACATAATATATAAAATGAAAATATGATGCACTCCATTTTTAAGCTTAAGCTTCATGTGCGTTGTTACGACTAGATTTTTTGGTGCCGCTGTCGGGAAAATCGGTATTATAAATTTCTAACATGGAATTATTACAGATCGGAAGTAGACGATTTCCCGCGAGACCTCCGCATCATCGTCCTCGACTCCCCTAACTTCCTCTCCATGCTCGCGTCCGAATCCTCCGCGGGCACAAACGCGGCCGTGCGTCAAACAGACACTGCCGCCATCCTCTTCTCCTCCGGCACCACGGGGAGAGTCAAAGGGGTGATGCTGACTCATCGGAATCTCATCGCTCCCATGGTGACTTATTACCAAACTAAAATGACTGAAGACCCGAGAACGGAAGAGCAAGCGGTGACTTTGTTCACGGTTCCATTGTTCCACGTGTTTGGCTTCTTCATGCTGATAAGGGCTTTCTCTCTCGGGGACTGCGTTGTGCTGATGGAGAGGTTCGATTTCGTCAAAATGCTGGAGGCGGTGGAGAGGTACAAAGTGGGCTTTATACCCGTGGCCCCGCCCTTGGTGGTGGCTCTGGCAAAGTCGGAGCTGGTGGATAAGTACGATTTGAGCTCTCTTCAGGTAGGGGCGTGTGGATAAGGCCATCGTTCATCATCGGAGAATTGTTCGAGTTTGGACCAATTAGCTTCTTTTCCTTCCATGTTTTATGTTCTATCAACTTGCCTTAAATATTTTTTTTTTGGTCGAATTTAGTGGTGGCATCATAGGACAGTAACTTTAAAAAATTAAGCAATTTTAGGACATTATATGATCGAATCCTGTACTTTGATCAAGACCCGCTGACGTGTCACCGTATCTTTATTCTCTAATTCGATTCCTATTTGCAGAAATTGGGCTGCGGCGGTGCTCCTCTGGGCAAGGAAGTTGCTGAGAGGTTCAGAGCCAGATTACCTCATTGCGAAATTATCCAGGTTGCACTTTACTTTACTCGTGCGTTTCCCTTCTTTTCCTTGTCCGAATCGTAGTTCCACAATGTTATTACACGAGTTTTCGTTAGTTCGCGGTAGCAATCTCGTCGAATGCGTTTTTATTAGTCGTGTAGGATGTGATCAAGATTCGATTTTTATTGATTTCGAATCAGCGTCTGAACGCGATCGTTTAAGGCTTTAAGGTATGGTGATTATTATTAACTTAATCCTAGTTATGTCTTAGGGTTACGGGATGACCGAGACCGGCGGATCGGCGACACGAACGATAGGTCCCGAGGAATCGGAGAGATATGGATCGGCGGGTCGCTTGTTCGACAACATGGAAGCCAAGATAGTCGACCCCGAGACCGGAGAGGCCTTGCCTCCCGGGCAACGAGGGGAGCTATGGCTGCGAGGGCCTATGGTAATGAAAGGTGAGAGACCATGTAATAATTTTTGGCTTATTATATTTTTAGTCAGTGTATATTTGGGGGAGTAGTGGTGTTTTAAGGACACCCGTGTCAATTTATGGCAATAAGTTCTAAAATTGAAGGTGTTTGAAGACGTACAACGCTGGAAAACTAATTTCAACTCGATACTAAAACACGTGAGCAGCACGTGATAACTAATTTTAGGGGAAATCCTACACGGCGTCAGAAAAATATTCAGTACAAACCAACATCTCCAACAAATTGAAGCGAATTGAGTACAGTTAATGCCGAAAAAATCCAATTTCAGTCCGAAATTAGCACGCGTGTGGTTGACGCGGCAACTAATTCAGCAGAAATTCCTACGTGGCAGCGGGAAAAATTCGGTCCGAATCAGCATGTTCGGCGCCACGTATGATTTCCCCCCAATTTAATCGTTAAGTGTCGCGCACGTGTTGATTCTGGGTTGAAATTAGGCTTCCAACGTTAATTTTCCTCCAATTGCTTCAATCTCAAAGTCTTTACCATTACCTTGCTCGATAGCGTAACAGCCTATGATGACACATTTAGTGACTACGTTGCGTAGGTTATGCGAGAGATGACGAAGCAACGAGGACGACGATAGATTCAGAAGGCTGGCTAAAGACCGGCGACCTCTGCTACTTCGACTCGGACGGGTTTCTCTTCGTCGTTGACAGGTTGAAGGAGCTGATAAAGTACAAGGCATATCAAGTGAGCTTCCTCTGTTGTCTTTCTTCATTGTTGTTGAAAGCTTAAATATTCTTCATGATTTTTATTACCAGAATAAAAAAAAAAAATTGAACTTCCTTAGGTTCCTCCCGCTGAGCTCGAGCACATACTTCAATCGATTCCCGACGTCTCCGATGCTGCAGTAATCCCGTAAGCACTGGTCCCCGATCCACTTTGTATACGTAGCATCACAACATAGTTATCGAAATAAGATAACTTAGTGTCTTAAAACCGCGGTAGATATCCCGACGAAGAAGCCGGCGAGATTCCTATGGCGTACGTTGTGAGAAAACCTGGAAGCGCCATCTCCGCGTCTCAGATAATGGAGTTTGTGGCGAAGCAGGCACGCGAAACCCCTTCTCTCGATTTTTTTTTATTTTTTTTATTTTTGGTCATTTTTGTCGCCATTGTTCGAAATTTCTTCCTATTCATTTAGGTTGCTCCCTATAAAAAGATTCGCCGTCTCGAATTCGTGAACTCGATCCCGAAATCTCAGGCGGGCAAGATCTTACGGCGGGAGCTGATAAACCACGCAACGTCCCGTCCCGTGTCTAAACTGTGAATCCATGGAAGTTTTTTCTTTTTCTTTTCCTTTTTTTTTTATATGGAATTATTAAATATGCTCTGTGGCTTGTGTAACATATTATTAAAGGGATACCTACCCGACCGGAAAAAAAATAAATTAAATCTTAAGGACACAACATATAATGTATTTCTTACGCTTTTTTGGAATGTATTTTCTTTTCTTCGCGTACAACAAGGGAAACACCGAAGCAAATTCCCCTGATATATAGCAAGACAACATATTTAATATCCACAAATCTTAGGTTTTTGAGCAAACCAACCCATTTGTAATAATTCCTTTCCTTTGTCCCCTCATTCTTTAGACTTGTGTTTTTGGGTCCCGAAGCCAAAAACCACCGTAGGGAGGGATGATGTGGCTAAGGAAGGCTAGTTTTCGCGTTTATTTTAAGGATGGCTAAAAAGACGATGAACGTAACGGTGAGATAAATAGAATATTGCTGATTCTTTTTTGTCGAGGTATTTCGTCACAGCGGGAATTTAGAAAATAACAAAAGACAAGGATATATAAAGTGAAAAACCTTCTGTTAACGAAGAGAGAAAATGTAAAATCATACAATTATTTTACTCTCGCTTAAACCCAAAAGATAGGCAATATCTCGTGTAAACAGTTAACTCTTGAGAAAATTACTAGGAATTGAGGCCCGGTAAGAAGATGAAGAAGGGAAAACTAGGAAAGGAAGAAGGTTCAAGAAAAATATGGCGTGCTGCACTTCGACGGTCAATCACAACCGTCGGCTCGTCCCGTCCCGGGAAAACCCGATCCCTGATCGGAGGGCATTATTAGATCGATTCCCACCTTGAGGTTTACTTTTCTTTAGGGTTTTATATTTCCTTGGATGGAAAATGATAATGTAATCTTCTTGAGTTTAATCAATTTCGTAAGCTTTTCAAATTGTGTAATAAGGTTCATTTACACACACTCGCATGGAGAATACAAAAGTCGAGATGAATGTATTATCATGACAGAATAATAAATCATAGCATAAATCTATTGTGACAAAATGTAATTCAACTTATCTTTTAATAAATTATCCAGTTCTGTCGTTAAATTTCCTCATCTCCTTCTCTTATTATGAAGTAATATTGGTGTATATATATAAATATATATATATATATATAAGAAATTCAAATTGCACTTGCGCGTGCATACAACAAGTCGCAATTATTTTCAAATTAGGGTTCCTCATCAAGATCGAACCCTACAAAAGCAAAGCAAGTGCTTGACAAAAGAGAAATTTCGAAACAACAAAACACCATAATGCAGCAAGTTGCCGCCAACCAAAGTGTACTATTGGTGGTGACTTGGCAGAAGTCAATGCAATAATTCTCACATACTTTCTCAATTAGGGTTTGCTGCATAGGATCACTAGTAAAACTCAACATATCAAGTTATATAAATTACCTAAAGAACTAAATATGAGTTGTAACCCTTAAACAATCAATTGGCTATGTGGGAAACACCTCAGAGTGAACCAATGTTGATGATTAGTTTCTTTAAAAATATATATAAAAATATAAGAAAATTACCCAAAGTGAAAACAAGAAGCCTCGCCCAAGTGCTGGGAAATAGCCAAATAGGGTTAAATGGAGCCTTAGGAGTGAGGAATCATAATCATTTCTCCAATTTATTTATTTATTTTTAAAAAAATTAAATAGGTAAACATGTTTTACAACTGTAAAGAACAAGCAAAAGAGGATCCTGATCGATCCCACCCAAGACCCTCTTTTGTACCATGTATCTACTAGTTGCATTCGATATTTTTACCTCCTCTATATAAATGGCATGTAGCAAGAACGAGTTATAACACATTAACAAAGTTTATTCTAACACATTTTTTCTAGTTTAACAAAGATTCTTGTATTTCAACATGATCAGTTACTTGGCCTTCTCTTTCGGAGTTCTAGGTATAATATATAACACTGTAATAAGCTATATAAAGTGCGTTCCTATCACCTTCGAGAGCCATGCAATGCATGCAGCTCATAGATATATACATCTTAATTCAATGGGACGAACTAATTTTTTTATTTTTATCAATCATTGCAGGAAACATCGTCTCCTTCATGGTTTTCCTCTCCCCATTGTATGTGCATCATTTCAAGACATGTTATACATTACATATTTTATCAAAAAATGCTCAATAAAATCCTTATACGTTCTTTACAGGCCCACGTTTTACCGAATTTACAAGAAGAAAACTTCCGAAGGATACCAATCGATGCCCTACATCGTTGGCCTCTTCAGCGCCATGCTGTGGATTTACTACGCCTTCCTCAAGCCCAACAACAGCACTCTTCTCATTACCATAAACTCGGTTGGCTGCGTCGTTCAGACAATTTACCTCGTCTTCTACCTCGTATACGCCCCGAGGAACGCCAGGGTACGTACGAATAAATTTTCATTACCTAAGGTTAACTTAACTCTTTTGTAATTAATTTTATTAACTGTTTGTTAATGCAAAAAAATTAAACTACTTCTCGCAGGTATACACTGCAAAGATTCTCGTGCTTTTGAACGTCATTGGATTCGGTCTCATCGTGCTGCTGACTCAAGTCTTCGCAAAGGGCCCGACGCGCGCGGTCATCGTCGGGTGGATCTGCCTCGTGTTTTCTCTTTGCGTGTTCGTAGCGCCTCTGTGCGTTGTGGTAAGAATATACGTCGACTAAGCTCAATTTTGCGAGCTGGAAATAAAATATATAAATTTAAAATATGATTCCTTAGGTCACTAAGTATCCTAGTTTTCGTTTTCGGGTCACTATGTTTGATAATTGCAAAAGTAGGTCACTAACTTTGTATGTCAAAACAATTTTGAGTCATATTTTCAATTTTAGGTCACTAAGTTTATATTTTTCGATTTTGAGTGACTAAGTATATACATTTTTCAATTTCGTGTCACTCATTTGGTAGCTAACTTTGTAAACATAGTGACCCAAAAATGAAACATGTATACGTAGTGACCCAAAATCAAAAAAATATATACTTAGTGACCTAAAATTGAAAACATGACCCAAAATTGTTTTGACATACAAAGTAAGTGACATACTTTTGCAATTATCAAACATAGTCACCCAAAAATGAAAACTTGCATACTTAGTGACCTAATTTTATAATTTTGCCTTCCTTTCAAGCTTAATAAGCTCGTAGGTGAAATGGTCATCAGTACGAATCACATGTTCAAGGATAGATAAGGAAATAAATCAGCTTAGGCGTGAAGTGAAGCGGTGTGTTAGGCATAAAATACATATATAAATTCAAAAAAAAAAATTACACTCCCTCCGCTTTTAATTAGGTGTCATTCAACACAAACAATTCTAATTTATATTCCTAAATCTTACATTTCTTTATAATCTGTAATTAATCGCAGAGGCAAGTTATAAGGACAAAGAGCGTGGAGTTCATGCCGTTTCTGCTGTCTTTCTTCCTCACCATCAGCGCGGTCATGTGGTTCTTCTACGGACTTCTCATCAAAGATTACAACATCGCCGTAAGAATCAAATTCTCATCGATCGAATCATAGTAAATATAAATGCTTTATTTTTTAATCTTTTTTTGGGGGACAATTTTATATTTACAGATCCCTAACGTCCTCGGGTTCAGCTTCGGGGTGCTGCAAATGATACTGTACGCAGTGTACAAGAATAATGCGAAGAACGCTGAAGAAAAGCTCCCCGAGACGCAGCAGACAAACGTTATTATCGCAGTAGATGATATTAAAAACCCTTATGAACTGAAAGAACAGATAATTGATGTCGTGAAGCTCGGGGCCATTATGTGTAAACCCGAGAACGTTCCGGCTGTCGGCGATCAGACGCCGTCCAAGGATTCCGTTACCGTTGCAAACTGAAATAAATTAGTTAATGTGGTTAAGGAATTTTATTCGCATTGTTAACTACTACTGTCGTTGTTGTGTGTGTGCTAATTAGTATGTTTTACGTCCTTCATGCATCAATATCGTCATTAATTATGTTCAAGTTTATCTGTGGATTCTCGTGTTTTTATCCTTTCCATATATATTCACTTTAATATGTGAAAGAGCTGACGTTTATCGCAACAAATAAAGCAGAACCTCATATATCAGTTTTAGTCGGAAACTTCGTCTTGCATAAATTGTTCGACTAACTTGTCCAATTAGTTGTTAGACGGCATTTTTAGAAAAAACGAATTTTTTTTGCAAATTTGTATTGATTAATTAAGTTATTAAAGATATTTTAGCTACTAACATAAGCCGGCCAATTACTCGTTTTTCTTTTCTCATATTGACAAAATTAATGATAATTAAAAAAATATAAGTCGTTTTTAGCGACTGCAATTATTAATCTGTTATAATTACTCGGCAAGTGAAAGTATTTCTGACTACAAGCCAATAGTGGGTAATGACAGTTGGAAGAATGTTTATTTTAGCCATCCAATTAATAATAATGCTCGGAGACTATAATCCGCGTACAGGTGGTATACCATAGATGTTTATAATTAAATATTAATCATCAATATTCACAAAAATTCCCAACAACTCTTGGTCACTCAAAACCGACTTCCTTTAGACACGTGTGTAAAAAACATCCAGACATGCAACAACGGTCAGCAAGTGACGGACGCAACGGTCAGCGGGTAACGATACGTGTTAGCATACTGAAACGACAGCGTACGCCCGTTGACCAGCGGCTCGCCGTCGTTGACCAGGCAGTCGTCGAAGCGGAGGCGCTTGAAGATTTTGGGATTCACGAGCCTGGCGGAGCTGAACCAGCCGCAGTTGAGGTGAATCCTCGACACGTCGCAGCCCGAGACGCACGCGTTCACGATCTCCACCGTGTACGTCGGTATCCCGCTGGGCAACGGCTTGGTGGGTCCCTGGCTTATCACTACGTCCGATTTCGAGCACTTGTCGCTCCATATTCTGTTCGGCTCCACGGCGCCGTTGCTCTCGTGATCCTCGGGTCGGGTTATCGATGGGCCCGGTGCTGAGGATGATCAAATAACACAAGTTTAATAATATATAATATATAAGATGCGAACACCATGCAAGAAAATGAGACTGAACACAATATTTTATTCGTCCAGTATATTTGGCGAGTGTCATATTAAGAAATTAATTTTTGAGACAAAAAATTTCGAAATTGAAGTAATTTGGGACAGGAAACTTAATTTCAGACATGGATTAACAAACGTGATTCGTATTTAACAATTAAATTGGTAAAAAAAAATCATAGGTGCCGTCAGTCATGCCGATTTATACCTTGTTCAATGCCACATAGAATTTTTGCTTGAATTAATTATCACTTGCAAGAATGTTAGTTCGTGAATGTAATTAGATTTTTGGCGTTAATCATCCTAATGATGATTTGAACGGAATTTTTTCCAAAGATGTATATGATTTTCTTCCAAATTAATTGGCATTCCGAACTAAAATTAAATTTTCATCGATAATTGTCCATAAATTGCTTCAACTTCGATATTAACCTAAAATTATAACCGGTTAATTTATGTGTCCCTATACTTCAACTCCCCAAATATATATGACAAAAAATAATCAATACTTTTGAATTTAAGAGAGTAATTAGTCAGTTTATTATTTCTTAGCTAGCACATGATATTATTGGGATGAACGAATAATTGGATGGCTTCAATATAAGAAGGTACATTGAAAGCACAATTAATCTCCATTCTTTCATCTCGATATAATGCTACAAAGAGCATACCCCATGTAAAGAAATATCCCTTGTAGTTCAAAAGTCACTTTCTAATTTCCCTCAGTAACTTCTAGCGGATGACTGAATATTAGGCTTAACACCACATGCTAGCTAATAAATAATAACCGTAAAAGGACTTACTCCCATAAATACGAAGCAGGTCATTATCAAGGGAACCTCAATGCAAGAAACTTTTAACTAATGCAGCAGCTTAAATCATCAACCACCTAAGTACATACGTGGGGCTAAATTCTTGAAAAAACTTGGCCTCAAGAAAACAAAAGGGCTTTTAATCTTCAAAATCTATATGAGGCCTGTAATTTTGGGATGAAGAAAAAAGCAGAAACTGAGCCACCCCACTCAAACGAGGAAGGCAAAAGAGGCAAAGGCTCGTAAGGTAAGAGACAGGGAAACACTGTGCAGAGAGAGCGTTGTTGTGTTGCACAGTGTCAGCAGAGCAGAGAGATTAATCAGCAGATGTCTCCTTCTCTCTCTCTCTCTTTTTCTTTTGCATGCAAGAATAATGACAGAATTGACCCGAAGAAATCAGAAGCCAAGAACAGTACTGAGTGACAAGATGCATTTACGCTGTAATATTCTTTCTATGAAATAACTAAAATCCAAATCCACCACACGATAAGGTCAATGACTGACGGCTAATTTTGGAGTATGAGAAGAAGCGTTGAAGATCCAGTGGGCATGGTGAAGTTTCACTATTTTGGCAAATTAGTTCACACGTTTATCAAGATTCTTAAATCCGAGTAACATCACTGTATATAATACTTACCGAGATTCAGCAGCTTCCGATGAGTAACAGAGAGAGTGTTTCTGTCCGATTGAACTGCGTTGAGCTCCACAACAAGGCGGTGAGCTGTGAAATAAAAGATTAAAAAAAGTAAAAAATTTAAGTATATGAAGACAAATCTTCCATGAACAAACAAAAGAAAAAGAAAAAGAAATGCCAAACATGGCCGCCTAAAAAATCTGAGTATCATTCAACGGGGATATCCCTTACTCAGTATTAAACATATATCTTCGCCAAAGAATCTCAGATAAAGAGGAAGAGAAAATTCATGAACACATAAAAAACGAACAAAAACCAACATCACATTATCGATCTTACCTTTATAGATTCCAACGATTAGCACCGAAAACAGTGTGAGCAACGTAGCTGCAACATTTCGCCGCGTCGGCGGTGGTGCCGACAACTTACAGCTCATATTCAAAATCCCCACCCAGAAAAAAAAATTCAAGTGCTTCGGACGTTGATTTTTCGTTCGCCTTTGCTTTGTATGTGGAAATGGATACGTATGAGCTGGGTCGAACCGGGTTGACCCGGAGCTAACAGCTAATGAATCAGCCTATGGAGAAGAAGCTGGGCCTAACCGTACGATGAGAACCGGAGAGAGAGAGAGAATAAAAAGGGGAAGGGCCCTCTGATACGACTTGACAGCTACGATGTTACCGGCGGACTGCAAATCCCATAATATTCAAAGCACCATCAAATAACATCGCAAATCAAACAGAAAATTTATCTGGAAAATCTACGTTGAAAACACAAGCCTAGCTAGAGAAATTGAGATCAGAAGAGAAGGCAAGGTTTTTTTGACTCTTCAACGCATACATATGTAGAAAACTGAGAATGCGAGAGGCCTGAAAAAAAGCTTGATGCGCAGGGAGAAAAAAGGGCATCAACAATGGGAAATTCTCCCGACACAGCTTTAAAAACGCTTCGTCGGAAGAAGAGCCGCTTGCATTGCAGCCGTAATTTTCGTTTCTTCTCACGAGCGCGTTGTCGATGCGAATCACGAAAGAGAGTTAGAGACTACTGCGACCAACTAGAGAGAAGCGAAAGAGGAAAAATATGTTCGGAAATGTGCTAAAAACATGGGGACAGCGGCATTCAAAGCAAATCGAATGCAAATAAATAAATAAATGGGAGACAAGCGATGCAGAGAAACACAGCTGCAGCAGATAGAGACGTATCATGTATGAATGATACTTTTCCACCTTTTAGGCTTTTGAGCTTGAGAGAGAGACAGAGGGAGAGAGAGAAATCTGTTCCGAGAAGTGTGCACGATTGTGTTTATGCATGAGAATGATAGAGTTGCTGACAAAAAAATATACATTCTCCTCTATATATTCAAGCAAATTTTCTTAAATCGGTTATATTTTTATTTTTATTTTTTAATTTTTTTTTTTGAAAACTTTATGAAAAATTAAATATATATAATTATAAATATAGAAATTGATACCAACGATTATAAATTTTACAAATTGGGCCTAATCAAGCCCAATAGAAATTTATCCAAGAACGTCAAAAAAAATAAAAAATTCAGAAAAAGGAATGTCATTCAATAATAATAATAATACAATTATCGCCTTCACAATAAAAACATAAATATACGAACATCAACACAAAGCATCCTTTTCAATCAAACCTCATTCACAATCCTCTCAAACCTCTCCATGGCCTCACCGGGCAACCCAAGAAGCACGTCGATGCTCCTCTTCTCCTTCCCGTGGGAGAGGAACAACACGACCTCCTTCTCGGGGAGAGCCGCGGGCCCCGACAGAACCGGTTCGCCCCACCCGAAATCCGTCGTGTAAAAAGACAGCCTCGACCACGTTGTAATAAGCAGGATCGAGGCCAACGAGGGCCGGGCCCGCGTCGCCTCGAAGTAGTCTATCGCCGACCTCATGTAAGCGTCGTCGACCATCCTCACCGCGTCTTGCACGAGCTTCGCCGAAAAAGAGAGCGGATTCTCGGCCAAATCCCCGGCCTTGCACAACGAGTTCGTCAGCACGATCGCGTTCCCGAAGAACTTCTCCGGGATCGGAGGGTCGAATCTCGGCCGTCCATCTACCACGAAGAGGAGCTTCGTCTGTTGATCGGGCTTGAGCCCTAGGGCTCGGGTCCGGGCCCGCCACACGAAGGCCGATAGGGCTTCGAAGGTGGTGCACTTGGCTAGGGTTTCGCCCTCGAGGGCTTGGCTCCGTAGGCGTTGGAGCATGTTCGGGTCGAACGTGAACGTTTTGTAGGACATTTCTTTCTCGTAGAGCTCTGTATTGTTCGACACGTCTTCGATCTCCGCGAACTCGTTGTGCTCGAACTCGGGCTTGGGAGGGTTCCTTGCCTTGAGGATCGTACGGTCCGTGAAAGGAGGGACCTTCGGCTCGAGCCCTCTCGCTATTTCCCCCCACGAATTGACGAAGTCCATCGCGCCGATGCCGTCGAACATGTGGTGGTTCATGCAGAGGCCGAGGACGAAGCCGCCGCACTTGAACTTAGTCACCTGTAAGAAAAAATATCTATATAAGGCGATCTCATGGAAATAAAATATATAAAATCTTAAGTGAAGTGGTGCCGTTTAATCACGGCTGTGTTGGAAATAAAGCATATAAAATTAAAATAATATATCTCCATTTTAAGTTTAACCTTTTATGTGAATTGGCTGTTTAACGTGGTAATCAGAGGTCATGGTGTGAATCTTCACTGACACCCATTTAAAACAAATTATACGTATAAAGCTAGATAATAAAAAAATGAATCTAAACGCGAGGGGCCGTATTGGAAATAAAGTATGCACTGCTTCACGTTTAATCTTTTACGTGAAGTGGCTATTCAACGATCAATAATCATAACCCTAGAGGACACCGATCAGCTTATCATAACTACCTGAGCCACGAGAGGCGGGATCTCGAGTATGTTCTTAGCCCCGGGAACGTCGTAGACGAGCTTCCCCAATCTAGCCGGGTCGGGCTTGGTGATGTCCCCGAGCTCGTCGAGCCCGCACTCCGCTTCGGCCTCGACGAGCACGGCTCCTTCGCCGGTGCAGTCCACGATGAGCTTCATCTCGGGGCTGAGCGTGAGCCGCCCGGCTAACTGGTAGTAGTGGACGAGGACTTTGGACAGAGATTCCTTAATGACATCGAAGGCTTCCTCGTTGCCCTTGTCTGGAGACTTGAAGGAGTAGATTGTACGGACTATGACGGCTATGTTCTGGTCGAGGTTCGACAGGAAGTAGAGGCCCTTCTCTGTCTCCTCCGATGGGCCCACGAGCGTGGGCTCCGCCTTGGTGACGTTGAGCTCGAAGGTGCCGTTTGCTTTGTGCCCGCCGTTCTCCATTATCTTTAGTTATTCTTCGGCGACGAGTTATTCAAGAAAGGCGATCTCTGGGATTTCAATGGATATGTGATGTCTGAAGGGAGCCGTATATATAAGGAAGGACGAGGACGTGGCGTAAATCGTACACACGGTTGCTGTGTTTTTGTTAACAAATATGATGTACGTACCATTGAATGGGACTGGTGATGTTGTATATATATGTACATATATATTATATTTATATATATTCAAATATAGGTGAAAATAATATTTATTTAGGCAAGATGGGGGCAGCAAGTTACAAGGACATGATGAAGGAATATAGATGATTAGGTTACTTGCCCGAGAACCAAAATGTATGGCATGTAATTGAATGAGAAGGAAGAGGAAGACTTTTATAAAGGTGCTTTGGTGGGGTTGGCATCCGGATATTGCACGCATGGAGTACTAATATTTTGAATTTTTTTATGTAATAATATATATATATATATATAATATGACGTGGATGTATGTCGTGAATTACGCCCAACACTCGTCCTGAATACTGAGTAATGGACGAGACTAGTACATTGATGTCCTGAATACTGAGTAATGGACGAGACTAGTACATTGATGTAAATGTACGCATGGAGTACTAATATTTTGAATTTTTTTATGTAATAATATATATATATATATATATATATATATAATATGACGTGGATGTATAAGTTGTGAATTACGCCCAACACTCGTCGTGAATACTGAGTAATGGCCGAGACTAGTACATTGATGTAAATGTTTTTCTGTGAATTATGCTTTTGAATAGTACAAATTTTTATCTATAAATAAATCGATGTATTTGTATTCATATATATGAAACTTTATAAAACTCTTTATAATTCCGGCGTTTAATTTTGGTTCTTGACCCAGCTGCCATAATTTTATAACCATTTTTACTTTTTCGAAAGATTATTGGGAAACAATGGAAATTTCAAAGAAGTTGATGATTAAATTTGTCGAGATTATTAATCCCATGTTTGGAAAAATAACTTCACCCGACTCAATATATATATATATATAATACATTATATCAGCAATTATTTCTATGATGAAACCATCAATTTAAGAAGAGTTGGTTCGATCTGCGAGCTATCACGTTTGTATTCACAACCACCCGATTTGAAATGCCTACGTGTTTGTCTTCGAATTGTGCCGCATGTGAGGGCGCGTATCAAGATTATTTTTTCATGTTTAAAAATTAACTCCATTCGACTCAATATATAAATCAAATAACTTTCTCATTCTAACCACCCGATTTGAAATGCCTACGTGTTTGTCTTCGAATTGTGCCGCACGTGAGGGCGCGTATCAAGATTATTTTTTCATGTTAAAAAATTAACTCCATTCGACTCAATATATAAATCAAATAACTTTCTCATTCTATTATCAAACGGTTTTGTGATGAAAACCCTCAATTAAAAAAAGGTTGGTAAGATTTCATGTGATATATATTTTTTGGAGTTAATTATCAAGTTTTAATTTTTATAAGCATTAGTTATAAGTTTATTAAAATTCTTTATTTTTTGGAGTTAATTATCAAGATTTAATTTTTATAAGCATTAGTTATAAGTTTATTAAAATTCTTTCTTTTATTTGTTTCGCATTAAATCTTTTTAAACATTAATATAATTATATAATAAAAAGAGATATAACACATGGCATGAATGGGTAAAAAAATAAAATGATTAAAGTGATGAGTATCAAGCTAAGTTGTTTGATTGATCTAAAACATGGATATCATCCAATTTTCAACACTACATGATCTTCAATTATGTAATTCTGGTGATGACTCATCACTAAATTAAAACAAGCACGTCGATGGGAACCCAATGAGATATCGCCACGATGTTTTTTTTTTTTTTTCGGATCAACCAAAACAAAACAAACGCCCGCTTTACAATATATCAACATAGTTCAAAATCTGTCACAACACAAACGATTATATACATAAACATACTTCGGACTGTAAAAATACTACCGTACGACATTTTGCTAGAGAAACTAATTTTCCTTTCGAAAAGCATAGGAAACAACACCTCCAATCATTATTACGTTGGAACCGATCACTGATTCAAAAAAGCTAAGAAGCTTCATGCTCACCCTGTCGCCAGAAATAATACAAATATCTCAATATATGAAATACAAAATAAACAAAATTACTAAATTGATCAATTAATAACCTTATCGGTCGAAACATAATCGACGAACTTCTTCTTCCCTTTCCCACTACCACCGTTGTCTTTGAAATGGGCTCCTCCGTATTTTTTGATGAGCTTTTCCCTCACGAATTTCTCGTACAAGAACGCAGCTCCCCTGAACTGAGGCAAGACAAGCCACGCCACGAACAAGAGCTTCACATCGTACCAAATCGGTACCCTTTCCAAGAAAATAAAATTAATTAATAATTCAATAAATTCATCATCTTTTTCAACAAGACCCTAAAAAAGGATACAAAAATATTTAATAAATTACCATTCGAGAAGCGGTAGGAGCAGCATCTCCATGAGCGTGAGAAACGAGTAGAGAATCCAGTAAGCGAGCCACTGCTCGTCGTCTACCTTCGAAGTGGTTTCTATGGCCACCACCGATGCGTAGAGCGGATACAAAAGCATCACGCCCGGTCTGAATTTATATATTAATATCATAAATATATTGATTATATTCACACACAAAAAAATCTGATTTTTTTTGGAAATGGGGAATTGAAGAAAATAAAGCTTACCCGGCCATGGAGTGAAGGAAGGAAAGCATAGTCAAGAACCGACCCATGTCTTCTAACTTGAGTTTCTTACTTCCGAAAGCTTCGAGTTTTTTTTTTTTTTTTGCGATGAACAAAGATATGGGGAAATAGAGGAGAATTTATGAGAGCAATTGATTGATTAGCAAAGAGAGCGTACCGTTTTCAGGCAGGTGGTTTATTTGTACATACGTGTAAAGCCAAGTGCTGCAATGGAGAGGAAAAAGAGGGACACGTGTGGGGACAGTAATGAAAGAATCTAATTGCGATTAAAAGGTGGCTTACTAGGCTCGGTTTATCACCGGCCAAATTAATTAATTATGAAAAGCAGCGTACTATTAATTATTAATAAGGTATTTTAAAAAGGGGTTTTAATATTTATTTTGATTCCAAGGTTATTACAGTGCAAGATTGTAATTCATGATTTTCTGTTTGTTGACCTTAATGGCATTTCTTGCGGGACACAAGGCACGTGTCGTGGATGCCGAGGAGGAGAAGTCGGTGACACGTGGCGGACTAATGAGGATTGCTGACGAAAGATCTCATCACCTCAAGGATCAGATTCTTGAAATTTTGGGATTGACTTCAGAATAATAATGTTGAGCCCAAATAGGGAAAGGCGTTGGCCCAATTGCGGCCCAATTACAGAAATGCTGACTGATGATAATTTTTGGGTCGAACCCTATCCAAACTATTGACGGAATGCGTGGCAAATGGAGAACTGAAATAATTGGACATCAATTGACCAAATTACAGCAGAAATTCAAATTTATACTACCAATAAATATTTAGATTCGGCCACTTACGATATTCACCAAAGTGTGACTTATTGTTATTGTTAGGATATTCTTGATTCCCGATAATTTAGTTGCCCGAGAAATGACGATAACGAATAAAATGAAGAAAATAAATATGACAGTGAACACGAGAATTTACGTGGTTCGGTCAGAATGACTTACGTCCACGGGCCGGAGGGTAGAACTTCTTTATTATGTGGAGTGATTACAGACACGTACACCGGACGTGATACAAAGAAGCTACACTGACAAGGAGTAATAAGCTATAGAAGAAAATGCTCGAAGAAGATCTCTTGTGGTGGTGTAGAATTCCTTCGCTCCAAGCTCCTGTATTTATAAGCGATAGTTGGCTCTGATCTTGCATGTGAACAAGAATGTGAACCGAAGAAAATTCTTCCCACCTTTGAATAGAAAATCATGCGGCCGAAAAAGAAGACTTATTTTTTCTTCTTCACATTTACTTTTCAATGCTATATGTGAACAAGGTCATACTCAACAAATCTCCACATTGACCTTGATTCCGGAAATTACTCCACCTTGACTTAGTACTAACTTAGTCTTTGTCTCTGTCTCCCTCCGGCCATAGCCCCGACGGGGTAGTTCACCATTTCTGAAACACTGATCAAGTCCAAGCAATGCTTGAACTTGGAAATTGGAAGAGCCTTCGTAAACATATCCGCAGGATTATCCTTCGTGTTGATCTTCTTGATAAACACCTTCTTGTCTGCAATGATATCACGAATGAAATGATACTTAACATCAATATGCTTAGTCCTCTCGTGATACATCTGATCCTTAGTCAAATGAATTGCACTTTGACTATCACAGTAAATAGTAATGACTCCCTGTTGTTGAGTTAATTCGCTGAATAACCCCTTCAACCATAAAGCTTCTTTGATCGCATCGGTAATGGCCATATATTCTGCTTCAGTAGTAGATAAAGCCACTACGTGCTGTAGAGTAGCTTTCCAACTAACTGCACAAACTCCAATAGAGAATACATAACCTGTAAGAGATCGTCGTTTATCGAGATCACCTGCGTAGTCTGAATCAACGAAGCCAACGAGAGTATCACTGTTTCTGCCAAACTCCAAACAAGTGCTTAGAGTACCCTTCAAGTATCTGAGGATCCACTTCACTGCTTGCCAGTGTTCTTTCCCTGGATTAGCCATATACCTGCTAACAACACTAACAGCTTGCGAAATATCAGGACGTGTACAAACCATTGCATACATAATACTGCCAACTGCACTCGAGTAAGGAACTCGTGCCATATACTCTTCTTCCTCTTCTGATGATGGTGACTGAGCAGCAGATAGCCTAAAATGGCTAGCGAGAGGAGTACTTACTGGTTTGGCATCGTGCATGCCAAATCTCTCCAAAACCTTCTTGAGGTAACTCTCCTGGGTCAGGTGTAACTTACCAGCTCCTCTATCACGTCTAATCTCCATACCAAGAATCTTCTTAGCTGCTCCCAAATCCTTCATCTCAAATTCACCGTTTAATAAGGCCTTCAATTGGTGAATTTTTGCAAGATTCTTAGCTGCAATGAGCATGTCATCAACATATAATAGCAGATAAATGAACGAACTGTCATTCAACTTCCGAAAGTAAACACAACTATCATACTTGCTCCTGGAGAAACCATGACCCAACATAAAAGAATCAAACCGTTTGTACCACTGTCTTGGAGACTGCTTTAATCCATACAAGGATTTCTTTAACAAACAAACTTGATTTTCTTTTCCTTCAATTATGAAGCCTTCAGGCTGCTTCATATAAATCTGTTCATCTAAATCGCCATGTAGAACGCTGTCTTGACGTCAAGCTGTTCTAATTCCAAATCAAACATGGCAACGAATGCAAGCAATACACGAATAGAGCTATGTCTAACAACAGGTGAGAAAACATCATTAAAATCAACACCTTGTACCTGACTATAGCCTTTCGCGACCAATCGTGCCTTATACCTTGCATCGTCTGAACCAGATAAACCTTCTTTCTTCTTAAAGACCCACTTACAACCGACTATTTTCTTTTTCTTCGGTGGCGACACAAGAATCCAAGTACCATTCTTGTGCAGAGACTCCATTTCTTCATTCATCGCTACCAACCACTTATCAGAATTGACATCTTGAATTGCCTCCGTATAGGTAGAAGGTTCACCGCCTCCACCTGTTTCTTGTGCCACTGATAAAGCGTATGAAACTAAATTCACGTACCGCTGTGGTAGTCGAATCTCACGTCTCTGTCTGTCTCTAGCTATAGAATATTCCTGCTCGACGCTTTCATCTTCAACAAGATCTGAATCCGATTCTGGTTCATCATCTGGATATGTTGAACTCGTAGCAGGGTTATCTGAAGAACCTTTGTTGATCTCGAGCTCCACCTCGTTCTGTACACTATCCTCCTTTTCTTGATTAGAAGAATTAGAAGACTCTTTTCTAGGATTCAACATAGATGACTCGTCAAATGTAACATCTCTGCTAATTACGAATTTGGGTGACTTGGGATCAGAATTATATAATCTATATCCTTTCACCCCCGAAGCGTAACCGAGAAAAATACACTTTTTAGCTCTAGGCTCTAACTTTCCCTCGATTACGTGCATATAAGCTGGGCACCCAAATATTCTTAAATTAGAGTAATCAGCAGGAGTACCTGACCATACCTCCTCGGGAGTCTTGAAATCGATAGAAGAACATGGTGAGCGGTTGACAATATAACATGCAGCCGCAATAGCTTCTGCCCAAAAATCATTTGTCAACTCAGCATTAGAGATCATACACCGAGCTCTCTCCAATAGAGTCCGGTTCATTCGCTCGGCAACACCATTCTGTTGAGGCGTCATTCGAACAGTGTGATGTCGAGCTATACCTTCGTTCTTGCAGAATTCATTGAAATCATTTCCGCAAAATTCTAAGCCATTGTCTGTCCGCAACCGCTTGATTTGTTTTCCTGTTTGCTTCTCAATCAAAGCTTTCCATTGTTTAAATGTTAAGAAAACATCACTCTTCTGTTTAAGAAAATAGACCCAAACTTTCCTTGAAAAATCATCAATGAAAGTCAACATGTATCTTGCACCACCTTTGGACGGAACACGAGAAGGACCCCATAAATCAGAATGAATATAGTCCAAAGTACCTTTCGTCTTATGGATTGCTGGCGATTTGAAGCTGACTCGTTTCTGCTTCCAAAAATACAATGTTCGCAAAAATCCATCTTACCAGTACTTTGACCGCAAAGTAGGCCCCGCTTGCTCAAAATCGTCAAGCCTTTTTCTCCCATGTGTCCAAGCCTCATATGCCATAATCTCGTGGTATCAACCTCCGGGGATGTCGAAATTGCAGCGGAACCTGTAACAGTAGTTCCCTGCAAAATATATAAATTTCCAGACCTGCAAGCTTTCATCATGACGAGGGCACCTCTACCAATCTTCATAACTCCACCTTCACCTGAGAACCTGCACCCTTGAGATTCAAGTGTGCCTAAAGAGATAAGATTTCTCTTCATAGCTGGAACATGTCTGACTTCTGTTAGCGTTCGGATGATTCCGTCGAACATCTTGATTTTAACTGTACCTTTACCAATAACTTTACATGGGGCATCATTCCCCATCAAGACATATCCACCATCGAAAGCTTCATATGTGGAAAAACAGTCCCGACTACGACTTATGTGGTAAGAACATCCAGAATCTAAGATCCACTCACTATCAGACCTGACAATATTTGCAGTTGCTACAAAAATAGTTCCATCGCTCTCATCTGCAGCTACGCTAGCTTCGGCGGGTTTATAATTTTGCTGATTATTTTTCTCCTTATTTTTTAATTTATAACACTCAGCTTTGATATGACCCTTCTTCTTGCAATAATTACAAAGTTTATTTTTGTATCTGGATTTCGACCTGCCCTTGGACCTGCTATTATCATCATCTCTATTTTCTGGCCTACCCCGAGCAAACAGACCCTCTGCCTGATTACCACTTGATTCCCCCGTTATATCCCTATCAATCTGCTCTTTTGATTGTAAAGCAGATTTGACACTACTATAAGAGATAGTATCTTTCCCATATATTATAGTGTCTCGAAAATGTTTTAGAGATGAGGGAAGGGAACACAACAATATTATGGCCTGATCTTCTTCATCCACTTTGACTTCTACATTCGCCAAATCAATAACTATTGAGTCGAATTTATCGAGATGCGAGAGTAGAGAAGTACCTTCCGTCATTTTCAAACTGTGTAGCTTCTGCTTTAAATAAAGCCGATTCTCCTTAGTCTTCTTCATGTATATAGCTTTCAACGAATCCCACATACCCTTGGCCGTCGTCTCCGTAGCAACTTCTTGTAATACCTCGTATGAGAGATTCAAGATAATTGCCGATCTGGCTTTCTTGTCCAGTTCCTTAAATTGCTCTTCTGTCATTTCCTTGGATTTCTTCGCGTTGTCTTCAAGCGCCTGCTCACAACCGTCTTGAATGAGTATGGCCTCCATCTTGAGACTCCACATCGCAAAGTTGACATTTCTATCGAACTTTTCAATCGACATTTTTGTAATCGTCATGGTGGCTAAAAAATAAATCAGGAAATTGTCTCGCCGTGGACCATAAAACATTTTTGATATCTTTTCTGATGTGGAAGATCAGACAAAGCTACAACCACAGAGCATACTAAGAATACCGACAAGGCGTAGCTCTGATACCAATTTGTTAGGATATTCTTGATTCCCGATAATTTAGTTGCCCGAGAAATGACGATAACGAATAAAATGAAGAAAATAAATATGACAGTGAACACGAGAATTTACGTGGTTCGGTCAGAATGACTTACGTCCACGGGCCGGAGGGTAGAACTTCTTTATTATGTGGAGTGATTACAGACACGTACACCGGACGTGATACAAAGAAGCTACACTGACAAGGAGTAATAAGCTATAGAAGAAAATGCTCGAAGAAGATCTCTTGTGGTGGTGTAGAATTCCTTCGCTCCAAGCTCCTGTATTTATAAGCGATAGTTGGCTCTGATCTTGCATGTGAACAAGAATGTGAACCGAAGAAAATTCTTCCCACCTTTGAATAGAAAATCATGCGGCCGAAAAAGAAGACTTATTTTTTCTTCTTCACATTTACTTTTCAATGCTATATGTGAACAAGGTCATACTCAACAGTTATGCTAAAATAATGATTGAAAGAAAATGAGATTATGTTGGTAAGTATTCACAGAAGTGAGACGTATTTATCCAAATGTGCCATATTATTTTATTCGATTAGCATTTTTTTTATATAAAGTAATCAGATTAAATTTCAATAGCGTTGTGACGTTAATATTAGTTGTCCTAAATCAGAAAATTAACTTCACCCGACTTAATATATAAATCAAAGGTCTCTCCTTCTATCATCATTTGATTTTAGGAACCCTCAATTTAACAAATTCTCTTAGAAATATAATTTGACTTGTCGTTTAACTCATTCACATCGGAAAACAAAAAAAAAACATAAAATGTAGAAAGTTATATTTTCCTCGTCTCTTTTATGTCATTACTTTTGCTTCAGCAATTTGCAAATTGATGGTACTATATGTTGAAATTATTTGTCTAACATTGGGAAATTAAATTCATCCGACTTAATATATAAATCAAAGAGGTTACTCCTTATATCATCAATTGATTTTAGGAGTGAACATCAATTTAACACTGTATAATATTTATATAATATTGGTTAACTAATTGTTCCGCAATTCGTCCATAATTTCTCTCCTGTTATGTCAGTGGAGTTGAGGAATCGACACTTGTATTTGTTTTCTCATATAACTTTTTCCGGTGAAAACATTTGCAGGTAGTTGAGAAAAGGGTTAAAGAAATGAGAAATAGAATTGAGGAGTTTCCGTTAAGGATTATGATGGCGAAGACCAAATCCCTCCATATAATCCTATATTTCTCCTACCACATATCTACCAAGATTGTATTTATTAGTCGAACATGTGAGAAATGTCGAGGAAATATTTCGGTTATTAAATTATCCATATAATCCCTTTAAATGATGATGGGTCCACTTTCTTTCGTTACAAGATCAAGCAGTTAAATGAAACATATGGCATTAAAATTATATTCCCTGATGTATATAATACCTAATAATGTTATGAAACTATGGTAGAGCGTAAAAGAAAAAAAAAAAGAAATCTATCAAATAGAAAGAAATGGGTTACATATTTTTGTTGCCATGGTTCAAAATCTATCAAAAGTGATAATTATTACATTACACAGTTGGACAGTAAAGTACTTCCGTACAACGCAGGAAAATATTTTTCTTTTTTCAAAATTAGGAACGAAGAGCTACCATTATTGCATTGGAACGGACGAGTCAAAGACGCTACGAAGCTTCGTGCTCTCCCTGTCGCCAAAATAATACATACATATCTCAATAAGTCACCAAAAAAAATATTAAAATACCCATCAATTAATTACCTTCTTGGTTGAAATAAAATCGACGAACTTCTTCTTCCCTTTGCCGCCGCTATTAAAATGGGCTCCTCCGTATTTCTTGATGAGCTTTTCCCTCACGAATTTCTCGTACAAGAACGCAGCTCCTCTAAACTGAGGCAAGACAAGCCACGCCACGAACAAGAGCTTCACATCGTACCAAATCGGTATCCTTCCAAGAAAATAAAAGAAATTAATAATTCAATCAATTCATAATCTTTTTCAAGACCCTAAAAAAGGATAAAAATATTTAATAAATTACCATTCGAGAAGAGGTTGGAGCAGCATCTCCATGAGCGTGAGAAACGAGTAGAGAATCCAGTAAGCGAGCCACTGCTCGTCGTCTACTTTCGACGTCGTTTCTATGGCCACCACCGATGCGTAGAGCGGATACAGAAGCATCACGCCCGGTCTGAATTTATATATTAATATCATAAATATATTGATTATATTCACACAAAAAAAAAATCTGATTTTTTGGAAAAGGGAATAGAAGAAAATAAAGCTTACCCGGCCATGGAGTGAAGGAAGGAAAGCATAGTCAAGAACCGACCCATGTCTTCTAAATTGGGATTCTTACCTCCGAAAGCTTCGAGTTTAAGGTTTTGTGACGAATTAATCTCTGGGCTTGTTTAATCTTTTATATATTATTATGAGGGAAATAAAGGAGAATTTATGAGGGCAATTGATTAGCAAAGAGAAACGTCTTCACGCAGTGGGTGGTTTTCTTTTTTCTTTTGTGTGTGTGGGTGTTGTTTTCAATAACCGAGATGGGATGCTGACTTTCTTGTCCTCTCTTTATAATGGCAATGGTGGAACCAAGAGGAGACAAATGGGGACACGTGGCAGCACAGTGTGACAGTATTGTAAAGAATCTAATTGTTGATTAAAAGGGGCTAACTAGGTTCAGTTTAGCACCGGCCAAATTAATTAATTGTAAAAAAGTAAATGCTGCAGCGTACCATTAATTATGAATAACGTATTTTGAGGGGTTTTTAATATTTATTACATGTGAAGGTTCTGGTTCAAAGCCTCCATCTTTATATGCCTTTGTGAGTGCTTAATTGCATGTCTTGCGGGACACAAGCCACGTCGCTGATGCCGAGGAGGATAAGTCGGTGACACGTGGCGGAATAGTGAGATTCCAAGAAAAATTTTATTTACGAGGGATCTCATCACATGTACGGACTTGTAATTTTCGGGATTAACTTCCAGAATAATAATGGTGAGCCCAAAAATGAAAGGCCCTTGGCCCAAGTACGGAAATGCTGAGTAATGATAGTTTTTGGATCAAACCTTACTCTATAATGAAATTATCAGATGTTAATTTCACCAAATCATATCAGAAATTAGTATGTATAGTCTACTATTAATAAATAACTAGGTTTTTGTCAAATATTCAATTTGATTTTCTATTAGGGTTTTTTATTGTAGGACCCAGCAATGACCTAAAATTTGGGAATATATAATTCTATGAAAGTTATTATATTATATATACATAAACAAATTTACATGATGTTACCATTCCTACAAATTTACAATATATATATATATATATAAAGTTGTATGTTGTAATAATTTGTGAAAATTTATGATATTGTTTGTATAAATATTTATATATTAACATATTAAATCTACCGTGATAATTACGTTTGTTAGCTAGATATCAGACACTAACCAATTTTTTTACTATTGTTTTTGCTAACATCGAAGTAAGGTGGAAGCATATTACCATGAGAATAATGTACTTCAACATTGACGAAATCAGACTTTATATTTTGGGGTCGGAGAATACACATAAAAAATAAATATGAAATATCAAGTTCGTGACAAAATGTTAAAATTTTCATTGAGTATAACAAATATTGGAATAAATTGCACATAATAGAAACTCAAATAGAATTTTATCTAAAGAATTTTGTAAAATTACTTATTTCAACACTCAAAAGGTAATTATTTTTATTACACGAACAAAATTTGTAAACCGATGAGAGTATGCGGTATTATATATTTATATATTAACATATGTCGTTATCATTCGTACAAATTTACAATATATCATTCGTACAAATTTATCATATATCATTTGTACAAATTTATAATACACACACATTAAATATTAAGTCATTCCAATAAGTATGCTCCATCATTGTTTAATAATTCATATGGACCAATCAAGCTTGTTGCAAAAGCAATCAACCTGACCGAGTAAAGACAGTTTTTCCACATGTCTTGCATCAACTCTTACGCGAATATAGTGGAAATTTTGATGTGGTAAGGCAAACTCAACCAAATTATTAATAACATTCTAATTATGAAAGCAATTCGGGAGGTCAAGAATCCCTAGAGACTTTATTACCTATCTAAGGGCCTAACGTTTCCGAGAGATTTCGGGAGCTCAGGTCAAGGGACACCACGACCAAGGCATTGGAGCACCTCACGCCGGCCCATTAACAGGGCGTTTTAGCATGAAGATTCCAATTTTATAGATGATTTTGGCCGTTAACTGAGGCTCTCGTGCATTATTAATATAACTTGGTTGTGTTTCACCTTACGAAATCAAATTTTCACCGACTGTAGTCGTGGGCACAAAACATGCCTTGGGTGCGGGAAAATAACGGATTTATTTGGTTCGGGTTTATAGCTTTAACAATAACTTTAATTGGCCGTCCTAGGTATGGAATAAACCTCGACGGAGCTACCCTACTAGAACTAATGACGAGCATCGTCGATGGCCAAAACCATCTATCAAATTGGAATCCTCACGCTAAAACGCCCTGTGATTGAGCCAGCGTGAGGTGCTCCAACGCCTCAGTTGTGGTGTCCTTGGGTCACAAAAAAAGTTTATTATATTATATATTCATAAATAAATTTACAAGAGGTTATCATTCCTACACATTTACAATATATATATATATATATTAATATAAAGTTGCATTTCGTAATAATTTGTGAAAATTTATGATATTGTTTGTATATATATTTATATATTAAATCTTGACCATGATAATTTCATTTGTATATCCAGACAACATACACCATGAGAATAATGTACTTCAACATTGACGAAACCAGACTTTATATTTTGGGGATCGGAGATTACACATAAAAAATAAATATGAAATATTAACTTCGTGAAAAAATTATTAAAATGTTAAAATATTCATTGAGTATAACAAATATGAGAATAAATTGCATCGTATAATAAAAACTCAAATAGAATTTTATCTAAAGGATTTTGTAAGTTTACTTATTTCAACACTCAAAAGGTAATTATTTTTATTACACGAACAAAATTTGTAAACCGATGAAAGTATGCGGTATTATATAATTATTTATTAACATATGTCGTTATCATTTGTACAAATTTACAATATATCCTTCGTACAAATTTACCATATATCATTTGTACAAATTTATAATACACACATTAAATATTAACTCCTTCCAATAAGTATACTCCATCATTGTTTAATAATTCATATGAACCAATCAAGCTTATTGCTAAAGCAATCAACCTGACCGAGAAAAGACAGTTTTTCCACATGTCTTGCATCAACCCTTATGCAAATATAGTGGAAATTTTGATGTGGTAAGGCAAACTTAACCAAATTATTAATAACATTCTAATTATGAAAGCAATTTGGGAGGTCAAGAATCCTTAGAGACTTTATTACATATCTAAGAGCCTAACGTTCCGAAAGATTTCGGGAGCTCAGGTCAAGGGACACCACGACCGAGGCATTGGAGCACCTCACGCCGGCCCATTCACATGGCGTTTTAGCGTGAGGATTCCAATTTGATAGATGATTTTGGCCGTTAACTGAGGCTCTCGTGCGTTATTAATATAACTTGGCTGTGTTTCACCTTACGAAATCAAATTTTCACCGACTGTAATCGTGGGCACAAAACATGCCTTGGGTGCGCAAAAACAACAGGTTTATTTGGTTCAGGTTTATAGCTTTAACAATAACCTTAATTGGCCGTCCTTCGTACAAAATAAACCTCGATGGAGCTACCTTATTAGAACTAATGCCGAGCATCATCGACGGTCAAAATCATCTATCAAATTGGAATCCTCACGCTAAAACGCCTTGTGATTGGGCCGGCGTGACGTGCTCCAACACCTCCGTCGTGGTTTCCCTTGACCTGAGCTCCCGAAATCTCTCGGGAACCTTATGCCCTTCGATAGGTAACTTAAAGTCTCTAAGGATTCTTGACATCTGGATAATGGACAATTCCACAAAGCAATTAAGCTTATTACTAAAGCAATCAACCCAACCCAGAAAAGACCGTTTATCCCATGTTTTCCTATACCGCTGACCATTACATGACCACAGTGAAAATTTTTATGTAGTAAGGCAAAAACCAGCCAAGTTATTTATGAGGACAACTCCTGAAAAACGAATTCATACCAACAAAAAGATGCAGCACGATAGCTCACACTTCCCCTCTCAAGTCCCAACAGTTGCACAAAAAGGAACAATGTACAACATTTGAACTACCTAAATTAAATTAGGTCACTAACTATACTTTTCGTATTTTTTGGGTGACTAAGTTTCATAATTGCAAACTTAGATCACTAGGTAACATTATCTGATTTCTTTTGGGTCACCGGTGAATTTTACGGCGAGAATCGCCGGAAATCCGACATGGCCGATGACGTGGCTGCTGACATGTCATTGGCCACGTCGGATTTCCGGCGATTTTTGCCGGAAAAATTCACCGACGATCCAAAAAAAATCAGATACGTTACTTAGTGACCTAAGTTTGCAATTATGAAACTTAGTGACCCAAAAAACACGAGAGGTATAGTTAGTGACATAATTTAGCAATTTGCCCTTAAATTAATTTAGAGATAAAAATAAATGATATGGAAGATATAGAAACCAAAATACCTTCTTCGTGATAAGATTCACAGTTAAATGTTACCTTTGGCATATTGCTGGCAAGCTTTTTGGGTTAAATTTTATCCAAAACGATACAGTTTTCACTGAATTAATAATGGAAAACGGAAACAAATGACAAACATCCGATATTATTAATTGACCAAATTTGAACGGATACATTACGTTAATTTCTTATATCAATAAATATTTTGGATTGATCACGTTTGACATTTATGACATTCATCAGGTAGGGTGGCATATTATTATGATATTTTTCCATGAATCAAAAAATAATCAGATTATGTTTTAATAGCATCGTGAATGGTTCCATCCCTCCCTCCCTATACATACTGCTGATTATTTTAACTCATTTATATTAGAAAAATGAAGAAAGCTATCTTTGTCTTGTCTCTTTTATGTCTCCTGACTTTCGCATTTGCAATTCGCGAAATGGTCAGTTCCAATGGTAAAAAATAATATTAATTTACTAGCTAATTGTCCTGCTATTCTTTTGGAGTTGTTTTACAGTAATTCGTCCTTAATTTTTTTTTTCTTAATGTTGTTTTATCAGTAAACAATAGCGGTTTAAGTGAGGAAATACATGAACGCATCGGAACTTCCGTCAGGTTATTTTACGGATTCATGTATTTATAAATTCTATGCTTTTATTATTTTAATTATAGTTTTATTATTTTAATTATCCTGACCTCACAGGAAGTTAAAGAGAAAAAAAAGAAGAGAATGAAGGAGTTTCCATTGCAGACGATGATTATGGTCCAAGACCAAACCCTAGCCATGATCCATATAATCCCAATCCTCCTAGTCCAGAAACACCAAAACTGTGATTGAAG
Source organism: Linderniella brevidens (assembly GCA_004919715.1). NCBI lineage: Eukaryota > Viridiplantae > Streptophyta > Magnoliopsida > Lamiales > Linderniaceae > Linderniella > Linderniella brevidens. The sequence continues at coordinate 4,119,221 of SWDC01000153.1, read as the reverse complement.
TTCCATCTTATTAAGTTGTGCCCTTGGCTTGTATTAAGAGATATTGTAGTGAAGAATAAGGATTTACATGCATTTTCCGTTTCTTTAATTGTGTTTTTGGGCATTTTATAATAATAATAATAATAATAATAACACAACAACAATAACGACAATTGTTGGGGAATTTAGCCTCGCTCAGAATCTACCTTACTGGTCGGAAAGGGTGTGACCCCCTTTACATCGATTTGTGGACCCCGCAACGGAATTCACCCTTGGAAAAGCATGTAACAACTATCGGGATATGCTTTTTAGGGGTGGACTACACAAGTGGAAAGAGAGCCGAGGACTATGTAATAGCAAAGGGTTTCTGCACCTAGATGGCATAACAGTCGAGGTGAGGTCGAGACCTAAGAGATCCAATGGAACAATACATAGACAAATAAATACCTTATGAATTCCAGGGTATCCCTTTACTTTAACTAATTTCAATTGAAATTAGTAAATTCTAATTAAGGGATTCTATCATTCGAAGGGAAGTAGTCTACTCAAGAATTTCACATTTCATTTATGTCGTAACTGAATAATCATTAATCAAATTAAAATAATAAATGAAAAAGGATGGAATCCAGGAAATCTTGCTTGGTCTTCACTGGGAAACTTGAGAATTCATACCACGAGGCAGAAAAGAATATAAGTCGATTGAAGAAGGTTTTATATGGATAAAGCGGTCAGTTGACTAAGAAAGAGGCATGCCTTAAGTTTTAGCAGTGTTGTAGGACCCATGAGGTCAGGAAGGACCTACACACAAATTACCGCGATAAATAAAATTATCGTATGACAAGGACATCAGAATTTTTAAGTAGAAAATTCTCTGTCAAGGAAGAAAAAAAAAACCACGGACGAGTTAGACAAAAATTTTAATATAATAAGTATTATCAACACTCAATTTCTTAATACTTCACAATTTTACCATTCGTATTTTACCTCACACCTCTCTGCGTAGGTAGAACCTGTTAATGTTGACATTTACAATGTTAAATCAACATTTGAGTCAACAGTTGAGATGTTGACATTGACAATGTGGACTCAACATTCCAGTCAACATCGATTGACTCGGACTTGGTCCAACCTTGATTTTGTCTTTCAAACCCAAAAACTGTTTTCCCTATTATTGCGGAACTATTTAAATGTGTGCAGATGTTACTTACGAGATGGACTTGTTCAAACAAGAGTGGAGTGGAGTGGATACTAAAAATAGGATGCTTATTCAACCGCTTCAAGATGCTTACTAAAAATAGGAGAAGTGGAGCTCAAAGCTATGAAGAGTATAAATAGAAGACTCCGATGCCGACCAACGATAACGGAAATAAGAAAATACGACGAGCGACGAAAGAGAAGAAAACGAAAAAGAGAGAGCTCTCACCATATACTCGTCTTTCTGTTCTTTACCTAGTGTTTTACCTTTTCATAGATCGTAGGTATCTGTGTTAAGATTAGAAGAGTCGTTAGATTCTTTACTAGGTTGTTTTTACTATCTTTCGATAGTTCTACTTTTTGTAATCCATTCTTTGAAGTGGAATTTTGCCCTGAAGGCGTGTAACAAGTTATTTAACTTGCTGCATATTTTAAACTGGTGTCTCCATCGTTTTTAACTGCTAAGTTTTGAAACTTTCCGTTGTGCTAAAACTTTCTGTTCCTAAATGTTGGTTCAACATTAAGGACAACATTTCTGGTATATTTTTAACTTAGCTATTTCCATATCTTTACGGGACCGCTCCTTTTCAGAACCTATCAGTTTCTATTAAAGCTGACAACCTACCAGCCCACCCGAGCTGATAGCCTCACAATCTCAATCATTATCGGTGGTATACATTGCAATGTAATTCTCAAATGAATTTGTGATGAATTATGAATATCTTCGAGGATATTTATAAAAGTTTCTTGCGATTTTGACCCACTAGAAACTCGTGGTCACGAAATCGCCACGTGTCACGCTCAGGGCCACACAAAATCGACGAGGAATTCACCGCGTCGTCGATCAATATGAATCGCGCTGATTATATATATAAATTAATATTATTATATTCATAATGTTACTTTTTTATTATTTTTTTATTAGGATGGACCTAACAATTCGATGTGCAACCCTCCATTTACCAAATACACTCTACATTTATTATTAGGCTTGATATTTTTTTAGACCTATATATTTGGAGTAGTGGCATTATAATTAGGACAGCATATATCAATTTCCAAACAATAAGTTTTGAAATGAAAGCATTTTGAGGGCAGTTAATGCTAGAAACCTAATTTCGGTCCAGAATTTACAAATTTGAGTTGCACATAAAAATTAATTTGGCGAAGTTATCATACGTTGCTCGGGGAATTATTCATTCCAAAATCAACTTCTCCGACGAATTGAAATAACTTGAGGACAATTAACGCCGGAATCGAACAATTAACTCCGGAAACCTAATTTGATTCTGAAATTAACACGCTTGAAAAGCACATGACACAAACGATAAAGGACTATTGAGAAAGACTACTCATATTAGCTAATTGTGTCTAATTTTCCGGTCTTTTTTTTAAGGTTCTAAATTTTCTGAAATGTTGGGGCCAATTCTGAACTTTATGAGATCTCTGTACGACTGCATCTTACGGGATTATTTAAGTAAATGGCCTTTGACTGAGTCAATTTTAGAAAAATGGCCTCCATAATGTTTGAAGTCTATTCTACCCTTACTAACTCAGGAAAAAAGACATCTTTACCCTTATTTAACCCGTTCAACTACCCAAAGTAAAATTAATTATGTTTAATCGATTCTCCACCCACTGTAGCGTCACGGGTCTTCTTCTTCTTCCTAACCGAGTACAATATTGACAGTTAAAATTGAAGAAAGACACATAACGAAGCATATCAATTCTCCAGATCGACGAAACTAAATTTACCCAAAGCAGAAAATTTCCAAACCGACTACAATGGCAATGAACGCTTTTCCCGAAAGAGTGCCGGTAATTTTTCTGTGCTTTCGTCTTCCTCAGGAGCAGGTCTCGTGCATCGAATTGGTTGGTTCCGGCGCATGGGTCTTGTGCGTCGAATTGTGCAATTTGGACACTTGTTCGCAAGGGAACCGTGCGTCGAACCAATTGGGACCCAAACAGTCGCGCAAATCAGGGGACCCGTGATTGCATGCTTGGGACTCGAGCACAGTCGCACGGTACCCATGCGGCCCCTTGCGATTGTGTGCGGGTACCATGCGATTGAGTGCGGGTACCATGCGATAGTGCGCGTGGGTACCGTGCTTCAGTGTGCGGGTTACCCTGCGCGCATGCACGGGTACCATGCTCTTGTGCGTGGGTACCATGCTCTTGTGCGCGGGTACCATGCGCGCATGCGCGTGTACCATGCTCTTGTGTGCGGGTACCATGCGCGCATGCGCGGGTACCATGCTCCTAGACGCGGGTACCAAGCTTTCCTTTGCGGGTACCATGCTTTCCTGTTCGGGTACCATGCTTGTACTAATTGGTTATTTACTCTTATGATTCCCAGGTTGTGCTGAAGAAGCAATTGTCATCCCGAGACGACGACTTCGAGTTCCGATTGTCAATGACCGGGATGTACACGGAGGCGAGTGCGAAGATCAGGAACGTTCTAAATGAAAATGAGCGGGAGAGTTAGAGGGCGGTGAGTCCATTTGGTAGACTCGTCGAGGCTGCCGCCGACTTCAATCTATCCGCCCAGCTCATAACATTTCTGACGAGGAGGCAGACTATGCTTCACGAGCGCGAGGAGTTGTGGATGGTCATTGGGAATCGACCACTCCGATTTTCTAAAGCGGAGTATTGCATGATTACCGAGCTTAGGTTCTCCGACGATATCCCGGAAGTAAACGCCAACACAGATTTCGCCCAGAGAAACTTTCCGGGAAGATTCACAATCCGTCTGTCGTACGTTGAGGATCGCCTGCGAGAGTTGGGAGCCAACGATGACGGAAACGTCAACATCGATAAGTTGAAGTTGGTTGATATATTATTTGCCGCATCTGTGTTGCTGCCTTTACCATCGAAGAAGGACACGGTTCTTCGGTCGTGGCTGCTTTCATTAGTCGAAGACGAAGTCGCCTTCGCCAACTATCCTTGGGGCAGCGTAGCGTTCAAAGAGGTGATACGCTCGCTGAAGATAAACCTAAGGGAGAAGAGGGATTTTGTTCGGGAACGAGCCCGCAACGGGGGCAGCGAACACTGCGGGCTACTGATTAGTGGCTTCGTACATCCGCTTCAGGTCGTTCATTATTTAAAATCCTTATAAATATATATTTAATTGTGATTATATATTTGCTAATTTGGTTTCTTTGCATTCTAGGTTTTGGCGTACGAGTGCATATCGGGCATTCGATACGCGTTCGCATTCGGTACGCGTTTGCCGTTGGTGGTCATGATGTTGTACCTTGTTCTCGGGCAATACGATCTTGTCCATTTTGCCTTCGTAACGTCATCAAGATACGTATGCACGTTTAAGTACCGTTCCTTTAGCGTTTCCAACAATCGATCGCAATCGCTCGTCTTATAGGCGTACGCAATATTAAGGAATAACGCACGCGCACCTTTCTCCTTCATACGGGTCTTTATATCTTGTTGGATATGCCATGCACAGAACCCGTGAAACGTATTTGGGAACACTGCCGGGACGGCTGTCTTTATACCGCCATGTCTGTAAGAAATTATGACGAGGTCATTTGTATCGGCCACGATCCGTTTTAATCTCGTCAAGAACCATGACCAAGATTCGGTAGATTCAGTGCTCGCAATACCCCATGCGATAGGATACTGATGGTAATCGCCGTCTTGCGCCGTTGCAACAAGCATCACCCCTTTATACTTTCCCTTTAAAAAGGTGGCGTCTATAGAAATTACCTTATGCATGAAAGCAAATCCCGTTATGCATGCACCGTATGCCAAAAACAGATATTTAAATCTGTTTTCCTCGTCCATCTCCCAATCCGTGACACTTCCGGCGTTCATTTGCTTCACAGCCTCCAAGTACGCCGGGATCAACGCGTAACAATCGTTCCCGTTACCGACCAACTCCTCCGTAGCGAGATTCTTCCCTTTCCAAGCCATGTAATAAGAAACATTCAACCCCCTACTTTGCATCATAGACATGATAGCCTTTGGCGCGGGAATGTCTTTAGGCCCGCTAAAATTGTCAAGAAGCATCCTAGACACAACCGATGAAGTTCCTTGACGATGTCTTCGACGTCGATGAGACACGCCGCATGTGTGTGTGCCGCAATATGTCCGTATCGTGAAAAAAGGGGAATCCCTATCTTTTGCAGCTCGAAAGCGCCACGAACATTGCTCCATCGCACATCTTACTACATATAAAGTCTTGTTCGACCTTACTAATTTGCACTCGAACGACGCAGCCAAAGCAATTTTGGATATCTCCTCGATAACTTCCGCCTTGTCACGAAACTGCTGCCCAACGTGTAGGCTTGAACCGTCCGGAAATGCGAAAGTACCATCAGCAGCCTCTTCTACAGGGTTACGATCTACATCGTCATCTTCATCGTCATTGTGATCACGTGCTACAAATTCCTCCTCCGACTCGTCAGTGTTTTCGATTGGCTCATCTTCATTTTCATTCGAATGCCAACCTGAGTAATCCCTACCCCCAGACGGTCCAACGATATCTTCAAGACCCTCATCTTCATTTTGGTTAGAAGGGCTGCAACCGTACCCCTCAAACGGTTCGATTTGCGCATTTTCATCGCAATCGGCTATGAGCCCGGTATTATTACTAGAAGAACCAGCAAATGCGTCCGACGGAGCCACATGCGCACATTCCACCACCTCGACATGAATCACGGGTCTCGATTGAGGGCCACCAAAATCCAAGTACGCACGTAGAGCATAGTCGTTATCGATGTATATGGGCATGGGATAACTGTAAGGTACATTTGGCATATAGCTTAGTGTTAGCCTCGCATTGTCATTGCGAAACGCCAACACCGCTACAATTTGCTCATTTACGTCTTGTAACGTGCATGCGTCCTCATCCACCAAAATTGAATGCCAGCTACAATTTGACGCAGGGGACCAAGTCGAGGAATTGTCCTCGCCGATTAACCACCGACCATCGAATTGAAATACAATGTTGGTAATTGTCATATTGAGCACCTGCAATATTTTGCAATGTTATTGTTTAGAAAACGATTGTCGTAATATATCGTGCTTATGTATGATCTTCAGCGCATGAGACCCGAACATGGGATCACGGTACTCGCACACAACGGCAGGGGACCCGCGCATCAACGGCATGGGACCCGCGCATAAACGCAGAGGACCCGCGCAAAAATGCAGGGGACTCGCGCATAAACGCAGGGGTCCATGCGCAGGGGACCCGCGCGTATTGCGCATGGTACCCGCACCTATATCGCATGGTACCCGCACGCAGGGGTCCCATGCACAAAAACTGGACCTCAAAATATGTATTTTCAGGTCCGAATTCTCGTACTAACCACTGAAATATCGCTACACTGGCTAGTACACATGATCTACTAAATAACCCATACATTTTAGGGGGTAATGGACTGGAAATTCACCATTTTCGACCATTTTCGACGTTAAAATTGCAGTTTTCATGTAACGAATGCTTACTGGTAAATATGCTGAAATGTTTGCTGTTTTCTTGGTTTGATAAGTTGTTTTTCGGCACTAAACGAAGAGAACAGCTCGCGTCGCTTTAGGTTTGTGAGAGAGGTGTGTGTGGTTACCCTTTGTTCTTTAAAATGGAGAAGATAATGCATTCATATCGATTGTATGGTTATGGTTAAAGAGGGAGATGGACCCATGTTCAGTCAGTTATTGCATCTGTACGGCGGCCATATTTTCGTTTTTCTTTTTTTTTTTTAATTTTAATGAGTTAAGTATGAGAATTAGTTAATGTGGTTAACGTTTAAACAAAGTGAGGGCTATTGACCAAAAAATAATCGTCAACGAGGCCATTTTTTTAAAATTGACCCACTCAAGGACCATTTTTTTAAAAGACCCGCAACTTACGCCAGGTTAATTACAAACTCATACACAAATCAATGAATTCCAGCAGCCCAAGTTAATTATATCCATCGGCCCGCTAATAAAAAATAATAGTAATAGGCTTAAATATATAATTAATTCCTGCGGCCCAGCTAAATCATTCCTTGAAAGCCCAATAACAATAACAGCCCACCCGAAATGCCGATATAAGAGCGAAAACCTTTTTATAACTTTAGTTTACCCCCAAAATTTTCAGAATTCGTATTATTCGGTCCCCGTAAATAAACAGACCAGATCTTTAGAGCTTATCTTTCAGACCCCCAATCTTTGAAAATTATCTCATGCATTCCTCGTGTAAATAACAAGCATAGCCAGCCAGATATTACGCAAACATGTCAAACCGATCCTAAATCTTACAACCGAATCCCGGGACGCAATCTCCGGCGTATATGTCACCGGTGACAGGAGAGATGACCACCGTGGACGTCCTCCGGGAGCGCAGGCTGCGGTGGCGGCGGTTCGACCTCATGAAATCCGAAAACAGCGATTTCATCGATCTCGATTCGCATCTCCTGTTTTTAATTCTAAACTCCTCGAATCGATGACGATTCGGCTTCGGAGACGGTCGGGTACGGAAGGATAAGAACTGAGACGGAAGATAAACGATGTAGGCACATTCAATTTCGCGAAATTCATCCCGATTCGCTCGATTTTTCCAACGTCGTGCAGCTAGGGTTTTCGTTTGTCTGCCGGAATTTTGGACTTCGATTGCGGTGGATACCGGTTGTTTGCGGCCGCGCCAGATACATAGAGAGCGTCTTGAGGAGTCTAGTGGTGGTCTCCGATCGTTTAACGGAACAGCGTCGGCTGAGAAGCGAGCGTATTGATTCAATTTTTTTTATTTTTTATTTTCATTTTCTGCTCTGTAACCAGCGGGATTCGTCCGGGAATATTTATTCATTCTATTCGCCCGTACATGTGAGATATTAATTTCATGTAGTGCGTCAAAGACTATTTATATTCTGATAATAATTTGGTCCGTCACATTTACAAGGAAAGAGTGAATGCACACACGGAGAGAGAGATCATTCATTCTAAATCTGTCGTATGGTGTGTTCTTAATATAACTTGTCAGGTTATTTATTACATTAAGTGCCGAATCTAGGAACCGGATCCTCTAAGTGCCGAATCTAGGAACCGGATCCTCTGTCCCAGTTTATGTGTGACACTTTTTGTGTCACTCTACAGAAATATTATTATATCCCGCCCGATCAGTGTTAAAACACTCGTAAATAATATTATACAATAAATACTATTATACTGCGTGCTTAAACACAAAAAATTATATAACATTGGTCGGAATACAAAAAGTAAATATAACACAAAAAAATATGTATCGAATGCTAATCAATGTTTTAATAAAATAAATTTTGTGTTTAAGCATTCGTTATAATAGTATTTAAGGTGTAGTATAATTTACGGATGTTTTAACAATTATCGGGACGAGATATAATGATATTTTTATAAGTGGCACAAAAAATGGCACACTAAAGTGGGACAACGATTCTGAATCCCCGAATCTATACTCTTTTATTAAACATCAGCATCCTTTAAAAACCGTCAATGGTGTACCATAATTAGTCAATAAGATTTTAGCTACAATTAATAATTAAGAAAATAAAATTAATAAAGCGACGTTAGAAGTTTGATTTGGTCTTTCATTCCTTTTTATTTTAATAATAAAAAAAGTTATTACAAGCATATCTAATTATATACCAGTGTTACGAATTCTTCGTCACGACGTTGTGTGATTGTGCGAAAACCTCGTCACCACAACCACCCCTTGTGTTGGACAAACTGGAATCAAATAAAAGTAATAATAAAACTAAAAAAGTATATCAAAGTACTCACCAACCAAGGAAAAATGACAATTTCAGCATAAAAAAGATATCGAAATTTGGGAGTTAAATCCGAACCATTTCAACCAAATAAGGGGATGGTGATGCATTTTCCTCCACCGGATGACGGTACTTCATTACGTACAGAATGATAAGGATCCCCAAGAGGCTGACTCCGCCAACGACGCACGAGACTACGACGATGATTCTTCCTCGGGCGGAGGAGGAGCTTCTACCGGTGGTGCAGCCACCGAGCGGGCCACCGCATAAGCCCATGTTCCCGTAAAAACTGCTCGGGCTCATTCTTTGGAACGCTCGGTCCGGGGGAATGGGCCCCGTTAAGCTGTTGTACGAGAAGTTGCAGCTTATTAGGCTCGAAAACTCACCGAACGACGGGATTTCGCCGCTCAGGTTATTATTGTTGAGATAGAGGAGTTCCAACATGATGAGGTTACCGAGCTGATGAGGTATGCCATCGGAGAGGTCGTTGTAGCTGAGGTTCAGACACGTCTGAAGGGCGCGCAGGTTGCCCAGCTCCGTCGGTATTGATCCCGAGAGCGAATTCCCGCCCATTTGCAGTTCGATCAGGTGCAGCAATTTCCCCAACTCCGGCGGAATTCTACCGGCAAACATGTTGTCCGAAATGACAAGGTGTTCGAGCGACGCGAGATCGCCCAGCTCTTCAGGGATCGTACCGGCGAACCCGTTCCCGCTAAGATCGAGCCTCTGCAGAGCCTTGCACCGACGAAAGATCTCTCGGGGGACGGGCCCGCTAAGACGATTGGACGACACGTTCAAAGCCACCAGCTGTAAGAGGTTCGCGATCTCTCCGGGCAGCTCCGACGCGAAATAATTCCCGGAAAGATCGAGGCTTTGCATCTTCCGGAAATTCCCGACGGCTCGGGGTATCGCGCCGGCGAACTCGTTGCGGCCTAATTCCAAGGCGGTGAGGTCCCCGAGCTTGCAGACGTCGGACGGAAAATTCCCGGAGAGCCGGTTGCCGCTGAGGCGCAGTTGCGCCATCGAGCTACAGTTGAAAGAAAGATCCAACGACGTCAGGTTTGAGTTTTCGCAGATATGAGAAGGTATGTGACCGGTGAACTGGTTTTGGGAAAGGTCGACGACTGATAGCGGGCTGTGGAGCCCGAGGCCTCGAGGAATCACGCCGGTCAATGAGTTATGATAGAGCACCAACTGTTTCAAGCGAGGAAGGCCTTCGAAGCAGTGCGGGATTCGGCCCGTCAAGTGGTTCTCCGAAAGGTCGAGGCGCGTTAGGTTCCTCAAGGCACAAAACTCGGACGGGATCGCGCCGGCGAGCTCATTCTGGTACAAGGAAAGCGTATTCAAGCCTCGTAACAGCGCTAATTCGGCCGGGATTTCGCCCGACAAGGAATTGTTGGAGAGATCGATTGCAAAAGCCAAACGGAGGTTTCCAATCTCCTCGGGAATGGACCCGTTTAAGCGGTTCTGATACAAGTATAGATACTTGAGGGATGACGCCTTTCCAAGGTCGGGCGGGATCTCTCCGACGAGCCTGTTCTGGTACAAAACGAGGGTCTCGAGGCTCGTGCAGTTCCCGAGCTCCTTTGGTATCGATCCCGAGAACTGATTCCCCTGGAGATCGAGTTCTTTCAGGTTCTTCAGATTGCCGAGCTCGTTCGGCAAGTTACCCCCGATCTGATTATCTGCAAGGCCGAGCAGTACCAAACTCTCACACCGGCCTATCTCAGCCGGCAAGCTACCTGATATATCGTTGTAACCCGCTCGAAGAACTCTCAGATTTATTAAATTTCCCAAGGAGCGAGGAAGCTCGCCGCTGATGCGATTTTCGTAAGCCACAAACTGAATCAGAGAGGTTAGGTTCCCGAGCTCTTGTGGAATGGGACCCGAGATTTGGTTGCTCTGCAAGTTGAGAACCCTCAGGCTCGAGAGACGGCCTAATTCAACCGGGATTTCGCCTTCGAACTTATTACGGTTCAGTTTAAGGACTCGTAGCCTCCGACAGTTGGCGATCTCCGAAGGAATACTCCCGGTGAATCCGTTGACGGAGAGGTCAAGAACCGTCAGGGACGTTAACTCGCCGATCCAAGAGCTTAACACTACCGGGGGATTTCGGGAGTCAACTGACACCCACGCCACCGGTAGATCGTCACCCAATGCCTCGGAGCAGCTCAAGCCAGACCAGTCGCAGGCCCTTTCGTCGCGAGCATTCAAACCCGGTAGATGATTTAGGTCGTCGAAAAGATTATTGTTTAATTTGAGGGTTTGCAGCCTCCAACAGTTTGCGATCACTGAAGGAATATTCCCGGTGAATCTGTTATCTGAGAGGTCAAGAATCCTTAAAAACTTTAAGTTACCTATCGAAGGGCCTAATGTTCCCAAGAGATTTCGGGAGCTCAGGTCAAGGGAAACCACGGCGGAGGTGTTGGAGCACCTCACGCCGGCCCAATCACAGGGCGTTTTAGCGTGAGGATTCCAATTTAATAGATGATTTTGGGCATCAACGATGCTCGCCTTTAGTTCTAGTAGGGTAGCTCCGTCGAGGTTTATTCCTAACGAAGTACGGCCAATTAAAGTTATTATTAAAACTATAAACCGGAACCAAATAAATCCGTTATTTTCCCGCACCCAAGACATGTTTTGGGCCCAAATTATATTAATTACACCCACGAGAGCGTTAGTTATGAAAGCAACTCTCTCCGAGTTTACGTTATTACCGGCAAAAAGATTATATCAGCACCGTTAGCTCCCACTTTTCCCCCTCTCAAGTCCCAAACGGCTGCACAAAAAAGACCATACATACGTAAAAAATAAAAGTGAGTGCCATGCACATTATAGGATAACGAGGAAAAACCAGTTTTCTAATTATAATAGAGTGCCATGCACATATAAATATGAACACATCTTTGAATTCCACGTGGCTAGTGCACAAACAGAAAATAAGATTTTGCCATAAAAAGTATACAAGCAAAAAAAAAAAAAAAAAAAAGATGAAGCAACTAAAGGAATTATGAAGAACAATGCGTTAACAAAGCAAATGAGTAAATCTAAATGGCTCATGCTGTCGGCTTCCTGACTATTACGCAATTGATAAATACACAATAAACAGTACCCTTTGGTCTTTAGTCAGTTGATATATCATATATATGCATGTATGTACATATATTGCCATCAGACAAATTCACTCTCTGTGTCAAGAATTAGTGAAATATAATTTTGATATTGATCTTGTAATAAAATTACCAGATATGTATTTAATTATTATCAACGGAAAGATCACCTTGTTGTGATAAAGCTGCTGGTGTGGAGAGGCCTATGGACGAAAGAAAGAAGACATTATGTAAAATGTGAAACTATGTTCTATGTTGCCTTCTGTATGTAAAATGTGAGATTTAAGGGTGTTAACCAAATTGTGCTTACTGAAGTATATATATAGAGAGAGGAGCCAGCCAAGTCTTTGCGGTCTAAAATATTATTATTACTGTGTTTCAAGAATTAGTGAAATATAATTTTGACAGTCAATGCTAAGTGGAGAAGGAGCGACGACTCTGGTTCATTTTCTAGTTTCAGACCGACAACCAATTTTGTTATAGAGGTCGACAAAAAAAAAAAATTGCTCGTTTCATGAGCTATTCGATAAGCTTGAGATTGAAATATTTAAATAGTAAAGAACTTATAAGCTTGCTCGACTCATCTTTTTTCCATGCATCATATATTACAAGTAAAATCCCACGTCAATTTCTAGGAAAACTTCAAAAATTTTGAGATAACAAATCTATTGCCGCATTTAGAATATAGTTAATTCTTTAACCAAATAAATATGTGAATTGTCTTTATACTCACTACGACAATTTTTTTTTTGTAATACCAAACAGATGCCATTATTTGTATTATGCAACAACATTAGCAATTTATGATGTGTACGTCTAATAAGTGCAGTAGTCACAATAGTCAAATAAAATCATACATTTGCCATTGATTTGTATTATGCAACATTAGCAATGTAATTTTCCATTTGTATGATTTATTACATCTCACAATTAAAGAAAATTACATCTCATTCTACCATAACAAGTGCAGTAGTCACAATAGTCTTTATCATTTGACCTGTAAAAAATATCTTTTTTTATCACACTTCGTTCGCAGGAAAGCTTTGACATTCATCCGTCTTTGAAATATTAGAACTATTTTTTTTTTCCAAAGTTGCAAGCTTTTACAGTTAATTAATTCGTCGCTTTCGCCTTTATTGCCCTTTCTTAAATGTAAATTACTGAGGGCGAATCTGAGATAATGGTTCGAATTATAACGTTGGGGGTAGTGGCGGACCTAACATTCAAAGGAGCCCAGCCAAGCCCAATCGAGTCAAGCCCATTTATTGATGGCTAAAAATAAGATAAAAATTATAGAACTTGGGATTTGAACGCGGATCATATAACAGCGAAGGATTTGCTACATGGCTGATATCCACTAATTATTTTGTTATTATTATAATGATGATGATCATCATTGTCATTATTATTAAGTTAAATTCCCTTTCAGTACCTTTTGAAGTTTCAACTTCCTGATCAGTACACCTCCAAGTATTTCTTCCTGTTCAGTATCCATTTGCGAAAAATTGTGTGTTTAATACCACCAAACATTGAAAGACGAAAATAATCATTCTTTACAGATTCAGTTATACCAATTGGTCTCATTATTATACCAATATATTTCAATTATTATACCAACTGTTATCACTGCTATACCAAGTCAAATTTAAGAGTATTTTATCACTATTATACCAAGTGTTCCCATTATTATACAAGTATATTTAATTATTATACCAACTGCTATCACTGCTATACCAAGTCAAATTTAAGAGTATTATATTATACCAAGTGTTTCCATTATTATACCAACTGTTATCATTGCTATACCAAGTCAAATTTAAGAGTATTATATCACCATTATACCAAATGTTCATACCAATATATTCAATTATTATACCAAATCTAATCACTGTAATAGCAAAAGAAATGTTATTATAATATCCGAATTGTTATATTCGAATTTATTGGTAGAATAATCAATTTTATTGGTAGAATAATCAATTTTATTGGTATAATAAGCGGTTTGTTGGTATAATAATCGTGTTTTGTGGTATAATATGCAAAAATTACTTTCATATAATACGTAAAAAAAATAAAAATTGGTATAACAGTGATAATGGTTAGTATAATAATTGAATATATTTGTATAATAACGAGAACAATTGGTATAATAGTGATAACAGTTGGTATAAATGTGATAACAGTTTGTATAATATTCTTAAATTTGACTTGATATAAAACTGGAGATAATTGAAATAATATTTATGTATGAAGAATGGTTATTTTTGTCTTTTTAACGCTTTTTAGGTACCTAACACACAATTTTTTTCAGATGGGTACCTAACAAGAAGAAATAATTCGAGGGTATATAAGAGGAAGTTGAAACTTTAAAGGGTACTGAATAGGAATTTACCCTTTCCATTATTATTATTATTATTATTATTATATTTATAATATAAAAGACACGCATTTGTGCGGACAATATGTACTAAACAATGTGGTTCTCAAATTGTTGGGAATTGATGGTAACTTTTTGGGTCAACTCTTATCCAAAACGATACAGTTTTCACTGAATTAATCATGAAAAACGAAAACAAATGACAAACATCCGATATTATTAATTGACCAAATTTGAACAGATACATTACGTTAATTTTCTTATATCAATAAATATTTTGGATTGGTCTTGTTTGACATTTATGACATTCATCAGGTACGGTGGCATTTTGTTATGATATTTTTCCATGTATAAAATAATAATCAGATTATGTTTTAATAGCATCGTGAATGGTTCCATCCCTCCCTATATATACTGCTGATTATTTTAACTCATTTATATTAGAAAAATGAAGAAAACCATCTTTGTCTTGTCTCTTTTATGTCTCCTGACTTTCACATTTGCAATTCGCGAAATAGTCAGTTCCAATGGTAACAAATAATATTAATTTACTAGCTAATTGTCATGCTATTCTTTTGGAGTTGTTTTACAGTAATTCGTCCTTCATTTTGTTTTCTTAATGTTGTTTTATCAGGAAACAATGGCGGTTTAAGTGAGGAAGTACATGAACGCATCGGGAACTTCCATCAGGTTATTTTACGGATTGATGTATTTATAAATTCTATGCTTTTATTATTTTAATTGCATTAAATGATCACGATTTCACAGGAAGTTAAAGACAAAAAGGAAGAGAATGGAGGAGTTTCCATTCCAGATTATGAGGATCCAATACCAAATCCTAGCCATGGTGCATATAATCCCAGACCTCCTAGTCCAGAAACACCAAGGTTGTATATATAAATAAGAACATCTGTGATTGAAGTTTAATATTGCAATTAAGTCGTGCCCTTGGCTTGTATTAAGAGATACTATAGACAAAAATAAGGGTTTTACATGCATTTTTGAGCATTTTAAAATAACAAGAAACAACAATAATTGGGGAATTTTGACCTCTCCTCTCCAAAATTGCCGCCCAGAATCTACAACCACTAATTAGGAAGGGTGGGATCACACGTCACGTTAAATATTTGGATTTGTCACATTTGCCACTTACAGTGACATTCATTCTTGCCGATCTTTTTTATTTTCGACTAGGTGACGTATTATTATTATGATGATGATGACGATTCATGATTGTATGAAATTCTATTAGAAATTATTTGGAGAAATAATTCTATTAATATTGTTTGATTTTCTTTTACTTTTTTTTTTCCCATTTGTATGACCCACAAATAATCTATTTATATAATTTTGAGGGTTTATTCAAAAAATTGACTATTTATTAGAATATAACTAAATTATTTTGGACAACGAAAAGTTAGGAGGACGAAAAAGCGAAACTTGGTGCCGATGAGGTCATGATCGATTCTTCTCTGCCAACATTTTCTTGACTGAGCGTGTCGCACATGTACCTGAACTAGTGTGGCCGTTGAATTGATTGACATGATTCGCATGTTATTGAGCTGATAAGGGTTCCCCGGGTCACAAAAAAAAAAGAAAATTTGAATTTGTTGTTTAATTCTATATATTCTTTTATTTTCTCTGTTGTCGGGTGAGATAATTAAATCAATGATACATGCTATTTTTAACAGATACATGTGTGTGAAAACGACATCTTTCGTAAAATATGATGATCGATGTGAATATCGACCTTGAATTAGGTTTAAAACAGGGAATTCCAAACAGACGACAATACACGAAGACGAACACGAAATATGCACTCAGATCAGCAATCAGTAATTTTCAGTAAATATGAAAATTAAGCAAGCATGAATGTGCGCGCGCGCGCGTGTATATATATATATATTCGTGTAATTAAAAATATATATATGTTGTCACGGTTTCATCTCAGTCTTGATAGCAGCAACCAAGTGATCATAGGCAACACTCCAAGCGGCCTTCATCTCCGCGGACCACATTTCTCCTGTTGCTTCCTTTATCGTCTCCAATAATGCATATTTTGTCACCTATATATATATATATATATATATATACATACCGAAAATTACTTAATTTTGATGTATATACTATATATTTTTAATTTAATAAATAGTGGAAAGTACCTCAAAATGTTCGTCAACGACGCCGTATTTGAAGTGCACTGATCCAAGCTTCTTGAGGCTCGATTCTCTTATGACTACTTGGCCAGCTTTCTTCAGCTGAACAGCAGCTTCACAGGTCTGCAGCGATAAATAATTAAAAATTAGTTCTTATTATAATAATAATAATTAATAACGTGGAGTTGATTAATTATTTATTTACTAACCATGACAAAGACGGACTTAGCATGTGTCTTAAGTTTAGGATTCTGCTCAAGTGGGACATTCGACTCCCTTAGAAACGAGAACATCTTCTTGGCAGATGGGGCTATCTCGAATATCCTGATTTATTTAATAACCAGCATAGAAATATTAAAAGAAATAATACGCGATTAAACTGAAATATTACACGATATATATAATTATAAAATATTACTTGAGAAAGAATTTGAGACCCCATTCACCAGCATTGCCCTTCATCAAGTTCCATGACTTCACCACTAATGCTTCTTCTTCTTCTGTGAACAGGCACGCCTCTGCCTCTACGATAGCAAAAAAAAAGATATATACTTTATATATATAATAACGAGCAATTCTGATTAATATAAAAGGTAATAATAACTTGTTTGATGCTCGCCCATGATTTCAGTTCTTGGTAATTTCAGAATAAGTATTTGGAATGTGAGTGCTTCTTGTTGATATGGGAAGGTGAGGGTTTTGTGAAGGTTTTATAGTGAATTTTCATGACCCCTCGTGAGATTGGAGAGCCATGATATAGCAAAAGAAAGATGGGGCTTTATTTTATTTCTAGAGATTATTATAGTTAAAGAACTTATCAAGAGAAAAGAAAATAAGGTACCATATGATATGCCATACCATGTACGAGTGATTTATTCATTGTAATGAAAACATGGGGCCGAACGTGGTTTAACAGTGTGCTGTTGGCTTTATGGACTTTCTGATTAGTTTTACATGGTAACCACTTGATCAAATGAATTTCTGAAATATTAAACAATTATACAACTTGTAGACAGACGCCCAGGAAAAAAATAAAATAATAATTTGATGCAATGTGTTTCGGAGAAAAAAGGATAATCTTTGACCGCGGACGAACATGGTTGACGGACGTGTGATAAAGTGTTTAGATTAAAGTTTTGATACTGTAAAAAAAAAAGATTAAAGTTTTGACCTTCTACAAATAAGAAAGGCGGGTATATAATCCACCATGCAGCAAGAGTACAAAAATACAGTTTCATGTTATGATAATAATCTGAGGGTGAACTCAGAAATAAATTACCAGTTCTAAGATCAACGAATGCTTCCTAAAAGCAACAGAAACCGGCGAGATTATTAACCTTCGGCTTTCGATTTGGATATGTCCGCTATAATTCCTTTACCATCCATCGAATCGAAGAAGAAAAAGTTTTTCAGAGGGTCTCCTTTCCCAGATATTGCTTTAATAACCTCCTGTAACCCCCGCAAACAATTCATCCTCTTAAAATTGGCAACGATTGATAAGCTTAACAAGAGATATTATATTTAATTTACCTGCCCTAAGATTCCACCTATGATGGCACAGACAGGCGGGAATTCTTGTCTTCCTTCTAACAGTCTCTCGAGGAGTGAATCGGGGATTCTTGATTCGTCCACAGACTGCGTAAGGGTTGAATTTTATGAGGAGATTCGATGAACGTTAATGGACAGGAAGGTTGTGTTTGGAACGAAGAAAGTAGTTGGAAAAGAAAGTAGGAGGGAAATGATTTTCGTAACTTTTCCTTTCCTTTTCGTCACAATTTGGTGAAGAAATGAGTTTTCCTTAGTTTTAAGTATAAACTCTTACCTAGATTTTCTTATTCTTTTATTTTTCTTATCTATTTATTCAATCAATAAAACATAATAACTAGTTTTCCTTTTCCATTTCATTTCCTTTATCTACTAATTTCCACAAACCAAACACAGCCGAAATATAAGAGAAGAATACTTACCTGTGCTTCACAGAGTTTCTTCTTCAAGGTTTGAACCTTTGGCAAGTCAGCAGGAGAAGTATCTCCTGGTACGCGGCCTTCAACTTCCTCGAATTTCTCTATTACTGGAAAACGGAAATGTTATTTTGGGAAAACAGTTGCATAAAAATTAGAAATCAAGAAATGTTTGTGACATCTTCAAATTTCGCAATGCAGATTATGAGTTCCAAAAGGGACAGTGATGTTTATGAAGAGCAAACCAAAAAGCGAGATCTCATACCTCTCATGGCGAAGTACAACTTGGAGAGTTTCCTCGGAAGAGATTTCCATGGGACAGAAATAGCTTCCTGGGAAGTCAAAATCAGATCCAGAGTAAATTTGATTGGACATATACTATTGATGAATTTATACCTTCACTGCAGTTTTTTTTTAACAGAAGACATCATATTATATATTGTGGATACACTAAAAATCTACAGAATACCCCTAAAAGACGAAAACTTGCAGCTTAGTCTAGTAATATCATTGGATGAACATATCAAAATCAAAATATAATGCGCCACTTCTTTTTATTTCATACCTTGAAACTTGGATAATCCAAAAGGCATTCGGCTGTTTCATCGTTCTTTTTCTGTCAGGCATCGACAATGCGCATTCAAAAATTAACCGTGATAATGTTATTCTTTTGAAAGTATACAAACTGAATATATTAAAACCAATTAAAAGCAGTTATGTGACAAGTAAGTGCAAAAGAAAAATCATAAATTACCTTTGAATAGGTATAAGTTTGCAAGTCAACAAATATTTCACCACAGGAATCTCTGCAGTCCACCATATAGAACGCAATACGCTTCGATAGATTCCGACACTTCTCGTTAACTGATTGCTGCAGAAAATATACTACGTGAAATTAATGAAATTTTGAGAAAATATAAGCTTCATTTTGCTATTAACCAAATAGCTGACAATTTTGTTAGTAAAAGGAGGCAACTGCACCTTTGTAGGAAGCGAGCAACAGCTGATAACTACGGCATCGAACTTGCCAAAGAAGTCACTACTGAAGCCTGCAAGCTCACCTGCACGAAATAGATAAATTGCATACCAAAACTTTTACATATGATTCATTCTCAAGAGTTTTTGATGGAATAAAGGACACATAATTTCAGAAATAAAACAACAAACAACTTTCTAAATCAGTTGAATTCATCTGATAGGACCCCCACGAAATTTGGAAATAATAAATGAAAGGACATTAAACCTTCAAATTCTACAAATAACTCATTCTTGAGTTAGCAGACATATAAATCTGCGTGCCCTTCGAAAAATATTCACTATTCAGTATAATCTCTGAACCAACTTTTGCCCCATCATTTGTAGGTGGATTCATTCTCATAGACACATCAGTCAAACAATCAGAACTAAGGAAATCCTATCCACAACCTCAGAAAACATGAACGAAAGGCTAGACTTCAACTTTTTGGATCATTAAAATGCTCAAAACACGAGCAAACCTATGACTAGAGAAAGAGAAATCACCTTTTTCAACCGAAACACGAACCATGGGATTGAAATCTTTCAAAGATTCACAACAAAGTTCAGCAACAGTTTTACCGGAGAACACATTCTCATCTGGCGGGATTAAAAAATTTGATGACAATATCTCCTCAGTCACCAAGCGGTCATCATTTAGAATCACACTACCTACTCCAGCTAGCACAATGTTCTTACAAAACTGTCAAAATCACAAGAATAATTATTTCGGGATGCCCGGTCATGTAAGGACCCAACGTTTAAACTTAAGTGACTCTCAACTTCCAAAGGAGATAACCTTCAGTACTACACGAAATATAAAAGGGAGAATTTTTACATATATATTCATGTCGGCAAAATAGATTACCTCAACAACAGTGCCTTTGAGTCCACTAACGAACACGTGAGCCTTGCTCAGCCTAGAAAATTCCCATCCACAAATGAACACCGGGAAAAGACTCCAAAACGAATTAAAACGATTAAAAAGCTTAAATAATGTAGAATTAAGTATCCAGTACCTTCTCTGAGCATCAGCACCCCAAACTCGAATTTGACGATCATAAATAGCTGTTTCTTGTTCCGTTAATTCCTCTCCGTTCATTGCAATAAGCTTTAAATCAGACGAATGCGACTACCTGAACGTCGTTCTTCTGGCAGCAGCTCTGGAAACCCTAATTAGAACGCGAAGGGATTTGGGATAATTAGAACGATCGGTCGATGAAACTTACCAAAGTAACCCCAATAGTCAAAATCTATAGGCTTAATTATGTTTTTGAGTTATTTTAAGGACACTGACATTATGGGATGATGATTTTGAACAATAAATTTCGAAATTATAATAATTTGAGGATTATTAACGATAAAAATATAATTTTAATTCAAAATCAACACGTGCTGATTTGGTCCGATATTTCTTTTTCAAAGTCATTTATGATTTTCCTAATTTATGCGTGACTCATCTATGTTAAAATTTGGATTGAATTTAGATTTTCAATGTTAATTGAACTGAAATATTTCGATTTCAAAATTATTGTACTAAATTGCAATTCTTAATTTAAATAACTTTAAAATCTAAAATAAAGGACGAAAAAATAATTAAGCCTAAAACAATAACATTCAGCAGGCACAAGTTCACACACAGACTCTCACACACCTGAAGTGTATCATGGAAGAAGAACCCTCGTTTGGGTCGCTGAAGAAAATGGCAAAAGGAAAGGAGAAAACCCTAATCACAACGATCGATGATTTGGGAGAAGATTTGACGAGAAACGTTCTAAATCGATTGCCAGCTCTAACCTTCGCTTCGGCGTCATGCGTCAACCATTACTGGAATCGTCTCTGCCACCGCATCCTCTTCTCTTGCCCTAAATTGTCATCGGCTGTCTCTTCAGACTCTTCCCTTCAGGTTCCGCAAGCTTTAATCTGTAAATCGTTCTGAAGGGTAGGATTGTTAATTTGTGAAACCGAACTTTTATCCCTGGCAAACGTCTGCTATAGTGAAAGTGGTACTTTTAGCGTAGCTCGGAACCCTTCGTTGTTTGTTTGGGTTATTCTTGGCTTCGATGAACAACACGTGCAAAATTACATTTAAATTGCTGCACAATCGTGGTGGGACTTATATTTTCTTCAACGGTGTTTGGGTACAGAGCCTTCGCATCATTCAAAACTATTTACTCTCCTGGACTTGGGTCTTATGTTGCATATTGATATATGTGACATATTGCTGATTCTCACTTATCTATGCAACTCAATGTTTGCTCTGATAACATTTGTTCTATTGTTGATTTGTGCTAAACAAAGAGAATCATTCATGCAAATATCACAGAATTCAACATCTTTTCTGTGCGTATGTGAGTTGTTTGATTGGAATATTAAATAAATTGCATGTTGTACCCCCTTTCAAGTGTAGGCTTTGAACGTAAAAGTGGAAGCTTTTGCATTTCATGAGCATTGATATTGTTCCCATCTCCAATATTAGCCATTAACATGCTTTGGACCCTAACTTTTTTTTTTATTTCCTAATGTAGAATGCTGTAAAAGATGTCGTAGATAAGGTTTTATCTGAACCTATTCGTCCACATTTCGCCTTGGTCTCTATTGGTCCTGCATTTAACTTGAAAGAAGCTCTAACTCTGGTGTGGCCCCCTCACCCGTCTCCTTCCAAAGTTACGCAGTTTTATGCAGTTAAATTATTTGACAGTTTTTTCTTTGCAGATTCGCCAAAAGTTAGGTAGTAAAACTCCTATGATAATCAACAGACCCGAGGGAGTCATTGGTACACTTGCTCATTCAGATCAGCTTGTTGAGGTAATTCGGAGAATCATATCCCAGTTTGTGGCGTTGAATATTGTCTATTTTAGTACATTTTGACCCAGCTAACAATTTTTGTGCTTTGAGGCTTTCTTCATCTTGTACCTTTTTAGCTACGCATTTTCGTAATGCCTTTTTTATTCAATATTATATTGAGGTTTCTTAGTATAGATTAAGTATACTATGAAACACTCTAATGCAAACCACCACGTTTTTTATTAAGATGCAATGGAATACCACCGACTACATGGATTTTGTTCCTATGTTACAACAAGAAGCAGAAGGAGACAAGGGACTAGTATTGACAGTTGGATTCTTACCAGGACTAAGGGCCCATATAGTACCATTAAGGAAACAACAGAGGGTATCTATAATTTCTTATTATCATTCTTAGTGTGTAATTATGTAAAACTCGAAATGTTATATTAGTCAATTTGAGATCCATACAGGACCCTCGAAGCCTTTTGATTGATGAATTCATTACGGATATCAGAGAATTCACATCAAGTGTGTCTGTGACAGATTCAACCCCTCCTGCAGGAATTATATTATATGCGGTGAGCTACCAATCATAATCTTATACTTTCTGTTTACACCCTTGATAGAAAATTTGATGTGATCAATGTGTATCTATGTGTGTGTGTGTCTTCTTTTAACGCATCATAAGAACTTAACCTTTTGAACTTATTGTTTTAACTTGTTGATGTGATAGGGTCGGCATACAGACGTGAGACCTGTTCTACAAACACTTGGTGAGTATATAGACATACATATATATATGACCTTATTTGAAGTTCATGTCATACATTAATGTACAAAGACATCAACAATGGAGTACTATGAAGGTGCTCTTTAGTTGTTTACTGTCACAATAATGTCCAAATTTATGCATTTTTGCTTCATTTTTCCTTTTTCAGAATGTATCTTTCCCCGAGACACTTTTGTTGTGGGTGATGGTGGTAGTTCGTTCCTATACAGAAGTGGCAACGCAAACACTTATGAGGGATGGCCGAATAAAACCGATGCTGCTGTTGCCTTGGTATTCGCAAGAGATAGGAGAAAGCCTTCAGGTAAAATAATTTTCTTTTATTTTCTTGGAAATCAAGTTCACACATCAAAAGTAACCACTGCTGCGTGAGTTCGTGATTTTCAGATATAAATTCCATCTTACGTCTTATGTATTTATTGCTAAAATTTTCGGCAGGTATTGGAGAAACTCAATTTCATGCCTTTTTATCACCCGGAATCTCACCGATTGGTCCAAGATACAAAGCAGTTTCTGTAAGAACGAATCGTGAATTTGAAACGACATGGCTCACCGCATCAAATGGAATAGCCCATCGGAATCTCGACGGTGAAACTATTTTGGAGGAAATTTCCGACGAGGTACTTGAGACATCGAACCCATATTTTTAAAGCTGTGTTCGTCCATCACTCCTAAGTAAACATATCCTCACTTTTCCTTGAGTGGATCTCTGACCTTTGCTCTCCTGCGTTAAAAGCTTGATTTATTTTCATTTTAAAATTATAACAGCTCGGAGACCGTATCCAATTCCCTGTTTACTACATTGGAGTGGAGAAAAGGCGACAATGCTCTGTCGGGTTCGAAAAACCTCAAAGGCTGCAACTTTTTGAATTCCACGCTGTTACAGGGTAACTTCAATACAAGCCCTGCTGTGTACACTCAATTTTGTGCAATTAACAAAGAAACAATGCCGTTTTTATTTAGATAACACTGAATATAATTAGATACTCTTTATAATCTTCTGTCTCTGTAGAGGAAACGAAGAGTACCTATTCGTTGAGTCCGCGGGCATAAAAACTGGAGACCCATTTCGGTTTTACGTGGCAGACTCCGAAGCTGCACTGTCTCATTGCAAGAAAGTGACCGAAGACCTCAGAGATCTGAAGCAAAGCTGCGGTAATAATAACCGAAAAGTTTTCGGTGGAATGGTATTTGCTTGCTGTGGACGCGCTGATGCTTTCTTGGGACCTAATTGTACCGATAGTTCTCCTTTCAAGGAGAATTTTCCCGGGGTTTCCTTTTCGGGAACTTACTGTGCCGGAGAAATTTTTCGCGGGAGATCGAGCTTTTACGAGGAAGATGACGACGAGCGGGGCCCGGTTTACTGCAATCAGCATGTGTACAGCGCTGCTTATCTGTTTATGTCTTATTGTCCTCCAAAGGCTCCACGTTTGGTGTGATGTGGTGAAGCTTTTGATGTTCTATGGGCATCCTTTTCTATATGTACCGAAAAGTATGCAAGTGTTTTTTTTTTTTTTTGTTGCAAATAGTAAAACTTAAAAAGCGATTGTTTACTGTAAAATTCTAAATATTCAAATTAGAGCCATAGTGTTATGTTCGATTAAAGTTCTTTTGTAGTGGATACATATATAATAAATTCTTCAAAATTATGAACTCTCCATGCTCGTTTCATACAATGTCATTTTCATGGATTTTTAGGTCTTGTTTCTTAATAGGTTCTTTAGTTTGTTGCGTTGGAGTTTTTTTTCTTGTTTTATTTTATTTATTTTTGTTTCCTTAGTTTAAGTTCTTGTATTTTAATTTTGTTCTCCAAAGGATCACCTAGTCTTCATCGCGGTGATGACTTATCAATCCCCTAAAAAAAATAGGCTCATGTCCCTCTTTTTAAGATATTAATAGATATATCATATAATGATAAAAAGAGAAAGAAATGAAATGCCCACATATGTTTAAGGCCCAAATCCAGCTACCCCAGAACTCCGGCCCACATTCAATACCCAACCCAAGTGCCATTTTCCATTCTCACCTTCCTAACTTTATTGCTCTCCCTCTCTCTCTATATTAATGACACTAAATCTAAAGTTATTTATTAGCAATTTTTAGTTTTGGCTAAGAATCATATTTATTACACCACAAAGTTATTTTATTTAGCAATTTTCAATTATAGCTACTCATTAATTTTACTAGGATACCCCATTTAAATGAAATTTATTGTGATATAATATTACACACAGCTAAAGTTATTCATTAGTAAATCTCACTTTGTGGGATTACAAGTTTTATTATTCTTTTTTTTTTTTTCAGTTTAGTATAAATACATGACTCTTGTTTTAGAGAAAAGACTCGAGAGGGAAATTGTGAGCTGACGAAAAGACTCCACTTTCTGAGCCTAGCTATAAACTTACTACAGCTTTCGAGCTTTGAGTTGCCGAAGAAAATGGCGAATCGGAAAGAGACGACGACGATCGATGATTTGGGAGAGGATATGATCCAAAACGTCCTCAACCGCTTGCCTGCGCGAACCTTTGCCTCGGCGTCGTGCGTCAATCGTCACTGGAATCGTCTCTGCGACAGAATCCTCTTTTCTCGTCCGCGATTCTCTTCTGCCGTTTCGTTAGGATCTTCTCTTCAGGTGACGCGCAATCATTAAATCTTTCTTCTTCTTTTTTTTTTTCAGGGGAAAACTTGATTCGTTTTTGAAAATCAATTTCTATCGCTGGCAAGTATGCGACTACTGTAGCGAAAGTGGTTGTTGGCTTAGATATAAGCTCTTTCACTGTTCTATCTGAGTGATTTATTCCTGCCTTTGGATGAATAACTCGTTTGCAAAACTTAAACTGCTAAATACAATTACAGTCCTGTTGGGGCTTATATTTTCTCTACACACATTTGGTTACAAACAACACCTCCGGGTAAGCAAGAATTATCGGCTATATGTTTAATGCAAAGATATATTTGAGTGATCTGATCGGAAAATTGGGTAAATTGCATATTGTATCACTTTGCAAGCGTGTTTTTTGAACGTTAAATTGGAAGGTTTCATGAGCATTGATTGATATTGTACCAAATTTTGGTTAGAAGGAACAAGAAACGAAGGAGCAAGTCTCGAGGGAAGCTTATACTGTAGCTTATTAGGCGATAAATACAAATAGCGATAGAATCAACACTATGGATGATACTCAAAATGTACAGATAATAGCTCTTAGACGTATATGGAGGATAGCATGGTAGGATCATATATCTCGCGATAGTGGGTGGACATTATGATTTCATATATGCAATTGAAAGTTTCCAAAAAAAAAAAATAGCATGTTTGGTCCCTAAACTTTTGTTCATCCCCCAATGTAGAGTGCTGGTAAAGAAGTCGTGGACAAGGTTTTATCTGCGCCAATCCGTCCTCAATTCGTGTTGGTATCGATCGGTCTTGCATTCAATCTGCACGAAGCTCTGTGGCAGGTGGGAACCCCCTTATAATGTTGCGCAGTTTAACTGATTTTTCTTGGCATGTTAGATTTTATATATATATATATATATATAATTGTGATTTTGTTGGCAGATTCAGAGAAAAATAGGTTTTAAAACACCTTTGATCATCAACACGTGTGAGGGAGTCATTGGTAGGCTCGCTCATTCGGATGCGCTCGTTGAGGTAATAAAATGCGGTGATCCTAACATATGTTTTTTAATGCGCTTCCGTTCGATTTTAGGTCTTTTCTTACAGGATCAAATTATACTTCGAAATAGCCTAATGCTGACCCGTCTTTTTCTTGAAGATGCTATGGTACGAATCTTACTACGGGGATTTGGTACCTACATTATCCGAAAAAGATACGGACAGAGGCCTAATCTTGACGGTCGGGTTCTTACCGGGGTTGGAGGCCCGCGTAATACCCTTACTCAAACAGCATAGGGTACTGTGTGATTTACAACATCATTTTTAGCGTTATTTCTGTAATTGCGAAAAAATCTGATAGTCGCCCCAAATATCAGGAGCCTCGAATGCTTTTGATCGATGAATTCATCGCGGATATCAGACGATCCACATCAAGCGTTTCGGATTCAAGCTCCCCCGCTGGAATAATATTATATTCTGTGAGTTACCATTCATAATAGTCTGATATTTTCTTTTCTGTTTATAGACGTCTATATTTTTTCTTGTTACTCACTTTTGAAATAAATAAATGATGTGACAGGATGAAAATACGGACATCAATCCTGTCCTACAGACACTCGGTAAGTAATACAAACGTCCGTACGCGTGTGTACCTTATTTATTTGATGTTCATGTCATAGAAAAAGATTACAAATACGGTCATGAACTTGCTATGTAGTTGTCCAAAGCGAAATTAATGTACATTTTGCTATTTTCCCCGCTTCTTTTTTTTTTTTTTGTCCTTTTTCAGAATGCGCCTTTCCCGAAGATACTTTCGACGTGGGCCATGACGGTAACTCGTTCCTGTACACAACCGGCGATGAAAAATCTCCCGAGAGGCGACCCAATGCCAACACTGCTGGTGTTGCCTTGGTCCTTGCAAGAGATGGGAGCAAGCCTTCGTGTGAGATTATTTAACTTTTAATTTTTTCTCGAAAATCAAATTCGCACGTCGAAAGGAGCCACTTTTGTTCCATCTTGTTTACGTACAATTAAATTTCAGACATCGGAGAAACTCAGTTTCACGTCTCTCTGTCCCCCGGCCTCTCACCGATTGGTCCAACATACCAAACGGTGTCTGTTGGCGAGGAAGATGATCTCACATCGCTCACTGCGACCAATGGAGTCGACGACGAGGAGCTAGATGCCGACGTTATCTTGACGGAAATATCTGACGAGGTATATGAGATTTATAAAGTTATGTCTGCCATCACAGTTAGTTAGAAAATACATATATTTATATATATATTCACTTTTGGAATCTGATAGGCATAATTTTATTATAATTTTATTGCAACAGCTCGGAGACCGTATCGAATTCCCCACTTACTACATTGGGGTGACCAAAAGTAGAAAATGCTCCCCGGGGTTGGAACCGCAGATGATGCAGTCCTTGGAATTCCATCGCGTTCACGGGTAGACTAACTCTTTGCTGCAAATTGTGCGCAGATAGAAATAAAAATAAATCTAAGGAATTAATTTGTAATCCTTGCCTCTGCAGAGGAGACGAAAACCGCCTATTCGTTGCATCGCCAGGGATCAAAACGGGCGATTTCTTTCGCTTCTACGTAGCAGACGCCGAAGTTGCATTTTCTTGCAGAAATAAAGTCTCCGAAGTCCTCAGAGACGTGAAAAGGAGTTGCAGCGATAATAGTGGAGAAATTTTCGGTGGAATGTTGTTCTCTTGCTCTATGCGTGGCGATCATGCCTTCTTTGGAGCGGGTTATGTCGATAGTTCTCTGTTCGTGGAGAATTTTCCCGGGGTCCCGCTTTTCGGGAGTTACTGCTGGAGGCAAATATGTCGCGGGAGGTGGAGCTTCTACGGTGAAGAAGATGAGCTTCTTCTTCTACCTCCCTGCGGTCACCATGTGTACGGTGCTGCTTTTCTGGTCATGTCTTATTGCCCTCCGCGATAACCTACGCATCGGGTGTGATGGCTTCGGTATTTTGGATCTGTTTGTTGTTGAATGTGTTTTGATGCATCGAATAATTTATATAGAAATCGTAGGATGTTATACTCAGGTTAGGTGACAGTTTCGAGGCATGTCTCTTTTTTAGGACATATTTTTCCGATTTTTTAGTGCATTTTGTACCAAAAATAACATACGAAAATAAGGAATGAATTTCAGGCTAGAATTAAACCGGTATCTTTAATGCGAAGTTAGATAATCTTCTGCGGAATCATTGATTTCTGTCCCGGGGACAAATTTGGCCTCGTTGGTCAGGGGTCTATACTCTTCGCCAATTAGGAAACCTCGCCATTTATTCTTTTTATTTTATTGTGGTTCCTTTTTTTCTCGGTCCACAGCGGGGTCGGGGACGTGGTGATTTTCGTTCCCGCTTGCTTGACGGGGACGGGATTATTAGAAGAAAAAAAAAAACGTAATTTGCCTCATTTTACTCTCTATACATGTACTAGTATTTAAGAGATTTATTATTAGTTTTAAAATTTTTAAATGAAGGATAAAATTTGAATAAAAAAAATTGAAGGGTATTGAAAAAAATTGACGGATAAAATTAGAATAACAATAAATTGAAGACTAAAACTGTAATTAAATTTATTGATCAAATTAATTAAAAACGTTGATTATATATTGTATAGAAAGTAGGGCTGAGAAAAAATATCCGGAATCCGTTTGGTATCTGGTTTATAAAATTCGAAAAACCGGATATCCCGTTTTTAAAACCGAATCGGATATCTGAATCCGAATATTTTAACATAAACCGGATCGGATACGGATACGCTCGGTACTAAAATTCGAATATCCGGTATCCCAAAAAAAAAGAAAAATGAGGCCCAAAAAGAGAAAAAAACAAAGAAAAATAGCTCATTATCCTAATTTGATCCAAATAAAATAGTCGGATTGAATTTATATCATTCGTGAAAATAAATATAGAGTTGAAAACAAAATCGAATACGTTGCAATCAATTTTTTTCAAAAAATAATTTAGTCGAAATAAAAAATCGAATTTCGGATATCCGAAATCCGGATATCCGATTAAAATCGAATCGGATACGGTTATACGTTTTAGATATCCGATAATCCGGATATCCGGATTTGTTCACCCTTAATAGAAAGAATGGAAAAAGAAAAGCTCATATATGTTTACGGCCCATTTTTGGCCCACATTCACATACCCAACCCAAGCGAAGTGTCACTTCCCATCCTCACCTTCGTGCAACTCTCCATTGCTCTCTCTCTCTCTCTCTCTCTCTCCATGGCAACACTCGCCAGAACATCACGGCGGCTCTTGGCTCGTGGACTCGCCGCGAAGCTTCAATTCCGCAGCTTCTCCGCCGAATCTGCCGCCCAAAAATCTCTCCCCGCCGCAATCATCAGCGAATCGCCAGATCGCGTGAAGTGGGATTACAGGGGACAGAGGAAGATCGTGCCCTTGGGGCAGTGGGATCCAAAGATCGCCGTCGATGCCTACGTGGCTCCAAACGTCGTCCTCGCCGGACAGGTGGTGGTCTACGACGGAGCCTCCGTGTGGAACGGCGCCGTTCTGAGGGGCGACCTTAATAAGATCTCCGTTGGGTTCTGCTCCAACGTGCAGGAGAAGTGTGTTGTTCACGCCGCTTGGTCTTCTCCTACAGGTCACCACTTCGTCGTTTTCAATTTCAATTTTCCTTTACCCTCCATTACTGATTTCGGATATAATTGAGAAGAATATGAGTAGTATCTGTTTGGGGAATATGCTTATCACGGTGCATACTTTATTACAAGATTCTCCAGTGTTTTCGAAGAATATGTTGTTGATACTAATGTGTTGATCTTGATGTTAAGTTAATTTCTCAAATCAAGTTGTATTGTGGAACCAATTCATTCTCTTCGAGCAATTTTTGGGGACCTTGAATGTTCATTTGGGCCTTAAAATATCAATTTTCTTCTCCTTGCTCTTTATCAATTCAGTTCCACAGCTTCGATTTTATTGTTTTATCATTCGTCGGAAAACTTCGAAAGTCACAGAGACATTTGCAATCACATTAATATCACTGCATCATCAGCTAAAACATAATATCGCATGTTAAAGACAGGTCTTCCAGCAGAAACCGTGATAGAAAGATTCGTAACGGTGGGTGCCTACAGCCTCCTACGGTCCTGCACGATCGAGCCCGAGTGCATCATCGGTCAGCACTCGATTCTCATGGAGGGTTCGCTGGTGGAGACCCATTCGATCCTCGAAGCTGGCTCTGTGGTTCCTCCGGGCAGGAGAATACCGAGCGGTGAGCTCTGGGCTGGAAATCCCGCGAAATTCGTGAGGACTTTGACCCACGAGGAGACCCTAGAGATCCCTAAGCTCGCGGTCGCCATCAACGATCTTAGCAAGAGCTACTTCTCCGAGTTCTTGCCCTATTCTACCGTGTATTTGGAGGTTGAGAAGATGAAGAAATCCTTGGGGATCACAATTTAAAGTTTGGGACTTTTGTGTCTGTTGTTTTTTTTTCTTTTTCGTTTTCCCTTGACATGAAATAAGTTGAAGCTGTCAAGTGATGAAACAATCCTCTTTTTGAACTCTTCCACAGCTCAGATATGCTGTGATTTGTGATTGCAAGAACTTTCTTTGACATGACTAATAATGTTTACCCTGTAATATCACTGTTTGCAATTCATTACATGCTGCCATGTCTGTCTTTTTTGGAAGTAAGTGTTTTATACAGAGGATTTGCAGACTAAATGGTGACATTGATCAATTTATCTTTTAGAAATAATTATTAATTTAATTTCGGTTAGGATATGGGTTTCAGGTTTTCGTGTAAAGCCCGGATTCGGATAATTAGAGCCGGTATATCAAATAGCTGATCGAAAATTGGGTTATTTGATGATTGAATTTAATAAGTCGGTTAGTTAAATTAGTGCCTGATATCTAATTAGAACTGCCAACCGATTATTTGATCCGATTAGGCGTTTTAATCATTGAAAAAAAGAGTGATTCACACGCATTAGACCTCTTCTTCCATGACTTATGGATGATGTGTAAGTAAATGATTTGAAAATAGGTTTCACCAAGCTGGCAAAATCACCTAATATGGCCACTAACTTCATAAGAAATTTTGGAGAAAATGACACCTAATGTAAGAAAAGACTCAAAAACATAAAGTTTCCTCTTCTTTAATTTACGCAATAGAGCAACCTCTCAACTACATGCCTTCTTTGTCCCATCTTGTGCCTCACATCTTTTCTCACTTCTCTGCTCATATATACTCAAGAACCCTTTTTCTAGCATAGATTAACAAGTCAAAAATCACAATCTCGGTAAAGCTCATGGCGATAAATCTTTTGAGTTCTCGCAAGAAATATTGGTACAAACCCGACTGGATATCATTAAGGTAAGTTCATCATTATTAGATTTAAATAACAGGCAACATGTGTATAGAGATGTTGGAACGGCTCAATCAAATAAAAAATCTCCCTTGGCTCGGGTCCTTTAGTTTGATTGAGCCGTGCCAATATCTCGTCCTTACAAGCCATATGTTATATTTTCCTATGAAGGCCTCATCAATATAAGATACATATGTGCCATTGTAGAGTGTTACCTTTTTCTTTGCAGTAGCAAATAATCCACTGTAATAACTATCTTCAGCAATCAAGTTAGCCAATACGATTCCACATAATCGAGTCATCACTTCGAATCTTCGTAAACTGTGTGCTTTCATTATGAGATCATTGCTTGCATCTCCAAGTTTTTCAAGCTACAGAAACATAATGTTAAACAAAATCGAGCCCGGTTTCTTGATACTAAGAGACCAAGTCCCTAATTAAAACCAAAGAACCTCCTCTCTTTCAACTGCGCTGCGCCCAAGCGCGCATATTAACAAACACATCATATGCATCAAAGGGCCAACCATATTTCTTCCACAGCCTTTTGCGAAACACACACTTTCCTCGCAGCCCACCATTTGAATGAATTAACAACAGCATAACATAGTTCAGCTCCAATAAATTCCCTAGTAATTTCGCACAAAACGCTACCTTCACTATACTATTAGACGACGAGCAATTCGATTCTTCGGAAAAGGAGTCATTTGATAGTATTTGAGCACTCTCTGCGCAAATAAACGTTAGAAAAAAGCTCTTCGGAAAAAATTATTTTGAAATTACTAGGGAATTTATTTTGACACCCGCATTATTTTGACACAGTTAAAAAATTAGTACTACTTGATTGTGTAATATTTTGAAATTTAGAGGGCTGTTGGGAAAATAAAGGAATTAAAGAAACCGTCGCATGCAAAGCAAATAACTATTATGCAATATTTGACTATTCGGAGGACTATTGAGCAAATAATGTAAATTCATTCAGAGAAACCGTCGAATCGTTCTCCCCTATAAAACCACCCGTTGCAGTCGCTCGTTTCTCATTCCTCCGCCGCGAACAGAACAGATCACAACAGACCCAACAAAATGGATGCCAACGGCCTCTCACAACGGAAACCACCCAGCGACACCTCTACAGAGAAGAGTTCCGACGACGTTGTCCCCGAAAAAACGCAGCAGCAGCCGCAGCCGGAGGAGAAGGGCGACGCCACCGCCGAAGAACAGCTCCAAAACTTCTGGAAGGAACAGGTCCGACGCATCGCAGAAGAAACCGCTCCAGAAAACCAGTCGCCTCCGATGGATCCCTTCGAGAGGGCCTTGATGAAAGCTGCCGAGGACGGGATGACGATCGCGCCCGATTTCCTGTGCGTGCTCTTTAAGGCGGCGGAGATCTTCGTAGAGGAGGTTGCCTGCAGGGCGCGGCTCGCGAGCAAGAACGTCGACGGCATGACTTTCGAGAAGGAGGATTTCGAAGCAGCGATTCGGGGTACGGCCGTCTACAGGTTTCTGAGGACCTCGGCTTACGGCAATGGGGCGGTGGGACCCACCGGAGGTGCTGAGAAGAGAAACGGAAAAAGTTACAGTTTTTTGCTTTGAGTACTCCTCCGATCGTTCGTTGCTGCATTTTGCTGTGCCTGTGAATAAGTTTTTAAAGCTCTCTTGGAATTTCTTGGTTCGTTTCTTGTTCCTTGCTGCATTTTCTTTGGCTGTGAATTAGTTTTGAATGAGCCCTTGAATTAGTTTTGAAACTTTTTTGAAATTTCTGGGTCGTTGCTGCATTTTCTTTGCCTGTTTTCTGTGGATTTCTTGCTATTCGTTGCAGCATTTTCTTTGCCTGTGAATTAGTTTTGAAGCTTTCTTGGAATTTCTTGGCTGCTTTCATGTTTTGTTGCTGCATTTGTTATATGCCCTGTGAATTAGCAGTTTCGAAGATTTCTTGGAATTTATGTTCGTTATATTTCAGTCGGATTTTTTTTTTTTTGTTCCTTCCCTTCAAAAAATTATAGATATTTGTCAAGTATAATTTTAGTGTTTTCTGTCGGTTTCTTTGCAGTTGTTGAAGAAGCTTGGATTTGAGGCAACGAGAGAGAAGGCAGCAAAAGCACACTTTTATTTTTTTTTCCTGGGAATTTCTTCTAGTTAGGAAGACTCTTTCTTTTGTGTCCAAAAAATATAACGAATGAATGAATGCTTCTAGAAAGAAACTATATAGCAGCAGTTGTCTTTCTTTCTTTCTGTATTGCCTCAGCCCAGCTTAGCTTTGAATAGTATATTGCAAGGCCTTTCTCTTACAGCTGAAAGAAACCTTATTTCGTTTTACTGTTAGAAGATGATCACGTGCATTATCATCCCTCGCCAACAGAGTCCAATAATTGGCAAATAATTCACTATATCTGCAGCAATTAATGCCTGAAATGTTTTTATCTTAACTAAATGATGGATCAAATTGGTTCAAGATTAATAGCATCGGGGATTAAATGTAGCAAATCAATATATCAGGACCTAAATTAACTCAAGAGTAAACACCGGGGGACCAAAAGCGATTTTCCTTATACTATGTTGATAAAAAAAAAAGTAAATTATTGTGTAATATTTAAATATTTAGAGGGCTAATTGGCAAATAGTGTAATTTAGTAAACCGTTGCGTTCAATTCGTCCTCCTCTCCTATAACTTCATTAAGTTGAGATCGTTCGTCATCACCGTCTCTTTCAAGCGCCGCCAAGAACAGACCCAAATGGATCCAAAACAACCGCCGAAGAAGAAGGCCGCCGCCTCCACCTCTTCTGCAGAGCTACCGACGGGAGCCTCCCTCCTCCAACGTCGGGACCCCGCGTCCATCAAGAACAGTGCCACCCTCCCATCAACACAACTGAACGCCGCCGCCGCCGCCGTAAAGCCACCAATCCTCGACGCGGCTCTCCCCCAGAAACAGCAGAGCGCCGCCATCATCCACAACAACCTCCTCCAGCAACAGCTGATCGCCGCCATCGCCCACAACAACCTCCTCCAGCAACAGCAACAACGTCAGAAAAATCAGAATGCAGACGCCTGTCAACAACAGCAGCCTCTCCCCTCGGCTTCCGGCAACGGCGGCTTCGGTCCGGGCGTACATGTGGCGGGACCCGCCGGCGGTGCTGTGGAGAAAGATGTGGGCAGAGGTAATTTTTTTTGCTAATGCTTCTGCTGGAAACTTTATTGCTTTTGTGCAGCAGATGTATAGTAGCTATGGAGCGAGATTATGCATGCTTGCTTCTGTGGAGAGTCTTATCTTTCTATATTTTCTTTTAATACCTGATTGAATCATAATTCATAATAAAATCGTATCCTCCAATATATTGGGTCTAAAGCTCTTACTTTACGGACCATTATCGATTTTATTGAATGCTTAGAAATTTGTTGTTCGGCTTAAGCTACAAAATTTAGGCAGGTCCATCAGGCCTAATTTTCTAATTTTTAAAAATTAGTTTTTAAAATTTGTTTGAATCATTCATTATTAATTATAATGATACCTAGGGATCGTTTGCTTCCTATATTATGCAATATAATATAGAGTGTTTGGTTTGTTTATTCCATACCGCTTTTACAAAGAAGTATCGTCTTTCAAAAAAGTAAATTAATGAGTAATATATAAAATATTTAGTGGGCTAATTGGCAAATAGTGTAATTTAATAAACCGTTACGGCAATTCGTTCTCCTCTCCTATAACATCATCATTCGGCCAACTAATAACTGTTCACAGTTGAGATCGTTCGTCGTCACCGTCTCTTTCCAGCGCCGCCGAGAACAGACCCAAATGGATCCGCAACGACCACCTACGAAGAAGGCCGAATCCACCGCTACCGTAGAGCCACCAACGGAAGCCGCCCACCTCCAACGTCGGGAGCACGCGTTCTTCAGGACCAGCATCCTCCCATCAACACAGCAGTGGGACGCCGCCGCCGCCTTCGTACAGCCGCCACGTCAGCAGAACAACCCTTCCCTCATCCACAACAATCGCCCATCAACGCAGCAGTGGGGCGACGCGCCGCCTCCCGACCACCCCCAGACGCTGCTGATGATCTCCTGGACGCTCTCCTCCAACAGCAGAGGGACGCCGCCGCCGCCGCCTCCTGTGTACAGCCGCCGACACGTCCCCTGGGCCTCGGCGGCGCAGCGCTCCCCCAACAACATCAGAACAACCCTTCCCTCATCCACAACAACAACGTCCCATCAACGCAGCAGCTGAACGCCGCCTTGATGCAAAACAACCTCCTCCAGCAACAGGTGAACGCCGCCATCATCCTCCAGCAACAGGTCTTTACTACCGTCATCAACATCCTCCGCCAAGATTATGCACTGATTAGCCCCGCCCTCCAACAACAACGTCAACAGCGTCAGCAAAATGAGAATGCACCCGGCGGACAACAACACCAGGGCTCTTCTGCTGTCGTCACCAACAATCTCCTCCAAGATCATCTACTGATGAACCTCCTCCAACAAAGACGCCAGCAACAACAACAACAGCATCTCCATTCCCGGTCGGCCGCCGGAATTGCCGGAGTGGGTCCGGGAGACGACGGGGCGGGACCCAGCGGCGGTGCTGAGGAGAAAGATGTGGGCAGAGGTAAAAAAAATTTCGCTGCTAGTCTATTACGTACTTTGCCATGCATATCTTCTTAATAAACCCTAATATAAATTAATGCCTGTGAATTAATAATTTAGCTTCTTGAACGCTTTCTTTTTAGCCATTTCTCGTCTTGATGATCTTTAATTTAAGTGTGTGTACGTACTTTGTATTCTTGGTTTGTTAGTGTTTCGCTGACGATTACAATTTATTACATATAAAGATAGACAAGAAAAACATGATGCCATAATTATTATACTTTCTGCAGGATTTTCGTTTTCTTTTTTTTCCTTTCACTGACTGCGAAAGCAGCTTCGAAAGATTGTTTTTCGCCTGTGTTTGCAGTTGAATCAGCCTTGGCTTGGAGAAACAAGAAGCCACGAAAATAACGACTGAATGCTTCTAGAAACTTGTTTGCTTTTAATTAGTCGCAGATGTTTTAGTAGCTATGGAAGGAGTTTATGATGCATGATTTTGCTTGTATGGAGAGTCTTTTCTTTCTGTATTGCCTCAGATAGGACCAATTGAATCATAATTCATAATAATAAAATCCTATCATTACTTAAATCGAGGGCCTTCAATATATTCACCTCAAAGTCATTGCTTCATTTGCTTTATTGATCATTATCGATTCGCTTTATTGAAAGGCTTGAATTTTGTTGTTGAGCTAAAAAAAATAGGTGGGGCGGCCAGAAAATTTACGTGTTGGGCCGGGCCAGACTGTTATTATATTATGGGGAATCTACGCTTAAATACATTTTCGTATAAAAAAGTTACATTTCAGTACTCTGTCAGAAAAAATTTATTTTTAGTTATCTAGTTGGATGTGTGTATCATTTTATCATCGTTGACGTACCTTTTTATATGTATATTACGTACCACGTCAAACGTTTATATGGTACCTATATATGTTTCTTTATGTTACCTAAATTTATTATATGATGTATCATGGTATTATGTATCATAATACATTCTATATGGTACCTAAAAGTACTTATATGGTGTGCCTGCGGCGCAAACGGGTAGTGTAAAAACTTTATTCTGATTGGTACTACATGTAAATAAATTCTGACAAGGGAATGAATTGACAATTTTTATACAAAAATGATATTTTAAGTGTAAGTTTCCTTTATATTATATCAAATAAACATGTAAAATATATTTTTTTTCACATATAATTGGATTTTACTTGCCAGTAAATGTAAAAACAAGAGGAAAAAAAAATAAACAAGCGGACCTAATTTGACCCACGGTACTCTGGGCCCGAAGCCCACAATTCCTGTTTCGGGCTATCTATATTAAGTCCAATCCTTATTTTTTCCGGGTCGGGCGGGCCCATACTTTCAGGTCTAATTACTTTGACTTGTGAATTATAGTTGTTCTTAGATTTTCTTCTGTGTTTTGTAAGTTGGCGTTGTTCTCCTTGAGTTTCGGAAAACCCAACTGGGGTTTCGTCGTTAGGGTTCTGTGAATTACAAGGTGAGAGTCATCGTGAATCGTCGCAACATGAACAATAACAGCAACACCAACAACTCCGTCAGGGGAAGCTTCAATTTCGCAAACCCCGGTGGATTTCAGATGCATATGCGAGCACCTCCTAACTTCGGCCAGCAGCAGCCGCCGAACCAGCAGCCGCCGCAGACGCAGCCACAAGCTCAGCCCAGACCCTATTTCCCCGGTCATTTTCAGCCTCCGGATCGTCAAGCTCAATCCTTCGTCCAACCGCAGACGGTTCCGATCCAACTTCGGCCGCCAGCCGTACCCCAGAATCTGATTAGCCCTAACATGGGTATCCCTTCTCCCGCTGTTTCGACGCCTAATTCGGGAACTGCAAAGCGTCTGCATAGGCCCCCTTCACGGGCTGCAGGTGGCTCAGTGGGTCAAGGCACGGGTACGCCCATGAAAACCATGGAATTAGCTCCTGCTGTGCGTAGAGCCAAGAGGAAGCTTCCGGAGAAAGTAATTCCTGAGAAGATCGCAGCTATATTGCCCGAATCTGCTCTTTATGCTCAATTGGTCGAGTGTGAATCCCGTGTGGATGCTTTCCTTGCTCAAAAGAAAGCTTACGTTGAGGAATGGGTGAAAAATCCCGTGCAGAAGCAGAAGATACTGCGTATATTTGTGTCCAACACTTTCACGAGCCAAATCGGGGCTGGCGATGATGATAAGGGAAACTCCGAGCCACCTTCGTGGTGTCTCAGAATAGTGGGAAGGGTTTTGGAAGGTGGGAATGATAATTTATTGGATGGTGTATCTGAAAAACCTAGTGATTCATACCCAGAGTTGTCCTTTTTTGTCAAGAAGATTAGTGTATATTTGGATCAGAACCTGTATCCTGAGAATCACATGATCTCGTGGGAGGGTTCGAAATCTGCTGCTCAACGAGAGGGGTTTGAGGTGAAGAGGAAGGGGGATAAAGAGTTCACAGCGATTATTAGACTGGAGGTGAATTATGGTCCTGATAAGTTTAAACTTTCATCTGCTTTGCAAGAAGTTTTGGGGATCGAAATCGAGACTCGTTCGAGGGTCCTGGCTGCAATTTGGCAGTATATTAAGGTGAGGAAATTGCAGATACCTGGTGATACTTCATTGTTCATGTGTGATCCCCCGCTAAGAAATGTTTTCGGAGAAGAGAGAGTGAAGTTTTCAATGGTAAAGCAGAGGTTAGCACCGCACCTTTCTCCACCTGGGCCCATTCATTTGGAGCACAGAGTGAAGCTTTCAGGGAATAATCCAACTGGAAATACGTGTTATGATATTCTTGTGGATGTTCCTCTTCCACTGCAGAAGGAAATGTCGAATTTCTTGGGTAATTTGGAGACCGACAAGGAGATCGAAGCTTATGACGAGACTATCTCTTCTGCTGTGAAGAAAATGCACGAGCACTGTCGAAGGAGGGCTTTCTTTCTTGGATTCAGTGAGTCACCTGCAGAGTTCACCAATGCCTTGATTGCTTCTCAGGCCAGAGATTTGAAGCTTACTGCTAACGACTCTGCTCGCGATTCGGAGAAAGAGCGCAAAGCTGATTTCTACAGACAACCTTGGTAAGCGTTTCCACATAATCTCGAGTTGTGTGCTATGTTGGGCCAATTTGTTCGATTTTTTATGGAGTTATTATCTGTATTTATTATATAACGGTGTTATCACATATTCGTGATGAAAAAACACGTCTAATACGTGCACGAAAGTATCTGTGATTATGATGGCATTTCATATTTTTCTGATACTGATGGGATTGAATAACTTGTATTTGTGTATCCGTTACTCATTTGCTCACAATCGAATACGTGATAATTGTCACATTTAAAATTTTTTTTTTCGGTGCACTGTTACTGATAGATTTGAACAACTTTTACTTGTGTATACATTATTGATTTTGTGCACTTTCGGTAGATACGTTACTGGTGTGGGCACAATCGTATATTACATGATTACATTTAATATCTTTCGGCGTAAGGATACTTATATGATCGAACAATTTGTATTTTTTTTTGTATAAATTGCTGATATACGCAGACTTTTATCTTCGATTACGATGGCATATAATATTTCTCGGTGTACTGATAGCGTATCTATGTATGCATACATCGTCGTATCTGTGATTTTGATGGAATTTTAAAATTTTTCTTCGAACTTGTATGTACATTACTGGATATGCGCACGATCGTATCCGTGATTATGATGGCCGTTAATGTTTTTCCTTGTGTACTGATACTGTGATAGAGAATGGAACAATTTGTGATTAATATTATTATGATGGCATCTAATTTAATATAATATTTCGTGGTTTACTGATAGGATGGAAGAGGCTGTCCTTCGCTACCTCAACCGCAAGCCTGCTGCAGGAAACTGATATGTGGGCAACAAATGCCAAATTACTTCGATGAATTTGTTTCTTTGTTTGTTTTTTAGATATACATGTGGAAATTTACATTTTACAATCTCATCACTTCATTTGTTCACCATTTGATAAGATGGGTTTCTCATGTTTGCGTTAGGCGTCAGAAAAGCAGCACCAAAACTGATGAGAGAAATCCAGAAAAGGCGCAATCCACATCAAGCGTAATTACGTTTTCTACCTCGATATTTTTATTTATTATATTATTATCCTCACAAAATAATTTCTTTCTTTGATATACTTACCAACATTTTGAATCAAAAATAAATCTTAAAATAAAAAATATATTTATGAATTAGAGAACAAACGCATCGAGTGGGTGCTTGCGTTGCAATGTAATTTGTGGGAAAAATCATCCCAACTACTTGTAACAAAATGTGTAAAACAAAACAATGACACTATTTGTAACAAGTTTTTCTTAACCAAAGCCGCCACGTACCTAATCCAACACCTCAGGTAAAATTGCTGCATCCATTTCATCAAATCAAATTCAACAGTAACAAAAAATGTAACAAAAAAAAAAAAAACAATCTTCATCGAGATGGAACCGTGCAGAGTTGGCCGTGCCCTGGATTGTGTTCCAAAGGATAAAATGTGGCACCTTTAACGTATTTTTTATGCTCGACGGACTCTTTTCTTAAGGCCAAAACCCGTTCTCTGTCTTCTTTCAGTTGTTTAGCTTCTATGGAACACGAAGCTAAAGGATCGGGAGATCCAGCTCCCGCCCTCCTGTACAATTAAGACGCATTGATTCTATTACTTATTTATTTTATCATAATCGTAATTTCAAGAAATGGGTGTAAAAAACACAGAGGATACCTTAAAAGTTTCTCCGAAGCGATTCGGGCGGCTGTGATTAAGCTGCGGCTGGGAACCCACCTCACGATTCGATTTGGATCAGCACGCATTGGAGAGTGGATTTTGATGAGCTTATAAAAAAAAATAAAACCGGGTTTCAGTTAGCGGAGCTAGAATTAGTGATAGAAGACAAACTTTAACACTGTGTTTGGTTTGAAGAAATTAGCGTGGAAAAGAATATTAGAGAGAAAATGGTTTTTAATATGTTCTCCTTTCGTTTTCCTCGCCATTTGGTGAAAAAATTAGATTACCTTAGTTTTAAGTATAAACTTCCTTTTCCCGTCTATTTCATCAATCAACCAAACATAAAAAACTAGTTTTCCTTTATCATTTCTTTTTCCAAACAGAACCTAACCAGTGATTTAACACTTTGCATACTTTCAGAAATTCTAAAACACTAACGAACTAGCAATTAAGGAAGGACGTGTAGCGTTATAACAAACTTACTCCAAGGCATTCCATCATTTGATAGTAAGCTCTTCCCTGCAACGGGGTATGCCCTTGCCGAGACTCTGAGAAGTATCTGGTCCTGAGATAATTTAATTAATATTTTCAGGCTCCCTAATCAATTACGAAATACAGATTATTTTGTGATTCCATAATACGCACCATTCTTTGTAACCGGGATCCACAGTGAAACCATACATATCAACCGTGTCACAGATGGAGAGAGCAAACTCAAGAGCCTTCAGCCCGGTACCTTTCGCAGCTGAGCCAAATGATGCTCCCAGCATGAGATATACCGGGTTTAGAATGGGAATTTCCTACGGAGATCGAGGAGAAAAACATCATCAAGAATGAGTAATTTTAAATATGAAATTCGTGTTTGTGTGCTGTGCATACCCGAATCATTTTGTTCATAATATCATGGATCGTTGTTTTGACAATCAAGACCTCCTTCCCCTTTTCTGCAGGTTTTACAACAGTCAGCGTTGCTATAAAATCAAATTAAAATCTTAAGCCATGTAATATGTGTTAATAATACCATACAGCTCTGCAACTTTATCAAGAGCTTTAGCAGAGCCTCTATTGAGGAGACGAAACGTGCTTTTCGTACCCACATATTCCGTGTAATTCTGCATAGAACATGAATTTAAGGAAAAATCCTAGATTGTCAGCAATACAACTCTTTGAGTATTAAAAGAAAAACCTCTATCGGTGCTCCATTCTCTCTGAAAACTGCATCGTAGCTATCTATTTCCTTGCCAAACTTGGTCTTGAGAAGATCTCCTGAGTTCCCAATAACAGCACACCTACTGAATTGTCTCGGCGTGTAAGGTGGTCTATCGGGGAGCACAAGAGAAAGCTTCTCCATGCACAGAGTACGATTTTTGCATTGGTTTCTGCAGCAGAGATTTGAGCATTTTTATCACATTAGTCGTGGTGGAAGAGTAAAGCATATCTATCTGTATGGAGAAGAGGGCTTCAAAGTTTCTAAGACAAATATAAATCAATATGAACTGCTTATCTGTCTCTCGTCTTTGCAATCATCTTGCCACATTGCAATGTTTACCATCTTTTGATTTTTGTTTAGTATTTGAAACCAATGGATGAATATCATGAATCGCGATTTTAAAACGTACAGAGGAAAATCCATCAAGAAGCACTGGCAAAAGGCCAAATTCAAAACCGACTAATCTCCGAGATGATATCTGCTACACTAGTAGTAGAAGGATGAAAAGGTTACATTTTTTTGCTAGCTTTTGTTTATGCTTCTCGATAACAGTCTTTATAAAAAGGGAAGAAGATCAATAACGGAGATTTACATCTGTATATCATCAGACGAGTTCAGATTAGTCTAAGAAGATTGACAGACAAAGAACTTATTAAATATCTAATTAAATCGGAGTGCATAGGCAAATTTGCACTTAATTAACAGAAAAAAACATTTAAGCATATTGCACACATCACATCGTAGCATAGCTAGTCGACGGAAAACAAACTTACAGAAGAACCCCCTTATTGATCCTCTTCCACGCGTAATTTTCCCAGCCATTTGGCAAAGCATCAATAAACTCCCGAGTCAGAACTGTGGTACTATTCCGCACCTGAGAAAGTCCCTCACTGAATAACAAATTAACTATGGCACACCAAGAGAGAAATCTTGAATGCGAAAAATGGGCTTCAAATGAGGGCCACAAAGAAATTAGAGTAAATAATTCATAACAGATACATGTTAAGAGTTTTTCCAACAAGAAATATACCATTTTTGAGAGAGTAAATGTGATGGAAATCGTTGACCGATTTAGCATTAGAGGTAAGTTACTGACCTGTTCCCATGTGGCTACTGCTTCACAAAGGTTGAAGTCAAAGGAAAGTCCTTCAAGTTCACCTGTTTTGGGATCTTTCTGCTCACAACAATATTCAAGTGAGAAAAACACAAACTAGCTGAAAAATGCACATGAAAATCATCCAAGGAAGCGGGAGCCTACGATATATCTCCAAAAATCTCAATGACCAACTTTTCGAAAAATAGAGAGGAAACAAGCAAATTAAGGATACATCAAACAAATCTTGTAAGAGACAAGCAAAATCATTCATATCAAAACTCAAATTTACCCATTTAGGAATGGTTTCGCTTGGAAACTTCAACGTGATACCACAATTGTCCCCACCACCACTCACAGCTTGCAATCCTAATCCATTTGCACTCTGCA
This sequence comes from Linderniella brevidens, assembly GCA_004919715.1. NCBI lineage: Eukaryota > Viridiplantae > Streptophyta > Magnoliopsida > Lamiales > Linderniaceae > Linderniella > Linderniella brevidens. The sequence goes on along the minus strand of SWDC01000153.1, from coordinate 4,075,124 downwards.
CCGGGAGAAGCACACTTAGAGGACTAACAATACAGCTGCAGACCATAAATCTTTAATACATCCGAGGATTAAACTTTATAGCTCCATCTAAGCCTGAAAATTTGATCTGTCTTCGCAAATGCTAAAATCGAAAATCTGTATTCATTAGATTTCTTTTCCACATTGAGAACCTATACACAAACATTTTTCATACCACCCATTACTAAAAACACCTGGAATATTAAAATCATCATTTCGGAGCATAAAAGACAAGTAACAAATTTTTCAGATTGTTAAGCTATGCAAAAAAACCTATGTCACACTCTCACAAACAACATTCTATGTCTATGGAAGCATAAAAGCATTGACAGATAAAAAGGAATTACACGTTCGCAGATGAAATGAGTAATATAAGCAACGGAAAGCTGAAAACTAAAAGGATCGCACAAGCCAACAAGAAAACACACCACACACTTCTGGAAATGACTCTTCAGAAATTCTAAAGCTTCCAAATCTTCAGTCGAAGCGCCCGGCCCATCTGCACATGAACCGTACAAGTCTTCGAGAATCAGTGTCTCCCTCACACGCACGCACAATAGCTGGAATTAAAACAAAAACAAGCTAAATTCATATTTCCAAGGCATACGCGACTCACCAAAATTGGTCCCAGTGATGTAGATATGGATCGCCGTTAGCCCGAATACCAAAGCAACGATGAAAGCCAAATGCAACAGCCTCATCAAATCTTTATGTATCAAAGTACGATCGCAACAAGATACTTTCGAAATCGGTCGCGGATCTGAAGAGGACCATGAACGATCTCTAAGCTCCAATGTGATTTTCTCCTCTTCAATTGTCAAATTGCAAACGGCCCCCTCCAGAAATTACACAATTTCTATTTATTTGCAATTTAGATTGTGCTAGCGATTTCACATTCTGTAAGTAAAACGTCTTTCAAATGGAATTTTAATATAATTAATTCGTCATTGCCGCCAGCGATTTTAATGATTTTCCCTCTTTTGTCATATATTAAATCCATTATCGACTGCGCAAAGCATTTAATAAACAAAACAAAGAAAAAAGACATCTTGGAAGTGAAAAAGATGCATAAATATTACAAGCACACAGCGGTTGCATTGCCCTAAACCACAAACAGGATCGAAAAACCCGAAACTAAGAACACAGCCTTCAGAGATTTTACAACCTTCACTACATCAGAAACTGCTTCTTTAGGCTGCTAATTAAAACCTACGCCGGTGGCAACGACGAAGGAACATCTTCCTCCATTAAATCCTTTAGCTGAGAATGCATGAACCTGATAAACGCCATTGATTCCCTCTGGGGTTTCTCCATTGCGTTCATAAGATTCTCAAGATTCATGCAGTACGCTTCCTGCAGCATTTTTTTTTTTTTTGCATCTTTTTTAATTAAGGACATTAACGTAATAAGACGTGTAAGAAAAGATCGTGCACTGTTAATTTTCAGACATTTACCATGAACAGATCCAACTCAGACTGGTTTCGCTTATTCAAGCTTAGAGACGACAAACGATCGCCAAGAACAGTAATAATGTTGTCTGCGGCTTCATTGTCCCTGCTTGTATTTCCCAAACATAACTGCAACAAGTACAAAATCACACGAAAACTTGATCTTTTTACTCAACAAATTGCAAGAAGAAAGAGGGAACTGTGTATGTTATGTTATAATACAAAAAAAAAAAAAAAAAAGAAAAACCACCTTCAAACAGTTCAAGTGAGACTCAACCATTACACCATATAAGGCATGCGAAGCAATATCTTCCTTCAGACCATGCTCTTTGTCTACAGAATTATTATTACAGCTACTCACTGTATTTCGGCCTCTAAGTTCTTCTTCTTCTTCTTCTAGTATTGCATGCTGTTTTGTTTCCATTTTGAAAAGTAAAACATAGATGGATCGCGAAGAAGGTGTGTTTTTTATACAATAACTGTAGATTATATGTTGAAGTGACGACGACGACTTGTATTATTCTTTTGATTGACAGATGAGGGCATTGAGTTATTATGTCAAAGACTATATAAGCAGGAGGAGATAGAAGGGAGAAAAGGAAAGGAGAATTTAACTTTATTATTAGGGCTCACCATTTGTGGGCGCTGTTAATGTCTTTTATACACTATTCGAAAGCTACGTTTGCATGGCAGTCTTCTGAGGGCATGCAAGTGAGCTGTTTTTCCTTTACTAACATGCAATGCAATAAATCCAAATGATGTGTTGAAATAGTTCATATGACTGTTACTCTTTTTAGTATGAGTGAATATATCTATTTATTTTATTTTATTTTTCATTGGGCCTTTTTATCCTCTTCTCGGATTAAGACGAGTGGTCGCAGGGATTCGAACTAAAATTTTTTCGGGGCCCGACTCTGATACTATGTCGAATGATCGGTTCTAAAGCAACAACCTATTTGAAGTGACTCTCTCGTGTTGGACGTTACTTTTAATCCAAGGAACGCTGGGCAACGAGGTCGGGGCCAGGTAAACCCTAAATCGGCGTAATAGTCTTACAACCCATTTTAACCGCACATAAATAGATCCATGTGTGATAGGACTATCATCAAAGGAAATAAATATTTTCAAGAGGAATCGATAACCACTGTGTTGCATATCAAATTATCTACATGCACTGGCGGAGTCAGAATGTATGTGCAATGGGGTCTAAATAATTAATAACATTTTTCTAAGGGTCCAAAGCTTAAGAAAAAATTCCAGTTGGCTCATTTAACTAGTTTTACAAAATTCAGGGTGCGATTTGCAAATTTGTATTAAAAGATAATAAAGATAGAAAAAAATTCAAAGTGGAGTTCAATGACCCCATTGGCTCGAAGGTGTCTCGCTACTGTCTATATGTATTTTTTTGAGGTTATTTCACCTGATCTACGCGACCAGGTAAATCCCAGGAACTAGTGGATATCCTGCAAACTACGTTCAATACATGAATCTCAATATAATGGTATGCAAAATACGTTAATCATATAATCCAAGTTATGACATGCCCATCTTTTGTAGGTTATGGAGATTCCAACAAGTTATCTAGCAAAACCTTAGAGCCTAAGGCTTTACACTTACCACTAAGGCCAAAACCTGGTCGACAACTATATAAGTTATCGTAACACGTTTGATTTCATAATGTTCTTTTGCCGTCGTTTGGATTAATATTTAATGTTTGTTGAAGATTGATTTTTCAGACGAATATTGAATCGATATTTATCAACCTCCTATTACATTATCTTTTATTTAATTGTTTTAAATATTTTATCTAACAATATATTTCTGTACAAATTTGATGGGATTGTGGACAAAAATCAAAGTCGGCTGATATTTTTCCTTGACCTATAGATTTCTCGTGTGGCAATAAAAAAGAATCATATTTATTTACCAGTCAGAATTAAGGCACGTCGTGCGAAATTGCTTTTATGGCTGTCAAACAGAACTAAATGGGCCCAATATCATAAGTAGGCCCTACTTTTCTTGGTCCAGAAATCTCCACGAAGTTACATCTTCCAAGTCCTATAGATCTTTACGGTAGTAGTTCAATTACTATATTACCCTCAGTGGAATGTTAAGTGAAGAAAGAGAAGCAAAATACTATCCATCTCTCTTCATCATTGACGAGTCAATCAATTCTATCTCCCCAGCTTGTTTATAAATTTGACTTTCCTGAGAAACACTGTTCGTGAAAAATCTCCGTTTCCGTTTACAGCCCCACGCGATTAACACTCATTCATCAAAATCCAGTAGCTGATTTCGTATTGTAATTTTTCTATTCCGGAAGATGGAAACCGTTGCTGCTTTCCGTGCTTCTGTGTTGCCATGCTCTAATGGGGTCGGTGGATACAGACCCGATAGTTTGCGGGTCGGACCCATGTCCATGATTTCTAGCTCATGGATTCAGGTAATTTGGGGCTCTTTGAGTCTTATGCGCGTTTGTTTGTGAGATCTTAGAATTTGGGAGTTAGGTCGCGTTAATGAGGGATTTATCGGTGCTAGCTTGATTTTTTCTTTGTTTCGGTAATTTCATTCATATGTTGCTTCCAGATATTCTAATTTATGATATGCTCCTTCTTTTACCGGAACAAATGAGACTGTTCATTTCCAATTTTAGGCGAAGATGCAACCTTCCTTTTTCATACGGATTTGTTTTTATTTTTCATTTTTAATTTGTGATGGGAAAATATCAAAATAGACAAAGGGGTTGCCTCTTCTTCTTCTCTCCATCGCCCATATTGCTGAATGTTTTGTTTTCATTTCATCCTGAGTCACTTCTAGTGAAGTTGATCCGTAGATAATAGAAAATTCCGTGTGCAATATAACATATTCTTATATAAATGTGGACTCTTTTGTCACTTTTGTCGTAATTCATGCATATTCATTTCTGCTAGCAGCGAAACCCTTCAAGCTCTCGCATGAAGCTACGCCACCGAAAATCAGATTACATGAAGAAGAGGCAACACACCACAGTTAGAGCTTCGATGCAGCCTTCTGATTCCGGAAGTTCGGGTTCTCCCATCGCTCCTCTTCAGCTCGAGTCTCCAATCGGTCAATTTCTGTCTCAGATATTAGCAAGCCACCCTCATCTCCTGCCCGCTGCCGTGGAGCAACAGCTCGCGCAGCTCGAGAGTGATCGTGATGCTGAAAAAGAGGAGGATCCCTCTGCTTCGGGTACCGACCTCGTGTTGTACAGGTAAAATTGTAGCTTATTTCTGTGGGTTTCCTCCTGTTTTGTCTTTTTTATTTGGGTAAATTCTGCTATACCCCCATGTGGTCATACTGAAATGCACATTACTGCCTTGCGGTTTGGTGATTACGCAAAAAACCCTCTTATTGTTTCTAAAACGTAGCACTGTTTTTTACCCCCGGTGAGTAGCTTCTGCCCACGAGTGCATTAAACACGCTCGTGATGCGACTGTCAGAACTCAAGACACGTGTTGGGTAATTGTCTTCAACTCAATGTCTCGAACCCAGCCTCCACTATCCACTGTCGTCACCTTAAATGGACGAAAATTAATTTTTTGGGTCGCTCTTGTCTGAAGTGAAGATGGAGTAGAATTTAATGTGCCGTGTGATATGTTGATGAGAAGAAATTAAATTTTTGGGTCTATTTTCGTCATTTCATGTGAAAAAACGTAGTCAGAGTCTGTCCGAGTCGTATTATGAGTGCATTTGCGGGCTGAAGCTACTGACCTGAGAGTACGATGCTACCTTTAGAAACCACAACGGGGTATTGCGGAATTTACCTTTTCTTTTATTATAGCTCGTGAAAACTAAACAATATGAACATATCTGAATTCAGGAGAATCGCGGAGGTGAAAGCCAATGAGAGGAAAAAGGCCCTCGAAGAGATACTGTACGCGTTGGTGGTGCAAAAATTCATGGACGCCAACGTCCCTCTGATTCCATCGATTTCATCACCGTCGTCAGCCGTTTCGGGTTCCGGTCAACAAGTCAACACCTGGCCGAGCCAAGACGATAAGCTGGAGGGTCTTCACTCCTCCGAAGCATACGAAATGATTCAAAATCACCTCTCTCTAATCCTTGGGAACCGGCTCGGGGACTCGAATTCCGTGGCCCAAATCAGCAAAGTAAGGGTCGGTCAGGTCTACGCAGCATCTATAATGTACGGGTACTTCCTCAAGAGAATCGATCAGAGGTTTCAATTGGAGAAGTCAATGAAGATTCTTCCTCAATCCATGGACGATGAAGAGGGCCACATCGAGGTAGCAGAAGAGGGAAAAAAGGATGGGCCCGTGAAAAGTTCTTCTTGGACCGGTGATGTCGGTGGGTCTTCTTTTCCGGGGGTAAAACAGTCAAGATTGAGAACTTACGTGATGTCTTTCGACGCGGAGACTCTTCAGAGATACGCTACCATCAGATCGAAGGAGGCCATAAGCATCGTTGAGAAGCACACGGAGGCTTTGTTCGGTAGGCCCGAGATTGCCATCACCCCTCAAGGGACCATCGATCCCTCGAAAGACGAAAACATCAAGATTAGCCTCGGTGGCCTGAGGAGGCTCGTTTTGGAGGCTGTGACCTTCGGTTCGTTCCTCTGGGACGTGGAGAGCTACGTTGATTCGAGGTACCATTTCGTCTCAGCTTGAAAGCGTTTTTTCTTAATTTCTGTAATGTGGGCACGATGATAACTTGATGAAGAATCTGTGTCTTTGCTTTTGTTTTTTCCTGTATATAAAACGTCTTCTCTTTCGGTTCAATGAAATGGTTGTTATTATTGTAATTCGGTTTTTACGATACACTTTCGTCTATTAGAGTAATCTCATCTCAACTTCAGACTATACAAAGATTTCCCATAAACATCGAAAAATCTAATCTTTGCCTTCTCGGGTGTAATTTTCACCGACATGAAACCTTGGCCATCGTAGTAGAAGTGCACGCTGTTGTTGCTGTGGAGTCCATGTTTGATATCGTTTTTCCACGCCTTAGAACCTCCTCCGCTCGTTAAGAACTGCATTGAACTGTACAAACAGTTTTAACTGTTCGTTAAGGTTGCGAATTGGGTTAATACTTAGGGAGTTTTCGTTAACTAACTAACTAACCCGCCTCTGTTGCTAAGGTGTTGCAAGCAATGATCGTGTCCATTGATGTACATATTCACCTTGTTTGCCTGAAAATTTTGTGTTTTGATATTTAACCTTTGTACGAAAAATTACGAAGAACATCAGGTTAGCTTCTTCTTACACTATACCTCAAGAATCGGAAGAATCTGAGCGACGATTTCTTGAGTGTCACCGTGGTGACCGATACTTTTAATAGTGTGGTGCCCGACGACAATTTTCCACAGAGCTCGGGATTTTCTCAGAGCTAAATCCAGGTTCTAAATTGAAGGCCAAAATCAAATTAGGTGCTTTCTCAGTAGCTTATTCTCAGTATATAATTTCATTACAGACCTCTCTAACATAGGACATGTATTCGTCCCTGGGGATTACTCCTCCCCAGTCGAAGCTCTGCTTCTTAGGATTGTCAAAGTACGTCTTAACGAAGGGCGTCGTGTCTATGAATACGATATCCACAATCCCTTTTCACATTTCGAAAAAGGGCACCATCGGTTTCGATCGGTGTTTAATAAGAGTAATGCGGATCAAATCGAATGGAAGATAAGTATAATAATAATAATCATGTGTGTGTTTTAATACCTGCTGTGAGTATAAAATTTCTCATGCAATGCCATCTCTTGTCGATGTCTCGAAGCCTCGGGCTTAGCTGGGCCCCCGTGTTTCCCAGATAATCGTGGTTTCCCAACACTGTTTACGATGGTATGAATATTAGGTGGATCGTTGAGAATTTTTTCTTTTTTCTTTTTTCTTTTTTTTTATTTTTTCTGATTTCGGGTATCCCTAATCAATCAGCTAGGGGCTTGTTCACAGTTAGGGGATGAGACTGATCCCTGCGGCCAAGTGAAGATGTCCCATTCTCCACCCAACAACGATAAATTTGAACCCGAGACTATGAGCTTGACGAGTCCCGGGCTTAACCACTAAGGTTGTTAAGTTATGCTAATTTGTAAGGAGACTATGTTTATTACCTGTGTACCAAGGTGTCTGAAGGCTTTGAGCTGTATAAATATCGGAAAACGATCTCCGAAAGAGGGGATCGTCGATGCCTTTCAGCCCGTCGTCGTAGAAGTTGTCCCCCGTCGAGACCACGAAATCGATGTCTAACTTCTCTCCAACGTATCCCATCTGACCCCAAAAAAAAAAATTTATTTTTTATAAAGTTGCGAAGCGATTATTTTTTATTGGGTTTGAAACTTTTTTTTTACCTGGGTGGCGACATTCGATTGGTTGAAATCTCCGCCTCTTCCCCAGTCTCCCACGGCCAAGAACTTGACGGAGGGGTCTCCTCTTCTCGGGCTCCCGTGTTTGATGATGGGGAACTTTAGGACATCATCGCCTGCAAGACTTTGACCGAAACAAGCAAACAACAGCGGCCATACGAGCACGTAATTGCTGATGAATCGGGCCATGATTAAGGAAGAAAGAAAACCAGGGTAATATTTTGTATCGATGTTGTGATCGTTCTTCGACGGAGAAATGGATATTTATAGGCAGTGGAAAAGTTAATAATCAGCACGATTGAGTGCTGTTTGAGAAAATAAAAAAGAAAAGGACTTTTTTTTTTCATCATGGGATTTGAGCAAGTTCTTTTTTTATTACATCACATTAACTGATGCTGATGCATAACGGTCGCCTCGTTGCTTTGCAGATCATGTTTAAGGAAAGAAAAGTGTATTTTACTTTTCGATGAAAGCGATCAATTCTCATCTCCGCGCCTCTGTTTCAACTCGGGGGATAGGAATAGTAGAATAATGCCAGGGTTCTTTTGCTTGCTTAATAATAGCCTCTCTTTAATATAGTTTTCAAAGGATATGTTAAACATGTGGCATAGCATTTAATGTCGAGGACTAGTGTATATCAATGGTGGTGCACTCAGTCATTGAGGTAGGATTTAATTCTTATTACGACTATACAAGTTTTTAATTCGGGTTCTATGGTCTTAGTTTAGGAACTATGCTCCTATTTTACAATAAGGGACAACATAGCTCGGGTCCTCCTTTTATCAAAAGAAGGGACGATCCATTTTATTTTCACGAGGCTCCACACATCGAGTCCCTTACTCTTATTTTCTAACATGAAACTCTACTATTCGATTCATATTTCTTATTTTTCCAACGGATGACTCTTATCGTTTTCAAGCTGACTTCTCTAATAGTTTTTAAAAATGACAAAAATACTCCAAGAAAATAATGCTTAATTTTATTTTATTTTTATTAAATGTTATTTACTTAAAATATGTTAAAGGCTTTACTTCTGCTTGTTATATTTGCGCCTTGAGCCCGGTAGGCCCATTAAAAGCAGGCTTTATATGGGCCGATCTCGTAAATGTGGCCTATTCAGTAATAATCTAATAAAGAAATAGACACGTGGGATTTAAAAAAAAAAAAAAGATTTAATCCGCATAACGTGGAAGCCCCCACATCTGCTTCTACAGTCAATGTTTATCAAATCTTATCCCACTTTCAGCTAATTGATTTCCAACACGAGTCTCTTTTCTCTGACACAAACTGTTTAGAGACGACACCTGTCCTCGCCGCTCTCTTCGCCGCATATGCAAGTACACGTGGCAAATCACGAGCCATCTAGAAGATCCGTGCGCGACCCGGTTTTTTCTCCGGCCTTACATAAACCAACCATAGAAACTCAGCCGAAAACAGATATTCTCCACCGAATTCTAGCTTCTTCCCAACATTTGCTTCGATCTTTTATTGCCTTTTTTCTGGATAAACGATATTTTTTCTGCCATTTTAATTCCCCCTGTGAGAAAAAAAGAAGAAGAAGAAGAAATCGTTGTTCAAGAAGGAACATAAAGATATTATTGCTGTGGGTTCCTCGGTTTATTTCCGGGTTGACAATTTCCGTCGTTTTCCGTTCGATAATCGATAACATCTCCGGGAGATTTTTATTTTTTTTGGCATCAAAAGCGAAAGAACCGAACAAATGAGCAAAGAGACGACGACGACAACCTCAACCGCCATAATGCTGACGTCAGGTGCCTGCGCGCTGCGGTCTCTGCGGGCGCTGAGGAGCCTGTGGCTCTTGATCGTGAACGCGTTGATCTTGATCGTACTGGTGCCGTTTCGCGGCGGCCGGAAGAGGTGTCTGGCGGTTGTCGCCGCCGACAAGGAGGCGATGAAGGTGTCAGCTCCCTCTGCGAAGAGGGTCGTTTTGAATAAGGAGGAGGTGGCCGCCGACAAGGAAGCGATGAAGGTGGCAGCGGCTCCCTCTGCGAGGAGGGTCGCGGTGGATAAGGAGGTTGCCGCTAGGCGGGCTTTGGCGGTGAAGCGAGTGGTGGATGACAAAGAAAAAGGCGGCGGCGTAGAGAGGGATTATTCTTTCTTCGTTTCTTGGAGAGGCGACACCATTTTCACTCAATCGTGGACGCCGCCGATCGAGGCCCAAATCAGGTAATTTTACCGTTTCTTTCATCATTATTAGGCTTAATTATTTTAAACAGTGATAATTCTATAACCATGTTTGTGATGAAAACCTAATTTCAATTGGTGAGTTCCATTTAACAATTCAATTTGAAAAAAAATCCTACTCCCTACGTTTTTTTAAATTAATTCACTTGTACATCTTACGTTTATTAATTTCGGATTGTAAATAAATTTCCGCCGCTTCAAGTTAATTTGAACATGCTGATTTAGATCAAATTTTTTCGATTTTTCGTCCCAAATTAATTGTTGTGTGTAAATTTCAGGATGAAATTAAGTTTTCAGCATTGATTGTCCTCAATCAAGTTGTTTTAATTCGAAACTTAAAATTAACACCTCTAAATTTGAGTATCCCCTAATATCATTCATCCAAATAAGGACTAGAAAAGTAGTTAAACCTTAGTACTACATTACATTCATATCTAACAGAATATTACGCTTGATTTCTCATCTGCAGGGGCCTTGTAGTTCTCCTGCACGGCTTGAATGAGCACAGGTCTGTTTATGGTAATAATAATCACAAAAATTAGAACCGTTACAATACATTTTCTTCTCACAGATTAACCTCAATTTCTCTTACAGCGGTAGATACAGCGATTTCGCCAAGAAGCTAACTGCAAACGGGTTCAAGGTTTACGCGATGGATTGGATTGGTGAGTTGCAGCTATTCTTACACATATCATAATTCTTGTTTTTTTTTAAAACATAAAATTACAGATATTTGCTAGCATTTAATTTAGAACATGAAGTTTTTAGACACCCAAATTGAAGATATATATAGCTATAATCGATAGATCGATGACGGTGTATATAATGTTTAGATTAGGTAGTAGGCGTATATTGTTTTTTGTTCTACAAAGCCCATATATTTGGATGTTGCAGGGCATGAATGAAATAATCACCGATCATGGAGGCCTAAAACATTGTGAAGCACCTCATAGTAAGCCCGTTATTCGAGTAAATAACCGAGTCTCTTGTATTCGCATCATCACGTAGAGCGAAAAAATCGAAGTGAAAACCAACATAATTCTTTGCATAATTTTAGTAGTTGTATAAAACGAGATAGTTCAAAATTTTCCCATGTAAGAAGCCCATGACCGTAAAATTTTGACAGATGAGTATGTCTTTTATGTCTACGTAAACGATGTGTCTTTGATGGGTTTTCCTCTCTTACATTTGTTTTCAGGACACGGTGGAAGTGACGGGCTTCACGCGTATGTCCCGTCTCTCGATTATGCAGTAAACGATTTGGTACGCACTATGCAGCTTAATCCCGAGAATGCAACTAACTAGAAATTGTGTGTGTGGATTTGTTGATTTGATTTTCATTTTCTTGATCTTATTTTATTGTAGAAAATGTTCTTGGGCAAGGTTTTAGCTGAAAATCCTGGGCTTCCATGCTTTTGCTTTGGACATTCGACCGGTGGGGCTATAATATTGAAGGTAATATATCAGCTGCCTATGAATACTGCCTGATAGTAAACTTTTAGGTGAAATGGTCGTTCAAAATGATATCAGAATCCAAATCACAAATCACCCCAGAGAAATTTGACTTTTAAAGCTAAATAAGAAAGAAATTATTCCAAAGGGATATGATACACTACTCTCTTCAAGCTTAATCTTCTAGGTGAAATAACGGTGTTTTTCGTGAATGTATCAGGCAACGCTCGATCCGAAAGTGCGACAGAGCATAGCCGGTGTCGTACTAACTTCGCCAGCTGTCGGAGTTCAGCCATCGCATGCAATTTTCACTGTAAGATTTCGATAATCTCACCATTCACAAGCCGCGGAATCCAATTTTCCACAAAAAAAAAAAGAAAGAAAATTAAACGGTTCTTTCGTTTCTTTGATCGCAGGTATTAGCCCCGGTGATCGCCTTCTTGCTGCCGCAGTTCCAGCTCAGCGCGGCGAACAAGGAGGACATAGCTGTGTCGAGGGACCCCGAAGCCCTGGTAGCCAAATACTCCGACCCGCTGGTGTTCACGGGGTCGATCCGGGTCAGGACCGGGTACGAGATCCTCCGGATCACGGCCCACCTCCAGCAGAACCTGAGGAGGATAACGGTCCCGTTCCTCGTGCTCCATGGGTCGGACGATTTGGTGACCGACCCGGAGGGCTCGAGGAGGCTCCATCGGGAGGCTTCTTCGAGGGACAAGACGATCAAGCTCTACAGAGGGCTCCTTCACGATTTGCTGTTCGAGCCCGAGAAGGAGGAAGTTGCAGAGAGCATTGTTTCTTGGCTGAAGAGTAGGTTGTGAAAGGGGAGGGCCTTTTGGCTCTAAAGAGCGTCGTCGCTCGGTTATTTATTTGCGGCGGTGTTTTAAGCAAAAGCATTGCAGGGTATAATATAATAATGTAAAGACAAATACATCCTTGTTATAAATGTAAAGAGGGCCTTTAATCTTTCATGTCTGTTTCAGACAGGCGCAAGCTTTTGCTTTTAACTTGTTTCAGACAAAGACAAGGATTTATTGGTACTGTAAATTTATTTCTACAGCTTTCACAGAAAGAAATTCGTTTTTCGTTGGTTTTACGTGTCGCCGTCCAAAAAATAGTCTTGTAATTTAATGCAAATGGCCGGAATTTTAAAAAAAAAAAAGATAATTTACGACAAATGATATTAACATGCTGGGCTATAAAAGATATTTTCGGCTCGATGGAAAGTGCAAAATATTCATGAAAGAAAGAAAAAAAAAGAACCTCTAGGGCGACTCAAAGCAGGGCTTCTTCTGCTTCTTTATCGAACGTTTTACAAAGAATCTCGTAACTCTTCTGCAATCCCAACTGTGTAAGGAAGAAGACGAAAGTGATCACAGCAAATCAAAGCATTGAGTCAAAAAAGGGATGAAAAGCATCAACTGAAGTATGTATGTGCTTGCTTACCAATGGGTCGACTCTCGACGGTGAGATCGCCGAAACAGTGTATCTGCAAAAGATATAAAGTTCACATCGATATATATATATATATATATATATATATAAAAGAGAGTATTAAGTTTGAAATTGCAACCACTTACTTGAGCTTCTTAGTGTAGAAATCCATAGCCGATCGATTTCTCTTCTGGACAGTAAGCATCACGGCAGCACACATTCCGTTCTAAAAATATTCAGAAGCTATAGTTTTGTTACCTCATAAGAAGGGAAACAAAACTACGCAAGAAAAACATATGACCACCGAAATATTATGATCTAACACCTGGGAAGCAATGAGCTCAATTAACTGCATCAAGAAGCTCCCGATCCCCTTCCCTTGAACGCGAGGCTCGAGCTGCAATTCGTACACGTAAAGGATGGGGACTTCTTCCTCCACGGTGAATCTGTAATGTACGAAGCCGACAATCTCCTCATCATTTGCTTCATCGTTTGCAGTCTCAAGAACGAATATATATCGAGCTTCCTCTGCTGCCATTTCTCTTCTTTTTATCTTCTCTTCCTCGGCCCACTCGGGTCCAAAAACAGCTTCCATGTTTAGCTTCGAAATACAAGCGTGCTTGATATGATATCACACGGGAAAACAATTTCGAAAAGGACAATCACTGTTCGAATTACTACCTTAAGCAGGTTTTGGATGTATTTTTTCGTGCGAAGAGGGAGCCTGTTGCCTCGTCCTGATTTCAAGTGCACCTTAAAGGCTACGAACAATGAAATTCGAAAGGCATTACTCATCGATAAATCTCGATAATCAACAGTTGGAGGAGGCAAGTTTTCAGATTGATAAGAACCCAGAAACCGCTCAGCGCGGAAGCTGATTGAATCGATTCTAAATATCCACAACTAGGTATTGCGCGATTAAATTAAGAAAAGCGTGAAATTGATTTGGGGAAATTGATCGAACCATCTCTGGAGTAGAATCGAAGATGGGGGAAAGAATCGAGGTGGTCTTTCACCGAAGAAGCGTCTTTGATTCTCTTGTCAATCGATTTCTTCTTCTCCAGCACCTGCCTTCGAGAAGAAAAAACAAAGTTGCAGAGCAAAATTTGGGAGAAAAAAGAAAGAAGTGAAATGTACTTTGGTTCGAACTAGTTCGATGATTTGGATTACCTCTTTCCTCGTCATCCCTTTCCCTGTTTGGCGTATCCTTTCGGTTCCTTCCATTGATGGGCAGTCACAGTCCTCACAGACACTGCTCTCTCTCTCTCTCTCTCTCTCTCTAATACGTCTTCAAAGTATGTTGCATCTTTGCCGAACGAAGTTTGGGCCGATTTTTGTAAGCCCAAATAGCAACGTATTTTGGCCCATTTAATTCAGCTCAATTACCTACAAACTTATTATTTTGTTTGTGAGATGGATCCCCCAGCAACCCCATGCATCAATCATATTTGTGTAAGAAGTATATGCATAATCAAATTTTGAATCTCATTTTTTTTTCTGTCCCGAGGTATTCTTACTCGATCTGGTTATGTGTTAGCTCCTAAATATTGGTGTGGGCTTGCACTACAAAGACCTGACGGAAGCTTAATTGCTCCACACACTACAGTGGTGAGACTAATCCCCGATGCCAAATATCATTATATATATATATGTGTGGATGATTTTTGGCTTCCAGTAAAACTAATCTCTCATGCGTTTGACCATTTTGAAATATCAGGAGCTCGTCCATATTTTTCACACGAGAATAACCCCATGCCTATCTATGTATATCGTCCCAAATACACATACTACGATGGATGCTTTGTTAAAAAATTCAATTGGATCTCGAGATATGATGGATACTTTGTGACTAAATTCATTAATCAACCCGAGTAAAAATAAGATACAACAAAAATAATATTAATGAGAATAAAAGTACTATTTCAGCATAGGACTTAATGTCGGCATAATCCTTAACCTTTCATCTTTCTTGTTCCACTTCTAACCCTTTTGAAAGCGACCCTTTTGTTGTCATCAACATCCCATTGTTTGTTTGCTATATATCGTTGTTTCTTTAGTTCACTAAACACTCTCTCTATAATGGGTTAAATTTGGTTCGATTATCAATGAATTCTTACATCCTAAGACAAAAAAGTATTACAAAAGAAAAAACCATCATGTGCTTCAACGACAACAGCCCCGGTGACGTATGATTGGCGAACAATCAATCAAAGAACTCTGATGTTATATTATCTCAACAGTTATATGTTTGTCCATTTATTGTAAAAACTCAAGAAGATAACCTTTGCCCAGTATTTACTTCTTTGCAATGAATACAACTTTCTCGACCCAACAGAAATACTTTCCATTCATGTACATATTCTACGGTTTCTATTTCTGGGTTATATTTATTTTCTTCACTGCTAGGGTTAGGTGTATTACACTGTGCACACACACACACACACGTATTTCAAAGTGTAAGTATATATCTATTTATGTGTGTGTCCCCTGAAATCATGTAATGAGAGTAAGGACAAATAATAAAAATATAAAAATTAAATTAATTGAAAGGAAGGAAACATGATGAGAGTTGGACTCTTCACACACATGCAGCAGCTTCGGAAAGAGAGTGAATGTCTCTTTAGCAATCATCTCTCCAACTCCTTTGTTTCGTTTCTTTACTATTGTTTTATTTATAAACGTAATTAAATGTTATATTTTATTTAAGTACAGCCTTGATATATATTTAAAGTAAAATTAGGTGTGTCCTTTTTCATTATTTAACCATTTTTTTCATTCCCTGATTACTGATTGCTGCATGTTGACATTATTCAGTTGGTTGACGAAGATATCCTTTTTCAGAGAGGAGTAATTAATTAGTTATAAGGAACTACTTTTTAATTGATTAATTGTAAAGATTTGAGAGAGTTGAGGTGGTGTGATATCATTGTGGACGAGTTAACTTTTAGTTTATTTTATCTGCATTAAACAAGTGGCCGAGATATTCCTTTTATTCGTTGTTTTAAATCAAAATATCTTTTGGATTTTCTTGAATAATATTATAATTTTTTTGGTTGAATATGAAATTTTATTAATATAAATGGCATTTTTTTTTCTATCATTTATTTCAAATACTTTTTAAATTTATGGCCCATATGGGGCATCATGTAATTATTATACAAATGACAGTCACCCACAGTGATATTCTTCCTCTGTCTGTAATCATGTTCGTCGCGGCTAAAATGTTTTTGTATTATTATGATCAATCATAATTTCTTAAGACCTCATTAGATACAAATCTTTCTGAAGTTTCGAGGTTCTATCATCTTGTCCTAATCTAATGATTTGAAGCAACCAGCAAGTAATAATAATTTAGGCAAGTGGTCCAAAAAATCAAAACTTTGATTGATATATTAAGAAAAGTTTTGACCCGTCGCCTCATGGGTTACTAAATAAGAAAGGCGACTCTACGAGGAGATTGAATTACTTTGTCGTATTATTTTATCCTTAAACTTTAAGCCATTAATTGACGCGATTTATATCTTGCATCACATCATATGTATTTGTTTGCAATAAGAGGGAAAAAAAATCATCGGCAAGTTTATATTGAATTTTATTTATATAATTAGAAAACGAAGTATAAGAATAGTTTTCATAAATGCCGCCATTGCTAGTTTTTTTCTTTCCATTTCTATTTTTTAGAAACAAAGACAAAAAACATCAGTATTTATATTTTTGTTCTAAGCTTAACAGTATTTAATTATATCTGAAGAGCTTTTTGTCTGTATTTATGTATATTCTAAAGTCCGAATAATAGAGTGGGACGACATTGAATTTGGCCATTAGGGTCCATTTAGCAATCAATCCATTGCCAATAATGTCGATTTTTTGTATATACGATCAAACTGCATTTTTATTGCAATATATTTTATAAATATATGAAACATTTTTTTTCTATTTATGTTACTTTAATTTATATCACCCATTCATCTAATATATCAGCGTGCAACAAAATAAATTTCTATGAATAAAAATAATAAATAATATAATAATAACAATAATAATAATAATAATAACAACAACAATAATAATAATAATAATAATAATAATAATAATAATAATCTTGCGGCTGGTAACATGATCCGCTAGGAACCATATATTGCTATAGAAGAGTCAAGTCTCTCTCTCTCTCACACACACACACAGAGAAAAGAGTAATAGTAGCGAGTCACTATGATTCAAGGTATGAGAGAAAAGAAAGAAACAGGTCTACCTTATTATAATATATAAGCAACTCAATTAGTTTAGAAAAAAAAAAAAAAAGGCAGCGAAAGCTTGAAAAAAGCTGATAATCTACCGAAAGAAAGAGCCTTTTTTTTCGCCCATATCCTCGTGTGTGCAGCTGTATATTCTCTAGCCCACATCCCTTAATTAAAAAAAGCTTAAATCATATGCTTCTAAAGCTTCATCAGCAGCTCTCTTACATGAGCTCGTTGATGTGTACCCTTTGTTTCTTTCCTGATATCATCATCTTAGTCCTCACCTAGGTTATTACACAACTTAATAAACCACAAAATCATATACATATAATATACAGATTTATATAATATATGAATCCTTCAGCATCTTCCGAGCCCTTTCCCTGTCACGAAAATGGGAGCACGAGCAAGCGAAAGAGACGACCAGCTGGTACTCCAGGTAATATATATTCCATTAATCCATCAATATATATATATATATATTTAATCAGAGGTGATATATACATAAAATTAAAAGATTGAATTTTTTTTCTTTGTTTCTTCCTCGGCAGATCCAGACGCGGAAGTGGTTTCCCTATCCCCGAAAACCCTGTTAGAATCAGACAGGTACGTGTGCGAGATCTGCAACCAAGGGTTTCAGCGGGATCAGAATCTGCAGATGCACCGGAGGAGGCACAAGGTGCCGTGGAAGCTGCTGAAGCGGGAGAACCCAATCGCGAGGAAGCGCGTCTTCGTCTGCCCGGAGCCGACGTGCCTCCACCACGACCCCTGCCACGCCCTCGGCGACCTCGTCGGCATCAAGAAGCACTTCCGGCGGAAGCACAGCACCCACAAGCAGTGGGTCTGCGGAAGGTGCTCAAAGGGCTACGCCGTTCAGTCGGATTACAAGGCCCATCTCAAGACGTGCGGCACTCGAGGGCATTCTTGCGACTGCGGCCGCGTCTTCTCCAGGTATATATAATTAATTTATGATGAATAAACTAATTTCTTTGATTAACTTGTGAAGAAATGAATAATAGGGTTTTTTAGTATTGTGTTATATGACTCTCGTGTGGGATTGTCGTGGTATTCTGTGCAAGAATGTTTTTTTTTTTTTTTTCTTCCTTTCATTGTCTGTGTCTTCATGTGGGTGTCTGATTCTTAGGTTGCAGAAAGACTGTTTTGTGTGTCAAATCATTTTCTTTGTAGCAGCCCAAGAAAAAATCTTATGCAGAAAAAATAAGTGCTTATTTATATGTTTTTAATTAGGTTTTGACCTATTTCGAGGATCTTTCAACCCACTAATTAATTATATTTAGTATTAAAAAAACATTTATTTTCCCGAAGATCATAAGGGTTTGTTTTTGAATTAGAATCATTAATAACATCGAAAGATGAGTTGTTCTTGATTTGTAGGGTGGAGAGTTTCATCGAGCACCAAGATACTTGCACCATGGGACACCACCGCCACCAACCACCGCCTCAAGGACCACAACCTCCGCCGCCTTGCCTCTCGCGAACCGCCTCGAGCCCCAGTCCCTCGAGCGACACGAACGGCCACGGCTTTCCACCGTGGCAGCCGAATCTCGAGCTTCAACTCCTCACGAAATCCACTACCATCGTCAACAACGTATTATGCAATGACAACAACAACAGCCATTCGACTCAGCTGCTGCAGCTCTCCATCGGCTCGTCGGAGACAGATGACACGAAGAAGAACGAGAGCACCACTCGCAATAATAATAATTCCAGCACCGACAGCGACCGTACGCTCCGTCGAGATTTCACGACGGCGATGGCCCACAAGGGCTACGCCGAAGAAGCGAGGCAGCAAGCGAAGAGGCAAGTCGAAATTGCAGAAAGAGAGCTCTCGAATGCTAAAAGAATCAGAGAGCAAGCTCAAGCGGAGCTGGAGAAGGCTCAACGGTTGAGAGAAGATGCTTCCAAGAAGCTCAACGACGCCGTATGGGAGATAACCTGCCATTCTTGCAAGCTTAGGTTCAGGCATCATCGTCGTCAAGGCGATAACGTTGTTAATGGTCTTAATAATAATAATAATGCTGCGGGCTCTTCGTCTTCTCTGGGGTTGAGCTATATATCTGAGGCGTTGAAAGACTGGGAAATCAGGAAATTTTAAGGAAAATCGAATTAAGTGATGATGATATATCACAATGAAGGTTTTCTTTTTATTTTTCTCCATGCGCTTGGGATTAGCAATGTAATGATTTATAGTTAGTTTTTTTTTTTTACTTATCCTAATTACACTTCTTTGTGGGGGTTTTTCTTTTTCTTTTTTGTTTTTCCTAAATTAGATAATAATGTATATTCTTAATTATTATTATTATTGATGTTAATATTAATATTATTATTATTATTGAATGTGTGATTGTTCTTTTAGGGTCCAGTTTATGTTTGGTTTGACAGGTCTCGAACGGTAGGGCTAAAGAAATGAAGGCAATAACGGTAAATAGCTTAGTTGAGGGACCTCTCAACCGTACGTGTAAAATTTTGAATTTTTTGTATATGTACATACTTGTTTATTGTGAGTGATTGTTATCATTTACATACATAGGCAACCAACAATATACATTTTAATTATATACATACATGTATTCTATGTATGTATGTATGTATATTTCCTTTTAAAGTATGAAAACGATAATAGATGTAATCTTCAAACAAGCATATTCCTCCTACCAAAGTATTCTACTACACACTATATTATTTATTCACTATTCTATTTACCATCTGACCAAGAAACACAAAAATTTAATATTCTTGATTACATCTCCGGCACGACTTTTATTGCCCTGACGAGAGAGAGAGAGACTATATATATAAAGAGAGATAATAGTAATGTATATTTTTATAATAGCTTCAACTTTTGTAACGTTAGATTTGGTGTTTGGACTATTACAAGATATCTTTGTTGGCTGATATGCTCAGCCTCTTAAATTATAAGCAATGACATCCCCCACACCCTGCAATGAAGAGAGGGTCGGTCAAGGACGATGGAGTCTATATAGTCTCTGCCATGGAATAATTGCTATTATACAGTACATTATCACATTATATTTATCAAATTAAATTAAAATACTATTACAATACCTTGTGAATTTTCCTTCAATGGGTCAGAAAAAATAAGAGAGAGCAGCTCTGCCAACATTAATGAGGTGCACTGCGCTGCATATTTTTCAGTGCCATAGTTGTAATGGTTATTGCTCGACGAGTCACTCTCAACAACACAAACACAAAAATAACTAAATTCAATATAATAAAAGCTATTTTTTTTATCAATTTTTATTACATTTACATGCATTGCATGGAATCCTTTGAGGTATACATGTGATTGTCACGACTCTTGCTAAGTTGTCAAAAGTTCGATTTTTATTGGACGCTATCTTTGTCTGTGTGGACTTAAAATTGAGGGAGTCAAAAGTTCGATTTTTAATTAAGATTAGTATTAATAGAATGGAAAATTAATCCGGTAAGAAATTGGAAACGGCATCATATAGCTAACAATATTGTTCAAACTCAATTAGTGAAGGTGACATTGTGTTGATGAAAAATACACGTCATCACATACTGTGTGTGCATGAGAATCAGTGGAGTCGAAGACGAATTATGTAACAGGCACCTTTCCTTTTTATGCAGAGACCATTCTCTAACCATAAAAAAAATATCATATTTACTACCATTACTTCAGCCAGACTAAGTATGTCCATCTCTTTCTCTCTGTAATCTCTCCAGAGAGGGAGAGAGAGATGTAACTGTTGTTGTCTTTCACTGAATTTGCACTGTATGAGAAAAGAATGCCCAAACACTGCCAAAAAGTGATTTTTCAAAGATTTCCACTTTACTCTCTCTTTTTCTCGCTTTGATCTTTTCGGACCACTCGCTTTTAAAACAACCCCCTCTTTCCCCTTTTCTCTAACTTTATTTTCTGTCCTCTTTTAACTAACTGATAATTTTAATTTCTATTTATAAATAAGTCCTCCTACCTAATGGTTGGTTCCTCTACAATGTGAATTTTTTCGTCGGAGTTGGGATGTGAATAACGTGTTGCTGATAGTTAGGGGCAGAATTATTTGCTTGTGAGGCCTTGATTTGTCAGTCCCCGGGATTACTTGGTTAAAAGACCAGAGTTTACCGCGTTACTCAAAAAAAAAAAAATCAAAATTATTTTTGTAACTTTTGTTGTTTGTAGTATATTGCCTTATTTTTATACTTTCTATTCGAGATATCATGTTCGATCTTCGCCACGAACATCAAAATTTTTTTATTGTTTTAGAAGTTATTTTTTTAACCCAAACAAGTCTTTTTGGACCCCTATTGACTGCATATAACATCTAATCTATTAATTAACGTTTGAAGAATTCTTCAAAGAATACGACGTGTCCCGTGGCATGCATTGGTAATAAATTGCTGTTTAACATTCTATTTATCTTCATGGAATAGGGTTCTCCTTACTTGGGTCTCGGAGACAGAATCTGATGCCCTATTCTGTGTAGAGTATATGAAAAAAATATGTAACATGGGATTCGAATTTTGTCAATGTATCTCAAATATTCTATTTATTTCGTTGAATAATATAAGAATTGAAAATTTCTCTCTGTAGAATGAAATTATTACTTGCCCAGACACTTTTCGTTCACAGGAACGAAGAAGGTCCTGTAATTATAACATATTGAAAAGAATAGACACAGACAACGTATGTATATATATATATATATTATATAAAAAAAAAGTAAAATGTGAGTGGAGTAATTACCTAGAGATTCCAAAATCGATAATAGCACCAACATATATCAGTTGTTCTACAGTAGATTGTTTTCCGTTACGTGAAATGACATGAAATGAAGCCTACTCATTTATTTAAAAAATTAGAAAAAAATAAAATAAAAACATAATAATTGCACGTTTGGGCTCTTTTGGAAAGAAGCTTTTTGATCTTTTAGATTTGATGCCCTTTGACTTTTGGACTCTATCTTAGAAACTCTCTTTTTGGATTTAAAGGCGTCTCACCCCACTCACATGCTTTGTTTCCTTGGCACTCCTATCCTTTTCATCATATCTTATTCATCTTATTTCTAAATTATTATTATTATTATTGTACTTTTCGGAAAGCATATGATGACATATAATATTGTTTTGAGCTTGTTCGGCATAAATAATTTTATCAGCAGTATGTCATTTTTACGTCCGATATTAGGCGTGGATGTCATTGAACAAAGCCAATAAATATGTGTGAAGATGAAATTATAATTTAATTTCATAGATTCTTAACTTCACGGACCCCATCGACTTCAGATTCATTGATGATTAGGGTTTGTTGGTTTAAATAATGATTTAGAGAGAGAGAGAGAGATCATTTTCTCTTTATTAGATGCTTCTTAGCAAAGCAGATGTCATTCACAGGAGCTTTTAAACATTATCAAAAACAATCTGTATATGCCTTTTCCCCACTGCATGTGTGTGACATGTTACCACTCAGAATCCCTTTTGTGTGCATATTACTTTTTGTTTGTTCTATATGAAAATTCAATGAAAATTGAAACAAACTAAAACTGGTCACTATTTAATGTTCATAACCAGTGATTCAAAACAAACAAAATGAATTGATCTATAATTGAAATTGTTTTTGGAAATTAAAGGATTTTTCTCATGTTCACCCTTGATGCTTGATCCTTCTTATGTTTTAACACTTCCCTAGTGGAAATGAAGTTGATGGGAGCACATGGAGACAATGGAAACGAAAAGGAAAAAGAACAATGAAAGAGAATTGGTTAAACGCATCTTTTTGTCCTCTTTCTTTTCTCTATTTTAAATCAATGACCTCCAATTGAAACTGTCATGACGCGATGTCTTGACATATCTTTAAGACAGAAAAATGTATGCCCAATCCCAATTTCCATTCATCGAAACAAATGATGACTGATTTTTTATTAAAAAAAATAATACTCTACAACATGGTAGAGTACGTACACACGTATGTTCTATATATTGTGTGTGTATTTATTATATATAATTAACGAAATAATATAATTTTGTCTTTTTGCGCAAAATAAATAAAGCAAAATAATCCATCATCAACTCGCAGTGTGGGCATGTGAATATGTGCGACAGAGAGAAGGCCTTATCTTTAAAAGAACCAACTATTACGATAAAAGGGATCATAGTATATAATATATATATATATATATGAATTCAATAAAATAGAAAAAGGTTACATCAGCTTTTGTTGCAAGTGACAAAGCTCACCCAAGACCTCACTATAGCTTTGTATCTATTCTCTGATTTATCTGTGTGCCTCATTCTCGTCCTTGATTTACACACATACTTCACGAATATTTACCGTCACCAATATTTAGTATGTTCTCATAAAATATATTGTTGGGCTCCGTTAAAACCCAAGTCCAGTCAAACCGGGTTCGGACTCATGAGTCGAATTAGCTATAAAGGCAACCAAGTGGGGAGGAACCATTGCAATTAGGATAAATTGCGCCTACCCGCACGATTACCCAACTCAGTCGGGCCGGGTCATTCAATCTGTACTACAAAGGTCAAGCCCATCTCTTGCCCCTCAAGTTCTCGGGTTATGGAAAAATAGTCTCGTTGGCAATAGCCTTAAATCTTATTTGTTATTTTACTGGGTGACATTATAATGTATAAAAGGATCTCGTGCAATATATAAGATATCCTCTTTGAGTTCAGAGGGAACCATATATATAGCACGAGATACCTTATATAATGTATTATAGGGAGATCTCTTGCTATATATAAGTAGACTTGCCCAACCGCTGGTTTCGGTTAACTGGCGGTTGGGAACCGGCGATTGCCGGTTGGTCGAAATGACCAACCGGCCACAACCGGCCGGAGACGGATGCCGGTTGGCCGTCTCCGGTTGCCGGCAGTTGGTCAACCGCCGGTCAAAGGGTATCCGGGGGTTACCATCCGCCGGTTTTTTAATTTATTTTTAATATTTTTTTAATTTTTTTAATTTTTTTTATGTTTTTTTTATTTTAATTTTTTTTTTAAATTTAGAGTGCATATTTCGATAGTTTTCGAATTTTCGGGACACAATTATGTTTTTTTCGGTATATAACAAGGGTTTCGATTTAAAAATATTAATCATCATAAATTAATTTCATTACAAAAATGAAGTTACATTTACAATTAAAATTTACAAAGTCGAAAATACAAAGTAAGAAAAAAAAATTTATTCGTTGTTCGTTGAATACTTGAATCGCAATCACCATTTGCCAACGCCAGTCGATAATCGGTTTCTGAAAAAAAATGTACAATAGAAGTTAGTTAGATAATACTTTTTTGTACAATCGCCATTAAAAAATGAAATTAGTATTAAGGACTTATCTTTTTTGGACTTCGTCGTTGGCTTGGATGTCGTCACGCGAGCGATTTCTTGGAGACATTGGCTGAAAAATAAGATTGTATGTATAAGTAATTATTTAAAAATATAAAATAAAAAAATTAATACAATGAGATTAGTATTAAATTTAAGGACTTATCTTTTTTCGGGCTTGAATCTTTCGCCATTTTCGGAGATTCTCTATTCTCTCTACTCTTAGTCGCCGCCGCCATTGCCGCCACCACTAGTCTCGGTGCCGGTGGTGTCGTCGAATACGTCGTCGTCCGAATCGGTATTCGTGGCGTCTTGTGTCCGATGTTCGGCTCTCGTCCAATCATCGAGAAGGCATTGGTATTCGACGTTTTCTACCGTCAACCTCGAATGCCTTTCACTTAAAGTTAAGCCGCCCATGCTAAAAGCTTGTTCAACCGCGACGGTTGAAATTGGGACGGCAAAGATTTTCCTAGCGATCTTCGCCAACGTTGGATATGTTGACGACATCTTCGACCACCATCTGAGGACGTTGAACTGATCCTCGTCCTCGACGAACTCAAAAGTGGTCGACAAGTAGTTATATAACTCTATGAACGGGTTCGTCGACCTTTGGCGTTTGCTCGTGTTCAGGAGGTTGTAGTAGAAGGCTAAGCGATCACTACCGCTAGCACTACTACTACTAGTGGATTGACCCGAACTCGATCGAGTTGGGTCTTGGCCAATATCGGTCTTATACGCTCTAAAGACAGCCTTTAGAGCGTCATACCCTATATTCCTAACCTGAATATTGTAGTTATCGGGGATAACACTAGAATCAGCCGCAATGGACTGGTAGTATAGTGCCAGAAAATTATCTGTCCCCTCTACGCGTAATCTGGGGTCTAATATCTTCGCAATGATGAAGATATCGGGTAGTTCCCAAAAGTATTTCAGCCATTTAGCCTTCATGGCTAAAACGGCCGGACCCGCTATCTCGTCATTGACAAAAGCGTTTAGAATGCATGCGACTTTAACGCAATGATCTAATGCTAAGATTGATGTCGGGTAATATGTTCCCGACATCTCCTTCGTGGCATCGTGAAATACTTGAAGTATTTCACATATGCCGTTGCATCCGTCCCACATCGTAGGATGTAATGCTACCCCGAATTTGGGGTTTTCGTCGAAGAAATCGCTCAAGGTGTGGCGATATTCGTACGACGTATCCAACATCTTGTAGGTGGAATTCCACCTGTTGGGTACATCTAAGGCAAACTTCTTGGGCGTGATTCCCAAACTTTTACAATGACGCTTCCACTTCTTCAGTACAGAAGAGTGGCGCATCATGTAACTAATTACCGTTCGTATCGGCGTAACGTGTGTCTTTAGATGCGTGAGTGCGTCCTGAACACATAGGTTAAGTATGTGGCAGAAGCACCGCACATGAAAGAATCGACCGCCAAATGACGGTCGACAATACTTAATCAAATCTTCAATGCTCGCGTTATTAGCGCTAGCATTATCAAAGGATACCGAGAAAATCTTCTCGAGTATCCTATATTCCGATAAGATACTCCTAAGCTTAAGTGCGATGTTTTGAGCTGTGTGTGCTGTGTTAAATTCCCTATACGCAATTAAGCGTTTCTGTACTTGCCAAGAGTCATCAATCCAATGGTATGTAACGCCCATGTAATGATGATCTTGCCAGTGATCGCTCCATATATCGGAGGCAATGGATATTTTACACTCTAAATTTCCTAATTGATCTATTAACTCGCGTTTATACGCGAGTATCGTCTTCCTAATGTCTCGCGTAAGAGTGCTACGTGAAACTTTGCTTGGGGGTTATATGACTTTCTGATCCACTCTTCGTAGATCGGATCGTCGGCAAACCGAAAAGGAAGATGTTTCGCGCAAACAAATTTTGCAAGTTGTTTGCGCGCGACGTCTTCGTTGTACATGAACAAAGACGTCGGACTCGCACTGGGTCCTTATCCGGTAGCGGACGAACCCGTACCGTAGCCCCGTGCATTTGACTTTGACTTTGACTAATTCCTATCTTAGTAGGATGTTTTGAGCGGATATGGCCGGTAAAATTGCCATATCCGCCCCCTACTTAAAGGGTATTCCTTACCACAATAATTACATATAACTTTAAAAAATCTTTATTTTCGGTCGGTACCTTCTTGAAGTGTACCGCGAAAATATCCGAGCGTAAGGCGGCGGCGGCGGCGGCGGCGGCGGCCCGTGCTTGGGTCTCGGTCGGCGGCGTCGGCATCGGAGTTTCTTCCGGTTGGTCCCGTTGCGTGTTGCTCGCCGTTCCATCCATGTCCGAGCCGAGGACGTCACTTAGGTCGAGCATAATTTCGGGGGAGTCGTCATATTGGTAGTAGTCATCTTGCGATGAACTACCAACAATCTGTTTCCCCCTCGATCTCGAACTCGATCCTCGACGACGGCTATCCATATCTAAAATAAAATATTAGAATAAACGTTCGATAAAAATATGTGTAAACTTACGAAAAAAAGAGGCGAGTAAAATTCGGAGCGCCGTGTAATAGAGCCGGGCGGGGATTGATGCGTGTAGTAAAGCCGTGCGGGGATTGAGCCTTGAGGGACTAGTATTTTAATTAGTTTATTTTTAATTCGTGGACTACAACGAGGCTGAGAATTACGCGTTTTGAGAGTAAATAATTGAGAGAAAGAGATAGAATTGAGTTGTGATTTTTTGAAGAGGAGGTGGGGGGTATTTATAATTATTTTGGGGTAAGTAGCCGTTGCAACCGCCAGTTCCCGGTCAACCGTCGGTTGCAACGGTTAGTTTTTTAATTTTTTTTTTCTAAAGTCTAACGGATATATTTATTATAATATTATATATTATTATATTTTTTTCGTATTATATTATATATATATATATATTTATATTTTAAATATATAAATATATATATTAAATCGCAACCGCCGGTTTACAACCGGCGGTTTGCGGTTTGGAAATTTCCCAAACCACGTGGAACCGGCCACCCGCGGCCGCCGGTTGCGGTTGGTGGCCGGTTCCGGTTACAAACCGGGACCGGCGGTTGAAAACCGACGATTGGCCGGTCGGAACTGCCGGTTCCGATTTGTTTTGGGCAAGACTATATATAAGTGGTTCCATAAGCCGGAATCCTTTATATATATATATATATCACGAATTCATAAATAAAAAAATCATTGCAGTAAGAAATCGAACATATGGCCTTTTAATAATGTAACTGACTATAAAACCTCCCCGATGGGGTGACCTAGTGGTCCAAGGGAATTGACATTCTCGATGTTAGGGTTAAAATCCTATGATTATAAGTTAGTTTATTTTTGGAATAAAGTATATAAATAGGAGGATTAGTCCGCTGAAAGACGATGATCGTCCGAACATCGACAATAAGGTTTAGATTCGATTTCGAATGAATTAAGTCAAGTTTAGGGGAAATGCCTACCCCACAAAAAAATTTACAAAACCAACATAGCCTAAGAATATAATTGGCTTTATAAGTTTTGATGCTATTATTTTATATTTACCTAATTAATCCAAGTTATCGAGACTGATGATGTTTCAACACAAGAAGCGAACAGAGACAACCTCAAAACCTTGTAGTGGAAGGAATAAAAGAATTTGCTATTTACACAATTTAATAACCTCTACGAAGACTAACGCCTAACTAAACTAAAACCGAACCCCATCAGCTAATCAAATACCGATCGACATCGTCTTCTGCAATTTTCCGAAGTAACCCTTCGCTCCTACATAACCCTAATGTATAAGAAGCAAGCAACGGCTCTTTTTCTTCTTCTTCTTCTTTGTCTTCTTCGTCACCTTCTTCTTCTTCAGATGTTTGCTGATTCCTAGTAAATTGACAGACGAAAGCCTCTAAAGCTTCTCTCATCCACAGCTGAGTACATGCTTTTCTAGCCTCATCCACCGTCATCTGAAATAAAAAAAAAAAACACCAAAAAAAAAATCCAATATCAGTAAACTCTACGAAGCGAAGATTTTGCAAGAAGAAGCATTTGCAGAGATGGCGCGGGACCCACCCAAGCTCGGCGACGAACGTCTCTCTCAGGCCAAACGTCGAGTTCCTCGGTGACGAACAAGGGGAACATCGATCCCTCGTGGTATTTTTCTTGGCTCTTGCTCTTGAATATCCATTCCCCTAATTTATCCTGCAAAAAATAAAATAAATAATTAAATAAATAAATAAATAGCATTGAGCCATCGAAGGCGTTAGAGTTCGGAGAGAAGAAACTAACCCCGAGCAAGCCGACGACGCCGGCCTCTTCTAACGTCTCTCGAGAAGCAGCCAATTCGATATCCTCATCGAGTTCCCAGCCACCCTGTTGAGTTTATTACCAGAAAAAAAAAAACAATTAATCTCAGTACACGATTCTGTGGAGTAATCGAGGTTCAATTCTTCGAAAATCGATGTGGTGTTGCGGGGAATTTTACCTTGGGGAACATCATTCTCGGGCTCTTCTGCGAGCTTATTAAGAGGACTTCGAGATCGTCGATTAGGGCTCCGTGAATTGGGGGTAATTTCTTCGATTTTCTGATTCTGTACGGTATGCACCTGCGGAGATTCGGAAAAGGGGAAACGTTGATAAGAACCCTAAATCGAAAATCGAACAACCCAGATCAATGAATCGGTCGTAATCAATTACGCGTACCCTACAACGAGACGGAGACCATCGTGGTAACGCTGCAAGTGTCTTCCCGTTCGCGAAGGTAAATACACCAGCTTCTTGATTTGCATCGTCATGTTGAATAACAATCCCACGAATTTAATCTCGAGGAAGAAGAAAGAATGCCAAAGAATGAAACTTTTTCCAATTAATCAAAGAACCCCTTCAATAGTAACAACTCTCGAGCTCAGATTTCTCAACGAGGGAAGCTCTGTATTATTTCTGTGGCTAATAAGATAAATATAAGATGATGACTTGGTCTCAAAACCTGAATCCTGCTGATAAATGTTGCTCACTGCTTTATATTATATAAAAGAGAAGAAGAGCAGATAAACACGAGTCCGACGCGTGGGATCCAAACGCGTCTTACGTCCCTTTCGATTGTTGCAAGAAGGTCCCATTGCTGAGTCAAACGAGGGCCTAACTACAAGTTGATGATGATGATAAGGCAAGAGAAATTAGGGTTTCTAGATATTCGGCGCATTTTGATTTTTTTAAAAGGCCAAATGTGATTAAGAAAAAAAAGATGACGTGTCTTTAGATTTTAATCGTTGCTAGTAGAACATGGGCATCATCCGAGCACTTCTTCTAGAATGAGGAGAGACTCGGCTCAATTCGGCAAGCAAATGACGGCAACAACGGCCACGTTTTTGTTTTTGTTAGAACATTTTGCTTCTAGATTATGTATAGCGTTGACATTGAAGACGAGAATCTTCTGACTGGTAAAAAACTTCTGGATAAACGTTGACGTTGAAGAAGATCAGCATCTTTAGAGGAAGCTTCTCTCTAACGTATGCTACAACAAGTGCGTAGTATTGCGATGGTAATGATGAGTATTTGTTTCACAGGTCGAAGCTTCTTTAATCTCTCCCGCCATGGATGGATCTTTAAGAGCTTGAAGGAAGGAAGGGTCTGCGCTATGCGGGGGCCTTTGGGGAAGAAATTGAAATGGAACAATAGAAATAATGGTTTCTTTCTTACATAAATAAATCCAACATATATAATAGAAGTCAAAAACTGTGTTAGAATAGTGTATAATCTAATTGACAACGAATGATTAATGATATTTTGTTACGATCCTCGAATTGAGGTTATTAAAAAAATCTAAATGTAATTTACAGCTTATAAGGGACCTAATCAGAATTTACAAACACCATAAGGATGTGCATCGTAGTTAGTCGAAAATTAAATTAAATTAATTAAAAAATAGAAACAGCTTTGTCAGCTGTCGCGAGTCTTCCTTCAGTTCTTCATTGTTCAATCTTCTTCGCTTCTTCCTCGGCAGATCAACCAATTTCCAACATCTAAAAGAACGAACCCGATTCGAATACATCTTGCGCGGATTCAATTTCTCGGTTTCAACAAATCAGCTGATTTTCCGATTTTGTAGACCCGTAGATGAACAGCCGCCACCGAACCGAGAGTCCGGTCTACGCCCGGCAATGGAGCGGTTCGAGCAACAGCACGGGTTCTTCCTCTCCGGTCGGTTCTCCGGCTCATCCGAGGTCCAGGATCCCGCCTTCCACCATGTCCACTATAAAACGGACCCAGAACGTCGCGGCTAAAGCCGCAGCTCAGCGCCTGGCTCTCGTGATGGCGAACAAGACGTCGAACGACGACGACGAGGAAGAGGACGATGACCTGAGTTTTCGATTTGGGGGCAGTGCCAATGCGAGCTTTAGTAATAGGGGCGAAAGAGGTGTTAGTAATAGTAACGGCGGCGGCAGTTTGGGTGCGATGGGGATTTCGAAGCCTAACAGATCCTCTTCACCTGCGGTATGTTTGGTTTCGCGTGGTTTTGGTTGTTGGTGTCGGTGTTTTATTTGAATTGGTGATAATGGACTAAATTTGATTAGTCCCGAATTGCTTGGGATTGTTTATTACATCTGTGGGCTGTTGTTTGTGAAAAAAAAAATTAACGTTCTTGTCGCCTGTAATGCGTTTATTAGGGAGGTGGATCTTGATATTATTCTTGGATTCTTGTTGAAGGGAAGAGGGAACTATCACAATGGGCACTCTTGTTGAATTCAGACTTGTTTGAGCAGATTTTTTACTGTTGTTGACTGTATTTGCACTCTTTAGCTAAAACTACTGATTGTGAGTGTTTTCAGTGGTGTTTCTATATATTTTGCTCTATTAATAGTTTTCAATTTAACCAACTTCTTGTTTATTCCATTTTATTTCTGAATCTGCATAAAGAATTTGACTTGCTTTAAACAGATTGACTTGGTATTGGACTGCCTGCGTCATATTTTATTTGTTAGGAATCTCGTATGACGTTTTTATTAGACTGGTTTGGTTCTCTGTTTATTTGCCTGTGATGTTGCATTTTCTTTTCTTTAGATTAAATGGATGGATGGATGATGATAGTTTATAGAGGGTTGATTTCTATGGGCTATTTTGTGCATTGAAAACTTCGTTCTGATTCCTAATTGTTTCACTGGATGCCACGAGTTATGTTAATTGGAACCGTCGGAATTTAAAGTTTCTCTGGGATGGAGTTGGTGACTGGAAAATTGATGGGCAGCCGAAATTGTTAGTTATAGAAGAAAATGTTAGTCTCCGGGTTCTTAATATTCTTAGGAAGACTGTAATTTGATTGCTTTTATAATTTAGCAAGAAACATATGATAACTAAGAATGCCACGGCGTTGATGTAATTGTATCGTGTTACTTGTAGTTGGGTCGGAACTTTACAGACATTACTCCTTCAGTACGTTCCACCTCAGCGGGTCGCCCTTCAATGTCTGTTCGTACAGCTGCAACTACAGCGGTCCCGCTTAGTAGATCTTCTCTGAAGACTCCCGTTTCGATTCCTCCAATTGAACCTCCGAGTAGCAGACTAAGGGAAAAGAGGTAATGTAATGATTGGTCTTACAGTTGTCAGCAATCATTTGCTCATTGAGTCTGGTTAATAATTAGCAGATAACGTATATTTTGTAGTTATATATGTGTATATTTTCTCAACCATTGTAGCACATAACACATTAGGATTTTCCGTAAGCTTCTGCCGTTGGATTTCGCCAAGGTTAATAGTATTTGTCATTGGATGCTAATGTGTAACTTTCTGCTTTTTGGAAATTATATCAGGTTTATGCCTGAGATGACGCATGACTTTAAAGATTCTGAAACTCAGCAAGAGGCTTCTGCACTTCGTGATGAGGTAGATTTCTTGGACCATCTTCAGTGGACTACTTGTTTGACTGCTGCAAGTTTTCAATTTATGTGGTGCCAACTGACAAAATTCACTGTGCAGCTTGATATGCTACAAGAGGAGAATGAAGAAATCTTAGAAAAGGTGAGAAAACAGTGAAGCACTTTATTTGTTCTGTTGAAAAGCAAAATATCTGCGAGCTTGAACAGTTCTACTAGACCTAGTGTAACTGACATAAGAGTACCATTTATTTCCGAAGTTTAATGATTAATTTGCATATCAGCTTCGCCGGGCTGAGGAAAAACGTGAAGAAGCAGAAGCAAGAGCTCAGCTACTGGAGAAACAGGTACTGGTGCTTGTTTCTTTTTCTTCATTTCAAGTTACCTCCTCATTTTTTACTGATAAAAAAAAAATCAGATTTCTTGCCTTCGCTGGCTTCGTTTATTTCCTGGTTTCTCTCTTGCAGCATGTTTGACATTGTTGAAAAACTTTCACAAGTCACATCTAAGACTTCTAATTAACTCGTTTCATATAAAGACTGTTGCTTGCACTTGTAATTAACCTGTTTTGTTTACTTTTATATTTCACCTTTTATCAGGTTGCTTCTCTTGGAGAAGGCGTATCCTTGGAAGCTAAATTACTGAGCCGGTTCGCTTATATTAACTATGTTTCAAACTACTTGATATAGCTGATCACTAAACAAAACGGCACTTGTTAAGTAATCTTGAATACCTTTTGCAGTAAAGAGGCTGCTTTGAAACAAAGAGAGGTACCTGTCCAAGTTCCTTACTGGAAGCATCTTATACCATAATTATTTTACATATTATTCTGAAGTTGGATTTATTGGAACAAGCCTAATTATGCATCTCCTGTATTTCGCTTCAATAAAAGGCTGCTTTAAAAGCTGCAAAGCAGACAAAGGATGGAAGAGATGAAGAATTGGCTCTTCTGCGGGTGGAACTCCAGGTGATCTCATATGCTTCTTGGAGTCTATTATTTTCTTTGGGAAATATATTTTTTTTGCGAGACATTTGAGTCTAATTTTGCCCATCTAACAATGGAAATTGCTGTTTGTTTAAACGAAGTTTGTATGAATAATTGTTCAGAACCTTCAAAGTGAGAGGTCTGCAGCTGTTGAACAGCTCCGTGATGCGGAATCTGAGGCAAAAGCACTTCGGACAATGACACAGAGGATGGTTCTTACACATGAAGAGATGGTTACGCTTAATACTTTTTATATGAATTATTGATTAATTCTCAACCGCTCACATCATCGGATGTTTTTTACCACTATCCATATCTGGCTTATTTCCAGGAAGAGGTTGTTCTGAAGAGATGTTGGCTTGCTCGTTATTGGAGCTTGGCTGCACGCTACGGTAGTTTCACCTGCTAAAACTCTTCCTCGGCAGAAAAAAGTTTTATGCAATTATATGGGGTGCTTCTTTCCTCTTTATACCGGCACTCTTGGGGCACAGAAATTTTTCTTATCTTCTTCAAATTATATACATATGAATAGTTCTATTTTGTGAAATTCAGTGTTTTGGAACTTTCTGTGAGATCATGGCATCCAAAAAATCCATTCTGTTAGTCTCTTTCAGCTTGTTACTGCAAATTGTTTCCTGGGGTTTCATCCAAAATCTTGTTGCCCAACAGGTATATGTGCTGATATTTCAATCTCCAAGTGTGAATATTGGTCGTCTTTAGCTCCTCTGCCGTTTGAGGTGGTTATTTCTGCTGGACAGAAAGCCAGAGAGGATTCATGGGATGGTAAGAACTTCTTCCTTGAAATGCTTGTTGATTCTTAAAATCTCTTTATGCCTTCTTTTAACCAGAAGTAAATAGGATGTATTTCTTGTACTTTGCAGGTGGAGATGATTCAGACCGTAGTAAGCTTGCTCGAGATTTTAATGATCTAACTGGGGAAGGGAACATTGAGAGTATGCTTGCTGTTGAAATGGGCTTGAGGGAATTGGCTTCTTTAAAGGTTCTCAAACCATTTTATCTTTCATCAGAAATTGGGAATTTCGTGAATATGCAGTGATATCTACCATTTATGCTTAAAAGTGCTCATCTGTTTTTCGATATTTACATGAAGGTTGAGGATGCCGTTGTCCTTGCAGTGGCCCAAATCCGACGTTCGACCATGGTTCGGCAGACTTTCATGGGTATGTTCCTCTATATTTGCGTGATGTTGTGTTAGCCTTCTCATTTCTTCGTTCCAATTCAAAATTTTTATTATTTTGAAATCTTCTAATTGACCTTTTATATATCGTATTTTCTGGGATCTCTTACTTGATGCCAGTCCGTAATATAACTAAATGTTGGAGCAGATATGAAGCATATTCATGGTATCATATACTCCTGTGTTCCATTGGATCATGAAATAGTACATTGACTTAAATGTATTGTTATAGATGAGAAAAGGAACTTACAACTATTAAGGAACTGGGATTTGGTTTTGTCTGGATAAGTTGGGATTTGATCATTTGGGTTAGATTTGTCTCAACCAACGAAACGCTTATTCGCCTCCCTATTCCTTTATCAAAGTCTAGTACTTATGGCGCAAGTCAGTCTCTTCAAGCGACACTGAGGAGAAGATGAAATGCTCTGTAAATTTCATTGGATCTTTTGTGATAGAATCCGGGATCTGTCTCTTGAAAGCTATTGGGATAGAGATTTATTGTTGTAAAATAGAAAATAAAAAATCGCTCCTGGTTTCTTCTCTGTCGTTCTTCGACCCAAACCTTAACTTAGGGAGTTCTTGGCGTTTGTCTATAATTCTAACCCTAACATAACGGGTCTACAGGTTGATGCAGCTCTTAGAGAATCTTCTGAGGAAGATGAAGTGTCTTAATGATAATCTAACCATTACCTTTTCTGTCTTATTTCGTAGATCCTAAATCATATGGTGATGTCAAGATTACGGAAGCATTGGGTAAGAACCATACTCTTTAACCATGCAACGCCTAGTTGATACTAAAAGCACAGCTATCCTTCTTCTTTCTTCGCCGTCCTTGTAATTTATGTTTTTATGGCCCGTTTGCTCTCTGGGGTTAGACCAGATAAGATAAAATATTACGGGCTTGATTATAAATAATATATCTTGGGGCTTAATGTGAGGCTTTTAACCGAACACTGCCTTAAAGATAGCTTGTGCGTATTAACCGTCCTACTTTTGTTGGGTTTTTTCGGATCTAAATCCTGCAGAATTGAGTCCAGAGGAATCTGAAGACGTTCTGTTTAAGGCTGTAAGTTCTGTATCTATATGAAACCTCCTTTTTTCTATCAATATAATGGTTACGAAAACAATAACAGTAGAAATTTTGGCTTTTTTTTTTCTGTTGTGTGAAGGCTTGGCTTGCATATTTCTGGATGAGGGCTAAAGTGCACGGAGTCGAGGAGGATATTGCCGAAGAGAGGCTTCAGTTGTGGATAAGCCGCAGTGGTCAGTCTCCAACTTCGCATGATGCAGTTGACGGTAAACGCTACTAAATACATACAACCCCTCTAATAAGGAATCTATTGACTCCTTTCCCTATTTTCTTGGTTGTAAATACTTAATAAGAACCGTTGGAAATTTGAAATATATTATTTTTAGGTAAAATGGCCATTTAAGACTTACATCATTTTCTCCGCAGTTGAAAGAGGTTTGACAGAACTGAGGAAACTGGGAATAGAGCATCAGCTTTGGGATGCGTCGAGGAAGGAAATTGGTCATCAGCCTTCGTTGGCAAATGGTAAACAAACTTCGCAATCGGAAACCTTGTGAACCACCGCAATTGGGATTGTTTCTTTCTTCTAGATTTCGTGTTTTTCTTTTTTTTTTTTAACAAAAAATTGAGTAAGAAAGACTTGGCAATGCGAGTTTTTATTTTTGTTTTTTTCCCCCTCATTTTAAGTGTTGCAGAAAAAGGGTTTGTACAGGCATTTGTGTATCATAGGAAAGATACAAACCAAGTTTGAAAGATAATATTTTGAATGTTGGGACAAATTATTTTTTAGTCATGTATATTTGATTGTGGCATTTTAAGGACACATCAACTACGGGGTGATAATTAATTGCAGGGCAAAATTGAAGTAATTGAGGATAATTACCGCTGCAAATTTAATTTAATTCCGAAATTAATACGTGTGATTCTCCCTTAACAATTAAATTGGGGAAATAATTTTATTTGGCGTTGATTTGAATGGAATTTTGCTGATATCAAATAAGATTTTTCTCCAAAATTAATTGTCATGCCACGTGCAATTTACGTGGTTAATTCGGGAGGAAATTAAGCTTTCGACATTAATTATCCTCGGATTAAGTTCAAATGCTAATTTAATGTCTAATAGCCCATAGCATTCTTATTCGATCCCAGCAAATCAAAACATTCTTTAACAAATACACATTCTTCCAACATACAACACAACACATCAAAACACAGCGAAACCGCAGTATAAATTAACGATAACAGCCGAGGCCCATTCGAAAGTTGGCACGAACCCCAGCACAGGGGGACCGAACCAAGCCTACACCACCACGGGCTCGGGAGAAGACTCCTCCGAAGCGGAACCGCCGGCCCCATTAAGAACCACCACATTCCCCTCCGAATCCACATCGACAATCACCGAGTCCCCCTCCTTAATCTCCCGAGCCAGCATCTTCTCAGCCATGCTATCCTCAAGGAGCCTCATGATGGCCCTCCGCAGGGGCCTCGCACCGTAGCTCGGGTTGTAGCCCTCCTCCACCACTCGGTCCCTGAACCTCTCCGTCACCTGCAGCTCGATATCCTTCCCCTTGAGCCTCCCGAAAACCTCCTTCAGCATGATGTCAGCAATCTCCTTCACCTCGAGCTTCGTGAGCTGCCTGAAAACGATCATCTCGTCCAAACGGTTCAGAAACTCGGGCCTGAAATACTGCTTGAGCTCTTCAGTCACGAGGCTCTTGATTCGGTTGTAGCTGCTGTCCTTTTCGTCGTAGTCCAAATCGAAACCAATTCTCCTCCCTCCCTTTTCGATCACGCTGCTCCCGACGTTCGAAGTCATGATGAGGAGTGTGTTCTTGAAGTCCACGGTCCTCCCCTTGCTGTCGGTGAGCCTCCCGTCTTCGAGGATCTGAAGCATCATGTTGAAGACGTCGGGGTGGGCCTTCTCTATCTCGTCGAAGAGGACCACCGTGTAGGGCCGACGGCGGACCGCCTCCGTCAGCTGGCCCCCCTCGGTGTAGCCGACGTAGCCGGGCGGGGAGCCGATGAGCTTGGACACCGTGTGCCTCTCCATGAACTCGCTCATGTCGAGCCTGATGGTGAACACAGGGATCGAACAAGAAGGCTTTTGTTAATCACTGAACGAAAAAACAGGGACAAGAGCAACTAATAGCTTTCCGAACCGAGTTGGAACTCTGGACCTCAGCTTTCCCAGAAACCCGATGGATGACTCTCTTCTACGGGCTCAATGCCTATCTATATACAGTGACTATCGCATCTTAAAGCCAAAATAGATAATTAAGCTATACCCAAGTGGATATACTGAAACGCACGTAACTACCCTATACTTTTTTTTACAGCAAAACTCCCTTGTGTTGTCTAAAACCTAGCACTGTACCCCCTAATCAGGGGGTGTAAATGACAAGGAGCGCATTTTTAAATAAACCACGAGGACATTTTCACACTATTTACAAATAAGAGGGGTTTTGATGCTTAAATTTTAAACCATGGGTGGCTTATATGCAATTTAGCCCAAAAATAAATCTCAAACGAATCCTACTAAATCTAAATTACGAAATAGTAAAGTTAAGACACCTGATCATGGCCTCCTCGGACCCGAAGTAGTAGGCTGCGAGTGCCTTGGCGAGCTCCGATTTCCCGACCCCGGTTGGGCCCGAGAAGATGAAGCTCGCGATGGGCCGGTTGGGGTTCTTGAGGCCCACGCGGGCCCGGCGGATGGCTCGGCTGATGGCCATGACGGCCTCGTCTTGGCCGATGACCCTCGTGTGGAGGGTCTCCTCCATCTTGAGGAGGCGGTCGGATTCGTCGGAGGAGACTTTCTCGACGGGGATTCCCGTCCAGGAGGAGACGATGTGTTGGATGTCGGCTTCGTTCACGGTGGGGCCCTCTTCGCCGGCCTCGGTCTCTGCTTTCGTCATCTCCTTGTTCTTGTCGATGAGGGAGGATATTTGTGCCTTGAGGTCCATTTCCTTATCACGTAATTCTCCGGCCTAAAAACATTTAGATGAATCAGATAACAGACTTTACAGTAAGGGACTTGGTCTTTTAACCACTGGTAACAATTGTTGAATAACTACTTCACCTAAAAGCTTGTCATCAGCATGGTATCAGAGCTCATGAACCAAAGAGGTAATGTGTACGAATCCTCACGACCACCCATTTAATACAATTATACGTTTAAGGCCAAATAATAAAGAAATAAGGCTAGGCGTGAGGGGGCGAGTTGGAATATAATATATAAATTCAGAATATGATACACTACCTTCAAGCTTAAGCTTTTAAGTAAAGTGCTCATTTAACAACGGTATAACAAAATTAACTACCTTCTCAAAGTCTTGACCTCGAACAGCCTCGTTCTTCTCCTTGGTTATCTGCCTGAGCTCTTTCTCGAGCTCTCTTGCTTCCTCAGGAAGCTGTCCAAAGGAAAAAATTAAGAGAGTGAGAGAGGAAGTGGGAAAATAGTTATGGTCTACTGTACTCCAAAGGAGGGTTTTCATCAGGTGTTAGTTCGCAACGAGCCTTGCCTGTGCATGGCGAAGGCGGACACGGGAACCAGCCTCATCGATCAAGTCAATAGCTTTGTCAGGCAAAAACCGGTCACTGAAAGGACAAATATACCCATCAAATGAGACGATCTAGAAAAATCTCATTCCTTAAAGATCCATTGGCAGTTAACAAGCAGCACAATGAGTGCTTAGTCACTGATATTATTACACTGATATTATTGCACACCTGATGTATTGATGGGACAAATGTGCTGCAGCAACTAAAGCTTCGTCTGTGTACCGAAGCTTGTGATGTATCTCATAACGCTCTCGGAGCCCTTTAAGAATCTGAATGGTTTCATCCACAGTGGGCTCAGGAACTTTGACCGGTTGGAACCTTCTTTCTAGTGCGGGGTCCTTCTCGATGTGCTTTCTGTATTCATCGAGCGTAGTGGCCCCTATGCACTGTTTTAAAAATATCATTATCCATGCGAACTTGCACAGCCAGCAAGCACTTTCGGGATGAATATTAGCATTTCAATGCATATATAATAGGTTTCGTTATATTAAGTTTTAAAGCTCAAACAATAAAAGAGTGACCCTCAACACCAATATGCCCACATTGTTCTTTGCTTTGACACCATATTGAGCACCAAATATAAAATTATTTCGGTGTTTCGAGAGTACCTGCAGTTCTCCCCTAGCTAGAGCAGGTTTCAAGATGTTAGCAGCATCAATTGCACCTTCTGCAGCTCCAGCTCCAATCAAAGTGTGCACCTCGTCTATGAATAGAATAATTTCATCACTTTGCTTGATCTCCTCCATCAGCTTCTTCAATCGTTCCTCGAATTCACCGCGGTACTTCGTTCCAGCAACGAGAAGGCCCATATCCAGTGTAATAACCTGAGGAAACCCAAAACGTAGATAGCTACCTTCTCACTTGAAAACACATTACAGAAGAAATTAAAGTTTATCTCTTCACACCAAAT
This sequence comes from Linderniella brevidens, assembly GCA_004919715.1. Classification (NCBI taxonomy): domain Eukaryota; kingdom Viridiplantae; phylum Streptophyta; class Magnoliopsida; order Lamiales; family Linderniaceae; genus Linderniella; species Linderniella brevidens. The sequence goes on along the minus strand of SWDC01000153.1, from coordinate 4,035,125 downwards.
CGTTACAGAAGTGTTACTATCATGGGTTTTTACCTTTTTACCCTCGATAGTTTCAGGAACATCTCCGTTTGCTATTCTCTGAGCCAAGCCCTCCGCAATAGCTGTTTTTCCTACTCCGGGTTCTCCGATGAGGCAAGGATTGTTTTTGGTACGACGCCCAAGAATTTGGGTGACGCGCTCGATTTGAACTTGCCTCCCCACAACGGGGTCTAGTTTACCCTAAAAAGGCAAAATTGTAAATGAAACTAAGTCCAAACTTTGGTTTTTGTCCAAACTTTGATTTTTGTTTTCTTTCGGGTTTTTTTAGTTTTTAGTTTTGGGTTGTTGGTTGATGGTTTCTCTCTCAGTAGGATTTCATCCATACTGGATGTTAGACTGTATCCATAGGGTTTTGCTGGGCTATTGAGCTCATGTATCTTTATATTATCGAGCTATCATTTAGGAAAAAAAAATAAATGAAAGTATGTCCGAAGATTTCAATCTTCCAATTGATCGACGTTGTTAGAACGATTACCTCCTCAGCTAGCTTTGTCAAATTAGTTCCATACTCCTCTAGGGTAGGCATCTTGTTGCCCGAGGTCCCACCTCCAACACCGGCACCAACAGCCTCCGCACTCTCACCCACCATTCTTATAACCTACAAAGTCAAATTGATCGTTACTCAGTTTTAGGGCTTATTAGAGGCGTGAGACACAAAAAAAGATATACTACATGAAGTGTAGATAATATACAAAAATTGCAAAATCCAAAATCAAAACAATTTTATTGATTGAAAGAAGTAAGCGAAGAATACATGCCTGAGTTCGGATGTTACTGGGATCAGCCCCTAAGTTCTCAAGCACACGTGCCGCAACACCTTCACCCTCACGAAGCAATCCTAACAGCAAGTGCTCAGATCCGATGTAATTGTGACCTGAAATGAGAAGGAAAGAAAGAAAAAAAAGATAAAGAGTTCATAAACGAAAGAGCAAAAGTTCCATCACTTTCACCAAAAGGTTACAAACTTTAAAGATGTTGAGACATTGTGCACAAAGAGGGGATCGCCTCAAAACGTTGATTCAACTAAAACAACGAAACATGGAGATTAAGGTTGTGTTTGGAATGAAGAAAGTAGTGTGGAAAGGACAACTGGAGAGAAAATGATTTTCACTCTCATTTTCCTCACCATTTGATGAAGAAGTTTTATGTATAAACTTAACTCGATTTTTTTTCTTTTTCTTGTAAGTATCTATTTCTTCAACCAACCAAACATAAAAACTAGTTTTCCTTTTCCATTTCATTTTCCTTTTCCTTTCCCTACTAATTTCCACAAACCAAACACGGGCTAAAGTGTTGGAACTTATAAAAACGAGGCAGCAGAATGCAAAACTGGGGTACCGAGCTGGCGAGCTTCTTCGAGGGAGAGTTCAAGAACGCGCTTTGCCCTAGGAGTGAAAGGTATCTCCACAGCAACGAATCCACTACCTCGTCCGATTATCTTCTCCACCTCTACTCGTGCATCTTTCAGATTTATCCCCATTGATTTAAGAACCTTAGCAGCGATCCCCGTGCCTTCACCAACAAGTCCCAGCAAGATCTGCTCGGTTCCAACAAAGTTGTGCCCAAGCCTCCTTGCCTCCTCTTGTGCGAGCATGATCACTTTTATTGCCTTCTCTGTGAACCGCTCAAACATAGCACGAGGTGCCATGCGTGTTGCTTTTCGTGTTTTCTTGGCAGAAGAAGCTGCTGCAACCTTCTCTTGAAGTGTGGAGCTTGATTTCTTACCTATCATGTCTAGCGCGTTGGCTCCACGCAGACCGGAGAAACTTGTTATCCTCATGGGAGAAGCTTGCAAGTTGGCCAACATTTTTACTACTCCTTTCTTGTTATCGGATCGTTTGGACCGCCCATTTTTCCCTAAACCAACTGATGTAGGAAGATTGGTTGAGTGAAGTAAAGAACTTGCCATGTCTACCTGTGAGGAATCATCATTGATCAGAACAAAAAGAACGAGGATTTATAAGATCAAGGCAGTGCATTCATATATTAGAACTGCTAGCTCAAGATTAACTCAGCAATTTGGAAAACCAATATCAGGGTGGTATAAAAGGCCATTTCTATGGAAAAAAAATGTATAAAATAAGAAACCCCACTGAATGCAGCATGTAATAAAGATCACCACCATATGTTAAATTTCCGGGTTTTATCCTAAAACCAGTTAGTGAAGTAGTGTTCTGCAATAAAACATTCTTAACAACCCAAACTGGAGGACAAACCTGAACCACAACTTGTGGAAAATGAATATCATTGAATTTTGCAGCTAAGACCAGCAAGAGTTAAAGGACTTTGATTCTAACCGAACAATACCAATGAAAAAAAGTAAGAACCGAAAAAATCCAAACCAAAAGACCTCTGATATCTTCAATCTCAATTTTGCCAATATTCCCCAATGGAGACGCAAGCGAAGAAGCCCAGTGAATATTAACTTACACGAAAGGTGTGAGGAAGGAAATTCAACTTTAGAAGAGCATTACAGATAGCCAAATTTTTATTCAGATTAAGCTCCTTTTAGATCAGAACCACATAGAGTGGTCCGAAAAACAGCATTGATTAACGAAGAATTATGGTTCCGTTCCCGTCTCGTTTTTGTCTCCCGTAACCCTTTCTCTCCTTCTTCCCTAATCTTATTTTCTCCTCCCAACTTCTTATGCCTATTATCTGACCAGTCTTAGTTCAAATTTTCCATCTATTGTAAGCAAAAGTTGCCTCCATAATGCTAAGGCCCTTACACGACAAACAATTAGGGAAAAAGAATAGTATCATGTACTCATAAGCTCTTTTAGCATATCAAACTAACCAACGTGACCAACGAGGGGCTAAGCTTTCTCAAATCCAAAAAAAGTAAGTAATTATCAACTCAGCTAAAAGAAAACATCACCAATATCACAAATTTTCACCAAACACAAATTAACACAAAATCTTCTACTAGAAACAAAGAAGGAGCAATTAAAACTCAAATACACCGCAAAACCCCAAAATTTTAAGCTTGAAACAGAATAATAATGAATCAGCTTACTATAGATGAGTGAACTCACCTAAATCAGAAGAAATTTGGACAAGAGGGTTGATCGACCAGTTCAGAGACGGCCGCAGAGACACGAAAGCGGATATATAGATAGATGGGTTTGATAAATGATAATTCAGGATTTATTAATTTATTTTATAAATTTTTATTAATATATTGACCCTTTTAACCTTCTATTGCTTTCTTGCACGTTATTTGCAAAATATACTTTCAAATGCTGCAACAAGACTCTTGTTGCTTGCATGTATCTGGTCGATATTTTTTTTTTAATGCTCGTATATATATCAATATCAATATAATTTCGTTTTCCAAAAAATTTATTTATATGCAATGATATTTCATTACACCTCTTTTAGTTGCAAAAGAATGGTAAAGAGAGTGAGACATGGAACGAGGAGAGCCATAGTAATATAAAGGTAAATAAAAAAAAGCCAAAAATAATAAATAAAAAAATATCAAAAAATTATTTTGTCCCATTCTCCATTTTTTTTCAAATAATAACAATATAAATAGTAATAACAATAATATCATTGATAATCATCATCATCATCATCGAGGAACCGTGGTCGGATCATAACTTTTTCAAATGAACGTCATGAAACGAGTCCCACTTTTTTTTTCCGTCCGCTTGAATTGCTTGAAACTGTAGTCTGTGTGATTGAAGAAGCTCGAATTTCATCTCAGCAGGGTCTAAATATTCTAAAATTTATTTAGTGGTGTCCTTTTGCTTACAATTAAATATTATTATTGAATTGATAAAGACTTGGAACGAAAGACATGAGCAAGGAGATTAGCCCGCTGAGCCAGTAAGGTTTGATATTGCTAGGATTATCTCAACAATTTTAATAATAATAATAATTACCTAAGGCAAAAAGTTAATAAATATATAATATTAACCATCATCAAGTGAAATAGGCAAAACCATAGTTTTACATTCATGCCTTCCATTCAATTTGTCGCAATTTTCTCAGCAACGCTTAGTTCTTATAACACAAGGGTAAAAAAAAAAAAAGCGAACTCTTACCACACAAGCACTTGCGTAACCAACCAATAACACAAGAAAAAAAAAATACACAATCTTCCATCAAAACATCAAGAGATTCATCGAACACTGCACGACGAAAACCTCGAGCAAGAACCGAGCCAACAAATAGAACAAAACCCCGAGGAAGACGGACACGGGAAGCGCGGGCAACGCCTTCCTATAAACCGCGAGCAGAGCCAGCGTAATCCCGAGGCCAGCCACTACAGCAAGGTAGCAAGCGTACACCGTCATGAAGTCGTACATGGCAGCCCTGCCCACCAACACGCTGTAGAAGATGAAGTCCCCCAACCCGAGCTTGATGGCCCCCGAAGACCCGAGCCCGATTCCTTCGATGGCAAGATTTTGATCGCTAGAAGAAGTACCTGTAGGAAAAAATAAATGTAGTATTTGTAACTCTTCACTTGATGAAAGGTGTAAGTAAGCAGCACTTCATATAGATGAGATGAGAGTCTGTACAGAGGTGAAAAGTTGTCACTAATCATGAACAGGCATAACTCTCCAGTCCAGCAAATTCCAATCCCATCTATAAATAGGGATGTATGTTCATTTTCCTAGTTTCCTACACCTCGAGCATCCTCTCGAATTGGGGAGATCTTAGAGCTCTGGTTCTTCTCCGTGGTGAAATATATTTAGTATATTTCATATTGTAAATTCGTATGAGAGTCGAAAAAACATCGAAATGAGTTCGTTAGTCTCGAAATTTGGAGTGCTCCTATAAAACGTTTGTCAAATGACTGTCCTATTACGTAAGCACCGTGACCCGGGCAATATCGTCTTTAAGGACACAGCGTCCAACAAAAGCCAGTCTCGAATCTCGGGTACGATCGATATATCGCCTTTTATTCTATATATAATATATATACAGACGTACATACGGAAATTAGACCCAGACAGTACCTTCGTTCGTCCTAACATGTATCCTATGTTGGATGAGAGGAGCAACGAGCTCGGAGTCGGAGCCGTCTCTCGAAACCCGAAGGCCCTCTTCCGCGTTAGCCAAGTTTCCTTCATTTCCATCGAGATCGTCGGATAAATTCGCGTCCAACGTAGAGTTTAAGGCACTATTAGAGCTTCGATTTTCATTCGAATGATCCCTCCATATCCTCCTCCTATGCACCGCTCCATCGGGATTTTCTGCAATAACGGGCCGGGCCTCGTAAACGAGGGCCGGGATTTCTTCGTCCCGAGACATCGCGAGCTCAACCAAGAGCCTCAATGGCCCAACCGGTAATAAAACAGCTGCAAGATCGTACAATGCCATGGCTATTAAGAGCACCCAAGTGGTCCACTCGGGCAAGAGAGTGAACCAATAAGCCACCAATACACCGATGACAACCAAATAACTCTGCGTGAGAAGAATAGCCATTTTCGACATGAACACTGCTAAAACACCGACCACGGTGAAATTGAACAGCAGCACCACGAATGTGATGGAATCGATTGGGAAGCTGAAATCATCGATCAACAGGAGAACAATTTCGCCGCCCATGAAGCTCAATACGAGGAAAGCGGAGAAGCCCATGTAGTACTTCAAGAACTTGGTGCACCTGAAGTAGAAGAGGAGGACGAGGAAGAAGGTTACCGCCGTGACGACGGCGACGAAGACCAGGGAGTTCAGGACGGCGCCTTTGAGCTTGTCCCAGGTGGAATCGGAGGCGTTCTCGGCGTAGGCGACGGCGGCCATGGACGCGATTGATACGCCGTTGGAATCGGAGTCGCCCCCGTTTAGTAGGGAGACGAGGACGAGGACTAAGAACATGCATATCGAGACCGGTATGATGATTCTGACGATTTCTTCGCCGAGGGTCTCGAGGATTCCTTTGGATCTCGGAGCTTCGTCCATGGCGGATTCGGCAATCTCCTCTGCGATGAATTTGATTTTGCTATTTCGCTTTCATTACGCCGTCGATCGAAGAAGCTATCGGTGAGACAAGTAAGGCGAATCTCGCTTCACTTGGGTTCGATTTGAGGAGGGTGAGGCAATTCTTTTTTGCACATCAAAAAGGTTAATTAAGCTTGCATCCCGTTATCTATGAATAATTGCAGTATAAGTCCCTGTAGCTACGATATTTGCAATGTGGCATGTTATAAAATTAGATAATTACATTTCCTAACTCACTGTCACTGGAATTTAAAATGTATTGTTCTCGCTTAAATATCTATACTATTTTATTAAGCGTGAGTCAAAGTTAAAAACCATTTTTTGAGTTGACACTGTTAACCAATCAAAATTTTTCTATAATTAATAATTGAAAAAAAATTAAAAATATTGAATTCACTATCATTAATGAGTAACCGCCTCTCTCCAAAAAAATTTGTGGTTTGGCCTGTCAATTATTTAATTTTATTAATAATAATAATAAAAAATATCAATACACATTATCATTATCCAATTATTTTAAAAATCAAATATAAGCATGTATAAGAATAAATCAACATAACTGAACACGCCAATCAAAAAAACGTATGAGAGAAGACGAATTTAATCATCGTTGCACACGCATTGAGTATGCATAGATTACTAGTATTCTTTAATAAACGCGATATTAACAAATAATTCAGAGAAAAAGTATACTTTGTACTCAATCGAGGCTCAAAACGAAAAAAAAAAAAACGAAAAACAAGAGTATCAATACCATCACCAAAGCTCACTGCTCTATTATTAACGCACAAAAGTAATTTATGTATTAGGATATGCATCAAGCTCTTCTAATTACATCAATTCCGACCCGTAACGGATAAGGTGGAAATCATAGGTGCATTTACATGGATGGGTCGAAGGGACCATATTCTTGCAGCAACCGAACCTGTAATAACGGGCTCTGGTGAGATTGGTAACCATCTGTTTTCGACCCGAAGGTCAAAAAGGTAATTAGTTACTGCTTCAGTGTATCAAATTCCCAGGTTCTTCTTCAGGGTCATCATCCTCAGCAGCAGCAGCAGATGATATTTCTTCTCCTCTGGCAAGGATCGAACTTGGATCCACGCGGTGTGCCTCTTCTTTCGTAAGGATTAAGATCTTGCGAACCATGCAACAAAACTCCCTGGTTTTCGAAACAAAGTGAGAGATTTTTTATTTTTTCCGAGCACAAAAAAATTTGCATGTGGTTTCTAGTTATGAAGTGATTCTTTTTTTTTTCTGGCTTAATTATTTTTTTGGTCGTGTGTGTTAGGGGGAATGATGGTCTACGTACAACTGAATTAGGGGTGAAATTTTAGGACTAAAAGTTTCGAAATTGAAGCAATCTGAGTGCACCTAAATGAAATGTTGCAATTTTAGGACATTAATTTTCAAAATTAAAGCAATTTGAGGACAATACGTTTCAAAATTATGGCGTTAACTGTCCTCGCATTACTTCATTTGAAACTTAGTACCCTAAAATTGCAACCTTTACTTCATGTGTCATCAAATTGCTTCAATTTCAAAATTATTTGTACTACAATTGCTACCCCAAATTTAGTTGTCCTTATAATGATGCCGCGCCCTAATATACTAGCCTAAAAATATGATTAAACCTTTTTTTTTTCTATTTTAGTCTCCACATAGGATATAAGTAAACATTCAAAGTAAAGGATGACTGAGAACTTACTCCCACGGATCATCTCCGACGAGCATCATATCGTCCTCATTGTCAGTATACACAACAAGCCAATCTTTGCTCCGTGTTTTGAGTTCGCCGTTGAACTCGAAGACATCATCTAATTCAGCAAACAAGTCATCGTAGTTATCGAACTTTGAAAGATCCACGGACCTCCCGAGCGCACTTCCCTGCTTATGAACCTGAAAAAAAAAAAAGTTAAGCACTCTCTTAGTAGTGCTGTTAAATGACCAGTTCACCTAAAAGCTGAAGTTTGGAGGGACTGAATCATATTTTAAATTTTATATATATTTTTATGTCCCAACAACGGCTAAGATGAGTAACCTTGGTGCAACTCCTCGTCGAACCAACATGGCCTTTGCTTCCTCCGTCTCGAGCCGAAACGGTTTGGGCTTGCTTCTCTTGCCCGCTCGTGGAAACATGATCACCGGCGGTTTTTGGACTCTTAGATTGAACTAACCTCTGATCGGCTTCCGTTGAAGGAGACCGTTGTGGCCCGTTTTGATTCGTCATCGCGTTTTGGTCCGACGGCGGAGGTTTCCCCGGTTTGGAATTGTTCACGAGATTAAAACCGAAGAGCTTGCAATCCCCATCACTCGTTCTTACCGCGTTACTATGTTGTTGGAACACGGGCTTAGGTTGCATTTGAAGATAAGGCGCCGTAACGGGAGTCATCATCCAACTGTGCCTATTGCCTTCTCTATGACTACTAGACATTACCGGAAAGTCTCCGAAAGCACTGTATCTAACATCTCCACGCGTACTGTAAGAAGGCTTCATGCTCGAACCCATCAGGTCAAGCGAGGGACCCGCCCATGCGCCTCCATTCCCGTGCTTCGGCTCGTGCTCGGGTGTCCGTCTTCTAGAAGGCATATTGACTTGCGGTCCAAAACCCGATATAAGACCCGTAAACGACGGTTCGGGCCTATCTAGAGGCAACCATTTCCCCGATAAGTATCTTCTTAAAACGGGCTTATTAACGTCATCTAAAGGGTGATTCCACGTATGTTGCTTGTTGGTCTCCATCGAAGGGACTCTCAAGGCCGATGATTCTTGACCTTGCAAGACCCTTGCGAACCCGTTGTTTGCAGGGGAAGGGTCTACATTAGCAGGTTTAGGTGGACCTGTAATGATTGACTGTAAGAAAAGAGATTGAAATAACAAAAGAAACCTGAGGGCAATTGTATTGTAATTGAGGGACACAACCTTCTCTAGTAAGAACGGAAGAATCGGGTGATGAAGGCAAAAGACTAGCTCGGGGTCTCTTGTTTCTAGAGACGGGCAGTGGATTCATAGCTGGTGGAGAAAGAGAGGGTTCGATTTTCCACGGAGAAACCCTATCGGGACGAGGAATAGCCGACGTTTCGTCCCAACGAACCTTAACGAAAAATGTAAGAGAAAAAAGAAAATCAGAAAATGCTGCTAAAAATTTGTTGAAACTTTTGTGTCGAATTGAACTAATTACTTTTAGGCATCTCCATTTTGAATCGGGCCACCTTTTGGGATCACAATCTTCAACAGCAACAATAGTTCCAGAAAATCTACAAATCGATGTATAGCAATCCATAAGAAACATAAGAAGATCGAAACATAATTCTTCAAGTAGTTAAATGGCATGGCTCGAAGCTTACCTCTGCTCGGGGGCTTCTTCGCCTTCGAATCTCATTTTAAATCTCATTCCTATCGAATAATTTTTCTTAACGGACTCCATGTACTGATCGTAGGGGACGATGAATTCAGACGGGCTGGTCCTGACACAGACATACGTAGCATAGCAGCAACAGTCTAGTTAGGCCCAGATTTAAAAATTAAAAAAAAAAAAAAAACGCAGAAAACCCGTAATTTTTCATTTCCACCTACCTTGGCTTGTAATAAACCGTGAACAAGCTCTTTGTCTGAATCGCGTGCCACGCGGTCGCGATAACGCCGAGGTGCATGCTGTGGCTCGATATAACCGACGAAGGCACGTTTCCCTGTTGCCTCATAGCGCGTCGAACTCCCACACGGAGCTCCCCGTTCTCTCCCCTGAAGAAATCGGCGGTGCAATAATTTTTTAGACAGCTGAACGTAAATTAGAAAATTATGTAAGGAAAAAAAATTTCAGACCTTAAAAATATGAAGGCATCGCCGGCGACGAGCCGCTTCGAACTAACGAAGACGCTCCAACCGCTCTGAAGGAGGTGCCGCCTCGGTTGACCTGAAATTGATCAGTCAATCGAAACACTATTACGTAATTCGAAGGGCGTTTGCTGTCGGGTTTATATAGTTGCATCATGTATTCTTGTTTTTCAAAAAAAAAAAAAATGGCACTCAAATTGTGTCCTGGAATATATTTTTTTATGTTGAAATATGTAGTTTTATCTCGGTTACCGAGATCGTTACCATATGTTGAAAATAAAATATATAAATTTGATATGCCCCCTTCAAGCTTATGCTTTTAGGTGAATTGATTGATATGGTACCAGAGTTCGTGCTTAGAGGTCATGGGTACGAATCCTCACGACCACCCAATAAATGAAAATTCCACGTCTAAGGCTACATTTGAAAGAAGTCAGCCTAGATGTGATGGGGCGTATTGAAAATAAAATATATAAATCTAAAATATGATACACATTCTGCTCAAGCTTAAGCTTTTAGGTGAATCGGTCATAGATCAGCACCCCCATTTATGAAATGCAATATAAGTAAAAATAAAAAACTCACGAAAAACATACCACGAAAAATATGCTTGAATGGCCACTCGTTTCCGTGTAAATCTTTGGCAATCAGCTCCTGAGTAGGAGGTTGTCTTGACATGTCCTGTCACACACAAAGAGTCAAATAATAACTACACATTAAAAATACTCAAAAATTGTAATCAAAATTTGATTCTAACCAAAGGGGGCAAACATTCATCTGCATGACGTCTCAGGACAGAAAATCCACCGTGAGTGCTCGTGTCCGATGCTGTAAGAGTCTTACAAAAAGAATGGACTTGGAAACGCGGCGGCGACGGTGGAGCAGATTCTTTTTTCACCGCATTTTCATCTTGCTGCAATTAGTTTATTCATTGAGAAGACCAAATCTCACAAAAGAAATAAAAGAGTTAAAAAATGTAAAAGTAGTTCTTGGTAGGTTTACGTTAGGTTCAGGCATCAGGGTAATTTGGGCATAAACCTCATCCGTATCGGGTTCGGCCTAATCATACATAAAAACGTGAAACATTAGAACATATATTTCATGAGACTCTTTTTTCAGGGTCAGTTGTAATAAAATACTCTGAATCTACCTTCAGCACAACGTTTGCAACTCGACAAAGAATTTTCGGTGACAGATTATACAAAGGCATTTGCTGGTCTGCACTTTGATTCGTCGATGCTTCAACCTATTCACCAATCAGAAAAAGAATATCGTTGGATATACAAAAAAAGGACCGAAAAAGGCAAAATTGAACGAAAAGAATATAAAGGATGAGTGAAACAGCAAAAATCAAACCCCGCGTGTTTTTTATCATATCGAATCCCCCTCAAACTATGGTTAGCAACACAAATAAACTCATAATTCATGCCCGCAAAGGAACCCAGTCACGTATAGATGGCAGCAAATCCTTACAGAGCACATAATTAAAATTCAAATAAGGCCAAAATAACAAGAAAAAATTGCAGAAGACGAAAGAATAATAACCTGCTCCATGTGACCCTGAGGAAAGTAGAATACAAGTTCATTTTCACGAGGCATTGTCACTAAAGGGCCAGCGCAGGCCTTCCACAGCTCTCTGTATAACGCTTCTTTAGGATCAACTGAAAAAACGAACGAAAATACGAAAAATCAAGACAAAGCTAACCAAAAAATGGTTGAAAAAATTAAAAGAAATAACTGGAGACAAAGTTCTCACCTCGAGCAGCGGTTGGATTGGAATCAACGTTATCGGAGACAGACATCTTTTTTTGTTCAAAGAAACACAAACACGGCGCAGACGCTAACAAGGAAGAAGATCTCTCATATCACAACGAATCAACAGCAGCCTATCGAAATTGAGCCGAAACCACACGGAATTCATACAGCGTGACACGAAAGCAAACACGGATAAGGAAAAGAAAGAAAAGGGAAATTAGCTATGGTGCTTTATGTGAAGCGTAGAGAGAGAGAGAAATTAAAAGTCTATGCTGTTGTCTGCTTGTGGTGCGTGAGTATCGTGATATGGTATGTTGATAGAAGAAGCATGGGTGTGAAATAGTAGTATAGTTTGGTATAGTATTGGTAATGGAGTTTTTTCTTCCGAGAGAGAGAGAGAGAGCTTTTCGAGTAAGCAGAGAAGACGGAAGCTGACTGATTATTAATGTTTTTTAATAAATATTATTCTTTTTCCTTTTTTATCATTTAACTGTGGTCATCAATTTTTTGTGTTGAGAAACCGGTTATGCCAGTCTACTCTAAGGCGACGTTTGGTTAAGATAATTTCTGTCAATTCATACAAATCTAATCTATTGAGAAGATTACAAGTAATCATCATTTTCAAATTATTTTCTTTTGACTATTACATGGCTTTGGATTTTATAAAAAACAATAGAACTTCTTTAAGTAGTTAATTAAATCAATAAAATTGAATATTTGCGTCAATATTTCCTAAATGACATGTTACCGCTGGTCAACGATATTTCGTAGGTAATCAAAATTGCGTAATGACATAATGCAATATGGTCAAAATTATTTCTAAGTAACGAATTAATATATGGTAAATTAGATAATTATATTCTTCAAAGTATTATAATTTCCTCCAATTTCTTTATATTTCTTATTTTATTTTTCATTATTACCAATGGTTTTTTGTAAAATCATTAAAAAAAATTGTCAAAAAAAAACATTTGGGATACAATAGAGTCGCTAATAGTCTTTATAATTAACATGCCAAACACTCCCTTGCCTCAATTGACAGGAAATAGCCGGTCAAGAGAGATTTGTCAGGAGGAGACAACAGTTAATCTATACGGCACTTAACGGCGTTAATTAAAAGTGTTAGGGGTGTCGGGAACTAATTGGTCTCGGCTCTGACGCCGTTTAGCATTGACGTTTATTGAGAAAAGTTGTTTGGTTTTTATGGGGAATTGAACTTGTCGTGCTAATTACAGGCATTGTAGGATGGGTTTAGTGAGCACACGCTACTAACCATGGTTAGTCTAACTCAACTGTGGTTACTTTAACTTGCCCTAATCGTTCAGTTGAGTTATTCTATATATATATATATATATATATATCAGTCGATATCTATATATATAATTAAATGATAATATATTCTATTTCGGAAAAATGTATTTTTTTAAAAATAATCGGTCGTGCGATGAAACCTCCAAGTAAGGGTCATTCGAATTTACTTTTATTCATTGACTATTATAGCCAGTACTAAAAATTTGCCCATGAGTCCTAAAACTGACCATGAGATTTAAATTCACTTCGTACTAAATTTATTCGAGGGTGAGGATCACGGTAGCCTTATCGTGGGAATATCTTTTGATAGAGAAAAAAAATCATTACAATTTAATCAAAATCTATTAAATTAATTAACCTACATTGCATTTTACATTCGCTTAAATTGAAATTAGTCCAAGTATGGGGCTACGGTTATTGTGGGTGAGAAAAAAATGAATGAAAAATAAGGTATGTTGTAACCTTGATCTAGCATTTAATTAAATTAAATGCATACATATATATATATATTGAAAGATATTTGTATTGATCTTACATGATTAGTTTACTTAAATAACAGCGTGGGTGTATAGAAATTAAAAGGCCACCCTGCCTTCAAAATTAGTCCAGAGTATTTCTAATAATGATGCATTCCTAAATTCATTTAAATTACATTAGTCAGTTAAAAAAATTTAAAATTATAAGAACCTCATTAGACCCTTCGATCGTAAATGCTCTCATAAATATTTTATTTATATGTATAAATGTGCGTAGAAAACGTCTCCTAGTTTGTTTCTTGTGTAACGGCAGCATTGTCACTATATGCGGGCAAAATACCGAATAAAGCACAAAGAATAAAATCTTGTTCGTGCTGACTTCACAAAAACAAAAAAAAAAAAAAAAGAGGCGTAGAAGAATTTAAAAATTCTCCCAAAGACATCCCTTTGACCAGGTCATAAGTTCGAATTCATTTAGATTATTTAATTATTGTTGTTGATTTGGAATGACACACACATATTAGAGGAATTAATTCGTCGAAAAGTCCGAATCATTTCATAGCCAACAACGTGTTCGCTTCCGACCAGTGGCGAAGCAAAATATCACGTGAGTCGTGTAGTCTAATTATACCACATATTTTAGTATTTTCTAAACTTTTCGTTGGGGTTCTTTTGTGTTAATTTTGTTCAATTTTAGTCCAATAATTAAAAAATGGATGGATCCCACCGCCAGTAACTCCTCCACTACTTCCGACTGAATTAATTCGGAGAGTAGGCGATACTATTTGTGTGGATACTTACTCATAGAAAAGTCTATAATAAAAGAATTTCAAATGATAACCTAGAAATCTATTTTTATTATGTGATATTAACAATAAAAATCATGTGTTAATCGCTTGTCTACGACGGCTTACTTAATATATCCCAGTTGTCTCCTAATCAAAGGACATAATACTTGGGCATAGGTGCTTTTATTTATTTAATAATAATCTCTTATAACTAATATTTGTTATAATACCTTCTTTGATTCCTAACGCCTGGACACCTGCCATATCCCTTTGTTTCTGTAATAATAAAATTAAATGATACTTTACTATAATACAAATAAAATAAAGTAAAATCTCGTATGTATCCCAAGCATTGAGTTTATCCCACAACACAAGATTGGATTTTTATTTTATTATCATGGCTATATTATATAATGAGATGCAGTAGATTGGGACCGAAGCACAATGCCCTATGTTGAAATTAGAGTAAACGATGAGCATGCTATAGTAAGTATTTTCAATTAACTTGGTATGTATCCAAATTTTACCATCTTCATTTTTTTTCCAATTGTATTCTCACAAATTAATTTTTTCTTCTTAAACACTTTTAGTTGAGGAAATTCTTCTTAAAAACTTAAAATAATCAAAATTATAGTTTCATGTATTAAATATTTTAAATTAAAAATAGCTCTTAAAATATTAAAAAAAAAACATTATATGTATTTATATATTAGTGCACACATTCGAGTGATTAAAATTAGTTACAGCTTAAATATTTTTTTGTCCCGTAATTTAGGGTGGGTGGCAATATAGGGATAGCTAATTAGGGTTGGTATTATTCGAATTGTAACTTTAAAAATTACGGCAAGCTGACGTGTCATAGTTTATCTTTTATCTCTCATCCAAGTTGGTGTCACATTATAAAAAATAGCCAACATGATGCCACGGTCTGTTTTTTTAATGATGTGGCAGCCAAATTGGAAGAGAGATAATAAATATACCGTGGCACGTCAGCAAGTCGGGTGAACAATTAGGGCTCGATCGTATAAAATCATGAAATTGCCGTAATTTTTAAAGTTATTGTCAATATAATACAACCATAAGTTAGCTATCCATATGTTGCCATCCACCCTAATTTGCGTGACCAAAAAGATATTTAAGCCGTTTGTTACTCAGGCAAAACAAAAGGCAAAGCATGTGTTGTGAGTGTTGACCATGCTTTCAAGGATGTGGTTGTAGTTTACCATGAGATTTTATGGTCACATAATTGTTGAATTTTATACAATCGTAGAATATAATGTTAATTTATCAAATGTCCATTTCCAAATGTTATATATTTAAATTTTAAATATGAACGTTGAAGTAAACCAGCAGTTAAGGAACTCCACCTACACAAATGACATGACATGTCTGGAGATTTGTTCTCGTAGTACTAAAATAAGACATTAACATGCCCATCCATTATCCCATCAAAGGATAACCTAAATTAATTCAATAAATAATCAATATATTATGTGAGAGTCCATAGTTATTTGTTGATTATTTTTTAGTAAAACTTATGGAGTTATGATGGCGAAATATGACCACCCATGATTGAAAAATAAACCTGTTTTTTATATATAAATAAAATAACGATGATCTTCTAGAAATATATTGAAATGAAAAATAAAATATTTACACGCTACGCTGCCGCGATCTCCATACTCTGAGTGAGTTCGGTTGAGTCCAATGAATCTTATGGATATGGAGGCTCACGTAGTTGACTACTTCATATCAATTGGGGACAATAAAAATCTTCATTAAAGCTGAATTTATCTCGTTTATTTCTATGGACGATTAAGTTCAACTTGCGACAATCTTTATCTTTTCACTTAAAAAAAATAATTAAAAAAATTCTCAATTACCTTAAAAGGGCATCATCATAATATTCTAGACAACAAAAATAAATGTTCATAAGAATCCGATCAATCCATTTCAATATTGAATACTTACAATACGTCACAAGAACATGTGATAAGAACATAGTACAACAGTAAAACATCGAAGAGAGACACCCATCCATCATTGTACGGTACAATAGCATCATTTAATATCAAGGGGGGGACCATTTAGTACGAAACATATAAGAAGAGGAAAAAATAATCTGCTCTTTCGATTTGCTCCGTTTAGGGATTTACCATTTGATTCATTACGGACACTACTACACCTAAAAATGATACGCACACGACACATCATATGCTAGTTGAAAATACTTGGTTTGGATGGATTTTGTGAAGCTCGAAAAATATATATCTATATACATATTATTTATAAATCAACACAAAAAATTATATATTATATAAAAATGTTATAACCAAATAATAAACTTCAAATTAAGTTATTTTTGTAACTCAAAGTCCAAAAACAAGTCAGATATTTTTTTTGAGAGAAACGGTAAATTTTTTTTGTCTGAAAATACGACGCAATCGAAATCCACGCACTCTAACTCAGTTCAGTCTAAAGCGAATCTAAACTTACCTTCGAATGAAAAACGGCTCCAAATTCCAACAAGACTAAATCCTCTTGTTTCATGTGACTTGCCCCAAGTCACACAAACATCCACAATAGGGTTTTAACCTATAATCACAGAGTTTAACAACTCCCTTGGCCAACCCATGAAACAAATCTTTGTAGTTTTAAAATGCTCACAATATATATATATATATATATATATATGTAGTTGAAAAAAAAAAGTAAAAATACAGGTTCAATATTTAAGCAGTCTAAAATTTTCCATCAAAGTTAAAGACAAAGTCAAAGGCAGTGCAAATATCATATCTTAATAATCTTGTTGCAACTCTATAATCCAAAAAACATATCATTACTTTTTGTTTTTTCATCTCCAAAGCCTGCTCATGAATCCCTTGACCTCTTTCTTCATCCTATTCTCAAGGGATGGGAACTCAATCATGTTGTAAGCGAGATCGAGGACAATAGGGTTGCGAGGAACCGCTTGGAAAGAAGGCGGGAACTTCTCGATGCGAGGAACCGACTTCGTCGATGGATCTCCAACAGCCGATTCGTAACTATCGAGTTTCTCCACAAGCAACTTCTCCGCCTGAAAAAACGAGGTTGTCATGTAAGAACCAACACAGTCCACATAACATAGTAAAGGAAATAGGAAGATTCACAGTTCTCAAATGAACCATTTAAAGACCATCGAGTTATAGAGTGTTAAATAGAGGAATTGAGGGTTCCATCCTAAAAAATCGATTGATGGTAGGAGGAGAGGCCTCTTTGATTTATGAATATATATATATATATATATATATATATATATATATAGAGAGAGAGAGAGAGAGAGAGAGAGAGATGTGAAGTTAGTTTCCCAATGTGAGACAAATAATCTTAACACGCGCCCTCAAGTGTAGCACAATTCAAAGCCTTAACACGCTGACATCTCAAATTGGTGTTGCAGTGAGTCAAACAAGCCTGATAAACACGCACATCGAACTCGCTTTGATACTATGTTAAATTGAGATATCTATCATACCAATTGATGATAGGTGGAGTTATCAATTGAGTCGTGTGTGGGGAGTTAGTTTCCTGATGTGGGACAAATAATATCAACAATGAGCCCAAAGCTTAAGCAGTACCTTTTGGTCTTTTCCTGTTAATGATATGTTTGCTATCTTCTTCGACAGATTTTCGGGAGCTTTCTCCGCCTCCATGATCCCAGTTGCGTGCTCTATGCAAATAGAAGATCTGCATTGTTCGTGCAATATCTTCAACTCCTCGATCGTGACCTGTAAGAAATAAGAGATGAGAGGACATTGTAAGAAATAATGTAGATTTTTTCAAGGATAAAGATAGTTCAGTGACTCACCGGATCGGGTTTAGCAGAAGTCTGAAGCTTCTTGAGAGCATCACCGCACAGAGAACGGGCTTGACGGTACAAGGCATATGCTTCTGCTCTCATACCAGCTAAACTGTAAGATTTTGCCAAGTAAAAGCACCTGCAGAAGTGTTTCGAATACGCTAAATAAACATTTGTTTCTAAATTCCATTTCGAGGATGCTGATAAATGTATAATCAACAGAAATAAATAAATAAGGCCTCTGAAATTATTGAAGTTAAACATTTCAGGGCTGCTTGCTGTTTAAGAACAAACCTTTCTGCCCGGAAAACAAAGCTCTTTAGCTCGCACTCCTCGGCGAATGCAACTTCTTCTGGTGTTTTGCCTCTCCCCGAACTCACCAAATCTGAAAGATCGGCGGTGTTCTGCATGATTAAAAGGAAAAATTAGTTAGCTAGCTAAGATCCAGTTGAATATCTCATTCTATTTTCACATTGTTGCAAGAGAGCTGTAAACAGTTGAGACTGATAAGAGTGATGAAGAAAATCTCAAACCTGCAGGAGGAGATCAAATAACCGGACAAGCTCCTCTGGCTTTGTTACCTTCTCAGTTTTATCATCACGAACCTTACTGAGCTTGCTCTTCACTATACTAACCAACAATAAATTGCGTTCAATGGTTCTCTGTCCCAAGATGGCACCGATGGCTTTATCGAGGCCACTCAAATCATCTTTCACGTTTTCTGAATCACCCGCAGTTGCCTGATTCAAATAAGTATAGCTACAAGATAAGGCAATATTTGACTATCTCATTTTTTTTTTTCAATTTCCCCCTACCAACAAATAGCCTTATATGTAAGCTGATACGAAGAAAGCTGTTTGAGAAAATAACCAGGTACAAGAAAATAGCCATTACCAAGTCATTTCGTATACAGCTCCTGGCTTCGTTATACGCAGCAAAAACTTTGTCATATATAGCCACTTTTTTCTCAGAAGGAAGCCCATTTGCCGAGGGTCCACTCACGTCTTTCTCCAGGTCCTGAGCTGAAAACATTCATGAAAGCAGACATGAGAATGGTTGCTGCAGAGCTTCATAATCATCAATAAAAGAATTAAAAAGAAAAACAGCTACGGAACCTGGCTCACCAATAAAGGTACAGAAACAAAAGCGAAAGCTTTCAGTTTATATTATACTATACCCATATAAATCTCACTCTTAATAAGCTACAACAGTCTACCAGATTTTTTAGAAAATTATCATCCAGAGGTAACCATATACAAATCAAACAAAATATTAAACTTCAAAAAGCTCAACATCAGAACTCATGCATTTTTCGAGTTCAAGGATTGATCTTTGGGCCAATGAGTATTCGATTTAAAAAAAAAAACCTTTAAGTATGAAACTCCTGGTCTTTGCATTTGATACAGGAAACCGATGGCCAAGCCAATTGAATTCAGTCATCGACGCCGCTTGTTGAGATCGAGCTTCAGCCATCGCAGCCTGCCAATCAAAAACCAAAAGAAATGATCAAATCCAGACAACAGAAATAACTCAAATCCATAAGAAAATTTATAACAAAAAGAAAACAACTCTATATTGCTGAAAAAATTATATTAATAAGTTGCAATGTGCTTGATTATTTCAAAACTTGACCTCTAGTTTAGCTTTGAAAAGATCAAGAGCAGGCCCTTCCATTTCTCCAATGTGGACCAATTCAGAAGCCTGTATGTTTGACTCCCCAATCTTGTGTAGGCAATATCGAATGCTGGGTTCAAGTTCTTCAACGCGTTCACGGCACAAGACTTGGTTTTCTAGATCCCCATACTTGCCAAGCTCATCGTAAACAGCCCTATTAAAATAAGAAAGTGCACGATAGCTTAAATCCAGCATAACCTTTTTCATATGTTTTAGAATATAGCACAGGGGAGAAAAGCAAAAGATGAATACTATGTTTACCTGGCACTTTTGAAGCACTTCAATGCAACATCCCAGTGCTGGTCTTGCTCAAATAACAAGTACCCTTTCATGAAAGAAGCATAAGCCTGGGACATGGGAATCCATATAAAATCAAATATGCCTTACGCACTTGAAGCATCAAATACATAAAATCAACTAATACGAAAAATAACAGAGCAACAGCAGAAAGACAATAAAATTATCGCACTAAGTATACCTCTGCTTCCAGAGATGTTCTGGAATCGGCCTTGATAGCACATAATTCCTGGAATATGGATGCCCACTTTGCCGCCTTCCTCAGCCTACGAATAAGGTATCCCCGCTGGCTTGCGTTTGGTCCGTCGGGCAATGTCTTCTTTTCCATTGCATGACTCCATGCTCTCTCAGCACGATACAGAACCAAGTGGAGATATCTAAACATTATTGAGAAGCATAAGTGATTTTGTAAAATTACAAGATCTAAAGCAAAAATCACCTCAATTGAGAACCAATCAAAGATTCTAATACCAAACATAAATCAAATGAGTCAACCAAATACCTGACTTCAGTCACAGTTGATGCCGTAATTGATTTCTTCGTATACTTCCCACGGCCATGTGTAAATTTCAGAGACTTATACAGTCGTCTCAACCGTGCAGTGCAATACCTCCTAGAAAGTCAAATTCGAAACAAAAAAAGAGACATCAACAAAGGGCCTTAAAAGGACTCTGATACACAGAGAAGTTTCATATTCAGCAACGACAGAATCTTATCAATAAACCTAACCGGTCAACAAACTACAACCAAATTAGCACTGCATGTGCATTTTATAAAAAGAAACAAAACTGGAATTCCACCTATAACGCGTATAATCACCAAAGCGCAAGCCGTGCTGCATCTGAGCCGATTTCAGGAGCTGCAAAACTACAAGCCACAAAAAGAACAAAATGAATAGAAAGAACAAACAAGAACGGAGATCCGTCGATATAATAGGATAATCAAGGCACCATTGATGGAGAATCTCGGGTTACTGATCGGATCGGTGGCGGATGAATCCTGCCCATCGACTTCCATCGCATCGACAACGTCGCTTCCCTTACCCATTTGCAATTAGATCTAGCGAAACCTCAATTTCTGATATAAAGTACAATTTTAACTAATACTTCGGCGAGTGATATATGATGCGCGGAGAGTGAAGCGGACGGCGCTGCTGCTGCGTTCTCGCGTCTTGTTCGCAACTTCACGGATAAAAGAAGGTCTCCGTTTTAACTATTGGGCCAGCGGAAACTTCACCGGGTCGGGTTTTAATAGGGTCGGTTAATTGCGATGACTATTTTCATTTACTCGACAATATAAAAGGAAAATTACAGTGTAGAATAGGAATAAGTGTTGCGAAAAAAAATCTAAAAACCCCCATTGCAAGTGCAACCTCGGTAAAGAAAGTAATCATCAGAATCTGATAGGAATTCGGTAGAAAAGCGATGTTCTCTACGTTAGGGTACTCTCGGGCTACGAAGAACGAAGGATCAGATTCATATCATACAGATTACAGCTTCAGCAACGGCTGCAAAAGGTTTTCTTTTTTTTCTTTCAAATACTAATTTTGGTAATTGTGCGAGCTGGGGAAATCAGTCACTATATATTATCAACGTTTTTTTTGTCTCAAAATAATGCTTAATGTCCGATTACTTGATTGTCTAACTTCAACAAGGTCCCCGAGCAGATAATTTTATCCGGCGAATGGTCGATGAAATGAGAGCTTTGAATAAGAAATTAAACGATACAGTAAGTTACTGTTTTTATGTCATTTCGAGGAAATGCAAGCATTGGATTCAAGTTCAGCAATGTTGTTAAGGCTTAGGAATTTTTTTTAATTTTTTTTTACCTTTGTTTATAAATGATTCATTGCTCGTAGGAAGCAGCCATGATCAACAGAGAAGCAGAGGTTGTAATGAAGACACAGCTCGAAGGGGAAGAGAGCAGGGAAGCTGCTGGAGAATGATAAAACAGAGCAGCAAGATCAATTAAAGCTTTTAAAGCATTGATATCCAATCACCAAAATCCAAAAAACAAAATAAAATTTTTGATGTTTTTTTTTTTGGAGCTATCTATAGAGCTTAATCAAACTATGTACCCAATACCGGATTCTTTATGGAGATTTAACTATTGTACATAACAATCTTGCGAGAAACAGCCTTGTCATGAGGTTCGATCACTCGATCTTCTTGAGAGTGTTGACGTACGTATAGCTGGAAAGTGCCTCAAATAGCTTACGAAACCTGCGATTTAAGGTTGAAAACAACAGTTAGCTATGTTATATTGTAAGCCTCCTACATTGATGTCTCTCGATTTCAGAGAGGTTTCTTCCCTACTGGTTGTTCGATTGTTATCATGTGGATGTTATTGGCTAGCCGCTGTAAATATTTTCTAGTTATGAAAGCCATCGTTTAAAAAAAAAAAAAAAGCACCACCACACTTGTCTCATCTGCAAGATTAGGCTTGTTAATGGAGCGGGAAATCCTCAATTTCCTATTCCTACAGGGTTTTGTTCCTATCATTTTGTCTTACTTAGGCTCGTTAGAGTTTTTTTTTTTTTTGTCACGAGGTATCCCCACTTGATCTGGTTATGGGCTAGCCCCTAAATACCGGCGTGGGCTTGCGTCTCACAGACCTGACGGATGTTTTAATTGCGCCACACACTTCAGTGGTGAGACTAATCCCCGAGGCAAAAAATGGATACGTCACAAACAACCTGACAACGATAGCCATGGGCTATGGGACTACTTAAGGAATTATGGGACGGGATCCCACGACCTAACCCACATTCGTTGGAGTGGCAACAGTCTGCACCGTGGGGCTGGGGACCAGCAAGTGGTCGGGGACGGGAATCTCCCGAAAATGGGGACGGGGATCTCCCGAAAAATGTGGGGCCCGCGTAAGACAAAATGATAGGAACAACAAAAAAGAATAAAGAGAAAATGAAAGGCACATCACATACCAAACCCATTGGCTCGAATGTTGAGCCATTGCAGCACAACTCTTGCGAGGATCCAAGTTCAAAAGGCAATGCAATTGACCGTGAGCTCGAAACCTAGCCATTAATATCGACGGCCAGATGTCCGCAGGTCCACTGTACTTACGCATAATGTTAGTCATTACCTAGAAACCGATGGATTCGGTTGTGAGTAATGCTTTGTCTGAACTTACAAAGAAAGAGGGAATAAAAGTAGCTTACAAGCTCCCATGCTTCGAGATTTCTTTCCGGAGATTCGCGAACTAGCTTTCTGTGTTCGAAGAAAGGATATAGAAAGCATTAGCCACACCAGAGCAGGAATTTAATCACGATTTTGGTTATAATAACCTCACTCCTCGATGTACATCGCGGTGGTTGCAATGACCAGAAACCCCGTAATCGTCGAAGGTGACGATCTGTGTAGAAGGACAACATGAAACCCGAAACTACGATGTAAGAGCCCACGAAGAGAAAAATCAAATCAAGTCTAAAAAGATCGTCACCGTGTCAACAGAATGCAATTGTGCTTGCTCGTTGATGTTTGCCAGAAGATTCGAGTTCCACTTTTTGCTGATACCATCCTTGTAAAATAAAAGGGCACGCTTATTAGCACATTGCCATAGAAATGAAAGCACGCGTTGAGATTCTGAAAAAAAAACCTGCAGATCGGGGTGATCGATGATCTTCACTTGCTCGGTTGGAATCTGCAAAAGTTGAAAATTAATCATCTTTCGTGAACTTTATTATAACCAGAAATTACAAGTGAAGTATATAGTAAACAGTAAAAAATTATAGAAAAGCACTGACCTTCAGCATTGCAGAGGCCAGAAACAACTCTTCTTTTCTAACGTTTCCTTTTCCATCAGCATCACCTGCAATGTTAATAGCAAGACGAAGAAGAAAATCCCCGAATCAAACTAAGCCAAAAACTTATTCTACTCGATTCATGTAAACAATCTTAAAAGACTAAGATATCTCAAGGGACAACAATGGCATCCTCTAGTAGTCAATGCAAAATGTTGCCAACGATTTGAAAACATATGGCTTAGGAGACGAATTATGCACAACACGTGTAGATTATGACCACTTGAAATCAGGTAACTGATGACTGGTGCAAAGAACCTGAAGATGCCAAGAAAAGCCTCTCCATGCGTTGGAAACTAGGATTTCAATACCGAAAGAAACTAAATCAAGTAAACCAAGTCAAAAATATATTTCAAGTACTCTATCCTTCGAAAACTTTAACGAATGCCAACAATCAGATAAGAATAACACAAGCACCTCAGTTCAAGACTCACATGGACTCATCATCGGGGTGTGCAAATACTAGCATGACGTTTCTCCTCCGGAAAGCACCACCTGAGCTCACCAGAAGAAACTAATAATCAAACAAGAGGAAGACAGTGAAGCAATGGCAACGATACCACCGATACGAAACATAAGACGAATTACCGTCATCATTCAAGAATCTGGGCATGTGGGATCCTTGCAGGATTTTTCAAAGAGAAGCTACCCTGAGCACGAGAAATGATACGACGGATGCTACCCATGCCATTTTACGTGCGATCTTCCAGTTAAAAATAAGGCTGAAGAAACTTGGAATTTGTCATTGAGGCGTTACATCGAACATTTTGGCCGCAAGAACGAGAAGAAGGTCTGATATAGAACGAGATAGCGAGGGAGAGACTCAGTAGTACTCTGAGTTTAGTCAAGAGTTTCTTTACCGTTTACGCATGATCTGATTGCATCATTATGGTGATAAAATTCAATATTTTTCTATGATTAGCGCCAACTGTCTGTAAGACTGTAACCCAACGGTAATTATCAGTTTCTGTTTTGAAAAATCCTCCAAATCCTCAGCCCATCGAAGAGCTCTTCGAATAAGATTACGAAGGCCCCCAAGCCTCCTTCCACCTTAGGCACGGCTGCTCTTTCCTTACACTACGTGAAATTCATCATCGCATTGGAAAACCAAATGGTGCCGATGCAAGGGACAATCTTTACCCAATCCTGCCCAAACTAGGTTTGCTATGGAGAAGAAAGAATAAATGATTTGGCCATGGAGATTAATTAGGTATGACTCATTTATGTATTCTAGTTTGGGGAAAGTTGTAAACGATTCTAACATTTACTATTTTTACGAAGAAAACTTTGGGGCTGATTCACCTATAATTGGGCCGTTTCGTAAATTATTCCACCTTTGAAGCTTGGCCCATTACAGAATATAAATAATATATATAATTAGATAAATTTCGGTTATTTCGGATATTTTTTCCTGAAAACCGAAAACCAAACCGAAAAACCAAAATATTCAATATTAGAAACCGATCAAAAAATCGAATTAATCGAACCGAAAAAACCGAAAATTACGGTTCGGCTGGTTTTTTTCGGTTTTATTCAAAATTTGAACACCCCAAATAACAACCCATTGGTATGTCATTTGCCATGATAATTTTATCCTTTCTCTAAATATATCTATATATATATATATATTATTCTAATTATGTACTAAAACTCTTTCTCCTTCTTTTATTCACATAATATATCCTTATAAACAGTAGACATAAAAAAAATCATCTACTAAAAAAACATAAATTAAAAAGAATTTTTAACATATAAAAATACATATATTTATATATTCGAGCACATACTAATGTGCTTAGACCATCTCCAACCGGAAAACTCATTCTCATACTCAAACTCATTCTCAAACTCAAAATGCAGTAATTCTTCTCCAACCATTATACTCATTCTCAAACTCAAAAGGCTATATTGTAATATTCTCTTTCACACTAATTTTTAATGCGACCCACATATTTTATATATTTTTTCAAATTAGACCACGGGATTATTTTAAGTCAATTAAGAAAATATTTAATAAAATTAAGAAAATACAATATTATTGTTCGTTAACATTTATTAAATATAAAAAAATTACACTACACGAGAAAAATTACTTATTTACTTATTCATTTAAAAATATTTATTTATTTTTTAAAAGTTAATTATTAAGTCTCGGATTGGTATATTTCTCCAATAAATGATTAATTAACACATTCATAAGTGTAACGTGATAATAGTTATCTCTAATTATTTTATATATTGTAGTGTTAGTCAAACCAAATTACATATAAATAAAATATAAAAACTTAAATATTAAGTTATAAAATATTATTATTAAAAATAAGAGTAAATGTATAGCTAATTTTATAATGATAATTATTAATACATGATTTACGTTTGTGTATTTTTATTTATTTTTTGTACATGAATGATTTAATAAGTCAATATAAACAAAGGGACTTGTTTTTAATTTTGAAACATCAAACCCATTTTTTGCGTTCAAACGTAAATTTGGGTTTGAAAGAGGTGAGAGAAACCTAAAAACGCATTTTGAGTTTGCATTTGGAGTTCGATTGGAGTATTTTTACTTTAGTTTTGAGTTTTTGGTGTCGGATGAAGATAGTCTTATAATAATAGTATTGTTTAATGATGTACGTAGATTTGAAAATGGCTTGGAAGTTGGCGGGTGGCTAATTTCCATCCCCTCACTTATTGGGGAAATTCTGTCCCGTCCTTCACAAACAATTCTTCCGATTTTCAACATTGGGATATTTTGCCCTCATGAAAAATCTGCGTTTCTACATATATTTATTTGCATATAGCATATTTATGTGGCACCATAACATACTCACATAACATAATATCAGCACAGAAACAACACATAAGATTTCTCTATTGTTTATATATATAAATATTTGACTAAATAGATAACAAAAGGTCCAATTATGAAGCCCATATCTTTTGGCCCAATTCCACACCACGATCGAGTCACGTGCACCGCACACACGTGCAAATCATCCCCGTTGGTATATATAAATTGAATCGGTAAACAACCTTCCTTATATATATCTGAGCTTTCCGTTAACTTCTTTCCTTTTTCCCCTTTTCTTCTCTTTCTTCTCTTCTTTCAATTCTCGATCTACATCGTTCTAGGGTTTTGAGCGTTCGACTAGATTACCTCCGCCGTTCAAAACTATTCTACTTATCGCCAATACATTGAAATTGGAAGAAGATTCGACGATATGAAGGTCACCGTGAAAACACTCAAAGGCAGCCAGTTTCAGATTACCGTCCAGCAAAACGACACCGTTAAGTGACGCTTTTTATTTTCCTCGATTTATTTGTTTTATTTGGTTATAATTTTGTTCGGTTTGATAGATTCAGTTATTCGACGTGTTACTCCTATGTCCTAAATCTATTGGCGCGTGTTAGATTTCGAGTTTTGTTTATTTGTGTTTCCCGTCAGTCAAGTTTTGCGTTTAGTCTCGGTGGTTAGAAAAATTAGCTAGCGTAGGCGTAGTTCATTTATGGAGATGATTTTTCGCAGTGTAGAATATACAGCGGTAATTGTTTACTAGTTAGATGATTTTTAGTTATGGGAAACATTTTTTTGGGTGTTTGAAGATTCTGCTATTCTTTTAGATATTTGAAGAAAAGAAATTGGTGTGCTGTTAACCTTTTCTACCAGAGCATATAACCAATGCAAACCTTCTGGTTGGGAGGGTGATATAGCTGGAGACTACAAAATCATGATATTCAACGGTTGTTGAGGTTGCTATTTTTTTTGGGAAGAAAATACTACTGGAGTATTTATCTATTTTTTAGGTTATAACGCAAATGACGGCGGATGCATGCTTGTTTCTCTTATTTATATGATTTCTTTTTGTTTCTTGAGGATTACTGTGGCTGATTTTCTCCATCTCTTGCATTTGGTTTCGCTTACATGCTTGCTCACGGAGATATTTTTTAATGGTGCTAGATTATGGCGGTCAAGAAAAAGATTGAGGATGCACAGGGAAAAGACAGTTATCCATGTGGTCAGCAACTGTTGATTCATAATGGAAAAGTATTGAAAGACGAGAGTACATTGGCCGAAAATAAGGTCTCAGAAGATAATTTCCTTGTGGTAATGCTGGCCAAGGTAATAGCCCTTTTTGCTCGGGCTTGTTTGCTTGACTTTATGTGAACACACGCCCATTTGTCCTTTTTACTGCAGTACTTCAATTTTTGTTTCTTCTCTGATTTCAGAGTAAATCTTCGGCGTCAACTGGGTCAACATCTTCCCAGGTATCTCAGCACCATATTCTCTTTTGTAGTTCTGCATTTTTCCATTTTGCATTTCTAATCTCTCAAGATTCTTCTCCCAATACTTGAAGCATCCTGCACCAATCGCTGCACCAGTTCCTAATTCTAGTTCTTCCACTGAAGTTCCCCAACCGACTTTGTAAGTTGCAAACTAGTGTATTGTTGGTACTATTCATTTTTCTTTACTACCTCTAAAGTACAGTAACTTCTTTGCAGGGCCCCAAGTAGCATTAGCACACCTGTAGCTGCTCCAACCACCAAGTAAGTATGGAGATTTTGTATAACTTTTCTGCAGCATTTACCATACTAGATAATTAAGACGCAATACACACTAACCGTTTCTTCAAGTAATTTAAATCTTTGTTGCATTGAACCATAGTGATTATGCTGAAGCTGCTTCCAATCTGGTAGCTGGAAACAACCTCGAGAAGACTATCCAACAGCTTATGGATATGGGAGGTGGCAGTTGGGACAAAGAAACTGTCACCCGTGCCCTTCGTGCTGCATATAATAATCCAGAGAGAGCCGTCGACTACCTATATACCGTAGGATTTGTTATTATTTTTATTTCTATTTAGGCTTGCAAGTTTTCTCCTTAGCGTCTATATGCACACAACCTCGTTTATTCTTTAACAGGGCATCCCAGAAAGCACTGAAGTTTCGGCTCCACTGCCTCAGCCTGCAGTTGCCCAAAATGTAACACCCGCTTCAGGAGCACCTAACGCATCTCCTCTGAATCTGTTTCCTCAGGTATGTTTTATCAGCACCACGATTCTATATTGGCAATGTTAATTTGTGTTTTTCTCAATATTTAATCTTTTTGTTGACCCTTTAAGGAGACCAATCCCGTTGCAGAGGGCGGTGGTGGCGACCTCGGATCCCTCGATTTCCTTAGGGGTAACCATCAGGTGAATTTTCATCTCATCATCTATTTAGTGTAATTTAAATGCCTAGTCTTTGAAGGTAGAGGTGAACGCTTGTGATTAGTTATCCCGCGTTACTGCATATTATTAAGTTGTACCCATAAAATCGCATGCAGTTTCAAGCTCTGCGTGCAATGTTTCATGCTAATCCGCAGATTCTGCAGGTAATTGTATTCTTCCAATTTAATAAAAAAAAAACAATTCCTTTCTAAAGGATAAATTATTAAAACCTGCCTGCGGTTTCTTTCTTATGTACATAACATAATAGCCCATGCTTCAAGAACTCGGGAAGCAAAATCCATCACTTCTCACCCTAATACAAGAAAATCAATCTGAGTTTCTCCAGTTACTCAATGAACCTATTGAAGGGTGAGTTATTGTGATTTCCAACATGTAGTTGACATATATTCTTTTACATACTAGTCTTCAGCTAATATTATATATATATATATATATATATATATATATATATTATCATTGTAGGGGTATATTTGATGAGGGTGATCAAGATATATCCGATATACCCGGTGTAGCGGAGATGCCCCATGCTGTTAGCGTAACACCCGAAGAGCAGGAGGCGATTGAACGGGTATCGATCTTCTCTTACATTCTCTATTATATATTATTTCGCAGGTTGAGCTTACTACAAGTAGTGTTTGTAATGTATTTTGTATTGTAGATGGAGGCCATGGGATTCGATAGAGCCCTCGTTGTAGAGGCCTTCCTCGCCTGTGATAGGAATGAAGAACTTGCCATTAACTACCTGCTTGAGAATGCTGGAGACTTTCAGGACTGAAGAAACTGGTTGATTTTTTTAATTTCGGTATTATTAAAACGTTTTGAACAAAAAAAAAAAAAAAAAGGAATTGCATTGCATGTGTTAGTTAATCAGCTTTTGAGATTTTACTTGGTGTCTTCCTGAAGACTGGTCTCTTATGCGTGTCCCTAAATGATTTTTCCAATTTTAGTTGTTTTTATTTATTATTAAGTATATAAGAAAATGAAGTATATAATTGGAAAAAGCAAAAGAAAATTAGGCGTGGAATAATAATTGTATATGAGATACCAAATTATTTTGAAATAGAAACTATGCAAATCTGTGCCTTTATATATACTACAGGTTAGGTAGTGTTAACGTTCTTCTCTTTGCTAATTTGATTAGCTAGTGTTTACTTTCTTCTCTTGTTTTAAAGTTTGATTGCATATGTTGTTAGGGGTGCTCAAAAAAGTTGGGTGTTGGGTAGACCGACATTGAACCGGAACCATAATGGTTTGGTTAACCTAACCATGGTTAACGATTTAGGTTTAAACCGGAACCAAAACCGTATGTAAGTAATATGGTTGGGTTTCTGTTTGCCAAATTTCTAACCCGGTTTATAAATTTTATTCTTTAATTTATATTTTTATTCTTATTAATTCAAACGCCCACCACCGAGTGATCGACGAGACTCGGGAGGGTGGATTATTATTCTTTTGATCACGTATTCGAATCAAATTTGTCTCATATTCGATAGTGAGATCGTGCATAGTTAACAGTAAGAATCAGAATCAAATAAGATATTCCTTATTCAACAATTTGTTTAGAATATTTATAAAATTAAAACCCTAAGCGGGTTGACCATGTCTATTTGCTATCACCGATTTTTAATCAAGCAGTTGAGTGGAATATTTACATACTATCCAAATCTTGCTCCCAAGATAATGTATTTATTATGGGCTCATGATTATTCATTGATAATTGATTTGATACGATATAAACAAGTCAAAGATTGAAATTTAATTTGACTAAGATTTTGATTTGGTTTGTTTCTGTTGGTACATTATATTCCGACCCTACGTCGTAGCCAAGGGCCGGAAATAGAATCGTCCCTAGGTAAGAACAACGAACATGCTATGCATTTCGTTTCTTCCCCGATATAATAAGATCGATGCCGCTTAGTGCTCTCCAGCTTTCCTATCGTACACGCAATTCCCATTTCTCACCGGAAAATTAAATGGGTCTCTGAAAATCGATGTTAATTGTTAGATTTCTCGCGGGAAATTGACGTGCTGATTTTCCCTCTTCGTAGATTTTTCCGGCGGGCTCGATTTTCCTGGCCTGTAAGTTCGGTTCTTCCTTCCGCGTTTTGTTTCCATTACTGTCGCAGATCCGGTGCTCGATTGCGTTAGATCAATTCGGTCATGATTCAATTGGGGTATCATCTCGTTGTGTTCTTCAATAACTTTTTCTTTTTTGAAGTTTTAGTAATTTTGTTGATCTAGTTTTGAACATCTGAATATTGCCAATCAGAAAAAGTTGAAATTGAAAAGTTTGTTTCATTTTTTTTCATCATGGGTCGATTTCTGTTTACTCCAGCAGATAAGAACATGGCGCACATTGATTTTTGTCAGCCTAGGTTGGTTCTTAAGTTACTTTATGCGATTTGCAATGCTGATCTGATTCTGCAGACATGTTATAGGAATTTAGCTGTTATCGAGATAAGATCGATAGACTGGTTAGAGATCCGAGGTTCTTGTTCGATTCTTTCGTCCCATAACTCAGAAAAAACGATGAGATTTTCTTGATCATTGCTTGTTATTGAAGAACTTCTCTTGATACACAGTAGCTAAATTGGGAAAATCTGCTGCAGGAATCATCACAAGAGAAAGCCTCATCACAGCCTAACAATGGCTATCGAGAACGTAGTAACAATAACTTCGCCTCATCGTAGATCGCAGTCACAAACCGTTTTCTCTCAGTCTTCATCGAAGAAGCAGTTTACGAAGGGCGATGACTGTTCAACGCTCGTTCAGAGGCATCGTTTTCTTCTTACAGCTCTCGGGCTTCTTGCATTCCTTTGCACTGTTTATCTCTACTTTGCTGTCACCCTCGGGTCTGAGAATTCGTGTTATGGCCTTACCGGTGCCGAGAAAGCAACTTGTCTGTTGCAGCAGCCGGCGAAACGTGCGGTGGCCAAGGGAAAACTTAAATTCTTTTAGCTCTTGGTTCTTGTTAGGCATTTGAAAGCCTATGATAGAAATATTTTGAGTTTTGAAGAGGCCAATTGTGTGTTATTAATATATTATCTTACATGTGAGGTGTTGTTATAACTTGAAATTTGAGTCAACCACTTGCTTATCCTTGAGGAGAATTGTGAATTTATTTTTTTATTTGTTTGTAGAGTATTATGCTAATTTTATTTTTAATTTATTCTTGTTGCCTTACTTCCCGCATTCTGATTAAGTTTAATCTGAATCGAATCTGAATACATCATTGTCGGCTCTCAGACAAGTACGATTGTCAGCTATCAAACAATCACGGCTTCCAGCGGGACCAATTCATATCGCTAGTGTGTTTCGTCTCAAGTTCACGCAAATTACGAAAGTTAAGGAGTATAACTTCCATAAAGAGATGTCATGACAACAATTATTGATTTGAATCGTAATTACGTGATGAGATTCCAATTTTTGTTCTACAAAATAAAGATTTTGATAAATTCTCATGGGCCCACTCCCAAGGGCTTGACCTAGTGGTTCAGTTCATGACTGTTCAAGCGGGAGGTCAGGATTTCGAATCCTCTAGGGACATTGATTGTCGTAGTTTGTGGGATCTTGGGATGAGTCCCACGAACCAAGGAAAATTAGTCTCGTAACCGACGATGAGGTTCAGATCCGAATCTAGTCGGAGTGTGGGGACTGTGTTGACGTTGTGTAGGAATAACTGACCGAAATAAAAAAAAAAAAAAGATAAATTCTCTTGCCCCCACCGAAATGCAAAGAGAAGAGAGAGATGGTGAAAAAAAGGAGTTGGTACTTGGTGCAAAAGTGACAATCAGTTCTTATTTTTCCAATCAAAACTTGCCGTTGAGACATTTATAAAGCAGAAAAATTATTACACATCGGTTCAAAATTTCAAATTCAAATAGTCGTTATACATTTAATAGAAAAAAAATTCAAGAATTCGGACAAAGGCCTACGCACATATCCAATCATCCCACCACGCTCAAGAATATCCACACTCCTCCACCCAAAACCATGACTGGTTGCAAGAAGATAGCAACGGCCACGAATCAAACACGCCACATCAGCTCCAATCATCGCAGCCCCCTCATCGAGAAAAACCAGCTAAGCAGCAGCTCGAGCGAAACTGTGGGCCCCAACGTTCGCCTTCGTACTTTAGCCTCCAAGAATCTCGATAAAGAAAATGTGGGCCCCAACGCCGACGGGCCCTGTGGAGACGACAAAGAGAGCGCACCTGCGGCGGCTAATTGCGATGAGGGGAATAAAGATTTCTCCAGTAAGCAGCAACGTAATAAAGATGGCTCTTTGAAGCCTACATCGCTTCAGCTGTGCATAAAGAGGAACGAGCAAGATTCGGGCATCGGGCTGAAGATATGGGACTACTCGGATTCGGAATCCGCTCCGGCCTCGTCTTGGTCGAATCTTCCCAACAGGTAATAAGGATTTTCATTTGTCTCTGAGTTATTATTCGACGAATTTGTTGCAATTGTTTGATTAAAAAGTGAGATGAGTAGATTTCGGAGGATTATTGAGGTAAAGATGTGATTTTTTTAGCACGGGTTTGCACTTTCCCGGATAATTAAGGGCCCGGGGTACGGTGTAGAAGTGGTTGTGTAATCAGTCATCCAAGTTAAATAGGTCGCGTGTTCAAATCCAACACGTTACATAGTGGAAAATGACAAAAATACCCTTAAAAGTGACATGTGAGTTAGTGTTTGACGAACTCATTGCAAGTGTTTGACCCAAAAGTGAGATGAGTACGTAGATTGCACGTTGGATTATTGAGGTAAAGATGTGATTTTTTTTGCATTGGTTGTACTTTTTTCGGATAGTTAATGTGGAGTGTAGAACATTGATTGTAGTCATTCTTTCAAGTAACAGGTCATGGATTCAAATTCTCACAACACAATGGGTACGGCTGAGAACCAGTTATATAGTGGGAAAATGACAAAAATACCCTTAAAATCAATGTCACTTATTGAAAGCATCAGTTTATTTTTCAAAACATTTTTTTTTTTTGGTCAAATAAAAAATGTACTTCTCTTACAGGCAGTTGCTGTATAGGCCTTTGCCGGTGGATGTTGGGAGGTGTAATTGTATTATAGTAAAAGATTCTTCTCCAGATGGATTCAATGGAGGGACTTTGTACACGCTGTATACTAATGTAAGGACCTAATGTTGTTTGTGCTAAAGGCCATGAAATATATTTACATATATATATATATATATATATATTTTTCAAGAAGTTCAACTGCTCTATCTGTAAGAATCTTACAACATTTTTTCAGGAAGGACAAGGAAGACAAAACCGAAAGCTCGCGGTGGCCCACCACAGGAGACGGAGGGGAAGAACCGAGTTCGTCATCGCACAAAACACGAGAGGCCTAAAGACTCACACGGACGAAAGCTTAATCGGGATCGTCACAGCCAACATTATCGGCTCCAAGTATCATATATGGGACCAGGTAATACGCTCTTTTCTTCAGCACGGAAGAAACCGAAAGGATTCTTAGTTAATCGTATAAGCCTTTGCAATTGTTCTATTTTTTTCTTTTTCTTTGCAGGGTCCTTGTCTGAATTCAGCAACAAGAAATCCCAAGCTTTTGGCTGCTGTAAGGTGAGAGCCACAAATTCATAGATTATTTGTCAAGAATCAAGCTTTATTATTAGGCAAAATTATAAAATTATACAAGTTTTCGTTTTTGGGTCACTATATTTGATAATTGCAAAAGTAGGTCACTAACTTTGTATGTGAAAAAAAAATTGGGTCATGTTTTCAATTTTAGATCATTAAGTATATATTTTTTCAATTTTGGGCCACTAAGTTTACATTTTTTCAATTTTGGGTCACAATGTTTATAAAGTTAGTACTAAATGAGTGACCTAAAATCGAAAAAAAATGTAAACTTAGTGACTCAAAATCGAAAAAGTATATACTTAGTGACCTAAAATTGAAAACATGACCCAAAATTGTTTTGACATACAAAGTTAGTGACCTACTTTTGCAATTATCAAACATAATGACCCAAAAATGAAAACATGTATACTTATTGACCTAATTTTATAATTTCCCCATATTATTATTATTATTACGATTAAGTCGACGTTCTCACGCGATCGTTGCTTCTCGTAGATTTGTTCCAACTGTCTCGACGTGGAGTGGATGTTACCGAAGCATGAAGGCTTGGATACCAAAGCATCAGTCTATGCAGTTGAAGAATGTTAACCAGGTAATAAAATTGATGGCTTCATAATATAAATATATATATATATATATATATATATATATATTTGTCTTGAACTTAAGAAGTTGCAATTTTAGTACAATAAATTTCAAATTTCATACGGAAGAAGTGACGTGGACGACAACGTCATACAGTAGACGTACAGTTCAGTTGGACTGCAGTGTCCTCAAATTGTTTCGATTTTGAAAGTTACTTTTTGGAGAAACTTTTTATTTTTCTTAGAATTTGATTTGATTTTGGAGTCACTTTTTTTTCTTTTTTTTTCTTCTTCTTCAGATACAACACATTAATGGATTGCCGGTGGAGTGGGACGAGAACAAGGATAGAGTTCATCAACTATACACAAAGATTCCTTCTTACAACAAGGTAAGTAAAAAATCGAGATATATATATGTCTGAAACTTTTACGGTCTCACGGTTCTTCGATCTCGTTCCGTGTTTGAAGATTACGAAGCAGTACGAGCTTGATTTCAAAGATAAAGGAAGGACGGGCCTTAAAAAAATCCATAGCTCGGCCAAAAATTTCCAGTTGACTTTGGAGGTGAGGGATCATTTTTTTTCCGGCAACACTTTAATTGCAGCATAAACAAATGAAGAATGTTCCTTTTTTACTGTGATAATTTGCAGAGAAATGGAAAACAAACTATACTTCAGCTTGGAAGAGTTGGGAAGTCTAAATATGTGATGGATTACAGGTGCTCACTATTTATCTTACACTGGTGAATTATGATAGACTTTTAGTTCAAACAAAGAAAATGATCTCGAAAATTCGATTTTTTTTCTTTTTTCTTTTTTTTTTTCAGATACCCCTTGACGGGCTACCAAGCATTTTCCATGTGCTTGGCTTCCATAGACTCGAAACTCTGCTGCACGGTGTAGTCGAACACGAAAACCAAGTCTTTCTTAGTATCTTTCTTTTCTTACTCATTCTCTACTTGTAAGAAGAACTCATCACAGCAATGGAAGTGATTAATGATATGTCCTTTTTAGTCACTGAGTTGTTAAAACCACATGAGGCTGCGTGCGTATATTGTGCAACTTTTGTACTCTTGTTTATCCGAAAAAAGAAAAAAAATTAACATATATGAGCT
Organism: Linderniella brevidens; assembly: GCA_004919715.1. Lineage (NCBI taxonomy): Eukaryota > Viridiplantae > Streptophyta > Magnoliopsida > Lamiales > Linderniaceae > Linderniella > Linderniella brevidens. The sequence goes on along the minus strand of SWDC01000153.1, from coordinate 3,998,800 downwards.
CAGAAAGAATCTTCACATTTTTTTTTGTTTCTTTTTATGATTATTTCTTGATCATTCCTAAAACGGAGATAACTTTTCGTCTATACAAGTAATCATACGTTGAGTGGCCTAATTACGACTAAAAATATATAATTTATCAATGCGATATCCTAAGATTGATTGCCTCTCCATTTCAAGCTTATGGCATATAGGCTACCATTGTTGTCTTCTTACGGGGAAACATTCCTTGGATTTGTGATGTTTTTTTCGAATCTTTTTTTCCTTACGTGGTAGATTTTGTATTCTTGCGAAGAAGTGGTTAATAAAAACGTGCGTAGAGCTTCATAGAGTTGCTCTTTAGGTGTAACGATATGTATTAGCCGCTTCTCATCAGCCAATCGTCGCGCGAGTGAGGTGCACGAGCTTTCAGAGCGAGTTTTGATTAGAGTTGCCAATCAAATAAACATAAGACTTACCAGACCGATTTTTCTTCTGCCAGAGAAGGTTTCACCGCTGATTCGTAATGTACACCTTGATGAAGTTGTACGTTGCCCTTTGAGAGTTGTATGTTTAGGTGAAGTTGCTAAATGGAGCAATTTACCGTCTGATCTGGTGCATTACGAGGAGAGAGAGGAATTACGGGGAGAGAGAAGGGAGGCGTCGAAGAGGAGAGCGATCAGGGACAAAAAAATCCAAGGAAAAGGGTTCCCTTAGATTTCTTGATTCGGAGAACAAATTGAAAAATTGGAAACGGAAACGGAGAATGTGAAGCAAAACGTTTCCGAAGGGATGAGGCGCAATGGTCGGAAATAAGCTACATGTTCTCCGAAGAAGTGAAGAGAAGAAGAAAAACAAATTGAAATTTGAAGCTGCGAGTGTACTCTATTCATTCAGTTCCCGCCTCTAATCCGAATTCCGAAGTTCCAACGAGGTTCGCATCAATCCTCCTGTTTCGGCGAGCTGATATGCGACATTGAGGTTTGAAATTGTATGCATTACGCTGTAAGTACGAAGTTTTATCATAGAAATCGGAGCTCGAAGTTGAAAATTCACGCTCTATCCTTTTGGTGAATCGTTGGAATTTGGGCTATTGCTGATTTTTAGCAGTGCTCAAGAACTGCTTTGGTTGGTTCGCAAAGAGTTGCAGGGAATTCCATGTATTTGATTTCCATGAGTTGGGTGAAAGAAAAAAGGTTGATTAAGCTTCACTGTTGAAGTGCAGTTCCCAAAATTTGAGATCTTTCGTAGCTTCGTTTGTCCTCGATTGTGTTGGAAGTGAAGTTTTGCGATATGGGATTTGGTTCTTCACCGTCAAACTTGCCTTCAGAAAAGAAAAAAGTAGCAAATATGAAAAGGGGCTTTGTGATGTGGATCGTTAACAGTAATGCTTTTAGCTCTGTATAATTTTTCCAGTAGAGTTGATCTTTGTTTGTATGGGGATATAGTATTCTGAGGAGAGACACCACGATGCAGCCTCCTCAGCAGCACCCTCGAATAGATCTCACCGTATTGAAGGCTCAGTTAGTGAAGAAACTCGGCCCAGAGGGATCCAAACGGTATTTCGGTTACTTGCACAGATTCTTGAGTTTAAAGCTGTCAAAGGCTGAGTTCAACAAGCTCTGCTTCGGGATTCTCGGGAGGGAAAGCATTGCCCTCCACAACCAGTTCATTCGTTCGATCCTGAGAAATGCCTCGACCGCAAAATTTCCCCCGCTTATTAATCACAAGGATGAGTTTTCAGCTGATATTTACCACGAAAGTGCCTCCCACAATAACACGGCTCAGCCTTCCTGTTCGGTCTCTTTATCGAATGGAGGCGACATTTTATCTATTGGAAAGGCTAATTTTTCGCATCAGCTTACAGAAAATAAATCGAAGGGCCCAAAATTTGTGCTTGAAAATGGGAATATCGAGAGGCTAGTGCAGCATCATCAAGAAATTGCTCCTCCAACTCAGGAGAACAACGAGCCCTTTGTTTCTCGTCCTTCTAACGCCCCCGAGGTGAGGAGATTGCAGCAAGATTGTGAACTCGGGCCCCCTCGAGATCGAGCCGGTGGGGCCCATATATCCAGCAGTGGACATGCTGACGTGTTCAGTCAAGGTGCTTTGTTGGACAGCGTTTTATTAAGGGAAAGAATGGAACGTGTGGCTCTCTTTCTCGGTCTCGAAGGGGTGTCGTTGGATTGTGCAAACATACTCAACCTCGGGTTAAATTCTTACCTGAAGGGACTCATCGGGTCCAGCATTTCTCTTACGGGATCGATTTCAGGACAAAATTTGCCAGAGATCGATGCACGCAAGCATTACCCTGAAGGGACTTATCGGGTCCCGATTTCTTTGCAAGAGTTGAGAGTTGCTATGGAGAAGGACCCCCCGAGGCAGCTCGGGCAAGACTGGCCGTTATTGCTGGAGAAAATAAGCACACGTTCGTTCGAAGAATGAGCCATAGATTCCCAGTTCGTTGAATCACTTACTGGATCAGAAAGAAAAAAGCTAAAGGCTTTGTTGTCTGCATCTGTTGGCCTCAATGTGGCCATGTTCATCACCTTTCGAGCTGTGGCCAAAAATGGGATCTCTGCTAATGAGCTCGTAAAACAGGACCGATGAGGTACGTGCTGCTGACGTGGCGATGCTGTTGTATGATTAGATTGTTTCTCTTACGATATTCTTTTTTTTTTCTTACGTTTTTTCTTGTAATTTATTATGATATTTGTAATCGGTGGAGAATGTTAGAAAAGTTTTGCAGGAATAATAACGCCCTGTAGTAGTGGGAATCATCACTTTGTTGTCATAGGCTCAGCTCAGCTCTCACCTAATGCCGTAGACATCATGTATGTAATGTACCTTTTTTAACTATGCAAAATGGTTCATATTATATCAATGTTAAACAACACGATTAATTTTATTTTATTCATTTCTTAGCTGGTTACGGTATACATTTGTCTCTACTTCTTCCTCAGTTATCACTAGGGTTTGTAAGTGGGCCCGGGGACGGGATCTATACTCCCCAGTCCCCATGCCCCTAATGTTCCCCGAAGTTGCAGCAGTCTGCACTAGGGGGTCGAGGGCAATTTTGTCCTCGTTTACTTGGCGGGAACATAGATTCCCCGAAAACAGTAGGCCCTGTTATGAAAATATGCTGGAAACCTAATTGTAACCTTGATTTGCTTCAATTTTGAAAGCCAGTGTCTTTTAAATTACAACCACGTATGATTTATCATCAAATATTCGGCATGTGATTTAGTTTTGAAAGCTGACGTCCTTAAATTGCAACCCTAATAAATTAGGCGTCCTGAAAGTGCAAGCCCCTACTAACTTGCGGGACAAAAAAAAAAGAGTTGATCCTTGTTATTTATTAAGTGTGCTGTGCATGAGATGACAAGGTACATTTACAAAAAAAACGGTCACAAAGGTGATGATCAGAATCCGACCCGACCCGACCCATATAGTGCATATAAGTTCTTGCACCAACAAAACAACTGGACATTATCATTCAAAACAGCAGTTTCTTTTCCTCTTTTTTTTGCCTATGTATCTTCCTCACTGAGCTCGATCATCTCCGGGGAAGGATCGAACCGGCGAGCCGTGGTTCGAACACACGATGTTCCTCCTCCATAGCCATGGCTTCTTGCGGTTGCCATGACGAGCCGAGGGCGGCTCGGTCCTCCTCAGCATTTCCCACATGATCTGCACGTCCTCGTACCCACACGTTTGAATGTCGTCGTGGAGCTTCAAAAGTCCAGCGCCTGAAAGAAAACAAATTTCGGAAGAAATTCGGTATTATATTAAAAGGACAAACAAATAATTTCCCATATAAAAAACTCTCTCTTTTCCAAACAAAGGGCTCTATATTAGCTTGTATGCACCTAAGGAGTAATCTGGGGGTCAACTAGGGATGTAAACGGGTCCTAATTGGGTTTTTAATGAGTATGATTTAAGCCATAGGCCCATTCGAACTCATTAGATCTAAAGCTAAATCTAGACCCATTAAGGAACCAATTAAGACCCGTTTACATCCCTATGGTCAACGGACCCTCTGAGCCCCGCCGTAGGTACGACATGGTTCTTTGAGATGGTCCCGTAACTAAAGAACAAAGGTGAATTGGACCACGTTGAGATTATTTGTCCCACATAGGGTAACTAGTTTCACCTGACTCAATATATAATAAGCATTTCACCTGTCACCGATTGATTTTAGAATGAACTCTCAATTTAAAATGGTATCAGAACGGATTTGACATGTCTACGTGTTAGGCTTTGAATTGCGCTACGCGTGAAAGGCTTGTTGAGATACCGAAAAACTAATTTCAGCATACTCAAATGTACAAATTAAAGAGGCATTTCCATGAAACCCTCAATTTAACACAAATCTTTGTTGCCCTGAGTGGATTAGTGAGATCCTATTTGTAGGTGGGAGACGTGTTATAAAAAAAGGAAATATATAAATCCAAAGCGCACCATCGTTATTATTATATGAACAAGTGGATGACAAGATTCCCAATTACATTATAACACAATCATGGCAAAGAAAACAAAAGATGTATTACAATCAAGCTTTCTTTCTAGATGGTGTTGTGTTAGAATCTTACTATAATTTTGTTTAGATATTCGAAAGGAAAAACAAAACCAAAAAAAACCCATATCATGAAATGAACGAGAAATACAATCAAACTCTAAATTCCAAAAAAAAAAAAAAAAAATCGAATCTTGAAACTTTACCAACCAAAAACCACAGAGATTAATCGGGAAATTGAAAAGCCAACAGCTTCATTCTTTCGATTATAACAGTTTATTATTCTACATAAATAGTCTCACCTTTGTTGCGAGCCTTAACGCGAGCAGAAACAGCAAACAAAGCCCTCCTTACAGGGAAGACAACTTTTCGCCACAGCTCCATAACCTTAATCTTCGCCTTCTTCTTGCTTAACACCAATACTCTGAACCCAGCCAGAACTTTTACAGCAAAGCTCCCTTTTTGAAAAAAAAAAAAAAGAAAATGTATATTATATTATATACGGTCGATTAATCTCTCGGGCGACGCTTCGAAGACGAGAACAGGGCAGTGTGGTGTTTGAGTCTTTTATTTTCCTCTTTCAAATGGTGGGATGAGAGTGTAAGTGTTGTTTGTGGGCTTTGACTATTGAGTCGTTATTGCCACTTGGAGGAGCTCAGAGACTTCCGTTGCTAATTGTGGGGCCAAATATCACCGACACGTGACGGTGTGCAGCGGTGGACAGATTCTTTTTTTAAAGGTGAAACGTGGTCTTTTGTGGAGGAAGAAGAGATATGGTCCATTTTTTTTTGTTTATTTTAAATTATTTTTTGTTTGTTGGGCTTTCAATTCAGTTGGATTTGACTTCTCTTTTGCAGATACGAGGGCTTCGTGTTTCTTTTTCTTTTTTTAAATTCAATATATATATATTAATTCTATTATATACCACAAGGATGTCTTCAATTGGATATAATGTTTCACGCATGATTTAAAATTTTAAGATTTCTATTGAAATGTGGTGAGAATTTTCGAGTTATAAGAAATGACTAAGAATATAATTCTATCAAAAAAAAATCGATGATCGACATAAACAGTAAAAGTAAATATAAATTCTTTTGGGAATGTGCACAATAATATAAGATTGTTTAAATCATATACTTTTGACTTTGGGGCGTAAATGGAGGATTGTTCTGTATATTCATATTTATTTATTTATTTATACTGAATTCGGAGGTTCAAATCTGTCGGCAGTGAAAGTGGCAAGAAAGTCTCAGACAAGAGTGTCCGATTTCTGGGCGGGCCGGTGTGGTACGGACTCCAAAATTGGAGAATTATTATTATAATTAATAGAAATGCCAAATTGTAAGAAAATGAAATCGATATTCAAGAAACGGGAGAACGTTGAAAAGGTCCCATTGTGAAAGCAATAATAATAATAATAATTGTGTTGGCAAATGACATGCCCATGAAGTACGTGATTTTTATTTAAATTAAATAGGTGTGTACGCATTGTCTATCTCTTTATGCAAATTATCACATGATTATGCATAGTTGGAAAATGGACAACCTTTTTATAATATATTTATTTATAAAACAAAACCTATTTATATAAACAAAAAAAAATACATTAATTTGTCTAATAGAACAATGTATTGTGTAAATGGGAAAATTGGTTAGATGATGATGCTGATGAATCAATCATCCATATTCTTCATGTATTCCTTTGCAAGATTAGTCTCCATTATCAGCTTCTGCTCTCTGATGAGATCATATCCAGATTCTAGTAAGCCTTCCAATGTTTGCTATGCAAGTAAAACAAAACATCGTATCAGCATAATAAGGCTTAAATATTTTTTAAGCTCTGTATATTCGGAGGAGTGACATTTCAAATTTAACTAAATTAGACGCTGACAATTTAAAGACAACAAGTTTTGAGACTGAAGCAATATGATGACACCTAAATTAAATGTTGCAAGTTTAGGAAAAAGTTAATTGAAGCAATTTAATGACAATAAGTTTCAAAATTGATGCAATTTGAGGACAAAATAATTTTAAAATTATGGCGTTAATTGTCCTCAAATTGGTTGGAATCAAAACCTATCGTCCTAAGTTGCAACATTTAATTTAGGTGTCCTCAATTTGCTTCTACGAAACTTATTGTCCTAAAATTGACACCCTAATTTGATGTCCTTAAAATGTCACTCTCCCAAAGATATATGACTAAAAATAATTATGCAACCAATAGTAACGATGATGGTGGTGGACTACCTCTGGAGCAGTAAACTCAGGAAGTTGATCTTTCTTTTTAAGCTTCATCAGTGTTGTACCAATGCTGTCAGCACCTCCAGAATCATTCACCCACTTTTTTTATAATCATATATATAATTTAAAAAGAAAAGGTTAACATGTAAAGAAAAAAAATAAAAGAAAAAAAGAACATAAGGTTTTATTCATCTTCAGAAGAGAGCCTTAAAGCTACCTACCTTCAGGATAGAGCGATCGTACGTTCGTGACCGTAAAGCCCCGTAAAAGTCAAGTGCTGCGGGTTAAACCATCAAGAAAACGAGAAAAATTTCGAATTCCCGAGATATAAAAGACGACGATAGATTTCGATATCAAATAGATATAAAAAAAATACCTTGATTAGGGAATTCTTGAACAATCGTGATGACCTCGTCCCTCGTTATCCCGTCCTTCTCGTACATCCTCCAGACAATGTTCACAATGTCTTCTTCCGTTGGCTGCCTGTAATAGAAAGAAAGCAACTGCGGGCTCTGATATCATGTTAGAGAATTGTTGGGATAAAACCAATTGGCAGTAGATTATCTGATCGACGTGGGATTGAGTTTTATACCCAACAATAGACCGTTAAGTTCTTGAATCGGTGAGCTTACCAGTAAAACTTATCCATTCTTCCGTCACGAATCAACGGTGCATAAATTCTCGAGAAATCGTTGCCCGTCACGATAATCGGGACCCGATTCATAATGTCTGCTTCTCTCCAAGCCTGTCCTATGCTCACTCTGGTGGGATTGTCAGAGATGTTCATGAGGGTTCCTACCACGATCTGGTTGTTCACCGTCATCTGAGTGTTGCCTGAAGATTTATTTCATGAATGTGCTTCAGATGCGGTTATAAGCTTACGCGGCGAATTCTGAAGCTTCGTTTCTTACCAAACCGACCCAAGCCAGCGTCGATATCGTTAATCATCAGACAGCTCATTTTCCCCTGTATCGACGTAACTGGTCTAAATCTCGGGTTTATGAATTTGGACATAAAATATATAAAATTAAAAATAAAGCTTAAACTTTAAGTTGAAGTGTTCATTCAGCAAGGTATCAGAGCCCAGGTTAAGAGGTCGTGAGTATATATTATCGCGAACGCCCATTAAAAGAAAAGAAAATTTCAGGTCCGAAGCTAGATGGGAAAAAAATATGTCTAGGAACGGGGGGTGTCGGAAATAAAATATATAAAAGTTAAAATATGATACGCTCAATTGGATCTTAAGCTTTTAGGTGAAGTGATCATTTAACAACCGAGTATATATACCTGGTTTTGAATCACTTGGGAAGCAGTTCTGTACCGTTCCCGAATCAATTTTCCCGGTTCGCCTATCGTAAGAAGGAAAAAACAATTCGAAAACACGGGCAAGATTTTCAAGTAACCTTGAAATGATGCCTCCAACAAGTGCTCATATACCTGCATTTTCTGATTCCAATTCCCCGGCCGACATAATAACGGGTATGACCCCCATAGCCCGAAATATAAGTTCGGTCTGAAATGTTTTCCCTTGTCCTTTCCCACCCCAAATCCCTATCAAAAGAAGCATTATAACATATTATTCAGATGGTTTTAAGCTCTTTCAGGCTGTGTAGTGACGTATAGTTACCTAATATCAACGGGATTTTGATGTTGAGAACGTTAGCGAGGTAGTTCTTCGCAATGTGGATTACTGTAAACCGAAGAAGATTATAAGTTACAAAGATTAAATTTTTCTTTCGTCGGATGAGAAAACCGGTCTGGATTGGATGATCGTACCGACTTTATCCTGCGAAATCAGAAATCAGGAGAAGAGATAATCAGTTCAGTTATGTACAACCCTGTAACACACACAGTGTAGACGCACACAACCTATTCGATATTATGCCGCTGAGAAATTATAGTGTACCAAGAAGAGAGGAGCAATGTAGTAGTCTCCTTGAAGATACTCGAAAGACCTAGTTGCCTTTTGCCTGTAATCGAACACGATATCCGCTGCAAAACACAGCAGGCGAAAGACCCAAGCATTTAATTTTATAGAAAGAGAATATCAATTGATGGGATTTTTCGTATTACTACCGTCTTTTCCAAGGAAATTGCCCACGAAGAGCTCGTCGACGACGCCGGCCCTAGCTCCGACGGCAATATTCATGTTATCCGCCTCCGCTCCGAGCCTGTAGAGGTAATCGTTTCCCTGAGAATCTTTCGTTTCCCATGAAGACTGCTGCGAGAGTTTCTTTTGCTGATTTTGAGACTCGATCGAGTTTGTGTTCTCGTTTTCTTCGACCTTCGTGCAGGAAATCGAGAAATTGCCGACGGGTTTTCGAGAAGAGATCAGCGTTCGTTTGATCAGAGAGGGGGAGAAGGGGAGTGAGAGAGCAGCCATTGGTGGTCATTTTTTAGCGTTATGGCTTTTATTTTTATTATGTCACAAGCGATTATTATTTTTTGTGGCCTTGAAAAATCGATAACGATAGGAATTTTCATAATTCAGTTCTTGTCCGTTGGTTCTATTATGGCAGATTGGCGCCGCATGAAGCCCAAGGGTAAAGCAAATATAATGTTTCCGAATTTTAATTTAATTACATTTAATTTTATTAAAATAGAAGTCATCCACGAAACATAATTTAACAGCTTAGTTTCGATGGACAAATATGAACCTAATTCCAATGAAACGATATACGGCTTGCAATGGAACTATTCCTCGTGCTCCATGTATTCTGTCTGAAATTCGTACGAACAATCAGTGGCGGAGTCAGAGATTTGCCTATACGGGGGTTGAAGTTTAAGTAATAAAATTTTATCGGTGGATTCAAATCTAAATATAAAATTTCAGTGGAGTTATTTGTATTAATTTAAACTAAACTGGGGATTATTTTGTAATTTACATTAACACATTATAAAAAAAAAAAATCCAGTGAAAGTCATTGGCTATTTGGCTCTGGCTCCGCCGGTGCGAACAACAATCTCAAGGAAACTCGGTGAAAACTCATGATCTCCTTTATCAGAGAATAATTGAGAAGCTCTTGAACTTTATTTTATTTCTTTTTATTTTTTCTTTTTACATAAAACTCGAGCTCGAGATAAACTACAATCGAGCGAGCTCGAATTCAAATAAATGGGCCCAGACTCGAGCCCATCAATGAGCTCTAGTTCGATTCATTTACAACCCAATTAAACACCCATCCACTTAATATAACTCCTTGAAACGAAAATTTTCGAATTTACTCATCGTTTCATTCAGGTTCTTGATTTACCGATTCAAGTCCGTGGATTTATTACAAAACATCGAGAAACAAAGGGGAAAAAAAAAGAAGAAATGCAATAGATCGGGACTGTAACCACTCGATATTTCATTGATCTCCGCATTTATTTATAATAAGCTCATTCTCCCATGGTTATGGTTTAGTTGGATTTTTATTTTATTTTACTTTTATGAATATATATATATATATATATATATATATATATATATATATATATATAAAATTCAAAAACTGGCGTCCTCTGTGGTTGGCCTCCTCAGGTAGTATCGCAAACTGTTCTCAAGAACCTGTTGCATAGGCCTGCTAACAGCTTTTCCCTTGTAGCTCACATGAAACTTTGCCTTAGCCAACAAACCCTAGAAAGAAATTGAAGCAATTCGTACGTGACCGTACGTTTATGGTATAAAACCCGAAGAATTTAAGACGTACGATCTTCTGATTTTACCTCGGTGTCGAATTCTCCCGACTTAACATCGACGTTCACGTCGGTTATAATCCCTACAAGATCCACAATCAATCCCGATCGATCTGCTGTCTCCACATAAAGCAAGCTGAAATATGAAATTTAATTATAATATCGTATTATCAATTTTCGATAACCGAAACCCTACGGTGGTATTTCGAGTATCGAAAATTTGCTGCTTCTTTTTGTTATTACCTTTGCTCGGGACCGTCGGCGTAGACGTGGACATGAGTTGCAACGTCGACGTCGACCTGCATTTTTAGCCTCGTGGGGTTCGAAATCTTTCGATCATTACATAAAAATTAATGTAGTTAGGAAAAAAAAAATAGGAATGTAATAATATACCGTTTCGCTCGGCTGCATCGCGCCAAAAGCTGCACCCATTGCTAATCGTGAGCTCGACTCCTGGAAATTAATTGCAAATAATGACAAATTATCTCGAAATATAGTCCATGTTAGTGCAGCCCACTTCGAAAAATTTTCCCACAAATTTATGTTGCAGAAATATAAACATGAGGAAATATAATCACCCACCCAGAATTAACGTGGAAAAAAACACTGTGCTAACGAAGGGGGAAAACCCACCCGGTGACCAAGGCCGTAGAAAATCCATTATGTGAAAATTAGGGATAAAACATATTTTGGTCCCCAATGTTTGCCTATGAACCAATTTAGTCCTCAATGTTTCAATTTAATCCCCCATGTTTCGGAAATGAACCAATTTAGTACCAACTTGACGGAAACCGTCAATTTCAACAGAAAATCGACACGTGGCATCATAACAGCGTGCCACGTGTCTCACAGTTAATGATTATCCGTCTAAATTGACAGTTTCTGTCCCGTTAGGACCAAATTGGTCCATTTCCAAAACATGAAGGACTTAATTGGTCCAATTGAAACATCGTTGACTAAATTGGTTCATAAGGCAAACATTGGGGACCAAAATGAGTATTATCACGAAAAATTACAATCACACGATTCTTCTACTCTTACCAGTGCCCAAAAAGACAACCATAATGCAATTCTACCCGCTAATAACATTAACTCTCACTCTCACCCAACGCAAAATTTCCTAAAAGTTAACTGTTAACACAATTTAACTTTCGACTGCTGTTGCGAACAAATTACGGGGTATAATCTAATCCTCTTTTATATAGAAGAGGAAACCCACGTGCCTTCTTATTTTATCCAGTGTGAGATAAATAACGAAAGGGATAGATATAAATACCGGATGATACCGAAGCATATTGTTGATTATCGTCAGGCGAATGGCCTCGAGCAACTCCGGTTCGTCGACTTTTCTCCCCGTCGAACTGAAGCGGAGACCGACCACAGCATCGACCAACAAAACGCATTATTTCGAACAAATTACGTGGTAAGAAACGAACGCGACATAAAAAAAAAAAAAACAAGAGATCACACACGCTTTAGTGATGGAGAAGTTGTTGTGCTTGCCCGAAGAATCGAGGTACACGTTTCCCTTGACGACGTTCAACCCGAGGCTCTTCAGGGAGTTCATCTGCAAAACGATGCGATGGGCAAAAGAAGCAAATGCATAAGACGAATCGAACTTTTTTTTTTTTTGAAGAGTTGATGATTTTTTTTCTTCTTACGGTATCAAGAAGAGCACCGAGGCGATCGCCGAAGGTGATCTCGACGATTGTAGCCTCGGGATCCGAGTCTTGATCGATGATGACAACGGGCGTGGGGACCACATCGGTTTCGCTAGAGCTACCGCCATCTTGCTGCAAGATTCGAACATTGAATTCAATGAGGTAATAAAAAAAAAATAGAGACTCAATGAACTTTTTCTAACATTCAACAATGGGTACCTCCACCGCCGTAGTGGCTTTTGGGACAAAGCTACTCTTCGGTGAAAAGCCAACGCTAAATCGGAAAATAATACGGCGTATAGTTAAGAGTATGAATATGAATAATACAAGAAACGACAGCAAATACGATGATTGATCTCATATATAGCCATCATCAACAAGCAAGAATCAGAGACCCAAGCAAGTACCCAGCTGAAGAAAAGAGAAATTAATGGAGAAAATTTCAAAATTATACCTCTTCTTGGAGAAATTGGATGATTTGTGAACTGGGTCCGCACCGAATGATCGCGTTAAAGCTGCGACCTTTGAGCTGTATGGTTTCACTTTCGCAGCCGTCTTCAGGTTGCCGTAGAGCCCAACATTGCTACCACATGAAGCCATGGCCACCGACATTACTACCAAAAAACCTTCGCTCTCTTCTGAATTAGGTTATTCGTTTCTGAAGCGATGGAGAAAAATGGAGGAGCGAAGCAGGGGATTATAAAGCCCTCGCATGGAGAAAGTGGGTCCAAGGAAAGAATTGAGATTTTTTGTTGGGTTGTGGTTATTATTTGTGTTCTAGCATAATCCGCCATGACCCTCAACCACCTCGTACAGTGGGCTGATGTCTACATGTGATAAATGTATATTAATTACCCTTGATAAAGAATTAGTGGGGTGGGCTCTATTGATTCTCTCATCTTTCCTTTCTTACCACACGCTATACACAATCTCAGGCTCAGAAAATGGATTCAGGAAAAATTCTCTTTAAAGAAAATAAAAATGTAACCTTTGTACATTAAAACTGGAAAACTAAATCATCACCGGCCACTTTGCTTGTGATAAAAACGACATTACTGGTGAAGAAAAATGATGTCATTTGGATATTTATGGTTTTCAATTCAACACATGGGATAATTTGCATGCTACTTGGGTGTGACACCTCCTAATAAACCCATTTTATGTGGTTGTCTTCTTGTATTGTGGTGTATGTAGACCACTCATGATTGACTGATTGTGTACCATAATATCTTTCTTTTTGTATAGCTGTTTATCTTTGATTTAAGTTAATTTTCAACATGGTTAAATAAAAAGAATCGAACTTTGTCCGAGGTATGTCCACACAATGTCACCCTAGTTGTCATGCTTCGATTAAGTTAAATATTTATCGAATTATAGAGTCTCATCGTCGGTTGTGAAACGAAACCCAACTTCCACTGGGTCGATCCCTCTTAACCACACAGATCGCGATGAAGGGATCCTCGTATTATGCCACATTAGTCCCCATATTCAAACTAGTTTAGCCTAAATCGAATACGAACCTCATCATCAGCTGTAAGTCGAACCCTGACTTCCAGCGGGCTGATCCTCAAGGGCCATGTGGTCCCAAATCCACATAGACAAATATATCAAGAAGTTCAAGTAGTGCTGTAAATTAGCCGAGTTTGCTGAGCTTTTCAACTTTGAACTCCAACTCAAACTTCCTTTAGAGCCAATGCAACTCGTCCTGATGAAACTCGTCGAACTCGAGCTTTTTCATTAAAAAATAATGGATATCAACAAAAATAAAATAGTTTAAAGAAATAACGGTCGCGAACTTTCGAACCCTCGTGAAGGAGCTCGACAATTATGAGCTCAAAATCGATTATCACGAGCTTGAACCAAATTTCAGTGGAGTCAGCTTACTTCTTGTAGTTGGATCCCCAAGTTTTTGAAAACTCATCTTTCTCCCACAAGTTCAAGTGAATCAAACCTAAAAAGTCATGCGACGTGACACTCAACCTATGTTAGTATTGGGCCTTTCGGCCCATTGGGCTATTGAACGAATCCGTACGATGAAGCCTCGATCTCTGATGTCAATTGTCAATGCAGAATTGCAGATGAATATTGGAAAAGGAAAGGGGGAACACAGAAGGGTAAGTTTCTTCAACAGCTCGCAATGGAGACCAGCATCGACTCCCCTCCACCGGCGGAGCCACCACGAACGGCAGAAATATCTCCTCCGGCTCCATCTCAGACAGCGGAAGATCCGCCGAAGGATTCAGCCTCCTCTCCGCCGGCTCCATCTCAGACGCAGGACGACTCACCGAAAGATTCAGCCTCCTCTCCGCCGACTCCACTAGATACGATGGGAGACGCGCCCGAGGATAAACCGTTGCATCCTCCAGCTGAACCACCACTGCTCGTAAATTCTATCTCGGAATTGAAAAGCTTCGCTTTGGCGGCCACAGCGTTCCAAAAGTGCTACGACGATCTCATCCGCCACCTCCACTCTATTAGATACTCGATAGCGGTCATTTTGCCCTCCGACGGATCGGAAATCCCCGATTCATCGCCCTCGCAACAGAACCCTAAATCTGACAGGAATTCCGAATTCACGAGCCTCAACAAGGCATTGTGCGGCAAAAACATGAGAAGGTACATAATGACGCACCTAAACGACGTGCAGAAGCTTCGTGAGGAGGTGCCTCATGCTTTGAAGCTTGCAACTAATCCTTCCAAGCTGGTGTTGGACTCCTTGGGCAAGTTCTATTTGCAGGGAAAGAAGGCTTTCGAGAAGGATTCCCCCATGATGGCCTCGCGGGAGGCATCGATTTTCATGCTGGAGTGTTTCCTGTTGATGATGGGGTCTTACGAAAACGACGCTCCAATGGAAGTGGATAGGAGCGCGTTGGACGAGGCAGAGGCAATTGCGGTGACGTGGAAGAAAAGATTGGTTGCTGAAGGAGGGTTGGCTACGGCGAGTGAGGTGGATGCCCGCGGTTTGTTATTGTTTATCGCGTGTTTCGGGGTGCCAGTTACGTTTAGGAGAAGGGATGTGAGGGATTTGGCTGAGGTGGGAAATGGGAAGGAGGTCTCTGGGTTGTTGAGGAAATCAAGGAAGTTCTTGGCTAAGATGATTGGTATGCGTTATCTTTTCATGTATGTGACATGCGTGTGTGTGTGTGTCTTTTTGCTGTTTTCAGATTGGATTAGATTCATTTGTTTTTCTCCGTTTTGTGGTATGTATAATCGGGCAAATATGTGGGTTCTCTCGTTGTTATTATAGGATTAATTAACATACGCATGTTTTTGCTATAGAAATAAGCATTGCTTTGTTTTACAAGAAAATGCTGCTTAAATGTTAGAAAGTCTACTGGTGACAGAATCAAGAATAGTTGAGTGACACGTTTTTTTGGGATACAAAAAGGGTTATGGAGATTGTCTTGTTAATTGTTTATAGATTCGTACCTAATACGCTCATTTCATTGTATTCTCATTGCTTGCATGTTACATACCTGTCCTTTGAATGATCATTTAATATCACAGTTGTAATCAATAGGTAGAGACTTAAAGGAAAACATTATGGGTGAAAGATAAATCTGTCTGTAATTGGTAATATCTAACATCGATTAGGTGTCCTATCTGTGATTTCAGGTCCAGAAGGGAAGTGTTATGTTAATGATACATAAAACAAAAATATAGAAATGTATAAATATCATTGTTGTAAACCTTGACCTTCTATGAGTTTGAATCTTTAGGTCACCGGTTTTGGGTTTCTTGGTGTTGGGTACCTTGGATGTTGCTACTCCTTTCCCCGATGCTTTCCCTCCTCCTTTACTACTCTGAAAAAACCTATTTCAAATATTAATGTGAATACGTTGTTGCAACTTCTTGTGTGACTCGTGCAGAAATAGTCGAAGAGTTGCTCAAGGTTAAAATGGATGTCGACGCCGTCGACATGATCTACACCTTCGGACTAGAAGAAAAGTTCAGTCCTCGAACGATTTTGCTGACATATCTCAACGATTCCAAAGCTTCATGGAAAAGTCCTAAACAATCTGGCCCGGTAATATTTTCCCCATTCCATTTTCTCTCCAACCTCTCTCTCTCTCTCTCTCTGATAATGATTTTTCATTTCATTCCCCCTTATCATCATCACCAGTTAGATGGAAAGAAGAAGAAATTAGCTGCCTTAAAGTCAATCCGCAAATGCCTGGAGAAACACAAGATTGACCCCGCGAAAATGCTCCCCGGTTGGCAAGTCGCCGAAAACATCGAAAAACTAGAGAGAGCCATCGCCGAGTCCGCCAGAAAAGCAGCGAACAAAAAACCGCCCCCCCTGAAGAGAAAACCTGGACCCGAGCCATCACCATCACCTTCATTGAAGAAGCCAAAGCCCCGAAACCCAACGTGGCCCGGTTTCCTCAGCCACCACCACGCACCACCACATCCACCACCACAGCAGCATCAGCAGCCGACGCAGCACAACAGCCACGTGGTCACTTACTCTGCTCCTCCCGTGCTCTACGGAGAAGCTGGGCCAAGTGCTGCTGCTCCACCATTACAACAGCCAAGTGCTTATCCAACGCACAGTTATTACGGAGGAGTAATAACACCTGCTGATGTGGCCGACCAAAGCGCGGTGAATCACGGGAATTACGCATATCAGTGGCACGCTGCTGCCGGTGATGGTGGCTTGATAGAGAAATATCTCGGGCAGCCTTCTTCTTCTTCTGCTGCTGCTTTGTACCATCAGGCTCCTCAGGTTCCCGTGGAGGGGCTCGGTGGGGCAGCGAATAATGCTGCTGCTGCTGCTGTGGCTCCTCAAGCTTCTGCTGCTGCTGCTGCTGTTTCTGAATATTATCAGTATGTGAGTGTTGCTGCTGGTGCTGCGGGGATTGAGCAGCAGCAGCAGCCACACAATGGTGCCGGTTCTTCGTCTGTTATTGCCCAGCATCCTTATTTATATCATCATCAGGTTTAGTGCTTCGTTGACTTGTAGTACTTAAGGTTGTCCGTGGACCGGGTTTTTTTTTTGTAAGATGAATTCGGCTACTTTCCTGTCCTCTTTTTTTTTTTTAACTGTTTCCTTACAGGGTATCAAATGTTTGAGTTTATCCCCATTTGATGATACATCTCAAAATCATCAAATAAAACTTAGTATTAGCCCATGATTATGTAATAATTGCCGCCTTTGGTTAAGGGTTTTGTCCTTAGATAAATGTAATAATGGCCGCCTTTGGTTGCAAGGTGCAATATTATTGTTCTGACATTAATTATTATAACAAGCCGGTGATTAACTCAGGCATTTAACTCAGTTTATTAACTTCGAGTCACAGAGGCCAAACTCAATATTACCAAATATATGATTAATTTAGGGGATTATACCATTTTGGTCCCCAATATTTGCTTTATAAATTAAGTTCTCGATGTTTCAATTGGACCAGTTTAGTTCCTATGTTTCAAAAATAAATCAATTTGGTTACAATGTGACAGAAAACGTCAATTCAGACAGAAAATCATTAACTGTGAGACACATGGCATGCTGTGATGAAGCCACATGTCGATTTTCTGCTAAAATTGACGGTTTACGTCAAATTGGGAGCAAATTGGTTCATTTCCGAAACGGGGAGTAAATTGGTTCAATTGAAATATTGCGAACTAAATTGGTTCATAAGTCAAACATTGCGAACCAAATTGAGTTTTATTCCATTTATTTAATATATATATATATATATATATATATATATATATCGAACACGACTGTAAGTCAAGCGGCCGGCTAATAAATAACTCCGAAACGAAAAAGATTAAATAACAAAAAAAACGAAATACGAAAGAAATATAAAAAGGGCCTACTCTGCTTCTTGCTTAACGGAGGGGGGGAGATAGTATAGTCGGCGGTGAGAGCCGAGATGGGAGCACCGTTCTGTAACACGTGTCAACGGACATGGGTTCCTCACGTGACACGTGTCCTCTCGTGCTTACTCGTCGTATCACTGGTTTTCTTCTTATTCGGCGGCTTCTCTCCTTCACAGCCAGTACAGTCCGAAGCACACAGGAGACCTTTGCCGGATTCTATCAGCAGCTCAATGGTAACTCCTCTTAGTCTTCTGACAAAAATCATCGTCTTCCTCAGACTATGAATCAATGTTTTTGTATTGTGGGGTTTGTATGATTTTGCCTTTTCATAGTCTGTTTATCAGTAACTTCAGACATTTTGCCTATGAATTGGGTGGTAAAAGACAATACGCAGATTTCACAGTCGTAGTTTAGCACCTACGAATTTCAGATTCAATCTCGTAATTTAGTCTAACAATTTTAAAGCAGGTGAATGCATCAAAACTGTTACGGAAACAAACCCCTTTTTCTAGGTAATGCAGATTTTATGTAAATATTGAGATTTTAATGGCTTAAGAAAAACCCTTCTTTCAGTTTTACAGCATCTTCCTTCTTACGTGGCAGTACAGTGCGAGAGCTCACGAAAACCTTAGCCAATGCACGGTAAAGAGCAGCCACAACTCGCTGTGCAAAGGGTTTAAGATGTTGGACGCAAGCTTCTTCAGCGATGCAAAGGTACTAAAATCGGGCTATGAGTATTTTATTCTGACAAAACTTCTAACATGTTCTTGTTTTGCACCGTAGATGCAAGAGATCGAGAAGGGAGCGGAGGAGTTGAATGTTCCGATCATAAGATCTGCACGGAAATTAGTTGCCTCGGTTAATGGAGGCTTGGAGAATCCATCTGCTTTGGTCTTCAATTCCGCGTGGGATCGAAGTACCACGGAGAATGTGCCCAAAAGATTCAATTATCCTTCTTTGCCTAATGTGGTAAAGCCAAAGACCGATGAGGATATCGCATTCATGAGCGTAAGATCTCCCAACGTTATCGATGCCAAATGATTAACACCACTTAGTGTAAGTTCTCTTTTTTTCTGCCTTTTTCTTACTCTTATGTTGTTGGAGTTCAGATTCTGGAGCTCGGGCAACTGATCAAGACCAAACAAGTCACCTCCGAGGAACTTGTCCGGATATTTCTGAATAGGCTAAAGAGGTATGTATGTATGTAGGCCTAATTAGGTAAATAGTTCTAATTCAAAAGGTTTTTTTAAAAAATAGCCTCCAAATGTGTAAAGACCGGTGGGGAGCAGAATAATGGTTGTGTAGTCAGTTAGCCAAATAATAGGTAACTGGTTTGGTGTCTTACTACAACAATTTGTTTAAGTAATAGGTCACTGGTTTGATTCCTTACTACAACATTTTGTTTTCCTGTATTGGGTCCCGTGCTATATATAAGGGGTCACTTGAACCAGGGGAGCCCTTTTATACAACAGAATGCCACCCTGTAAAATGACGAAAATATCCTAATGCAGTAGACTTAAAAACAACCAATGGACTCCTTGCACGAGACCCTTTTATACAGCAGAATGCCACCTTGATAAATGACGAAGATACCCTTAAATTTAAGGCTATTCACTTAAAACTATGGTCACCGAGGCTATTTTTTAGTAACTTATAGGGTCAAAGGCTGTTTTTGAAAAGAGCCCTATGTAGGATTACCTTGAAACATAGGAATGATTTCATGTTTTTCAGTTTTCCATCTGCTTAATTACTGCTGCAGATATGGCCCTGTTCTCGAATCCGTAGTGACCATAACAGAGGAGCTAGCATACGAACAAGCTAGAAAAGCCGATGAATTGCTTTCAAAAGGCATACATTTAGGGCCACTACATGGAATCCCATACGGTCTCAAGGATATAATCGCGGTACCGGGTTATAAGACGACATGGGGCTCTAAGTCTTTTAAAAACCAAGTCCTCGAAGCCGAAGCCTGGGTATATAAGAGGTTATTCTCTAACAGTCTTTTACTAAATGTAATACCACTTCGTGCAAGAAAGAACTATTCGCGTACAGCTTTTATCTGTTGTTTGTGTGGATGTTGTGATTGAAAAAAAAAAAAAACAGGTTGAAGTCTTCGGGTGCTGTGCTGCTCGCGAAGCTTGTGACGGGTTCGCTTGCGTACGACGACATTTGGTTCGGTGGCAGAACGAGAAATCCGTGGAATATTGAGGAATATTCCACCGGTTCTTCGGCTGGACCGGCTGCATCTACCTCGGCTGGTATTTCGTATGGGTTAATTACTTTTTTTTCGTCTTGTAAGTTAAGAGCTCAGGGTTGCAATTTTAGAAACCAACTTTCGAAATCGAAGCAATTTTGAGGACACCAAACGCCGATTGGATGTCTCCTTGCCTCTTACGATGACAGTGGCAGTCCAAGTGGATAGTGCTTGGCCTTTTTAGGACACCAATTTTCAAAATCGAAGCGATTTAAGGACATGCGCCAACTGGACGCCTCGTCGCCTCTTATGATGACGTGGCAAAGTCCAACTGGATGCTACGTTGCCTCCTTTGCTGGACTACCACGTCACCACTTTTGTATGATGTGGCGACCAATTGGCTTCCAGATGGACTGTCGCATCATTGGAAGCGGTGATGTGTTCGTACTTGCTTGTTGTCGATAAATTGCTTCGATTAGGGTAAATTCCCTTTCAATACCCTTTCAAGTTTCAACTTCCTGATCAGTACCCCTTCAAGTATTTTTTCCTGTTCAGTACCCATTTGCGAAAAATTGTGTGTTTAATACCACCAAACATTGAAAAGACGAAAATAACCCTGCTTTACAGATTTCGTTATACCAACTGGTCTATGTATTGTACCAATATATTTAATTATTATACCAACTGTTATCACTGCTATACTAAGTCAAATTTAAGAGTATTATATTACTATTATATCAATTGTTCCCATTATTATATCAATATATTCAATTATTGTACCAACTGTTATCACTGCTATACCAAGTCAAAGTTAGAGTATTATATCACTATTATACCAAGTGTTTCTATTATAATACCAATATATTCAATGATTATATCAAATGTTATCACTGTAATACCAAAAGTATGTTATTATAATATCCGAATTGTTTGGTATACATTCGAATTTATTAGTAGAATAATCGATTTTATTGGTAGAATAATCAATTTTATTGGTATAATAAGCGATTTGTTGGTATAATAATCGTGTTTGGTGGTATAATACGCAAAAATCACTTTCATATAATAAAAAAAAAAAAATTTTGGTATAACAGTGATAACGGTTAGTATAATAAATGTATATGTTGGTATAATAATGAGAACAATTGGTATAAAAGTGATAACAGTTGGTATAATATTCTTAAATTTGACTTGATATAAAAGTGGAGAGAATTGAAATAATATTTATGTGTGAAAAAGGTAATTTTTGTCTTTTTAACGCTTTTTAGGTACCTAACACAATTTTTTTCAAATGGGTACCTAACAAGAAGAAATAATTCGAGGGGTATTTAAGAGGAAGTTGAAACTTGAAAGGGTACTGAATGGGAATTTACCCATTTTTTAAAGTTAGTGTCATGCCACGTCACGACTTTTGTATGACGTGGCGCCCAGTTGGCTTCCAGATGGACTGTCACCTCATTAGAGGAGGTAACGTGACCTTCGCGTGGTGCTTTGTTGCCCTCAAATTGCTTCGATTTTGAAAGTTAAGTGTCTTCCCGCTTTTGCATGAGGTGGCGGTGGCGCCGCCTGGTGATCGACTGTCGTGTCATTAGAAGAGGTGACGTGGCGTTCACCTGGTGGTGTTTGTTCGCTCTTAAATTGCTTCGATTTTGGAAGTTGGTGTCCTAAAATTGTAACCCCTTAAGTTGATTGTCCTGAAGTCAGTGCCCCCATTTCCTCCTCTTAACTTACGGGACGAAAAAAAATATTTAAGCTAAGCACATATACATTCGTATAACAGTTCTCGCTCCTATTCAGGTCTTGTCCCATTTGCAATTGGCTCGGAGACCGCGGGATCGATCACTTACCCCGCTGCCCGCTGCGGCGTAACAGCACTCCGTCCCACTTTCGGAACCGTAGGACGAACAGGAGTTATGAGCATTTCCGAGAGCCTCGTAATAACATCTCTCTCTCTCTGTCTCTCTCTCTCTCACACACACACACACACACGTCATTCTTTTACAGGACAAATTAGGACCATTCTGCAGGAGCGCGGCAGATTGCGCGATCGTTCTTGACATAATCCGCGGGAAGGATCAGACCGATTTCTCATCCCGAGACATACCTCTCTTCGATCCCTTCGAAGTCGACGTTACGAAGCTCAACGTGGGGTATTTAAAAGATGCCGAAATGGATGTAAGTGATGAGATAAATAAACCCGTTCGAATCGATTTCTTATCAACGGAAATTATTACTCAAAATACTTGCAAAATAGGTAGTTGAAAAGTTGAAGTCCAAAGGCGTCAACATGGTCGAGTTCGAGCTGAACTACGCCGTCGATTCGGCTCAAGGGATACTAAACTTCACCATGGACGTCGACATGTTGGCTCACTTCGACGAGTGGCAACGCTCGGGCCTCGACGACGAGTACGAAGCTCAAGATCAATGGCCCCTCGAGCTTAGGAGGGCCCGCGTCGTGCCGGCCGTGGATTATGTCCAAGTACGTGTAGTAAATCAATTATTCATGTAATGGATTTTTTCTATGAGTAATTTTTTTTTTGGGGTAACCCGGGGAAACCCTGACCCGAGGATCAACTAAACCCCATGGGTCAGCGCAATAGTCTGCAAATATCGCCAGTTAGCCTCAACCACACTAGTACTGGCCAATGTGTGACATGCCTATTCAATGTTCAAATGAAATATTGGTAGACATCTTCCTCAAAATCCTTGGGTGGCCTATACAATCTTCTGAGGCCTCAGCCTTGACCATTAGGACATGATCTCATTGGCTTTTTGCAAAAGCCAACAAAATGTGTTTTTTTTTTTTTTGCAGGCACAGAGAGCCCGAGGAAAATTGATCCGGGAAGTCAGAGAGAGCTTCAAAGTAGACGCATTCATAGGAAACGCGACGGATTGGGAGAGAGTTTGCGTCGGAAACCTCGTGGGGTTTCCCGTGGTTGTGGTGCCGACGGGATTCAAGAAGATTAAGGACGCCCAGACGGAGAATACCCGAAGGAGAACTACGGTTACTACGGGTATTTACGCCCCGCCCGAGAAAGACCACATAGTAAGCTTTTTTTCGTTCCATTTTTTAAACCCAGAGTTGAAATTTTTTATTTGTTTCTTGAATTGAAACTTAGGCTTTGGCGTTGGCTATGGCTTATCAATCGATGACCGATCATCACAAGAAGAGGCCCCCGATCGATGATTTGGGCCCCGAAGATTCAATCCCTAATCCGCCTCAAGTCGGTGTACCTCCAAGGCAGTTACGTGGATACAAGTGATGAGAGAATTTCTTACAAGTAGAAAATGTTTTGACACAAAGGGATTCTTGTAAAAATGAGGTTGTAAGGACTTTGTTTCTGGCTAATTTTGGCTTTTTGTACGGAGAACATAACTTTTTCAAGGAGAAAAAGATATGTACGAACTCTTATGATTTATAATGTTAATAATCCTCTCATATCGTCAGAGAAAGAATGAACACAGAAAGTACCGTTTCTTGATGATGGAAAATAGAGGAGTTGATATTTACACGAGCAAACTAGGAGCTGCTGTGTCCTACAATGATGTAAGAGAACATTCAGATTTCTGTGGAGATGTAATGAAGATGCAACTCAAATGCTTCCTAAACGTTCAAAAAGAATGGGGGAGGAGGTTGGTGATATGTATTGTTGTCTTGCGTTAAAAGGATGTAACAAGTGTATTCGAGGCCAGAGCAAAAAAGATGACACCTTTTTTTTCTCCAGAAAAATCACATCTTTCTCCCGTAATTAATAGATATCTATGTTATGGGATTGATCGATCCATCGACGGCTGAACCTCCTCGAAAAAGTCAACTGCCCCTGTGAGCTGATGAACTACTACTATGCTTGACTGCCTGTTGAAATGAAGTGGCAATAAACTTTTTGAACGACAGAAATTTTCGTAAAGAATCTAAAATGAGAAAAAAATTGCTGGGACTAAGTTCGATGGAGGCATATATCACAGAGATATAGAAATGATGGTCGACCTTGTAAAAGTACTTCTTCCGCAGTTTAATAGCAGTGTGCACACATCTCTTGACTCTGATCTTTAGCACATTATCATTGAATATCTGCAAAATGTGATTAATAAAGAGGTTACAGCAATCTTAAAGTTATATTGGCAGATGACAGTTAAAACCGAGCAATAAAAAGACTGAAGCAAAGACAACATAAAACGAGATCTCTCTCTCTCTCTCTCTATATATATATATATATATATATCACTTGCCTTTATCAGATCGTCAATGGAACGCGTTTCTCTGATGATCTTCTGGCGATTCATAACAAGGATCGCAGCTACGCAATAGACAGGCAATTCGTCATCGCCGCTTCTTTTACACGCTGAGGTTTTAGAATGCTGCAAACAGTCAATCTTTGACCAGAATGTTTTCGTCAGGCCACAGAATGGCCTTGCTGACGTGGATCTCATTCCAGTGTTGTCGGAGATGGATCGTTCTACGGTTGCATGTTTTGGTGGAAAAGCAGCAGCACCACCACTCCGAATACTGATAGTTTCTTCTTCAGATTCAATCTCTGGTTCTTTATGTAACTGTATTGCCAATATTTCTGGGCAGTTCTCATCTAAGAGATAAGCTAGTGAGACATCAAAATCAGCAGCCCATATCATCTGCAAAAACCCATCTCATTTGTTATTTTTGAAACCCACAAAAGATACATCAAAACATGGGAGGGAATAGAACCCAAGGAGAGAGTGGTATGTGCCTTAAAAATGGTGAATTTTCTTGTTTAAAAATAGTAAACATATATGTGTGTGTGTGTGTGTGTGTGTGTATGTGCAGACACAAACCTCCCACATGCAAAGAGCTTCATTAAACGAAAGTTCGCGGCGGAAGAGCACGAGCAGCATGCGGAAGGCGAAGTGAAGGCTTTCTGCACCTATAATGGACAAGTGAGAGAACATCTCCTTGTCTGTGAGTTCCAATATGTGCCAAAGTGCTTGCAACTGCTTCATGATCCCAGTTAACCCATCCATCTTAAAGTTTTCACGCTGAGAAGTTATTATAGGCAGTGTTTTAGCAAACTGAAAGACAAAAAAAAAAAGATCATAAATGAAAGGCCCAAAAAAAAGGTGCACGTACAATTCTCCTTAAGAGCATCTCGAAGCACCAGAAAGCATCGGCATTATCCTCAAAAAGAACAACGAAAGGGGACAATAAGTCACTCATGCCTGCAATAACCCATATTATGAGATTTCAATACAAGATTTCATCATCAAATACAACAAATACCACTCGCAAAACAATTTCGTCATGGAAAAATCCTAACCTTGGCAGTATCCTGTTTCAGGGTCAACCCATGCATACACAGCAAGGATATCTGACATTCTTGCCAAATTTTTTGGATCCTCATAAAATTCAAGATGACTATCCGTTCTCACTACATCTACAACTGAAAAAACGTATAGAAATGAAAAGGTATGAGACTTTCCCCAAGGCAATGAAAACCAATTTAGGTAAGGGAACGCACACAAAAGTATATAAAAAAAATCATGCTTACCTATCCGGTGCAGTGTCCAAAGCCAATCAGACACTTTTTCTTCGTTGACAGGTACTTGAGACGTCATCGCATGGTTGGAAAATGCTTCGTTTGAATCTGATATTTCGAGACTTTTGAGCAGCTCCGCATCGGGTGGTGGATTATTCGATTCCACAATGAGATCAGCATTGTTGTTTATCTCAAAACTATGCATATGTGCATCTAAATATCTTAATCTACACTCTGCTGAAAATCTGCTTTCTTTTACCCTAACTTTTTTTCTATCTTCATCACGATTGTCAAACAAATCCATGACTGGCAACACGGAAAACTCTAAATGACTCTCAGCTGCATCTCTTGACTCGGATGCTCCATGCCCGGTTGGGGAACTGGAGTTGTCGGGATCGGAAGTGGACGGGTGGCCAGAGCAATCATATGCTTCTCCTACAGTGCATTCTTCTACAACGGCAAGGTCATTAGAGTCACTACTTCTGAATATAAATGATGTCTCTGTACATTTTCCAATTAACACAGAATCATCTTCAACTCTATGACTGTTGACTTCGGAGATTTGTTCGTTTTCAGCATCTCTTGTCGTATCATCTCTGGAGCTCGTCCTTACGTCCATGACCTTCGATCCAACAACATAGGCCAGGGAACCGGTTCCTATACTTGGGTGCATCAGCTGACACTGTTTGACAAGGTCATTGTATCTTTCCCTGCGAAAGGTAAGAATGTAGTCGATTCACAAACTTCGAGTAGCTAATGATAGTACCCAACAATCTCTCATAATTTAATTCAGAAACATGGCATTTGAAATTGCATAAAACCAGTATAAAATTTTGAATAGTCAGTCAAATTGAACAACATAAATAAAGATATATGGCACAAATGATGATAAGTTATGGATATGCAAAATTGTTAAAGTGACAACTTCTGGACCTCCCGTTACCTTCTAGCGTTCCTTAACTGTTTCCGATATTCTGCAGAGCTGCTCAATGCATAACAGCCCAAAAGAAACTCCCAGACTTCTGCCCTTATGGATGGATCCACACCCTGCATGAAAGGAGTTCTCCAGCACTGAGCAAGTTTTTTTTTTCTTACTGGTAATAAATTGATTTCCAATTGTTTATAAAAACTACTATCAGACCCCAGAAAGGCTTAGCTTAAGGCACCACCAAAGTATAGTCAAATTGAGCTTCAGTGTCCAATACAATTTTCAATCTTCCGTTTGCTCAATGTACAAATGTGTCCCAAAGATGAACAAAAAAAGTTGATTATCGAATGCTTGAGATGTTATGATTGGCTAACCAAAGGCAAAGCAGTATTGATAAGAAATTCGGTGAGAAAAAGATTTTCCCGGATACAAGCCATGAATGACAAGGCACAAGAAGCTACAAAATCATAAAAACCTTACCCCAAGAACAATCAACTTCAGCACTTTCTCAAAACCGAAAATCTTTCCATCATCATCAAAGATTGCCTGCCACTTATCTGGCTTAAGCATTTTCGTCATCTGTATGAACATAGAAAGAGGTGAAGGAAGTTCATTCTATTATTATGAAACAACCTAAAAACAACATCTTGCAATTCTCACTACAACATGGAACAGCACAAAACAAAGAAACCATAAGTTCAAGTAATCACAAAGCACAAGTTTTGATTCCTACGTCAAGATTAGTTTTTTATTGTATTGCATTTGTAGTCGATCAGTACAAATACACAGTCAACGGCCTCCACATATTACAACAAGCATGTTAGTAAATATAAACAACTTGTGCACACATGATGGAAATATCAGCAGTGAGATTCTTACAGGTATCACAATCTTTATAGGTGATTGACGAAGGCAAGGCTCCCCAAAATCGCGAACAATTGAACTCACTTTCTGCAAATTGACTGCACCACCTGTCCCACATTTCCATTGCCTATTGTGTCCGTCAAAAGACATCACCCGAAATCTCTATCTCTCTCTCTCTCTCTCAACCCTCTCTACTTACACAGCTGTAAGCAAACATCGTCGAATCATCAAATCCATTTACAATCCCCAAACTAAGTTAAAAACCTCAAATTGCAAAACAGCCGTATCCAAAAGAGAAAAAAGAGACCATAATTCTCTCGAGAAAGTAATACCTTAAGCTGATTTTGTAGCTACCTGATTGAGGATGCAGATCTAATTCCCAACAGTCACCATTTCCGATCGCATTATTATCAGCTGAAAAAAGGGGGGAAGGAAATCTTCGAGATTCTTTTATATTTCATCATCCACCAAAATGCATCCACCAAAACAATAAGGAAAGCCAGCCGATTTATATCTTCAAAGGATATCATACGAGGATTAGGTCGCACGCAGAGATCGCTGATCGGTTAAGAAAGGAAACAGTAAGAGAGATTTTAAAGGTATTAATGGTTCACCTGAGGGTAAAATGGTAAAAAAGGATATGATATCTCTGATGAACAGAGATGAATGTAGGCGTGACACCTGAGACGACGCCATTAAAACACCAATATGAAAAAAAAAATGGTTTTCTATTTCTTTCTATTATTTTTTTTCGATTACCTATCCTTTTTTCTTTTTCGCTAATTTCCTGTTTTCTTTATTGAAAACTGTTTCTTATTTCATTCAAAGGCAAATGTGGAATATTTTAAAGTTGGTAAAAGATTCTGAATAATTTTTAAATATAAAAGTGAATAATGACTATAGTAATCGAATGAAATAATTTAACATTACGGACAAATACTACAAAATACTATTTCATCTTCTTAAGGTTGTGTTGGGTTAATCGACGGATGTTCGAATCCGTTTAGTCGTCTAGACAATTAATCTTTGTTGTGATAGTGATTATGATGACTACACATAGATTAGAAGGATTAGTGACGTTGAAAGCCAACATCGTCTTGTAACCAACAATGATGTCCAGATTCAACTCAGCTAAACAAAGTCGGGAGTGTGAGAATTACGATCGCGACTTAAGACAATACACACATACCAAGAATTAGTTCCGTCCGAAGCCTAGGTCGTCTCAAACTACGATAAGGTTAAGTTCGATTCAAACTGAATTTAGTTGGATTGTATAGACTGCGATAGTATGACTTAAGCAGTAACCACGGACAAGAGGATTAGTTCCACATAAAATACCAAGTTTAAAAAAGTATAAGCAATTTAAAAACAGCAAGCGTCGATAAAAGTCTAAGTTTTTCCCGAAACTTCGGTACGTGGTTGCACATGCCAAATAATTTGCAGATAAATCATATGTGGCGTTGGAATTGCTTAGTTCAGGATAAATCCTACGTGGGCGATTTCGGAACACTAGCTTTGAAACACGAATCGATTCTAGTCCATTTATCCACGAAAACGAATGGATTTTCTCGGAGATAGCTGTGTAATTACTAGAATTACAATGTTTCAATTGAATTTACGAAATTTTAAAACTAAAAATACACAGCACTTGAGGCAGATGATCCATCCGAAAAATGCCCGAAACGTAATACCAGACTATCAGAGCGTACGTCCAGGATCCACAAGCGTAGTGAAAAACGGATAATCTTTGCCCCATCGGGGCGGATCCACGCGTGGAACGATGAGTCCCACCCCATAGGCCATCATTGCCGAGCATTAGATAAATATATGTATCGAAGGGTTCCCACAAGAAGAAACTGCCGATGGGAATGAAAGTTGTATTTTAACGAGTGGGATCATATGTCTCATTGTGTGCACTCATTTATATATTAGTTAATGATTGAGTGTTAAATAAAAGAGAAAAATTTGCGGGCCATGTAAACACACATGTTAATGGTACACACAATAGAACACAAAAACGGAGAGATGATTCCATTGGGTATTATGGTACGCAAACAAGTTGTTCGACTTCATATTAACTAACCGTCGCCCTCATTATTACACCACTTGGTTTCGCTACACAACCGCGAACCCGAGAAATTATTACAACGCAGGACGACAACAACGCCGCCGTCGGCTAACCGCCAATCCACGCGAGATCGAGCTGCGTGAACCAGTGGCAAGCCTCCCCTTGCCCGGGCCCGAACCCGAGGATCCCAAACGCCACGTGCTCCTTGGGCCACGGCGACGTATCCATGTGGCATATCGCGAGCATCGTGTCCACGGGATTCAAATTTTTAGGCTCCGCCAAATCGACCTCGTAGAGCCGAGTCGAAGCCAACGAATGGCAGAAGTAAGCGGCAAAGGGGAGGAAAACCTCGTGGCAAGCCACGATTTTCTCGGCACCGAACCTCTTCGCGTTCATAACCCTCAATTCTCTCCCCGAGCCTCGGGTCCCCTTCGAAGACAGCGAGATTAACTTTTTACCGCCGCCCAGAGCCGATTTCGAAAACCGAATCATCTCCTCGAGCGATTTAGGGCAGCTCATCGTCTCCCCTTCGATGGCCCCCGCGTTGCAGTAGGAGAGGGACGTTTCCACGGTTTCCTTCACCGTTTTCACCGCGGGGATTCCCGGGAAAATCCTCGAGATGGCTTCGGATTTCAGAGGGATTCGCGAGGCGATTCGATCGGGAAGAAAGGAGCGATCGGGGAGAGATTCTTTCAGGTTCGGGAGACGAACGAGGCCGCCGGGTTTCAGCTTTTCGAGCCTGAAGAAGGAAAACGGGTCTTGCTTCTCGTTGTTTTCTTGCTTAAAAGCCCCCACGTTGTACGTTTTTTTGGTGGTGTAAACATTTTCGACCGTCTTTGAAGTGCCGAGCTTAGCGTCGCATGCGAGCTTAGCGAGGGAGCAGAAATTGGCATCTGCTGAGAACTTGTTGTTGATGTTGTTTTCGGACATCATCATCAAGTTGCTGTAATATTCGGAGTCCTTTGAGGTCATTGGAGACAGCATTTTGGCGATGGATTCGGGCATTTCGTTCTGCACGTTTCGGGCCCACAGGTTGAGCTGGTCCGAAGCGATCGTCGGCGATGGAGATAGATGCTCCGAGGCCGAGAAATTTAGGCTCGTGAGGCTTAGGAACAGTGCGAGAGAAAGTGAGAGGAAAGTGAAGGACTGTGTTTTGTTATTATTAGCAGCCATTTTCTTGGTACTGAACTGAGATTGGTTGGGGTTTTTTGAAGATGAGTAAAAAATGTGGTGTATTTATACTTGAAAAAAGTTCTTTTAAGGATATGCATAAAATGGGCCATTCGCAATTTTTCTTTTTATAGGGTATGGGTCGAATTTGAACCTTATTGCCGTTTATGGAATGATCAGGAATTATCTCACACGGCGACACTCACATTGCTACTAACTCCTGTCTTAATCGAATTTGAATTCATTGTCGGATGCATGATGCACCGGCTTCTTACGGGACAGTTGTCAAGGTCGATCTTAAGGACAATTAGCGATACGAGGAGAGGACTCTATGATTTATATATTGAGTCGATTGGAGTTATTTTCTCTTAGTGATGGGAGGAAAGACTTCTATGATTAATATATTGAGAAGGTTAAAGTTATTTTCTCAATGTGGGACAAATAATCTCAAAGGGTAGCATGTGGAGAAAATCGGATGGCGACGAATCAAACAAGCGTGATAACATGCAGATCGACTCCGCTATGCTATCATGTTAAAGTGAAGGGTTCATCCTGAAAACCAATTGATGAATGGAGAAGACGACTCTTTGATTTATATATTGAGTCGTATGAAGTTAATTTTATGATGTCAGACAAATAACTCCAATGAAGTCGCCACGGGGGCGGGTTGACATTTCTTTCCAATAATTCAACTTACCCCGTCAGTTATTATATCAAAGATGCAACTCCATATATCACCAATTCTTTTGAACTGTGTGTACTGCCAGGTATATAAAAACTACGGTAAAGAAGTCCAAGTGAGATCGAACTTCTTCTACACCTCTCGAAATATCAAGATCTCGACCATGATATATTTTTATCTTCTTGGGAAAGGACAAAACCCCAAAACCAAGTTGGACCAAATAATTGCTCAACATGTGAAGAAGATGTGGCCGTGTGAACACACTGTGGCTATTTCGGCTCAATTATTATGTTCGAAGTGCGCTTGTCTTCATCATCATGTCTGCAACTTTATCACTGGGGGGCATCAGACGTAGGAGATGAATCTTACCGACAGAAATCAAAGACAACTGACGTAGAAATACCAAAGGTTTTCTTCATGCATGGAGACATGAAGAACGAAGGCTAAGCGTGTAATAACATTCATATATTCTCATCTGAAAGAAAAAAAACTAATGCAGCATTTCTTACCACCCAAAATCTTACCACTATATCATATATCGACTCTTTCGCGCGTTATAAAACGATGTATAAGCGAAGAAACTTCGAAAAAAAGAACGCAAAAAAAAAAAAAAAAAAACGATCATAAAGCTGTAAGAAGAGAAGAAGTTTCATTCGAAAAAACCTGTGGCTGCAGCGTCGCAGTAGAATTATTATCGGTCCAATTCTTTTCGCCCCAATGCCACAACATGCTCTCCCAGAAGCAAAACTCCTCGAAGCACGTCTTCAGCCTCGGGTCTTTAATCTCGATCCTCCAATGCCCGTCGCTGTAGTTTCCCTTCTCCGCTTGCCTACGGTCCCACTCCAAAGCAGCCTTCTGCTTCGACCTCAGCAGGCAATAACCCTGCAGATTCTCAGGCATCGAATCGTGGACCCTCCACCACGTCGCGTGAGCCACATCGCTCGCGAATTCCCGCAACAAATCGACGTTGTAATTACAGTCATAGTCACGAAAGCACAGCCACGGCTTCAGCCCGAGGTAGTGAAGGACGTAAAGCACGGGGGGATCAGCACCGAAGAGGCGAATCTTCTTCTCCTTAATCTCGGGCTCGTCTCCCTCCCAGAAATGCTTCAAGAAGTTCATGTGCCTGGGGATTCGGTGCCACCACGTGAAGATTTCATTCAGGTACCCTTGGTCCCCTCCGTTGTAAGATTCGATCTCCTCGATGTGGTCCATGAGGAGCTGGAAAGTGCAGTTCGAGGGCTCCACCACCATAACCCCCGAGTTGAAGAGCGTCGCGTTGTTTCCCGTGGCGGAGATCTCGGGCATGGAGAAGAGGAAGTCGATGTTTCTGAGGATGAGGAGATCGGCGTCGATGAAGATGATCCTTTCGTAGTCCGTGAGCTGCCAGAGGCGGAACTTGCTGTAGTTCCACTCGTTGTAGGATTCGGGCTCGGCCCGCGGGTTTCGGATCCTCTGTATGGTGACGAGCTTCCAGCCCGCGGACTCGAGCCCGGCCCGGTGGTGGTCGGTGATGGTGTCGTCGACGAGTATGACGAGGTCCCGGGTCGAGCCCGACATCCGTATGCTCTGGGCAGCGACGATGGCACCGCACACGTAGACGTGGGCCGAGTGGAGGATCGTCGCATAGGCTTCTCTCCTTGCGTTTCCCGAGTATAGGGTTTTCCCTGCGTGTGGGAGGTGAGTTGAAGTTATAGCTTACGAACTTCTAGAAGCTTCTCGATTGTAAGGGCGGTTGACAAAAATGGCGCTTTGTACGAAAGCCTCACTGAACGTCGTTTTGGTTCATGAACGATCAAAGATGACATTTTTAGCACCCAACAGTGAAACTTTTGTACAGTATAAACGCCATTTTACGAGGCTTGGTTATTCTTTTCCGTCCCGTAAGTTAAGATGCGTGGCGTTTCCAGGACACTCAACTTCGGGGGTTGCAATTTTAGGGCTCTAACTTTCAAAATAGAAACAATTTAAGGACAACAGGTGTCTTAAATTGCTTCGATTTTGAAAGTAAGTGCCCTAAAATTGCAACCCCTCGGTGTCCTGGAAGTGTCTTCGCTCTTTAACTTGCATGACGAAAAAAATATATAACCTTTTAACAACCATGCTAAAATTACTTCGATTTTGAAAATTAGTACCCTAAAACTGCAACCCTTTAAATTGGATGCCTTGAAACTCGCATCTCTTATAGGACGAAAAAAATATTTAAGCTTTTCAACAACCATCCTCAGAGAAAAAGCAGCAAGGAGATGCAAATTAAGGATATAAGAGCACGCTTACCGTCGGTGTTCATAGGAAGAGAGAGCTCGCAGGACCCAACAGGAAGCCTCAGCTTCTCCCTCAACCTATTCAAGTCGGGCTTATAAAGCCACGCGACGCCTCTCCTAACGATCAGATCTTTGCAGGCAAACAGATTAGGGATCGGAAAGCACTCGGTGACGAGGAGGACGTGCACGGGATGGTACCCTTTTACACTCGAAGCGAGCCTCGCGGCCTCGAGCTGCAGGTGAAAACGAGCCACGTCTCTCGACCAGTTCTTGGACTTGTTGAGGCACGGAAGCTTCACCGCGATGAGATCGAGCCTGGGCTTGCCCGGGAATGAGATCTCGGGCAAGTTCGGGCAGGTGGGGACCTCGAACTCTTCTTCCTCGTCCAACCACTCGGGGTACAGAGTCTCCCACGTGATGTTTCCCGGGGCGTAATTTAAGGTAAGGACTACGTGCTCTGCTTCTGGTAAGAACTCCTTCCACTGATCGATTTCTTGCCCGTTGAAGTTCAGCAAACCGATTCCCTTGTATTCGTCTCTGTCGGGCAATGCCTCGAGCGCGTCCGAGATTTCGTCCCAGTTTATGTCTGAAGGTGATAAGTAGCTAAGATCGATCCCGAATCTCTCTCTTATCCATCTGTCCACCAAATTCGACCTACAAATTTGAAGAGATTATTGAAATTTGAAGGTGAAATGTGGGACGTGTAAAATTATGTGAGAAACCTGGATCGTGATCGAGAAATGTAATCTGTCTCGTGGAACGAAGGAGAATGCAGGAAAGTCATGAAAGCTCCGATTATGATGATGAGCATCACGAGCTTCAGTGTGGGGAACTTGCACCCTAATAATCTGTCATGAAGAGGCCTTTCCCCATCTTTCAGTGCTCGGTTTCTTGATCTTCTCTTGTTGATGTCCGCACTGAGACATTAATGTTGGAAATCATATTGAAAAAAGGACATGTTTACACACTGTTTAACATGCTGAAAATCTCACTCAACTGCCTTATCAGCTCCTATTCTCCAACAACTCATAGATTAAACACTCATTGTTGTAATGTACCATCAATGCCTATTTTTCGAGCTATTCGTCTCATAAATACTTTAAGTTTTTTGTA
Organism: Linderniella brevidens; assembly: GCA_004919715.1. Classification (NCBI taxonomy): domain Eukaryota; kingdom Viridiplantae; phylum Streptophyta; class Magnoliopsida; order Lamiales; family Linderniaceae; genus Linderniella; species Linderniella brevidens. The sequence goes on along the minus strand of SWDC01000153.1, from coordinate 3,964,115 downwards.
AAAAAATTCGAACAAACGGCAGAGTTTTTCAAGGCCAATTACGATACAAACACACTCTCCTCGGACTATGTACTCAAATCCACCTAATAGAACAAAAGTTCCACCAAAGAAAACAGAATCAAAAGGAACCCTACGCAAATATAACAAAGAATGATACTTCATTAATGCAACATAATCAGGAAAAGCCCAGAAATTAATGAATAAACACAGCAAATAGCAACTGATATCACCGACGAGCCAAAATACCACAGAGAAAAGCCCAGTAACATCATTATGCACATAAAAGGATCGAAAGCCCCTCGGAATCACGATCCTCAACATTAGATTACGCAGTCTTTTGAATCTGGGAAAAAAAAAAGTGGCGCACCTGTTGAACGGGATTTTATAGCTTGGCTCCGACGATGCCGGCGATGAACTGCCTCTCATTTCGGAACTCTTTCAGTTCATTGGCGGCTTACTTCAGCAAGCAAACATCTGATCGGAACAAAAAAACGAGATCAGCTCTTTTTTCAGTCAAAAACCACACACCGAGGTAAACAAAAAATGTTTTGCTGAAAACGATCCCTCTTTATCGTTTTTGTGTTCCTCTCACCAAATCTTTGATAAAACTGATTTCTACGCGATTAGTAGCACAGCATATCATATCACTGCGGAAAATGACAAATTAGGAGAATTTAGTGTCAGAAAAAAATATACATATATATCACTGATTAGTTTATTTAGCGTAACAAACGAAGCGATGACGCGAAGCTGAAATCTTTTTGAAGCGTGTAGGTAAACATTTAAGTCAAATTTAGGTCTTTTTTATATAAATATGATTAAAAAAAATACCCAAATGAGTGATTTTAAGTATTTTCCTTCTGAAACGGAAACTACTGCTTTATTTTAGTAGTTAAGCAATAATTTCCGTTTCAATTTTTAAATGCTCATTCTAATTCATGTACATATAGCAACTTGCAAGTACGCGTGTTTAAGCTTTTAATAAATATATTCATAATAAGCACGATTCCAGGCAGTAATTATGCTATTTGCACGTTTCAATTAAATAATAGATTAAATAAAAAGGGGTTAAAAATTTTATCATATGTCCAGGTCAGTCTTGTCGGTTTATCAAGAGTTCACCTTCACAAGTATTTAAAACATAACCGGACAGCTGCACGCAATAAAAGCAATACTATTATATGAATATCTCTTCTATTTTATAGACGCATTACATCATTAAAAAGGTCAGATTTTGTTTTGTTAATTTTAATTTATAGTTAACTAATCAAAAATAAAATTATTATAAAAAGAAAACCGCCCACTCATTATCAAAACAAAATATACATAGATTTGTGCACCGAAAATTTGGAGAACACACTAACTGCAATTTACTATTTTTAAAAGAATTTGGAGAACATATCAGATAACCCGTTATGAATCCGAAACCGAAACAATGTTTTTAAATTTTTGTTCTCGCCTTTGAGATATATTTCTATAAAAAAATATTGAGATATTATAAGCCGTTGGATCTGTTTTACGTGTGCCATCGTGGAAATCGATTTAATAATCTTAGAAACCCTTCCCTTAAACCTCATCACGCAGCTTTTTTTTATGTGTAGGATGCTGTGATGATGATGAATATTGAATGTAATTTATAACATATTATAACATAAAAGAATATATGGGCTCATTATGGAGTTAAGAGACCGGCCCAAAATTATTAGCCCAGCCCATCTCGAGATAGCCCGCTCCACACATATAGTTCCCTTCTTCATCCTCTTCCTCCTTGGCTTTTCTCGAACCCCATCCGACAAATCCGCCACCATCCTCAGCGAGGGTAGTCCGAAGAGTTGGTTGGCAAGGTAATTTTAAGCTTGCTTTACGTTTAAGAATTCGATATCGGCTCAAGCTTAATCTACATGTCGTTTCGGTACCACTGAGCAAATCGATGCCGATGGTGTTATTTTATTTTTTGGGCTAACGATGCGATTTAAGTATTTGTTAAAGCACCGCCGGTTCTTGGTGTACTGAGAGATTGTCTGTGAGGGCACGCGCTATTCAGTAATTTTTTTGTGTGGCAATGGACTTCATATTTTGTTGCGTGCAATCCTCAAGATGTAAAACGGAGTAGTGAAAGGTTGATGGTGACATATTATTCTTTCTGATTACGTAATTTGTTATTGCATAGGTAGTGATTGAGGCTTAAGAGCAATGGGGAGAAAAGCAGGGAAGTACAAGAAGAAGGAGACCGATGTTCCTGCCAAGAACAAGTCACGTTTCTTTAATGGAGATGACGATGACATGATGAATGATGAGATCGATGCGTGTATTATTTATAACTTCATGAAATTTTATTACTTCTTATGATTGGCATGCATTTTTTTAATTCTTACTGTATTTTCTTTCGTTTAGTTCACAAAAATAGAGATGTTGTCCCGCTGAACATGAATGACGATGCAGAAGAATCTGATGACGATGATGAGCAGCCGGTGTTTGATTTTGAGGTTGGACTAGTTTTTCCCCCCCTCTTTGTTACAGATTTTAACATGCTTCTCCTCTCTGGTTCTGTGTGTATTCTGATTTTCACGAGTGATGATTACACCCCTTATGTTAATCGCATGATTCTAGAGGAGTGGAGTAGTATGTAATCGCGGAAGTAACATTCTTTTATTCTTTTCTGGTAGATTAGGTGGCGTATCATACTTATTGTATCTAGACCTGGTTTTTCGTTTGGTTTTTTATTTCCATCTAATCGATTTTTATTTTTCACTTAACTTTTGACTATACATCTTTGTGTAAAAGGTGAAGTTGATTAAAAAAAACATGCATTTTTTTATTAATTATTTTCTAGATTATAGGATAGCAATCTATATATGAAGAAAGGAAATGAAGAGAAAATTGGCCACTGCTAAATTACCATCGTTTTTGCTTCTTTTTATTGTAGGCCTATCTCTATCTTATATGTCACAGTCATGACCTATGCTTTTGTCTACCTCAACCATGGTATCTCTTGTGGCTGTGGGTTATGACTGTAAAAGAATTGAATACCATTTCCATTGTTTTTGTCATTGTCACTATCTTTGGTTTTTTTTTTCCATCATAGTATATTTTACGGTTGGTATAAGTCATGAAATTATCTTTCATGGTGTTTGAGGATATGGGCACTTTAAGTATCTTACTCGTTGACCTTTTCCAATAGAATGGTGATGATGAAGACGAGGAAGAAGAAGATGATGATGGTGATGAGGAGGAGGAGGATGATGTTCCTCCGAAGGGTCTGGAAGCTCAGAGTAAGCTATCATTTGTATTTTTCCTTTTATTTTGCGTTGTTCTTGCATTATAGCATTGTATGATTGTTTATCGTCTCGGTATACAGTAATAGTTGGATTACGCATTTTTTTGTATTTTCTTTTTAAATAATGTTCCTTAGAGGAACATTTCCAGTCAAGTGTTATTTCTCTGCAATTTCTATTTTTTTCTGATCATTTAGTGAAAATAGTTTAAGGATGAGTTTTCACACATTCTTGGTGAAGATTTTATATGTTGCTAGGAGAATATTGATGGATTTTGTACTCTACCATTACACTGAAATTAAAATATCTGGTGACTTGGACTTTGAGCTAGAAAAGATGCTTATCTTCTTGCAACAACATTTGTTGCTTTTCCAACGTCTGTAACATATTTCGTTGATTGTGTATGAGTTATTTCAATGATCTCATTAATAATGGGTGTAATGTGACCGAAATAAGAGTGAGGATATGTTATTTAAATATAAGTGAGATATATGTGTCATGTTGATTATGTTTGATAAGTGATATATTTGTTGTCTAAGCGGTATATTTTGTCACTTTTGTTTGAAATATCCTTATGAAGTTTTTAATCTTAATGGTTTCAGTTGTGAGGACTCAAAAGTATTTACGGGCCAATTTTGGTGAAGTGGATGATGAAGATGATGCTGATGAGGAGGAAAAAGGAAGACTTGTTTGGGGCAAAAAAAAGGATTTTTATGGTGCTGATGTCGATGAGGTATGATATTAGAATATCATCAACAATATATTACTGTTCTCGTAGTTATCTTAAACATAATGCCTACTTGGTATGAGCATTTCCCAGTGATTCATCGTAATGAAATTTTGGTTTATTTAAGAGATTTTTATATAGATGATAAAAGTTATGATCTCCACAGTTCTGATGTCTATCAGTGTCAGCAGTAGAATATCCATAATAGAGGATCAATCAGTCTCCATTAAATTAGAATATACTTTGAGGGTTCGTATTTCAATGTGACAATATATCTCTGGTGTGATCTTACAGAGCAAGTGAAAAAGTGAGACTTAAAGCAGTGTAAGACGTCGTAATTCGAATAAATCAAGAGATTAACTTTTCCTTGGCTAAATTCCCTGATTTTATCAACTATGACAAAGTGCATCTTTTCTGTTGTCAGTCATCCATGTTTATTATTCTGACTAGTTTGATGATCTTATATTTCGAATTGTAAGCCGCAATCAAGTGACGATGAGGATGCAGCTGAGGAAGAAGCCGAGGTGCTGAAATTGCAAAATGAAAAGGCAAAACTTCTGTCGATGGAGGACTTTGGTCTTGAAGATTCTAGTCAAGATGAAGGAGATCATGAGCCCACATTTGAGGTGAACAAAGATGCATACAATGTTTTATATGTTAGCATAAGTTTGTCTGGAAGAGTACATGGAATGTAAATGTAGTGAATCTATCATTCTTCAGGAAATTTTGGTCCGCGGAAAGCGCACATCAACAGTTTCTCTTGAAAAAGGAATCAAACCCGGAGATGATATGGCTTATGAAATAGTAAAGAAAGACTTGAATGCTTTGACAAAAGAAGAGCAAATGGATGTCGTATACGGGTTAGTTTCTTTATTAATTTTGTTGATTTTTTTCCGTAGAAACTTGGCATTTTCGTTACCTTATTACTGTTTGGTTGCTTGTTTGAGACTTGTGCTTCAGATTTTTGATATATTTGCTAGTTTTATTCACGTAGTTGAAGTATAAGAATCTGTCTGCTCTATTTTTACAGCTCTGCCCCAGAATTAATTGGCCTCTTGGCAGACCTAAATGATGCTACGGATCAGCTTGAAAACAAGGTCACCCCACTAGTTAACAAGGTAACACTGATATACTTGACCATATTATTGTTATTTCTGCATTGCTGGACCAAGATTGATATGATAAATATTTGCAAGATGATGTGGGAGAGAACAATGCAGTCAGTGGTTTTATTTTATTTATTTTTTTGGTGAAAACTTGAGTGTAGATGCACAGTTTTATTGTTCTTCCTTCTTTTTATAAAATTTATGAAGATAAGAGGACTAAAGAAAACGAGGAAAGGGGAGTTACATTATCTCGAGGTGAAGCAGCTTTTGTTGCAATGCTATTGCCAGGCGATTACCTTCTATCTCCTCCTTAAGTCTGAAGGGCACCCAGTTCGTGATCATCCAGTTATTTTTCGTCTGGCATTGATTAAGAATTTACTAAATAAGGTTCTTTTTTCTCATTTTTTCACAATCGAGTTCCTTTTTTTTTTGTGCAAAGCTGCCGTAGCCTGTAAGACATGCCTTGCGTATTTCTAATGACTTGAAATTGTTAATTTCCGGCATACCTAACAATTTTTTTTTTTCTTAATTTTTGATGGCAGACAGAAGAAATGGATGAAAATCTTCCTGTGAATATGGAGGATATCTTGAACATTGATGTACCTGATATTGCAACTACAGTGATAGATAAAAATACTCCTACGTTAGATAAAAATACATCTACTGCAGTATCTTCTGGAAAAGACACTATCAAGGTATAGATATTAAATTATCTCTTGCTTTCTTTCATGTATCATGTTGTCTTAAGCTGCCTGCTGTTCTCTTCTTCATGTTCGTAACATTTTCTTTCCGTTGATTTTAACAATTCATACAAGGATAACAAGGGTGACGCGGTTACGAAAAATGCAAGGAAAAATGAAACGCAGCAACATCATGTAAGTTAATTGTCCAAATAAATGCCTAGTTGATGAATCCTGTTTCTTCAGAAATGTCATTCGAGCCGCGTTTTTTTTTTAGTTTTGTTACTATAATCATTGCTTCAATTATTATATTGTGTCAGGTGAAACAAGTTGGCGAGCAGCAGAGCATGGAAATGTTAAACCTGAGGGCTGCTTTAGAGGAAAGATTGAAGCAGAAAGGTGTTTTTAGTTCCATTGCACCAAAGAAAGTTGCAGGTAGCAAAAACCTGCAACCCGTAAACAGGTTCGCCTTTTCCCCTGCTGTTATCCCATACTTCCCATGTTATTAACATGTTGATTAATTGCACCATCTGGTAGTTATCGAAGAAATAAAAAAAAAAAAACTGGGCTTTGCAGACAACTTGAAACTCTGGATGATTTCGATGACGAAGCTATGGAAGTAGGTAAATTGGCTAACGGTAGCATTAATAAGATTTCCCAGCAACTCCCTCTTCGTCCACATAAACGAAAGGTACGAAAATCATTTGCAGCCACTGCTTTGTGTTTACCAGTTTTATGATGCGATCCTTGAAGAGTTTCTTGTATAATTTGTTGCTGGGATCCTATAGTAGATAGTTATCGCCTAAAACACGTGTATTTACGTGTGTGTGTGTGTATATATATATATATATATATATAATACACAGGCTATTTCTGGTGATGATGATGTACCAAAACGTGACGATATTGGAGAAAGACGGCGAAAGCATGAACTACGGGTTTTGTCTAGAGCCGGAGTTAAGGATGCCGACGATACGGAATTCGACACCGGCAACGAAGATCATTCGAGTGATGATGGAGATGACATCATCGAAGGGGAAAGCGATGACGACGCTGACTTGGAGTTCTACAAAAATATAGAACAACAACATGCAGCTAACCGTGCTGCAAAATCCGAAAAATACTCGAGGTATGCAATTGAATACATCTTTTTTTTCAATGAATCACCGTTCATTATATATATATATATATATAGATAGATAGATAGATAGATAGATAGATAGATAGATAGATAGATAGATAGATGTAGGAACTTTTAGACCATGCCTTTTTTTTGGCTGAATCGATGTGAATCTACAATCTTGCCACAATTTCTGAGATTTTTCTAATCTTAATCTTTCCGAATCTTTCGTTGCATGTCAATCTACTACTACAGAACCTCAGACACTTTGTCTTTGCCCGATGACACCGTTGAAGGAAAGCGCCTAATCACCCGCCAGGTACTTTTTTTAACTTCAGTGAGCATTTTTTTTTCCCACCGTATTTGTTGAGATTATTCGTCCCACACCGAGAAACTAATTTCACCCCATTCGATATACAAAATCAAAGAGACATCTCCTCGATTTAACAATATTACAATATCCAAACAGTTGACTAAATTCTATTTTGTTCAAATATCGCCTGCAGATCGAGAAGAACAGGGGATTGACTCGAGCTCGCAAGAAGCTCACCAAGAATCCAAGGAAGAAATACAAGGTAAATATTTTTCTTATTAATACAGTGGTGTATGTATATATATAATCTATGGACTACATTGAATTTTTTTTCCTAATATTGCCATCGTTTTATTCAACAGTTGAAACACCAGAAAGCACAAATCCGCAGAAAAGGGCAAGTCCGAGAAATCCGAAAGCCGACGGGTCCTTACGGTGGAGAAGCCACTGGTATCAATGCAGGAATCAGCCGCAGCATTCGATTCAAGAACTAATTCCTTGCCCTTGCCCTTTTTATGTCTGCGATGATTTCTTTTGCAATTTTGGGACAAATCATTATATGTTTGTGTGGGATTATGATTTAATTGTTTATCGAAAATTGAATTCGTTATTATCAGTAGTTAGGTCTATGAAGCCTTTTTATGTAGTAACCTATAAGATTAGTTATGATTCAAGAATTAGCTTCTTGCTTTTATGTTATGATTTTCTTGTGCAATATTGAGACAAGTCATCATATGTTTTGATTGAATGGTTTAAGCTTTTGCTGGAAAAATGAATTCATTATGATTGATAATTAGGTCAATTAAGCATTTTAGGTAATTAGCTTATTACAAGTTAGATATGATTTAGGTTGGTGTTTTCTTATTGACTTTCCCCGGTGAGAAATGCAAGGCGGACGAGGACGTCAACGTTAATCATTTTTGTGCAATCATTAATATTAGGATTAAACCTAATATTCCAATAATTAGCATCGATGCTGATAATGACCCTATCGTTTAATAAAATAAAAAAGTAGGCATCGAGTTACGATGATGACTTTCATTAATGATATATGTGTTACGTAGTCTGAATCTAAAGGCGGCGTCAAGTCCTCATCGACAAGTCATTACATCCTCTCATTGTTTTTACATCCCAAACTAATACCAACTTTATTACTAAATATTCTACATTATTGGCAAAATAACCTAAATCATATGTAATTATGTTATAAATAACGATTAAGTGGTAACCCTACTCCTAAGGATATATTTGAGGTTAGTCTTGCTAGAAGCTCAAAATAAGACACTCAAACATAAACGTCAATCATTAATAGAAAACTGTGCAAGTGAAAACTAATACTCAACCAAGAGGCTCAAAATTCTAACTCGAAAATGAGTTACTCGTAGTGCAAAATTACGATTACCCTGTGTGGAAAATGAATAAGGTTATCCATAAAAAAAATTGAATATCATTTCTTGTTAGCTTACTTACAAACATGCATCATCATCCATATAATATTGTCCCCTAATACACACATATAGCCATCACAACGTCTCCCACGTTAGGATAATTAATGGAACAATCAATGATAGATGACCCAATATCCAAATTTATAAAATCTATCAAAGCAGCTTCGATCTTCATCTATATTTTTTCTTTTTTCTATTTTCATTCCATTTATGAGAGTTGACCAACAAGAAAACGCAGCCCACTTGTTTATTCCCTTTCCAAACATGTTGGTAGAGAAGTCCCCTTATTACCCTTTTCCACTCAAATTATTACCAAACTATTTCAATATCTTTTCATATTTTTTTCTTTCGTGATAACAAACGAATAAAAAAAACAAAAGTGTCGCCATTCAATTCCCACCCTTCGTTACACGACAAAAGATATTTATCGTCCACCACGGTAATAATGGATTCCATCATGAAAAGGGTAATATCGTCCATTCATCGATCCACGCATGCACCCACTTCGTGAATTCCGCACCCCACAACCCGATGATTTGCCTATTTCTTTATTGCTCCGTCCTTTTTGAAACTTCGAATTCAACCCACCCCACCACTAAAAAAACCCACATATAATTCATGTTTATGTTGTTGCTTTTCCCCTAAAAACCGAACCCAAAATATTTTTTTTTCGAGCTACTTTATATCTGTTGGTAGGGAGAGAGAGAGAGAGAGAGGGCGAATGGTGGATGAGTTTATGGTGGTTCGTGTCGACAGAGTAGTGGCGCCATCAGCTACGAACTTCAATCACAGCAACAACCGCGGTAATGAAACGGAGATTATGCAAGAAAAACAAAGTCTCTATAACAGTCACGGTGGCGCCGCCGTGAGCGATGGCAAAGGTGGGATTTTGAAGGGTGGCTTCGAAGCAAAAAGTGCCTCCAGAGGGAGTAATTTGAGGGAATGCAGAATATGCCAAGAGGAAGAAGATGAAAAGCGTATGGAGGCTCCTTGTGCTTGTAGCGGCACTCTAAAGGTTTCCAATTACTTTAATTTATACAATTTTTTTTTTTATTCAGGATAATGGGGTTCCTTATTTCGTCCCGTTTCTGCATTTTTTCTTCTTCTTTTGTTTTAAATTTGAAACATTTATGCGTATCCCTGCTGTTATTAGCCCTTATTGAGACGATTGACCATGTTTTTGTGTTGGGCTCGTTCGATTTTAGTGTACGATGTTGTCCGAATGTTTCTTCAGCTGTTGCGAGTACTATGGATATAACAATGAAGTTTGATAAAAATATGAGCTTTTTGCCTTGATTTTTTTTTATTCAGTTTGCTCATAGGAAGTGTATACAGAGATGGTGCAACAAAAAGGGAGATATCACCTGTGAAATCTGCAATCAGGTTGATTTTTATTTTTATTTTTATTTTTTAATCTTTTTTGGCACTGTCACACAATGTCAACACAAGACAATCAGAGTTCTAATGCAAAAACCTCTCTTTCTCCTTCAAAACAGATCTTTTCTCCAAATTATACGATTCCACCGCCAAGAATCACCGCCGATGTTATGGCCATCGATATCAGGTAGGTACTCAGTGTTGATATTTTTAGCATTGGAACTCCGTAAGAAATCTGATAAACTTCTTGTCCGAGTGAGCTCGTCGTACTATGTAGTAATCATGTAAAAATGGATTATTTTTTTTGCATTTCGTAAATTTCTTGGCCAGACAAATTTTTTTTAAGGATGTCCACTTCAAGGTACATACTCCACTCTACAATTGCGTGTAGACGGTTCGCGGGAGATGGATTATTGAGGCTTACACGTCCTTATAAATAGATGATGACGAATCCCGTGACAAAATAGACCAAAACGAATACCGTATGATTTTTCATATTTAAATCATTCGACATTTTTTTTGTTCCTTTTTTTTCCTCAGACAAGCATGGGGGAATCACGTAGATATTCGGGATCCTCGTTTCTTGGCTTTCACCGCAGCCGAGCATCGGTTTTTCGAACCAGAATACGATGATTACACCATAAGTAGCAACGGGACCCTTGCATGCTTCCGCTCTATTGCAATCATGGTAAAAAGCTAAAATCGAATATTCCCTTGTCTTCTGCTCGATTTTGCTTCACCTGTAAAATTGATTATTAAACAAAATCCAATCTTTATTCTTTTTTTTTTTTTATTAAAATCCTTCTAATCTACAGTTGATGCTCCTGCTGTTGATGCGTCAAACTCTAATGATCTCCAGAGATTTCGGGATCTTTCAGGAATCGTCAGCTCTCTTCCACGTAAGCGAACGTTTATGCTTTAACAAGTCAAGAAACTTTGTGTAATAACATAAGCTTTAACTCACTTTCTATTCGTCTGATTTCAGTATCAGGTCTCTGTTCTCCAATTGGCTGGCTTTCTTCTTCCTTGTTACGTGGTTGCTCGTTCCTTGTACATTGCCCAATGCCGGAGGAGGAATCAGGTAAATAATCTTTATTGCCCCTTCACATCGTTTTCTCTTCGAGATCGAGATTGAATAAATCACATCAAGGATCGATTAGTAGTGCCTAGAAACAATACACTCGGATTCGACCATCGGGAGTTGGAGACCCAATAAAAAAAAAAATTGATGTAGTATCAAACTCAATTCCACATTGATTAAGAATAAAGTATATGACATGCATATAAGCTTGTGGGTTGGGCTACCCCTATATTGCCATGGGCTTATACGTATGGCCCATTGGGCCAGTGGAGATTTACATCTCAACAATTGGTGCGGACCAAGACGCGATGTGGTGGATGATATGTCACTGGTCCTTGCAAATACTGTGCGGGTTGTGTTGATTGCTCAGTTGAGAGCAGATCGACCCGTTTTGGTGCCTTGTGCCGAAATTTTTCCTGATACTGATGGTGGTAAGGTGGCGTGTGTCCTTGGCCACAAACTGAGGCATTAGATGGTTATCGTTGAAAGATGAATTTTTGGGTATAACTCAATCCCACATTGGTTAGGAATAAAGTATACTGCATGCATATAAAAGCTTGTGGGCCACTCTCACATGGGCTTAAATGTAAGGCCCATGGGTTTGGTCTAGAGGAGGAGATCTTACATTGCTACGAAAACTATTACATAGATTTGTCATGTCCGAACTTAGAAGATCGAATTCTTAACCTTTTTTTCCTCTTACATCAGGGTTGAAAGCCGACGTGCCCAATTTGCAGGGAAGTTCTTTTTATGTAGATGCACTGCTGCGGGGCCCTTATCGTCTTCTCGAAATTCCTTCGAGGTCTCTGGTTTCGAAAAAAAAAAAAAAAAACTTGGTTTCTTGCGTTTTAAGGTAATTAATGCTTTACTATGATGATGTTTGTGGTACATATTGTAATGGCTAGCAAAGAACTCTTCGGCAAGTGTAAATGTGATCGTTATAAGAGTTCACTGGGTTTCTTTTTGCTGCTTCACCTGATGTTTCATTTCACTTGCGGATAATAATAATAATTAAATGTACCCAAAAATTCAAACAAGTACAAGAATGTCTCTATTCGGCTTGGCCTCCATGTTCTTCGCCTCAATCCACGCTAATATTATGGAAATAAAATAAAATTTTAACTAATTGATTCGAGCAACGATGAAGAGGCCAAAGCCGCATGGGCCCCACTTCTCAACTGCAATATAATATGCACTTCCTCTGTCTATGTCCCACTTGACATAATCCACTTAACTGGCTTCGCCAAACCTACGCGTGCCCGTTATTTCAACGACATGACACGTGGCTTTCGTAGAAAAACTGGCGCCAATGACGTCGTTTTTTTATTTATCTTATCACAAAAATATTTTTAAAAAGTGACGTCACGCCGGGAGAGTTCATATCTCCTCGAGACAACCCTTTTTCAATCTCATCCCATCGCTGTATATTAGCTGTCAAAATAAATATATATGCCAATTCAATAATTATGCAAAAATGGACAATCGTTACCCACAAAATCTATATATGAAAAAGCACTCCACATTTCAAACGATACACGCATATCCCCCTCCCTCGGTTTTCTCCTTCTGCCATCACTGTCCTACACACATCTTTCAACCTCTTCAGCGTAATGACGCCACCGATTTTAGCGAGAAGGGACGCTTTTGTTTGATTTCTTGAAATAAGGGTTCGAAAGTTGAGTTTTTTTTTTTGTGGGTTCTGAGGATCAAAAGTTACTGTTTTTCTGGTTTGTATAGAAGAGGAAAAAAGATAATGATGCAGCAGCAGCAGAAGAGAAGCATCGCATCTCTCGAGCACAACGGATTCGTAGACTCGGTACACAAACGGCCTAAGGCCCACATATCCCTCTCTTGCAAGGTCACCTCATTCGCAATAATCTTCTTGTTCCTATATATAAATATATATATATGTATATATATATATTCCTTCTCTCCTATAACCTTCTTGCTCATCCTTCTCTTGAAAACAGGAAAAGAAAGAAAAGTTCAGCGAGGGAATCGCTGCTCTTCAAGGGCTCATTTCGCCTTATGGGAAGGTACATAAATAAATATCGTTGAGAATCTTCTTTCGAACAATCTAAGCTTCAAAGTTGTTACTTTACTACATGGGCTTTCTTATCGTCAGCAGAGTGACGCGGCTTCGGTGATTCTTGAAGCAATGGAATACATTAAGTTCCTACACGAGCAGGTGAAGGTGCTGAGCTCACCGTACATCTACGCTCCACCGTCCTCACATCTCCAGGTATATTCTATTATGTTAGAATGACACTTACCACGTAGTTATGTGTATTATATTTTTAATTTAGTATACATACCTTTAGGCCGATTTTATTCTCGTAACAGTGTTAGACGCGTAATTTTCTTAAACGGGTGATCGTGATGATTTATACCATGACCTCTTGGCCGGAGCTCTAATACCATGTTTGAATGACCAGTTCATTGAATGTGCGAGTTCTCATGACATGTTGAATAACCAACTACTTCATTAAATGATCACTTAGCTTAAAAGTCTATCATATTTTAATTACACCCCTTCACGTGTAGTCTGATTTCTTTCTCATCTTGCCTTAAACGTATAATTTTCTCAAATGTTGATCGCCGATAATTTGTACCAATGACCTCTTGGCACGAGCTGAAATACCATGTTGAATGAATTACTCACCTAAAAGCTTTAAAGCGTGAAGAGCTAAGTCTATTTTATGTTCAATGCGTCCTCTCAGGTCTATGCTGGTTTCTTTCTCATGTGGCCTTGAACGTATAATTTTCTTATGAGGATTCGTACCAAAAGCCATCGGCCTGAGATTCGTATTCATGACATATCTGCATGAGCTCTGATACCATATTGAATGAATCGATCACTTCGTAAAAAATTTAAGCTTAAATAAAGTGTACCATACTGTAATTTTACATATCCTTATAGCACCGTGGTTCTTTTTTTTTTTTGGACGACGAACTCATCCGGCTTTTGTGTGAATTCAAGGGCATCAAAGCCGGTGGCGGCCTCAGATCGAAGGGATTATGCCTCGTGCCGATTTCGTTCATCGAAGGAGTTGCGGGTAGTAACGGTGCAGATATATGGGCTCCGATCAAAACTAGCCCTACGACTTCGAAACGATCCGTTCCCGATGAAGCTTTAACTCCGCGACGACGACGTCTTTTCTAACATCTTTCGAATATAATTTATGCGTGAAAATCGTGTTGTTGATGCTTTTTTTCCTTTCTTGGGGGCCTAATCTATTACAGCGAAATAAGAAACCTAATCTGCAAATTTTATTTTTTTTTGGTTAAGAAAAAGAATAAAGAAAGAAATATTAACTCGATGAACTCTACGTTCAAAAACAAGCCCCCACTAGGTAGAGGAGGATGCTTTTCTCTTGGTGGGTGCAATGCAAAGTGAAGTACGACGCTGTTTTGAAATGTTGCCTCGCCATTAAAAGTAATGTGATATTCCCATCGATTGAGGTGACGTGGCATCCAAAATGTCGTGGTGGATGTCGGTCGAGTTGTGTGTGCCATGTGTCGACTGCCACGTGGCAGCAAACTCACCGAATTGTGGAAGACATACGCGCTCCGGCATGAACAAGTCGAGGTTGTATTCGAGGGAGCAATTTTCTTTTTTTTTCTTTTTTTATGAATACATTAGCAAAAGAAATGCAAAAACTATTTTTTGTCAATCAACACAAAAAATAGTTATACACCTTTGTCACGATCCAAATCCCGCAACTTACCTTGTTAAGTGAGACATTTTCATCTGCATCGAATTAGTCTCATTTTTTAAATACGTTGCCATTGCGGCGGGCCATAGCCGAGTGGGAATATTCGGGATAGAATAGAACAGAAATAAAAAGTAAAAAATATTTAATTAATACTATTCAAAATAAATTTCTTCCTAATTTCTCTATTCGACTATATTTTTAACTTCACGAGACTAAGTTGGGCCCAATTTTCAGTAAGAAACGGCTAATTTATGGCCCAACTAAGCATTGAGAACCTACTACTAGGGTTTTCTCGAGTTGCCTTCTATAAATACGCCAGCTTTCGTTCCAATAGAACACACTGCGATGTCGCATACGCTATCCCTTGATAATTTGATTTGTGAAGCTCACTCTCTCTCTCTCTCTCTCTCTCTCTATATATATATATATATATATCTCGCTTGCCGGGGCTGTGATTTACTCAGTCGCTTCAACGCGGACGATGTTCACGTGTCTTATTGTGACTGAGATTTACTTCATCGTCGCCCCAACGAAATCAGCTACTTGTTGGATTCTCTTATTTTCTTCTGAGCTGCTTCTTTTATTTTTCACTGGGTTTGTAGAAAAATAAGCCAATTTGCAGAGCGAGGTCGTCGATAACAATGGCGTATCACCTTGTTTTGAAGGTTGGCGAAAGTAAAACTGCGATTCTCCGTGCCTTTCAGATCTTCCAGTTCTGATTACGGCCTCGAACAAATCGCCACATCTTTTCCACCCCCTTTTCCCCCAAATTGATATGAAGCCCTAGTCAATTAGTAAAGTACAGATAAAGGTTCCGAACGTGAATTACTAATATAACACAAATAATCGTTGACGTACTCAAATTTTTTTCTATAGTAAATTAATTAAGATACCAAACATATAATTTTTTTCAATTTAATCAGTTCGAAGCAACTTTGAAAAGCAAAATTTTTTGTAATATTAAATGTTGAAATACCTTGTAATAGCTTATTTATGGTAATTTTCAAATTTAAAATTGGAATTATAATAAAAAATGGGCTTTAGTATAAATTAATTATCTAGGCAGGAAAAAAGAAATAACCTCAAATGACGGTTTTTGAAATATAATAAATATTGATTTTTTGAGATAAATTATGAGAATTTGAGAATTGTTATATCTCTATGGCAAATTCACCAATTCACCCTATTTTCTTTTCTACTTATTTCATCTCAACCAGTGCGTGCATATTTATTTTATTTTTTTTGGAAACAATAGCTTGTCATGAACGATGCGTGATTATCCATTATGTTTAAGCAAATTTAGCTGTAAACCCAAATTTTTCCTTCAGCAAAATAAATCACAAATTAAGTTCGTTGGGATTTGTTTATTTTGTGACGCTATTATGCCTTCTGTTCACCTTCTCAAATGAATTTGTATTTTGGCCAAATATTTTTATGTTCCTATTAATGTCACTTCTATGGATGTAGTTTTGTTTATCAATTTTTTTTAAATTATAATCCCAGGAGATATTATTATAAACGATACTTATTATTGTCTAAGTTGAGTTGCTTTAATAATGGTACTATAAAATTAAAAAATCATGACTTTCATACCTATGTAACGAAAAAATTGGAAGAAAAATGATCACATTGCATTTTGACTAAATGATTATTTGCGGGAGAAAAACATCAATTTTATTAAATATATTCCCAATTGACTTTAAAACAATATCATTGTATAATTTGTAAATTTGTAATATATGCGAGCAACATTGAAAAGTTGTAGACGTAGGTGTAGGAGAGAATACTTTGATAATATTTTTTTAATTTTCAGAATAAGTTTAATAATTGAAGAATAAGTACTGTATGATGTGATGAATTTTGACTTTGGTAATAAATTTTTCGATACCATTACATTTTCTCGGTATGCCATTGCTAGATTTAGCCAGGACCCCGTGTCAAAGGCCATCAACTTGCTCTTAGCCGCCGGCCCGCTGCTGCAAGGTTGTTGCTTGCTACCCGTGGCTATCCTTGGCCGCTAGTTCCACTGCTCGTGTCAGTCCCACAGCCGCCGTTCACAACCATTTGAGAGTCAACTTGACCAAATGTTCATATGTGACCAAATATACAAAGCTCATTGTAATTGGATAAAGAAGGACAAATTGTAATAAATAGGGGCAAATGAGTTAGCTTGTCTTAGAAGGACTTCAACTCGGATCCGAGTTTTCTATCCAAAATAATAAAAATTAAAACAAAAATTTAAAAACATAATTTAAAAAGCTCACGAGCTGTCGAGCATTCACAAACGAGATCTCGTTCGAGTTCTACAAAGATGAGCTCGAGTCCAGCTTTACTCGAGAGGGCTCACCGAGCTTGCTAGGACACTACTCTTTTATTAACGCTTAGCATGAGTTAAAAACTGTAAATTGGTGTATTAATTAACCAATCACGTTTTATATGCCATTAATAATAAATAATAAAAATAAAAAAAAAGAATAACTAGCCACTACATTCATGTTAATGATAAAAAATTCACTTTAATAACGACATACTAAATTGAATAATTAAAAAATAATTATTAAAAATACAAAAAATACATAATACGTTTTCAAAGTTTCATTATAATTATTATTGTTTTATTTTGAATATCATTGTAACAATTTTTATTATTAAAATTAAAATTCATAATAATATTGATGATTACTATTGATGTTTAAATCTACATTTGGCTATGCAGATTTACTAGTATTTTATTAATTCTTAAAAACAATAACCTATTTGAATGGTTAAATAAATTAGAAATTAAAAGCGGGATGGAGCGATACGGTGTCGGTATGATCCACTTAATGACAAAACTACCCTCCGAACCCTAAATCCCCATAAACCCCAATTAGAAACATATTTCTTCTTTTACAGAACAGGTTGCTGTGTTAGAACTGTGGCAGGCATGGACAACATAGCAGCAATCGAAGAGCGTATGGTCAATGAAAGATTGAGGAATAAGCTCAATGAGGTCAACGCAGCCGCACAATCACACCTCTCTGGCGTGCAAGATCATATCAATTTCACCCTTCAGGTTAGCTTTTTGATTTGCGAGTTTTCTACTGACGATTATTAAGTACCGAAGCAATGAACTCTTTTTTTTTTTTATGTCATCTGTGTGCGCTTTGTTTCAGCAAGCTTACTTCAAGTGTGCGTACGAGTGTTTCGATCGGAGGAAGAAGCACGACGAGATTGGCGATTGTGTGGAGCATTGCAGCGTTCCTGTGCTCAAGTCTCAGCATCTTGTTGAAGATGAGATGGCGAAGTTTCAGGTAAGGATATAATATTTTATACATATATTTATATTTATATTTCTTTCTTGAGAACATTCCCCCTTCTTAAAATTGTGTTTCTGTACTTGTTAGAGTGTCGACTGTCGCCATACTTCTCCGATGAAGGATTGCATGTGGGCTTAGAGTAATTTCTTGGTTGTCCTGAGTTAGATCATACTTGTCTGTATTTCAGTCTTAGAACATTGTGATATATGATTGGGATAAGTAGTTTTTTCGTCCAATATAAGTTTAGGAATTGGCACTTTCAGGACACCCAATTTACGGGGTTAGTTATTTATGAACACTCAAAATTGAAGCAATTTAATACACGATCGTTGGGAACCTAATAGTTGTTAGTAATATTAGTTAGTGGTATAGTGGGAAGTTAGTCATATGTATGCCTATATTAAGGCCACTTTTGATTTATGAAAGGATAATTCCAGCTTCTATTACTTTTAAAATAACAATAGTTTCCTTAAATTGCTTCAATTTTGAAAATTAGTGTCCTTAAGTTGCAACACAGTAAGTTCGCTGTCGTCAAACAACCACGTAGGATTTATCCCCATTTAAGAAACTCTGCAGCCAACTAGAATTTATCCTCGGGTGTGTGTGGGCACGTGTCGAAGTTCCAGTAAAACAATAGGGTTCTTGACACATTGTGTCCTTAAATTGCTTCGCTTTTTTAAAGTTAGTGTTTTTAAATTGCAACCCTCTAAGTTGAGTGTCCTGAAAGTGTTATCCCCTGAGGGGTTCAGTAGTTGACCATATTAGATTAAACAGAAGTTCCATTCATCTTTCAGCTGATGTTCCTTAGGAAGGTTCTTGTGATTGAGCTTAATGTGTTTCCTCCTATGACATTCGAGTTGCGTACTATTTTATCTTCTTCGATTTACTACAGGAGAAATTGCAGAGGGCTCTTACAGTTTGCCAAGACAAGTACGATTCGGCCATGCTCCAGCCGAATAGAAATAACGCTATGAATGATTTGGAATCGTGCGTCGAAGTTTCCATTCAAGAAAGCTTAAACGTGCTGCCGCATGTTGCTGGAAAATTGAAGGCATATCTCAGGATTGAAGATTAGAAAATACGTCTTGAATTGATGCTGTTATAGTTTTGAGTTTTTTTTCGTATATCGACAACAGCTAAATATTAAGGCTGCGTATTCTTCGATGAATCCTATGATTATGTTACATTGAGTTGGGTTGCTAACTATTATGCGATAACGCTTCTAAATTTTCTTTGCCTTCTCTCTATAAAAAAAAAAAAAAAAGTAAAAGGGGACCATTCTCCCTAATTCTCCATGCTCGGAGGATCTCGTGCTTTTCCTCTTTCTCCTCTTTGGCTTCATTTGCGTGTGTTGATGCATTTTTTTTTTCTTTCTTTGTCGTTCTTGAGTTGAGTCTCCTGTTTTGGAGCTCTTGTCTCCTCGTGTAAGAGTTGTGTTTCCATTTGTTCGAGTATCACTCCCGAATAAGATGAGTTTTTTAAGTTGATGACGAAAAAAACGAAGGGTACAGTAAATTTGCATTAATAGCAAGTTTTATGAAGTGCTAGATTTATTTATAGTGGGCGCGGGTTCTTTAATTCTTCTTATTCAAATTTTGAATCTCCTTTTCTTTATTGCGAGAGCTATTTTATCTCTGAAATGTCGAATCTTAGGAGCATCGAAGTTGTTTAACGATGTACATTTTTGCCTTCGTTTGAGAAAAAAAAAAACAAGAAAAAAAATCTCTGGTAAACTGTAATAGAGATGTAGCATGTGCAACTTTCCTACATTTGTCGGCGGAAGTTACCTTAAAACAACGTTGATAAACTCAATACAGTTCCTTCGATGATGAGATGTAATGAACTCAATCCATTTACATACCCAAAGATCGCAAAAGCACAAAGATGCCAACTTTATTCTTTTTTAAATCAAGAAACCATGCCCCAGAACAAACCATTGCACAAACATATAACAAATTTCACAATTACCCGAAAACTGAAAACTAAGATTTGGGTGCAAGATTTGCTTCAGGGTCACCACTTGTGCGTTTCTGCTCCTCAAATTTGTCAATGGCTACTTGAAGTTCGTCCGTGCCACCAACAGCTCTCATTGTGTAGAAATAAACTCCGAATACGAAAGTTGCCAATCCTCCTGCAACTACAGCGTTCTTCGTCTTCGGAGCGAGGGCTTGAAATCCCGAAATTCCGGCCATTTTTTTATTACAAGTAAAAATCGGTTGATCTCACGGTTTCTGTCTTCAACTTGGTACCTTGAACTCTGTCGATTAAATGCAATCATCACGGCATCCAAATGATTATGAAATTCAAGCAAACGATTGTTAAAAGACACAATAAACTGCTTGTGATGATGCCTAATGAATGGCTTTATAGGAGGAAAGAAAAATGCCCAAGTGGCATCTTCTGCAGCTAATACGCTCTGTTTGGTATGAAGATGCAGATTTGGAAATTAACATTATCTTCCTTTGTCTTTCCTAATCACAAATTTCGTGTACCAAATAGAGCCTAAAAAAAAGCTGAAAATTATATTTCTAACGTCTTTCAATAGCAACCATATTACCAAGTTGGGAGAAGTTTCAGCAACAACAGGCAACTGATAAACCTCGGTGGCATCAATGAATTGCGTAAACCCTAACAACCCAGAAGAAAACTCAAACAAGCACACGTATACACTAAAGCTATCTTAATGTCATCGAATTGAAGGCTAAAATTCACTGATCGAACGAATTTCAGCTTCAAATAATAATTAAAATCAACGGCTACACAGAAATTGACCAAAAAAAAAATGGGAAGGCATCATCCTTACCCAATTTGACGAGCTTCTGCGTCTCCTCACGGTTCACCGTCGTCCTCGTCACACATGCGTTGTGTTTTTATGGCGGTTTATGTTGGGCCATCTTTTGGAGCCTATTTGGGCCAACAGAAACTTTGGTGGGCCAGCAAGAAGATGCCACACTCAGCGTATTATATTTAATTTATTAATTATAATATAAATAGTATTTTTAAAATTCGCAGGGGCGGAGCGGAGGCCGCCGCCGCCATCTCCGCCAGATGAGAAGAAAAAGACCCACTATTGTACCACGCCATATAGTTCACCGCAGTAGCTTCTACATCAAATTTCAAGAACTTCCAGGAATTAATAATGTATTCAGAAGTTTCTCAATTGACGATAACAATAATAGCAATAATAATCATACAAGAGAAAAAACAAAATACAGAATCAGTTTTTTAGGCTTCCGAAGAACCTAGAGAGAGGCAAAGGCCCATCGGCCTCCTTATTTTCCCGGCTCGATTCCTTGGATCCCAAGCGTCGCTTCTTCTCCTTCTTCTTCTTCTTCGAAGATCGAGATTTTGATCTCTTGGATTCTCTCTCGTCTTCGTCGTCGCTTGTGGACACATCCGACGACGAACTCGAACTGGAATCTGATGATCTCCTTGAATGCTAATGCAAAGAGAAATAAGCAATAACGTTTCATAGATAAAACAAAAATGGCATCATTTAGGCTATGTTTGGTTTAAGGAAAGTGGTGAGGAAAGGAAAAAAGAAATGGAAAAGGAAAACTAATTTTTATGTTTGGTTTATTAGAAAATAGATGGGGTAAGTTAACCAAATAGTGAGGAAAAGAAAAGAAAAACTAGTGAAACCATTTCTTTCTTCAGTTTTCTTTTCCTCACCACTTTCCTCGAGATATTAATTATGGTAATATGTCTCAAAAAAGTAGTGCACCTTGCGCTTCTTGCTGCTATGTCTTTTCGAATCTTTGTCCTTATCTGCAACAAAAAAAATATATATACTCTTAGCTCGGAGAAAGGTCGAAGGAATTTAAGAGTGCGTTCACAGCCTAACGAATTCATTACCCTTTTTGTGGCGTGATTTGCTGCTGGAGTGATTTTTTCCCCGGGCAAGCTTGAGTGCCCTTTCAGCATCGAGCTGGGCACGATATTCTCTCATCATCCTATCTTTATCTGCTTCCAATTCTCCCTTTTTCATTTCTTCCTCCTAACAACTTACATCATTAGAATCTGACACACAAACACGAGCATTGTACGATCATAAAAAGTTGAATCGAAATTCCTAGTGATTTCTTAGCTTAAGAACATTTGAAATGCAAGGCATCCCCGAAAACTATCACTTTAAATGTATGGGAGAAAAATAATGATAGCTAATAAGGTATGTAGCAAATACCCAATAGAAATTACAATTTTCTGGTTTAACTATTTCATAGCCCCACAAAAATGAAACTCTCAAGGAGTCAGTAAAGAACATCATCATAAATTAATTACCTTTTGCTTCTTCTTGTACTCCTCCCAAGTTATTGTGTGAGAAGTCTTGAGACTTGCCAACCGAGCCGCATGCCACTCTGGTGAATGAAAAGAGCCATCCACCTGCGACTCGCCGCATGAGAAGAGCCCAGGTTGCATTGCATAGAGGGAGAAACAATGCAATTCCAAAAGCAAACTCAACAGCCCAAATTATTTCTTAATCAAATGAAAGTGTCTATAGATGGCAATGCACACACACATATATATACATAAATATGCCATAAGCTTCATGAGCTTAATCTCATGGATCATACGAGATGATAGAACAATAAGTTTTATTACATCCACTCTCCAGTAAAAAGATCAATGCACTACACCAATATGGAAAGTAATTGTGAAGAATGACTGGTAATCCAAGGGTAAGATGAAATTTCGCGTGATTGCTTCACGCAATGGCACAAACAATTTATCTTTTGAAGAATGGATATTGCCCTTCTATATCTCAGCTAAACACTATCCTACAACTTCTTTCATTACTATACAATATTAATCTAAAAGTGTTATCGAGAGAAGAAGCAAACAGCATTCCAAAACAACCAAAACTAAAAGACCCCCTCCGATTTCATATACCCTTTACTGATAAGCAAAAATACCCCAAAATTCAAGTTTCAATTAGGTTAAAAAAAGGGGGGAAATTAACCAGCAGGCTCACAACTTCCGACACCGGATTCAATCACCGCACCAACTATTCATCTACAAAATATTCCCAAATCCGTCGCACATCACCACATTTCTAGATTTATTCATCCATAAAAAAAAAAAAAGATAAAACCGAATACACCATAGTATGAAATGGTACGAACCATTCCATCCTCGGCCTCTTCTGGAGCAGCTGAGCTGGCGCCGACGCGAGATCTCTGCATCGCTTTGTACGCTTGATTCTTTCCCATTTTTCTTTCAAACGCTGAGATTGGTTGAGAGGATTAGAAATAAACGTGCAAAACGACTATTAGTAGGCGTTGATTCTAGCGAGCATAAAAGAGAACGGCAAAAGGTATTTAGGTAGTTGCGAAATTTGATAATGGGCTAATTGGCCCGATCCATTATTGGAATGAAACAATGAAAGTAAATATTCGGCCCTACAAGATATCATTAATAAAATGGTAAATAGCACATAACTCACTCAGTTCTTTAAAAAATATGCATTAAAATCCACATGATTCAAAAATAGCGTAAAATACTCTCGTGATTTGTTTTTAATCATGCGCTCCTCGTCATTTTCACCTCGGGTTGGGGGTTACAATGCTAAGTTTTAGACAGCACCAGGGTTACTGTGCTATGTTTTAAACATCACTCAGGGTACGATGCTAAGTTTTCGACAAACAAGGGAGTTTTGCACGTAAAAAATGCATATAATAGTTACGTGCATTTCAGTATAACCACATGTGAGTATGACATAATTTACCATAATAAAAACTAGAGGTGAGTACAGGCCGACAGGTCCGATTTCAGGCCAGTTGCACAAGTTCCGGCTCCCGACCTATTTTTCGGGACCCAGCCCAGAATATGCATGAGAACTATTGGTTCTTACCGGTTTCGGACAGATCCGATTCCGATTCACCCATATTTTTTAATTTAAAATTTTAAACTATTTTACTTAATCATTAATATCTATACTCTTTTATTAAGCTTGAGCATCATTTAAAAAGCCAATCAGATTATTTTTGAAATTAATAATTGCAGAAAATAAAAAATAATTAATCCACTATAGTAATTATTGGACTTGGTCTTTCATATTTTTATTTTATTAAATAAATAACTAAAAATTATTGCAAAACATAACCACACGCTCTTTTTGATTCAAATAAATCATCTCAAACCCATCAATTAATTTTTTCTTTGCACACAGTTGGAGTGCACATATTACTATTATCCATTAATTAGTTCCATTAACTGCGGTTGAAATATACCAAGCATTGAAAATATAAAACATTGAATCGAAAAAACACCCGGGGCCTCTTTATTTCCTGCAACATAGGCGAGTGAAGCAAATTAGACCGTTTACGGAGTATTGAGGAAGTAATAGATAGCGCTGCTGCAGTGTACGTACCAAGGCAGCTTGAAGGCGTCTTTCCACCATCCTTGTTTAGAACAGCTGGCGACGATCTTGTCCAAGCGTACGATGATCTCCGAAAATATAGGCCTTGCGATGGGATCTGGGTGCCAACACTCTTCAATCAACCTAAGGCGGTAATAAATTATCATATTTGGTAAATACAGTTGCAATAATGTTTTCACTGCACTCATTAATCTTGTATACTACAAGCAAATTAGATTTAGCATATTCCTATAATTCTAATTTTATTAAATAAGAATGAAAAAAGATTAAAAAAAATTAATAATAAAAAGCAACTTGGTTGCATAAGTTTAGTTTTATTATGACGATATAAAATTATTTAAATATAATTAAATAAAAATTCTAACGTCATTTTTAGGTTGACGAATAGCGTCACACGCTAAAAGTAGATGTTCCAACCCAAAAATGGTGCTGAATATAAAATTAACTGTATTTTTTTTTATGTCAAAATTCTCCAATAGTAGTAACATGCACCCTCGACTCATATGTTCAGCTGAAAAACGAAAGACTCACTCTTTAAGATGGAGCGGAAAAGATTTCGATTTCGACTTGAACGCCGGCCTCTGTTCTTCCAAGCAAATCAACTTCGCAGCTTCCTCGGGAGATTTCGAAGAAAACGGCGGAGCACCGTAGATCATCTAAATAAATTTTACGAAAAAGAAAAAAAAAATGTTCAAATCTCGCAAGATAAACGAAGATGACTTGAAGCAACGAATAAAACAGCACCTCATACAGCATAACGCCGAAGGAATGCACGTCAACGCTTCTGTCGAATATCTCGTCTTTATAAGTTTCGGGCGCTACGTAATAATCTATTCGCAAAACATAACATTTTCAATCGCGTAAGAAAAAGACGTATAATTTTACGCGTTTGAGGGACTCACTCGTGCGATCTACGGTGTCGGGATTTGCTAGCTTCGCCTTGTCGGGTGATATTGCGCGCAATTCGATGACGCCGAAGCCCGCAATTTTACAACGTCCTCCCAAATCCAGCAAAATATTACTGCCACCTTAGAGAGATTTTGAGGAACATTAAGGGTGTGTTTGGTTTGAGGAAATTAGTAGGGAAAAGAAAATGAAATGAAAAAGGAAAATCAGTTTTTGTGTTTGGTTGGTTGAAGAAATAGATGAGGAAAAGAAAAGAAAGGAAAAGAAAATCTAGTTAAGTTTATACTTAAAACTAAGGAAAACTCATTTCTTGACCAAATGGTGAGGAAAAACGAAAGAAAAACCTATGAAAAACATTTTCTCTTCGATTTTCTTTTCCGCGCTACTTTCTTCGTTCCAAACACAGCCTAAAGAAAAAAAGGAATCCAAGGTAATAAATTCGTGAAGCTTTAAGCAATCGGTTTCCCTTACCTTGGCGTCAAGCCGCAGTGGATGATCGGCTCGGGTTTGCATTCATGAAGGTAGTTCATGCCTCTGCTCGCAAAAAAAAAATAAAAATAAAAATAAAAAATACCCGCAAAGCGCGTAACGTGAATAATAATTCCCCGAACCGAGGAAAAATATTACGACTTAGATTGAATGAAATACAGTTACCTGGCGATTTCGAGCGCGAACCTTAACGCTTTGGAAGGAGACAATCGCCCTTTCTTTCGAAGGTAAACAGCTAGGTCTCCCTGAAAGATTCTCACCATTGAGAGAGAGAGAGAGAGAGAGAGAGAAAGAGAGAGAGAGAGAGAGAGAGAGAGAGAGAGAGAGAGAGAGAGAGAAAGAGAGAGAGAGAGAGAGAGAGTTACTCTTGAATGATACTCGAGAACGATCATCATCGGTATATTTTGGGTCACGGCGCCGATGAATTGGACGATATTCGGGTGACGAACCTTCTCCAGCAGAGTCAGCTCGTGGTTGAACGAGTTTCTGCGGAGTAGAACGAAATGCATAATATTAATGATTCAGTACGTATAATATGCGAGATTCGGGAAGAAAGATTTTATTACAAGGATGACGCAAAGAAAAAAGGTGTAGTAATTACATACATGGATTCGGGGTCTGCGTGCCTATCCTTGTCGAGTATCTTTACCGAGACTTTCGTGCCGTTCCACTTCGCAACTTGGTAAGATGATCCCTAAAAGAAAAAAAAATTTATATTTCGACGTTAAAAACAGCGTAATAATCGCTGCACGAGCGTAGGAAAATGAGGACGCGCACCTTAGAAATGCCATCGCTTTTTCGTATTTGGATATCCAACGGATTGAGCTCGTAGTCAGGGACCTCGCCGGGATTCGCAACCGCCATCGGCGTCTTTCGGGTTTTCTACAGACATTCATGGACTTTCTATGAACGCCGAAACAAAATTGCTTAAGGGTAAAACCGTAAATCTCCCTTACCGGAGTTTTCGCCCCGCGAGCTTTCAAGATCTCGTAAACCTCAACGTTCCCGTAGTACTTGGCATCAGCTGCAGCCTGTGATGGCAGAGACAAGAGATGCAGAGAGAGAGAGAGCCTTAACGTCACTTGGCATCAGAGCCTTATAGTTTTAGTCCTTTATAATTTGTATTGAGTGTGTGTGGTATTTTTTTAAGGACACATAAATCAATTTGAGGACAGTTAACGTCGAGAATATAATTTCAATCCGCAATAACACACATGACTGAGGTGCACGTGGCAATTAATTTGGGAGAAAATCCAATATGACGTCGAACATGACCGAATTTTTCATGATGTCAAATATTATTTCCCCTCAAATTAATTGTAACTTGTACCTCGTGTGTTAATTATGGACTGAAACTATGTTTTTGTTGTTAATTGTTCTAAAATTGCTTCAATTCATCTCATATTAATTGCTTCAATTTAGAAACTTACGGTCATAAAATTGTCACCCCTTAATTAAAGTATCCTTAAAATGCCAGTCCCAAATATACATGACTTAAAAATTAATCAAAAGCCTATGTTATGAGAGGTGGACACATGAAGTCCCGAGTGAGATCATCCGCGCCATTGTGTATCCCATTTTGTGTACCCATTAACATGTTAAACAATGATCGGATGTTAAACATGAGAGAGAAAGATTTGTGGACCCCATGTAGGTAAACACATGTTAACGAATACATACAATGGAACACACAATTGGACACATGATCTCATCAGATGAAATCCAACCTCAGGGGTTCAGTTTTAGGACATTTGCTTTCAAAATCGTGACAATTTTTAAGAATACAAACCGCTATTGAACGCAATGTCGCCTCTTCCGATGACGTGTTGATCCAACTGGACGGTACGTACTGTTGGGGAAAACGCGCCAATAAAATAATTCGGGCCCTGCGGTGGTTGTATTTGGACCCCGCGACAATTTATCGGAATATTATAAAAGCCGAAATGACACCGAGAGAGAAAACGAGATTTTACGTGGTTCGGCCAATACCGCCTACCTCCACGGAGAGCACCAGTTTTACTATATTGAGAATATTACATCGTACAAAATAACGCTCGTGTTTAAACCCAAACTCGAGACCCCTTACCCACTCGGATAATGTTTTTGTACTACCTCTCAATTACCCCAGTAAAACTACACCCACTCTCACCCTTATCCACCCGAAGGTGGATAAGCTTTTTACCTCTCACTCTCTAGACTCTCATTTGATTTGGGATAATAATAACTGAAGAATCCTCAGCCTATTTATAGATGTCTTCAGCTCTTCTGGACCGCTCAAAACCGGTGGACAAGAATCCGCCGCGTCGCCCTTCAATACGAACCGTTCATTAAAATAATATTATAATATAATATTATTTTCTTTTTATATTATAATATTATTTTGTGGGCGGCCGCATGTGGCTGGACCCAACAATTCTCCTCCTCCAGCCTCACTCAACACCTTCCTGACCATCGTCTTCAGCACCGTCAAGCATCCATCCAGCGAGTCTGACTATAATGAGAGTTTCTCGCTCGTAAGTATCACGAACGTCCATTGGCCTTCCTTGTACCAGCTACACATAATCCGAATCAAGAATTCCGGTCCCACCTCACTTGATTCACTCAGCAGCCAATCCTATGTGCAACTGCCAGCCGACTATACCCGTCGACTCCCGAAGAGGGACTTCGGTGCAACCCCTTCCCCAGCAGGATTTCCCTTCTCACCATCGTCTGCCCCACGCGCGCGCGAGTTCTGTGAACCCATCGAAGTCTGAGTATTGTATACCATACTCACGTCCAGACGATACAAATTTCCTCGCTCTTCTCCCTTTGGTAGGACCATTTCCGCCATGTGTGATTTTCCAGACTCCCCCTGCTATGAAACCCCATAGCCCTTGGAATCTGTCTGGCTCAAGGATATTAAATTCCACGCAACTTTGGGACAACGTCACACCACCAAAAATGCGCACCGCTCCTTCAACCATTTTGAACTTCACCGTTCCAACACCATGAACAACACAACGATATCCATCGGTCCATGGAGATCGAAAAAAACCTGTTCGTATTCCCGGAACGCATCAAAATATCCTCTTGGAGCAAACCCAGATATAATATCCTTCTTTCTGAGAACGAGCGCCATCATTAGAGACTGTGAGAACGTCTCCAAGATGAACCATGTGCTACCTCTGTTGTGGAATTTTCTTAGCCGTCTGTCCTTCTTCCTCCAAGTCGGACCATTTCTCCTGATGTGTCCCGGCTCACCACCTTTGTAACATCACATGCCCTTCCCGCCACATGGATTTGAACCTGCTGCAATCCCCAAATCCCCTGGCGTATCACCTTCCTCTATGATTCGCTGTGTATAGCCAACACCCGACTATCACCATAAATTGGCCGCCTTCTCTTTTCACGCTTCAAAAGAGTTGACTCCACCATCTACCGCCTTCACCGGCTCTATAAAGGCTTACCGTGCTTCCCCATCGATCGCGGGCATCGATGTTCGCCTTCATGCTCAGCAGAAGCTCGACGACCTCCGCGTGCCCCTCGCAGGCGGCGATGTGCAGAGCCGTTCTTCCGTCCAAATCTATGCAGTTCGCGTCGATCCCTCCGTCCAGCAACTCCCGCACGCCGTCGGCGTCCCCCTTGCAGGACGCGAACAGAAGCCGCATCGTGGAATCGAGATTCTCCGGCACCGTAAGAGAATCTCCGCCGCCGCTTCTTTCATCCGCCGCCGCCGATGTCTTCCTTCTTGCGGGATCCAGCGACGATTGGCGCCCGAAGCTGAAGCGCAGGTTGTTCCTTCCCCCGCTCTTGCGGCCCGATGATCCCGCGGAGAACT
Source organism: Linderniella brevidens (assembly GCA_004919715.1). Classification (NCBI taxonomy): domain Eukaryota; kingdom Viridiplantae; phylum Streptophyta; class Magnoliopsida; order Lamiales; family Linderniaceae; genus Linderniella; species Linderniella brevidens. The sequence goes on along the minus strand of SWDC01000153.1, from coordinate 3,934,382 downwards.
GCCGCGATATTCCGCGTTTGAGTTGCGCGACGACGTCCATTTTCTTGATTTTTTTTTCGTCCTCTGAGAAATTTTCTGTGAGAAACTGCTAATTTTTTTTGTCGTTTATGCACAGTGCAAAGGTAGTAAAGGTAACATTTTTAGGAGGCGATAATAAGCAGAGTTATTATTGGTCGAGAATCGGAGGAATAAGGTGCATTATTTGCCTGAGAAATGTTTATTTATTTATTTAGTTCAGAAAGGATGAACCTGAAAAGACGTTATCATTTAATATCTATCTTATTACATACACAACTTCTAAATGGGCTGCCGACAGCTTTTTCTTTCGGCTAAATTGGAAATCATAGTGACTGTAATATGCGATCACATGGATTGCTTCCTTTTGGGTTTCTCATTCTCTTCTCTTTCATTTCAAGTCTATAAATAACGTTTAATTAAAATATCCCCTAGGATTTACTGTTTTGTCTGGAAAAAAATAATGAGAATGTAAATGGATGCTTTGCATCGAGGATCCATGGAAAGAAAAGAGCTGACTTTTACTTGAGAAGTCCAAATCTCATTGGTGGTGCACGGATATGGATAATGATGACGACGTGGGTCATGAACCCTGCTGACCTCAGCATGGTTCGGCTCAAGAATATGCGTGCTGTAATAATTTTCGATCTCTTGGCTGGCGAAATCAAATTTAAGACAATGTCGTCATCACTCAACCACTTTGAAAGCAACCCATTTCCGACTTAGTCAACAAAACAGTACTTACTATTATATCATAAAATAAAAGAAGGGAAACGCATCATTTCTGACTTTCCGAGCTGAAGGCAGTAAGCAGCAAGCAGCAAAAAAGATAAATAGAAAAGGAAATATTTTTGTATTCTGATCAGCTGTGGAAGACCCCACCGTTGCCTTATAGTGCAGCCAATTAGCCACCACTTGTTTGTCTTTTTGTTTGTGCTGTTTATGATGTTAACATCAATGGCGGTTCGTAATGGGGATGGGCACTTGACAAATAAGTATCTTTTTTCCATTTTATTAAAACACACTACACGCACAGATTAAATAAAGAAAAAAAAGAAGATATATTAGCATCCACGTTACTGCGTTGCTTGTGCCTCCCATTAGCTAAATACAATACACAGAAATAAACGCAGAAAAAAAAAAGTACGATTTGTCGCTCCTTCATTAATCGCCTCACATGTGAAGGGCTTTTCGAATTTCAATAGATTATGTGTTTTTCTCTGTTTGGCTCTGAGCAGATACCATAAAGCTTTAACCTTTTTCAATTTTTTTTTCAAGAAATTGATCTTGAGGAACGAATAAACAAGCTGTGGGCTTTTTCATAGATTCTTCGTCCCTTTAAAGATTTCGATTCATCAGTCACATGGGTTCCTGAGGAATCAATACTGTGCTGTTCGAATTTGCAGCTGACGATGAAGACTTGTTAGATACTGCGATTGGCGATTTCAACGCGCCGCCGGAGATTCTTTCCGATGGAGAAACAGATTAGCTTCCGAAATCCGATAACGGAGAAGCAAATCAGCTTCCGAAATCCGATAATGGAAAAACAGCAGAGCTTCAATAAGAAGAGCTCCAAGGGCCCAATGGACAAGCAGAAAAGCTTCAGGATATCAGCGATGGAGAAAAGCGGCAGCAAAGATTCGCCCGGAAAACGCGGCGACACGCAGCTCCACATGGCCGCTCGAGCGGGCAATTTAGAGAAAGTCAGAGAAATCGTTCAGAAATTCGACGGCATCAACGACGGCGGCGGCGTCAGGGATTGGCTCGCGAAGCAGAACCAAGAAGGGGAGACCCCTCTTTACGCCGCCGCGGAGAACGGCAACGCTTTGGTCGTCGGAGAGATGCTGAAGTACTTGGACGCGGAGGCATCATCGATTTCCGCTAACAACGGATACGATCCTTTCCACATAGCCGCAAAGCAGGGCCACATCGGTAAATTCCCAGAATTTTAATTTTATTCATTACACGATTAATAAATTGCCTTTATGACTACCGATATGAAAATGATAACTTATGTTTATGAACAATTCGATCGTCACTAAAACGAAGTATTGGGGCACTTAGATCGATCGATCTCGGGTGTTTTGGGTCACTAAGTTTCATAACTGAGAAACTTATGTCACTATGTAATGTATCCGATTACTTTTGGGTCACCGGTGAATCTTCCGGCGAAAATCGCCAGAAATCCGATGTGGTCGTTGACGTGGCGAAAATCGCCAGAAAATTCACCCCGGTGACCCAAAAGAAATCAGATACGTTACATAGGTACTTAAATTTGCAATTATTAAGCATAGTGATCAAAAAACGAAAAATGGTATATTTAGTGACCTAATTTAGCATTTGACCAACGAGAAAAGTAGCGGAACGTTCGCGACAGTTCCTCGACAATGTAATAGAATTGGAACACTCGTGTCTGAGCGAACATGGCCGGATTTTGGCACGTGCATCATGGATTGCACAAGACCACAAATTTTTTAGGGCCAAATTTTTAGAGCCTAGGGCCAATATATAGGGCCGAGTTGACAAATGTTATCACAACTTCAAATTTTTACAAGAACGGGACACAAAAATTAGAAAAAAAACGGCACTGTCACGAACCACGGTCGTAAGAGTTGTTATTTACTTAAATCTTTCCAGACGTGCTCAACGAGCTCCTTCGGGTCTTCCCGAGCCTAGTCATGACCACCGACGGGGCCAACTCGACGGCCCTACACACGGCGGCGGCTCAGGGGCACACGGACGTCGTGAGCCTCCTCTTGGACATCGACTCGAACCTGGCTAAGATCGCTCGGAACAACGGGAAGACGGTGCTCCACACGGCCGCGAGGATGGGCCGATTGGACGTGCTGAGGGCCCTCTTGGAGAAGGACCCGAGCAGCGGGTTCAGGACGGACCGAAAGGGCCAGACGGCTCTGCACATGGCGGTCAAGGGGCAGAGCGTGGAGGTCGTGGACGAGCTCGCGAGGCCCGACCCGTCCGTCGTGGGCTTGGGAGACAACAAGGGGAACACCGCCCTTCACATCGCCACTAGGAAAGGTCGGACTCAGGTTCGTAAAATTTTCTATCTTTGTGTGATTTAGCTAACCATATCGAACCGAGTTCGATCTCGCTAAAACTATGGATTGATGGCTTTCTGGGGACGTGTCCAACTTACAAGGTTGCAGTTTGAGGACATTGACTTTCGAGATTGAAGCAATTTAAGTGCACAATGCCTTGAAAACCTGATTTCGTCCTTAAATAGCATTATCTTTTGAAAGTTAGTGTCATCAAATTGAAAACCTCGTAAGTTGGTCGTCATATATAAGCAACTCGAACGCCGCGCATGTTTTTTCCTCCAAATTATTTGGTACGTGCGGATCACGGTAAAAATTCCAGCGGAAATTAGGTTTCCTACGCATCGTGTCGTTAAATTGTTTTAATTTTTATAATTAGTATCCTTAAATTGCAACCAGTTAGGGTTCTGAAAGTATCATCCCAAACTATAGGACACAAAAAGTAATTAAGCTCTAAAACTTATCCCGGTAAATCGATGCTTTCATCCATCATTAAATTCAAATATTACGAGTTTTTTTTGCATTATGTTAGGAGATTTAAGTTGGTGTCCTGAAAATGTCTTATCCCCTAACTTATATAGAATGATAAAAAGTAGTTATGCCCTAAAACTTACATTGCATTAAATTTACGCTCTCATCCACAGATCGTTAGGTGTCTACTATCCCAGCAAGGGATCGACGTCAACGCGACGAACAGCAGCGGCGAAACGCCCCTAGACATCGCGGAGAAATTCGGCACCCCGGAGCTCGCGTCGGTCCTCCGAGAGGCCGGAGCCGCCCCTTCGAAGGGCCACGGGAAGCCCCCGAGCACGGCGGCGGCCAAGCAGCTCAAGCAGACGGTCAGCGACATCAGGCACGACGTGGAATCCCAGCTCCAGCAGACCTGCCAGACGGGCGTCCGCGTGCGCGAGATAGCCAAGAAGGTCAAGAAGCTCCACACCGAGGGACTCAACAACGCCATCAACTCCGCCACCGTGGTGGCCGTTTTGATCGCCACCGTGGCCTTCGCCGCCATCTTTCAGGTAGGGACGACAAAAATGCCCGTTAAAGACCCAGTCGGTCCGAGTCTATAGACTATAAACATTAACACCAGCTCGAATTTTGAGGGCTAAAGAAAGGGAAACCTGTCCCGGCCCGTATTTCCGTCCAACTTAACGGTTAAGTTAATTGGGGGACAAAAAACGCTCAAAATCGACAACATTGGGGACTGAAAATGTAACTCGGAAAAATAGGGGACCAAAAATGCAAATATCGCGTCAGATTTATATCAACTATTTAAATGAGTCAGTCATGATCTGAATCTAAGTGGGTCTACTCGCAGGTCCCGGGCCAGTACGTGGAGGAGCGTACCAAGGGGGCCTCATTGGGCCAAGCCCACGTGGCCAACGAGCCCGCGTTCATCGTCTTCGTCCTCTTCGACTCCCTCGCCTTGTTCATCTCACTGGCGGTGGTGGTGGTGCAGACGTCGGTGGTGGTGATCGAGCACGGGGCGAAGAAGCGGCTCATGTTCGTGATCAACAAGCTCATGTGGTGCGCGTGCGTGTTCGTGTCGGTGGCCTTCATCTCCCTCACGTACATAGTGGTGGGGGCTCGGGAGCGGTGGCTCGCGGTGTACGCAACGGTGGTGGGGAGCGTGATCATGGTGGCCACGATCGGGTCCATGTGCTTCTGCGTGGTGAGGCACCGGCTCGAGGACTCGAGGATGAGGAACGTGAGGAGGGGGAGGAGCACGATTTCGCGGTCGTTCTCGGCCTCTAATTTGCCTTCCGATGCGGAGATGTACAGCGAACGGTATAAGAGGATTTTAGCCGTGTAAGAAAACCCGAACCGGGCCCGCCGGTTTATTGCCGTCGTCTTGTATTCGAAGCGGAAATAATGTTTGAATAATTTGTATGTGTCGCCGGCGTAGGATATATATATAAGCGTTTTGCTTACGGGGACTAATGTCGTAAATAGCGCCGTCGATGAGCTAAAAAGATTAAACGTAAAGATAGTGTATCTCATTTTAGTTTTAATAAAAGCATGAAAAAGAAAAAGAAGAAAAAGATTGGTAACAACATCCCTTGATTTAATATCATAACCGGGCCCGCTGGTGTATTTGTGCCGTTGGCTTGTAATTTTTTTTTATTTTTAAACGACAGCTAAAATTTCGAGATACGTACATAGGCTAAATAGTTGAACGAGGTCCTTCGATAACATCATGATCCAATAGAGAACAAAAGCTCACGTATAAGCAATGATAACCAAGAACAAGAAAAATAGATTAAAAAACTGAAAGAAAAACAAGAATCGAGGTCTTAAACAAGAATGCACTACAAAAATTGATCATTAAGTCAGATCAATAATATTCTTCACTTTATTCATATACCAATCTAAAAAACGTGAAAAAAAAGAATAATAATAAATAGCATCCATTGATTATATTTTGTATATTACGCCATTACACTGACATTTCCATTCTTGTGGTTTGTAGCCGGGGGGATTAGACTCAGCCGGCGGCACGGTGACGAGAATGGGCGTGCATGGCTCGCATGAATTGCACCATCCTTTGCAGTGTGGTGCTGAGCCGACCAAAATTGTTGTCTGTCCGATTGGCTTTCCTTGAGAGGACATCGATGATGTATGAAGAAAGTAAAAGGATGAAGAAAACCAAATAAAGATGCAAACAAGTAAAAGCTTCATCTTTGTAAAATATAAGATGTGTTGTCTCTACTCTATGGGTGTAAGAACATCGACTGGGGACGTTTTTATAGTGAGTAATTGTTTTAAGCCGACACTACTTTTTTGGAATTATGTTGTTTGTTGAATTTTTTTTGAAGTAGGATTATGAGGATAACTTGTTTTTTTTTTTTATATATATTATTTCGCATAATCGCATTGATTACAGCACGGCAAGTATACATTGGAAATTAAAAGTGAACGATTTTATTCCCGATTTACTTCCTACTTATTTTTTGTAATGATATTATGAATCTTTGCATTGATCTTTGTTGTAGCCGAGTATGGTATATCGATCGATGACACGAGCCTTCTATTCTTGGTTTTTATTCTTCAACAAATCTAAACCATAAACGGCCCCATATTAATATTTCAAACAACCATAATGACGATGATGATCGCTAGATAATATTAAAATGTTAGCAATTAAACACCACAATTTCTATCAAATGAATTAAATAGTTCATTTGACTTCGTTTGGTTTGGATGGAACCGTATATGATTAACTCATTGAATTAAAACTAAAGTTCATTTGACTATTTAAGTTCATCCAAACGAATTAAATAAATTTACTTGGTTTATTGATTCACATGAATTGAATAAGTTTATTTCATTGAATTTAATAAATTTCATTTGACAACCTAAGTTCATTCGAATGAATTAAAGAAGTCAATTTAATTTGTTTCATTCGAATATAATTAAACGTAAAATTCATTTGACTCTCAAGCTCATTTTAATGAATTAAATAAATTTAATACGTCTACAGTACCTATTTTACTTCAATGGAACTGCTAAAATAACGTTATTTTTGTGTTGTTGAATAGCATTACTCTATTTTTAACAACTGTATTTTGTGTAAAATTGATTGTGCTCTTGTGTGTTGGTTGGAGATGACCTACATTTCTATTCTTGAGATTTGTAGTCAAAATTTAGAAGAGTTGAACTAATTTTAGCTTTACTAAAACTTAGAACAATGTTTTTTTTTTTTATATATTTTCAAATCAATGTATAACCTTGAATCATCAAATTACAACTAATAAGAAGAAATCAAAATAATAAAGATGGAAAAAACTGAAATCTTCATTTTTTTTTATGTATATGTTGTGGTAAGAACAAATATAAGATATGTTTGTGTGTGTCTCTCTATGCGTGTAAGAACATCGGCTGCGGGTACGTTTTTGTAGTGTGCCTTTTTGGTGGAGTAATTGTTTCAATCCGACACCCTTTTTTTTTTCTTTTTTGGAAATGTGTTTAATTTCAGATGATCATTGCTACTAGATGGAAATAAAATGAATGTATGACCGCGGGTTTATTGAATGAATTAAAGAAATTCATTTAATTTATTTGATGAGGATCATTGAGTTAGAGGTAAAATTCATTTGACCGCGAACGAATTAAATATATATCCATTTAGTTTATTAGATTCATGTGATTTGAATGGGATTCATTCGCTTAATTAAATTAACTTCATTTGACTAGTTGACTTCATTCGATTGAATTAAATAAAAATTTAGTTTACATCATTGGTATGGACTGGATAAGATTATTTCGTTGAATTATTATAACTAAAATTTGAGTTCCATGTTCATTCTAATGGATTAAATAAACAGATTAAGCTTATTTGATACTGTTGAATCGAATAAGAGCCCTTCATTGAATTAAAACTACTATTAATTCGACTACTTAACTTCATTCGGACGAATATTCATTTGAGTGAATTAATGAAATACGTGATTAGAATTGAATTCGTGGTTCAACAATTCGAAAGTACTTATATACACGGGCGTTTTATTTTTAATTCATATCGCTTTATATGCTACTTGTGAGGGTGATCATGGTCAGCAAAATCGGGACCACAGGTGCTTTATGCGTTGTGAGGCATAGGACAGAGGATTCTGCTAGTATTCCAGCACACTCATGTGCACTATATATTATTTTATATTTAAATTTTTTATTAGAATTTTTTAAAGTAACTTCCAATAAAAAGAAATTAGTGAACGTCAGCTTTTGTTTTATTATTTAGCAACATGAGTATTTATTTTTTATTAATTATTAATTGTAGGAAAAAAATAATTGATTATTAGATATACCAAATTAACAGTTTTTAACTTGTCTTATCCATTAATAAAAGAGTATAGATAGTGTTGCCCAACCGCCGGTTTCGGTTAACCGGCGGTCAAAGTGTATCCGGCGGTTACCAACCGCCGGGTTTTTAATTATTTTTTTTAATTTTTTTAATTTTTTTTTGAATTTATAGTGTATATTTCGATAGTTTTCGACTTTTCGGGACACAATTATGTTTTTTCAGTATATAACAAGGGTTTCGATTTTAAAATATTAATCATCATAAATTAATTTCATTACAAAAATGAAGTTACATTTACAATTAAAATTTACAAGTCGAAAATACAAAGTAAGAAAAAAAAAATTTATTCGTTGTTCGTTGAATATTTGAATCGCAATCGCCATTTGCCAACGCCAGTCGATAACCGGTTTCTGAAAAAAAAAATATACAATAGAAGTTAGTTAGATAATATATTTTTGTACAATCGCCATTAAAAAATGAAATGAAATTAGTATTAAGGACTTATCTTTTTCGGACTTTGTCGTTGGCTTGGATGTCGTCACGCGAGCGATTTCTTGGAGACGTTGGCTGAAAAATAAGATTGTATGTGTAAGTAATTATTTAAAAATATAAAATAAAAAAATTAATACAATGAGATTAGTATTAAGGACTTATCTTTTTTCGGGCTTGAATCTTTCGCCATTTTCGGAGATTCTCTATGCTCTCTACTCTTAGTCGCCGCCGCCATTGCCGCCACCACTAGTCTCGGTGCCGGTGGTGTCATCGAATACGTCGTCGTCCGAATCGGTATTCGTGGCATCTTGTGTCCGATGTTCGGCTCTCGTCCAATCATCGAGTAGGCATTGGTATTCGACGTTTTCTACTGTCAACTTCGAACGCCTTTCACTTAAAGTTAAGCCGCCCATGCTAAAAGCTTGTTCAACCGCGACGGTTGAAATTGGGACGACAAAGATTTCCCTAGCGATCTTCGCCAACGTTGGATACGTTGGCGACATCTTCGACCACCATCGGAGGACGTTGAACTGATCTTCATCCTCGGCGAACTCAAAAGTGGTCGACAAGTAGTTATCTAACTCTATGAATGGGTTCGTCGACCTTTGGCGTTTGCTCGTGTTGAGGAGGTTGTAGTAGGAGGCTAAACGATCACTACCGCTAGCACTACTACTACTAGTGGATTGACCCGAACTCGATCGAGTTGGGTCTTGGCCAATATCGGTCTTATACGCTCTAAAGACTGCCTTTAGAGCGTCATACCCTATATTCCTAACTTGAATATTGTAGTTATCGGGGATAACACTAGAACAGCCGCAATGGACTGGTAGTATAGTCCCAGAAAAGTATCTGTCCCCTCTACGCGTATTCTGGGGTCTAATATCTTCGCAATGATGAAGATATCGGATAGTTCCCAAAAGTATTTCAGCCATTTAGCCTTCATGGCTAAAACGGCCGGACCCGCAATCTCGTCATTGACAAAAGCGTTTAAAATGCATGCGACTTTACCGCAATGATCTAATGCTAAGATTGATGTCGGGTAATATGTTCCCGACATCTCCTTCGTGGCATCGTGAAATACTTGAAGTATTTCACATATGCCGTTGCATCCGTCCCACATCGTAGGATGTAATGCTACCCCAAATTCGAGGTTTTCGTCGTGGAAATCGCTTAAGGTGTGGCGATATTCGTACGACGTATCTTACATCTTGTAGGTGGAATTTCACCTGTTGGGCACATCTAAGGCAAACTTCTTGGGCGTGATTCCCAAGCTTTTACAATGACGCTTCCACTTCTTCAGTACAGAAGAGTGGCGCATCATGTAACTAATTGCCGTTCGTATCGGCGTAACGTGTGCCTTTAGATGCGTGAGTGCGTCCTGAACACATAGGTTAAGTATGTGGCAGAAGCACCGGACATGAAAGAATCGACCGCCAAATGACGGTCGACAATACCTAATCAAATCTTCAATGCTCGCGTTATTAGCGCTAGCATTATCAAAGGATACCGAGAAAATCTTCTCGAGTATCCTATATTCCGATAAGATACTCCTAAGCTTAAGTGCGATGTTTTGAGTTGTGTGTGCTGTGTCAAATTCCATATACGCAATTAAGCGTTTCTGTACTTGCCAAGAGTCATCAATCCAATGGCATGTAACGCCCATGTAATGATGATCTTGCCAGTGATCGCTCCATATATCGGAGGCAATGGACACTTTACACTCTAAATTTCCTAATTGATCTATTAACTCGCATTTATACGCGAGTACCGTCTTCCTAATGTCTCGCGTAAGGGTGCTACGTGAAACTTTCTTCGCTTGGGGGTTATACGACTTTCTGATCCACTCTTCGTAGATCGGATCGTCGGCAAACCGAAAAGGAAGATGTTTCGCGCAAACAAATTTTGCAAGTTGTTTGCGCGCGACGTCTTCATTGTATATGAACAAAGACGTCGGACTCGCACTGGGTCCTTGTCCGTAGCGGACGAACCCGTGCCCGTAGCCCCGTGAATTTGACTTTGACTTTGACTAATTCCTATCTTAGTAGGATGTTTTGAGCGGATATGGCCGGTAAAATTGCCATATCCGCCCCCCTTCTTAAAAGGGTACTCCTTACCACAATAATTACATATAACTTTAAAAAAAATTTTATTTTCGGTAAGTGTACCGCGAAAATATCCGAGCGTAGGGCGGCGGCGGCTCGTGCTTGGGTCTCGGTCGGCGGCGTCGGCGTCGGCATCGGAGTTTCTTCCGGTTGGTCCCCTTGCGTGTCCGAGCCGAGGACGTCACTTAGGTCGAGCATAATTTCGGGGGAGTCGTCATATTGGTAGTAGTCATCTTGCGATGAACTACCAACAATCTGTTTCCCCCTCGACCTCGAACTCGATCCTCGACGACGGCTATCCATATCTAAAATAAAAGATTAGAATAAACGTTCGATAAAAATATGTGTAAACTTACGAAAAAATAGGCGAGTAAAATTCGGAGCGCCGTGTAGTAGAGCCGGGCGGGGATTGATGAGTGTAGTAAAGCCGGGCTAGGATTGAGGGACTAGTATTTTAATTAGTTTATTTTTAATTCGTGGACTACAACGAGGCTGAGAATTACGCGTTTTGAGAGTGAATAATTGAGAGTAAGAGATAGAATTGAGTTGTGATTTTTTAAGAGGCGTGGGGGGGTATATATAGTTTTTTGGGTTAAGTAGCCGTTGCAACCGCTGGTTCCCGGTCAACCGCCGGTTGCAACGGCTAGTTCAATTTTTATTTTATTTTTTTTTTCCTAACGGCTATTTTTCAATTATTTCAAATTTTTTTTCAATTCAATTCAAACGGGCAACGGCTATATTTTTATTTTTATTAATTTTTTTTTATACTAACCGCCGGTTGAACCGGCGGTTTGCGGTTTGGGAAATTCCCAAACCGCGTGGAACCGGCCACCCGCGGCCGCCGGTTGCGGTTGGTGGCCGGTTCCGGTTGTTGAAAACCGACGATTGGCCGGTCGGAACCGCTGGTTCCGGTTATTTTTGGGCATGTCTAAGTATAGATACGCTTCGTCCATAGCATTGCAACATTAATGTGATAACATTAAGCTTCCGAGGTTAAACGATAACATAAGAGATATCAAAAACTCCCGGCACTTTTTTATGGGCATTTTTTTCAATTGGTTTTTCAAGAAATAAAATATATTATTTTCTTCTCTCTCTCTAATATTCCCTCGTTTCTTTTCTCTACCAAGAAAAACCTAATGCTAAAACACTAATCCTCATCCTTTTCACCATTTTTTAAAGAACAATAACAATAATAATAATGATGATAATACTAGATAACATCCGTTGAACATTCCTTGATTAAACAATATATAATGCCATTACACTGACATTTCCACGCTAGTGATTTGTACTCAGGCGCATGGCCATTGGACGTAGGCGGCGGCACGGCGACGAGAATGGGCGTGCATGGCTGACATGACTTGCACCTACCGTTGCAGTTCGGCGGCGCAGAACCTATCAGGGCCCTCGTCCTCTCTATATTAGCTGGTTCACCTCCATAGGATGATGCAAGAAGAAAATACAAACATAAAATTAAAATAAAGATTGGAACATAAGGGAAGTTCATTTTCTATATGTTGTTGCTGTAAGACGTAAGAACAAATAATATAAAATTTGTCTCCATGTGTGTGTATAAGAACATCGAAAAGCACGTTTTTATAGTGGTTTCGAGGGGTGATAATTGTTTTAATCCGACGCTATATTTTGGAATTATGTTTTTATTAATCTAAACCGTAATCACCGAAATGTGCTTTACTATAGTTTTGTTGACTGGAGGAACATTCCATTGATTGTTATTATCTAACAATAGAAATAGAAATATGTGCAGCTCTATATGATATAATATTTTTTGGTCAATATTTCATTTAATCTTGAATTCAGCACAATTGAATTAAGGTTTTAAAATTGAAGCTTTGACAAGGGAGGGCGAGGCTAATCAAACGGGAAGAAAATTTTCTCTTGCAGGAATATATTGTTCTTGCAGGAATTCTCCGCTCTATTTCTTTCGTATACAATATTTTTTATGTTGCAGGTAACAAAACTAAAATGATTTCGATAAACATACTGTAACATAATAAATGAACTATATTCAGATTAAGCATTCATATTAAGTTCGAAGCTAATTTCATTCATGATTTAAATATTTAGTAATTCAATGTATTTGATCCCCACATAGAACAGAAAGAGAGTATGAATCTCGTTCCCGTCTCACGGAGATATAAAAAGTAGGAAAACTCCACCCCAATCGGGTCAAATTCCTCGGAGAACGGAAACCCCCGGGCCCACCCTAGTGGCAAGTAGGGCTGAGCAAAAATATCCAGAATCCGGAATCCAATCCGGTATCCGGTTTATAAAATCCGAAAAACCGGATTTCCGGTTTTTAAAACCGGATCGGATATCCGAATCCGAATATTTTAACATAAACCGGATCGGTTACGGATACGCTCGGTACTAAAATCCGGATATCCGGTATCCGGTTTATTATTTAAAATAAATAAATTAATTAAATAATAGTCCAAAAACAAAGAATAATTAGGCCCAAAAAGAGAAAAAAGAAAGAAAAATATTCAAATATTCTAATTTACCCAAATAAAATATATCGGATTGAATTTATATCATTCTTGAAAATAAATTGAGAGTTGAAAACAAAATCGAATATGTTACAATCAATTTTTTTCAAAAAAAAAATTTAATCGAAATAAAAAACCGGATATCGGATATCCGGTTTCCGATTAAAACTGGATCGGATACGGTTATAGGTTTTCGATATCCGAAAATCCGGATATCCGGATTTCGGATATCCGGATTTGCTCACCCTTAGTGGCAAGCATATAACGGGTGGGGATAGATTTATCATAATTCAAACACGAGGAACTAAATTGAAATACTAATACATATGAGGGGCTGACATAATAATAACTCAAATATCAGTGACTAGTTTTGTATTTAGCCGTTGTTTCGATTCATTCCTCAAACCTGGAAAACCCACTGCAAGGAAAAAAACGAAGACGAGGCAGGGGAAGAAACATGAATCTGAACTATCTCTGCGCACAATCCCCTAAAATTGTCGGCGGTGGTGTCGGGATTTTAGCTCCTACTAGTAATTCGAGCTGCTTCTTTTTCAATAAGAAATCCACAAACTTATCGACACCGCAATTTCAGTCATGGAATCTTCAGCATCAATCTGGTATGTGTTGTCGTCCTTTCTGCTTTCGAATCCCATTTCTAACCTATATTATGCCTGTGTATATGTGCGCGAGAGACAATTTTACCACTTGACGATGCCCAATGGATAATTTCCTCGTGTGTGTTTGAAAATGCTAAAAACAAATTGTTTTCAGCGTATGTAAGTATCTATTCAATGGGTCGGCTCTTGAAATCAATTTCGAAATTAGTTGCAGGTTTTGGGTATTGGGTTGAGAAACAGAACAAAAAGGATTCTCTTACGCCAACACTTAATGCAGTTCGACAGCTCACTGGCTCGCTGACCTCAGCCGAAGGCTTACGCTTCGCCATTGTATGTAATGGCATTTGCTGTTTATAACGATTTCAATTCTTCTTTTCTCTGCTTTCTGTCGATCACTGCGTTTTTTAGTTCCACTGCTTGAATGGTGATGCAAAGACTAGCTTCTTATTTCTTCTTTTTTCGTACTCAAGTTAAGCTTAAGCTTGTATACGGTCTGGGGCAATGTTGCCGTCTGCATTTTAATTACAAATGATTATTTGTCTTGTTAATCTGTGTATTTTTTTTCTCAATAGCAAATGTCTGTGTCTTATTGGTATTTAAAAGGAGATTAATTGTAATGTTGTGCGAAGGTGGTGGCACGTTTCAACGAGATTGTAACCAAACCACTGTTGGAGGGAGCTTTGGATACTTTCAAGAAATACTCTGTCAAAGAAGAAGATATAGATGTTAGTAAGCTTATTCAAAATTTATATTTCACCTTCGACTTGTCGGTAATGCTAATTCTGAATAACTTGACAAACAGGTAATGACTACTTGTGTGGGCCTTCTTGATGCATCGTTCCATTTTTCTTTTTTTTGATATATTACTTGATTATGTAAAATCTCTTGGTACTTACTAGGTTGTCTGGGTTCCTGGTAGCTTTGAAATTGGCGTAGTTGCTGAGAAGCTCGGGAAATCAAGAAAATATCAAGCAATTTTGTGTATCGGAGCTGTTGTAAGTTTTCTCCTCGATTATTAAAGCTCATACTAACAATGTGGCCCTTCGTTGTCGTAGCATTTATTATAGCAAATGGAATTTCTTCTTGTTACATAAAATGGTGCCTCATAAGTGGTTATTTGTACTAACTGGTGTCCTCGTTTTGGCCTCATAGGTAAGAGGCGATACTACTCATTACGATGCCGTGGCCAATTCTGCTGCTTCTGGAGTTCTATCAGCTGGTCTCAATTCTGGTAAAACTTTAATTAGTATGAAAAAAAAAGACTATTAGATCGAATTTATGTTTTTCCGTTGGACAATTTCAATCTTGCATTATAGAATCCCAAACTCGGTACTCTACTTTGTGTTGCGGAGTTAATTCTCGGGGTTCCGTTTTTTGTCTGATTATTGAGTATATTTATACAGGTGTTCCGTGCATTTTCGGCATCTTGACCTGTGATAACATGGATCAGGTAACAAATTGCTCAGTATTTTCTTCCTTCAATCGTTGCATCACATGAATTGATGATCGGTGGACAAGCTGCAAAAAACACAAGAAGCATCATCCAATCCGACCATTTTTTTTTAAAAAATAGCCTCGTTGACCGGTCTTTTTAGTGAAAAGCCTTAATTTTAAGGGTATTTTGTCATTTTATAGTGAGAACCCACATTGTCACAATAGCTAAGTGCCCGTGTAAAAAATAATTGTTGCGGTAGTAAGGATTTGAACCACTGACCTATCTATTAGTTGGATGAGTGATTACAACAACCACTATTCTACACCCATCCACCCTCCTTTTAACGCGTAACCACATCTCGTTACATGGGTCCGGTTAGTAAGGGTATAACAGTCTTTTCACATTTGGAGGTTTTCTTTTTAAATCCATTTGAATGGAGGCCATATCCATAAGAATACCATATTTGCATCTGTAGTAGTAATACTAACTACTCTATGTTACTTCCTTAACATCATCAAAAAAAGTAAAATGCCATCCATTACGGTTGCAGGCTTTGAACCGTGCCGGAGGCAAGTCGGGAAATAAAGGCTCAGAAGCAGCTCTGACCGCTGTAAGTTGGCTGTAAGATAAAAAGTTTTCTTGATTTTCGTTGGAATTATTACATCGTCTTTGTCGGCCGTGGCAGATCGAAATGGCGTCTCTGTTCGAGCATCATCTGAAGACCTGATTCCATTGGAGAACTTAGCCTGCCTTCGCAAGCCCATCTTCAATCTTTGGAATTTTTTCTTGTGTTGTATCCTTGTTTGGAGGAAAAACTATTTCTTTCTCTTTGTCGGAATATTTATTTGGCATCTTTGCTATCATCAAGAATGTAAGGCATGTGACACACTTTTGATTAATAATAATCTAATGGAGTTGTTACCAGTTTATTTCGGGTAAATCCCATTGTGCCCAATGTGGTTATATTAAAATGCACGTTACACTCCGTGGTTTGGTTATTATGCAATTGATTATTATGTAAAATCATCTTATGGTTTTAAAATGTATCATCGTACCCTCCGGCGGCCAGCACTCGTAATGTGACGACAAAACTCAAAATAGACGTGCTGGGTAATTCTTCTGAACTCAATGTCAAGATTCACTATCCATTTTATTCATCTTAAATAGACAAAAATTAATTTTAATGACGCTCTTGTCTAAAGACCAGCAAATACTTAGCTTTCCAGGAAATATTCATGTCACATCACTACACATAAACATCCTCCTTAATCACATACATGTAGCAAGACTTTAAAAAGCACGACGGTAAAGAGAAGACACACCACACCCTTAACTTGCAAACAAACAACACAACACCATCATCAGCTCCGCATCAAAAAACCCACTCAAACGTGATATATCATACCCACCTCAATAAGGCTGATGTGAGGGATGTGCAGAGCCACAGACGGGCCCCGGCAGTTCTTACGTAGAAACGAGTACCCGAAATCGATCACCATCTTCTTCAGGAACGAAGAAGACCTCCGTGCCTTTATGTAAGAATGTCCCATGATGTAAGCAACTCCCGCCTCCTTCGCCTGAATAAGATCCACGAGCTCCTCCCTCACCGAAGGGTCCATCTCCGGGCTCTGAGGCACCTGAAACCGAACCCTCCTCCTCCTCACCCGAGGGTTCTCTTCTTCGTAAGCAGATCTCAGGCCCTGAAGGGTCGAGGATTTGCTGCTGCTGCTGCTTTGGACCAATTCGATCGAGTCCATGTCTTCCACGTGGGAGACAACGAGGGAAGACCCCGATTGGAAGCTTCTAGAACTTATTACAGCCATCCTCCCATCGTAAGAAACCGAGTCGGGGCTCGAGAACTGTGGCTCCACGGCCTCCATCTGTATGAACTCAGCTATGCTCTGAATGAGCTGATTCTCAAAGTCCCCGTCGTCTCCCTGCAAGTCCTTGTAGCCGTACCTCACCACGCACCGGTACATGCGGTACGGTCGGGGGCATATTCGTCCGATCAAGAACCTCTCCTCGGCGGAGACGTAGGGGACGGGGACGGATTTCACGCACACGAAGACCAGCACGTTGTGGAAGGCGGGCAAGTTGGTGACGAAGTGGGAGAAGATGGAGGGCACGCCCGTGGCTAGCTCGGAGTAGATGAGGCCTATGCCCGGGACCCGCACGATCCCGAGGCTCGGGCCTAGCCCGAGGATCCACTTGAGGGGGACCTTGTTGTGGAGGTCGAAGTTGTACTTCTTGCGGGTCCCGTAGTGCCACACTAACATGATGGACATGAAGATGAGGGCGAGGAGGAGGGAGACCCAGCCTCCTTGGGGGACCTTCGTGAGGGCCGGGATTAGGAAGGAGAACTCGACGAACCAGAAGAAGAGGAGGAAGGAGCCCGCGAGGAGCAGGTTTTGTTGCCAGACGAATACGATGACGAGGGCCATGAGGAAGGTCGTGATGAACATCACGGACATGACCGCTAGACCTGGTGGACACGCGGGGGTGAGGGGACGGGAAAATGGGTCAAAATCGAAATAAAGATAATCATACGGGACGGATTCAATAAAATAAGATTGAATATAGCCAAGACTTTTATAGCTTTATTTTTTCTGTCTCGTATATCTGGGGGAGTGGCGTTTTATGGACGCCTAAATTAAGGGGTGACAATTTTATGACAAATACATTTCGAAATTGAAGGAATTGAGGGCACGTAGCTCTGAAATCTAATTTCAGCCCAGAATTAACACACGTGAGCCACGCGTGACATATGGGGGGAAAATCCTACGTGGCGTTGGAAAGAATTCGGTCCAAATCAACATGTCCGACGCCACATAGGATTTCCCCCCCAGTTTAATTGTTATGTGCGGCCCACGTGTGTTAGTTTCGGGCTGCTTGACTGAAATTAGGTTTCAGGCGTTAAGTGTCCTCAAATTGTTTCAACTTGGAACTATCCCAAAATTGACACTCCCTAATTTAAGTATCCTTAAAATGTCACTCCCCAAATATACATGGCTAAAAGATTAAGTAAGCCTTATTTTTTCCCAATTCGCAGTGTTGTATAGCCAATCATATGCTAAATTCCACTCAGCATTCGTTCGCCAATGTGAAGATTAAGTCTATGAGAGTGATTTTAATCTAACGACCATAGCATCACGAAAAAAGAAGATAGGCAGAGAATGCAGATGAGTATGTATTTGTGACTTACCGTAGGCATTGCCTATTGTGGTAGTGTCGTTGAATCCAATTGCTACGGCGAGAGTAAAAATCATGAGCATCCAATTAATCTCCGGTATATATATCTGCCCGAAAATTTGTTTCGAGGTGTGAACGACCTTCACGCGCGGGAAGCATCCAAGTGCTTGGCATTGCCGAACGATGGAGAATGTAGCCGAAATTATGGACTGGCTCGCAACGATAGCAGCCAAAGTAGCAATTACAAGGACGGGCCAAAATAAAGGATCTGCAATACAAGAAAATACAAAACGAGCAAATTAAAGAAAAAAGGGGAAAAGCTAATAAAGCTCAATTTATGATGTAACGCAAACTAACCGGGGATCGATTCGTAGAAGCTGTTTGGTATAGATGCGACGTTTTTGGAAAGAAAAGCAGCTTGGCCCATGTACTGCACCACCAAGCAAGGGTAGACAAAGAAAACGAACGCAAGCTGAAAGAAAACAAACAAGGATCATTTAAAGGTAATAATATCACCAATGAACCAAATAATTATCATGAAATCCATATATTCTTCAAGATTCTTCATTGGATTCATAACGATTTTAGTAGCACGTACATCATCGTTATCTTTAGATAATACATATGGGCATTGTCATATAAGATATGCCAATTCACATTCATTGTTTCAACTGGCAGAACAGTAAGGCTGTGTTTGGGACGAAGAAATTAGTGTGGAAATGAAAATCGGAGACAAGATGATTTACATAAGTTTATCTTTCATTTTCCTCACCATTTGGTGAAGAAATGAGTTTTCCTTAGTTTTAAGTATAAACTTAATTATGTTTTCTGTTCTTTTCTTTTCCTTATCTATTTCTTCAATCAACCAAACATAAAAACTAGTTTTCCATTTAATTTTCCTTTCCCTACTAATTTCCACTAACCAAACACATCCTAAGAATAGATTCAAAAAATAAGCATTGCTCGGAGACGTACTTTTACTGAACTAGCAGAGAAATGGCCAAGGTCTGCAAACATTGATTCGGTACCTAAATACCAACAGACAAGTTATAAAATAGTTCAAAAATAAAATTTCAATCCAATAAGGCAATAAATATAAATTCGATTGCTAAAAGATACCAAACAAAAGGGCAAAATTGCGTGACAAGCACAATTTTTTACGAAATATGATGTAACCTCTACTCACCTGTTATGCACAGGAGGACACCTCCGAGTGAAAGCCACCCATCTTTACCAGTTCGTTTGAAAAATTTGATAATATAGTGTGGCGATAGAGCAAATACAATCTTTGGATTCCAGTGTATTATGTTGTATAGGCCAATGAGGAAAATTGATATCAACCAGATGAGAACAACTGGTGCAAACAGATTGCCAACTTTCTGGGTGCCAATGTGCTGCAACGCAAACAGCCCGACCAAAATGAAGCAAGAAAGCAACAGAATTGCACCTACAAGTTAATGTGAACTGTAAATTCCAGAAAGATTTAACCAAGAATAAGAAATCAATCGGTTAAGATAACTTTCGATGGACGAATATACCAAGGGGCAACTTTATGTCAGCACTTCTGAGCCCAGACACTGATGATAGCACTGCAATTAAAAATGGGAATGGAATATATGGACTTATTTACAGTAATTAAAATAGCTCAGTAAAAAAAATGAAGTTTAGATCAGACTGAAAGCATCACTATAAAAGATGACCGCCACAAGTACCCAAGAGTGATGAAGAAGATATTTTCGAATGTGTCAAATGAATCCAGGGCCAGACAATTTAGAATGTGTCAAATGAATCAAAGAGAAAGATTGAACGCAACCCAGAGTCGTTTCGTGATATTTCAAGATAAATATATTCTCATTTGCAGGATATCGTTGCTTCAACATAAATTAAGCAGAGCAGAGAGTAGTTCTTCCATGATGATGAAAATTTTTCGATCTTGTAAAAATAAAATGAGGCAATTGAAACATACCTGATATGGCAGGGGTAATTATTCCATCGCCAATTACCATGCCAGCCCCCAGCAGTACTATGACCAACAATGACGTCCGCAACTTCTTATGCTTCTCAAGAGTTCTCCTAAGTGCTGAAGACGATGAAGACTGTGTTGGTTGACCATATTTGTATGTGGAAAGTTCTTCATCAGCTGCTTGTTGACTAGGAAGCAGACTAAATTTCCCATGTCTGCAAAGCAAGGAGTAAAGTGCAAATGTCCCACCTGACATTTCCAAGTAGTTAGTTAAAATCACAGAAGAATGAGCAACAAAAAATTAGAATATAGCTTATTGGGCTAATAAATACCTTCACCGTTATCATCTGCACTAAGAACGACAAGTACATATTTGATCAACGGGATGATGGTTAAAGTCCAAAAAATTAATGAAAATGCCCCAAAGATTGTCTCGGTATCTTGATAGTCACGCAGCTTCCCGACAAATATATTACTGTAGACGTAAAGTGGTGAGGTGCTTAGATCTCCATAAACCACTCCAAAGCTTTTGTATGCTAGTACCAGAGTGCATGGAAAATCGAAGAAGAGAAACTGCAGAAACAAAATTCCACAA
Source organism: Linderniella brevidens (assembly GCA_004919715.1). NCBI lineage: Eukaryota > Viridiplantae > Streptophyta > Magnoliopsida > Lamiales > Linderniaceae > Linderniella > Linderniella brevidens. The sequence continues at coordinate 3,913,604 of SWDC01000153.1, read as the reverse complement.
TCAGATTTCTACAAGAGGCCTAAAATTCAGTGTAGAATCATAATTCTAAATTTTTATCTTTTCTTCATATAGTCAATAAAAGCTTCAAAGCAACATTACAAATTTATTATATGTCTACAGGTTTAGATGACCCACTATCGCCTGTTATTATATCAACGTCACAAAAGACATAAATTCCATATTTCTTATAGCCGATGCCATCTTGCAGTTTGCTTTACAAACGTGACTGATGATAAAACCTTGTTCAGAAAATATTACTAAATCAAATTCTATACCTTTGAAGTTAACTTTCTTCTACTCCCAGATCCGTCACCATGCTCATCTTGGGAATCTTGCGTTCTTGATTCATTAAATGTCCCCACAGCTCCAGTAAGCTGTGAGTCATTACCTTGTTCCTCGTCTATATCAATCCTGTTCATCTATATACCTGCAAGAAGCAGTCAGATACCTTTTCCTTTCAGAAATATAATAGAGAGGCAAAACCTAGAGAGATGAGGGGAAAAGGGACAAATAAAATGGCCCTCCAAAAAATGAAATCCAGCAAAACAAAACTGTTCTTTTCAATAAAACTAAAGATTCAGAAAAGCATTCATCTAACCCAAATCTAAAGGGGTAGTCTTCACCTCTGGCTTTTGAGACACATTAATGAATGAAAGACCACAGAATTAGCCATAGATATTTGACACACACAAATCAATAAAAATCACCTAGTACAATTACAGCGATGCAAAAGCATGTTGTTTTATTAATTAATAAATACTAAACAATCTCAATTGCTTTCAGTTTTCACACTTCCTTTATCGGATCTAATAAACTGGTATAAAGCCTAAGCAGTAGTTCGAAGCTCAAATGTCTGGCCCAAAACAATAGAGGGAAAACAACAAAAATTAACAATAAAAAACAAATTGCTTTTTCCAGTCTATCTCCATTACGCAGCAAAGAATTGAAAACTCATCAGAAAATCGAACCAGAAAGGTTACAACGAATCGAAATTTCGTGAATCAAGTCGAATTTGATCGATTCGCTCTTCACGAACGGCAGGAAAAGGCAATCGTCGTGCAACATACAGTCGAATCGGCAAATGAAAAGAAGAATTAAACAAAACGAACAAATCAGAACAACAGCAACGGAAAGACATCGTCAGCAAACGAAAGAAAGAAAACAAAAACGCGACCTTCGTCTTCAACCGTGGAGGTGATGAGCATCCAGGATTGTTGAACTTGGGATTGGGGACCGTAAAACAAAACGCAAGATATATATCATGTACGGTACAGACGCGGAAGAAGGCAAACTATTATCAATAAATGATTTTCCATTATAACATAAAATTATAGCAGTATCTGATGCGTCATCCTTGAGATTAGAAATTAGCATTGGCTCATTGGTCTGATGATGCAAAATATATAAAAATAATTACCTAAGTATCATAAAATAAACCTATGATTGAACCTAGTGGTCGTATGGCATTGAATATAATAAAAACAATCATCGATGGTTGATAATGGCTTACGGGCCTCTGTCTGTGTACGTAGTATTGTACGGAATCTGCAATATTGGGCCGGCCCCCAACGGGCAAGAAGAGCCCAATTTCAAATATTTTGGAATGCACTCATCAATTTAAGCCCATGTAAAAAGTTCTAGTGGATTAATTTGAGCACATTTAGATTCCATTCTTATTTTCCCATCACAACATCATCATAATCCCAACACTCCAATTAATGTTAGTCTGAGTCGAATCTGAACATAATCGTCAACTATATAACAATCCTGGCTTTTCAGTGGGAAGTGTCCTGTCTTTGAATCTGATTACTTGGGTATTGGACGATCCCAATTTATAGCGAGACTAATCTCACTTAAGTCCACACATGTTAGATACGAGGTTGAAGTATTGACGTAATTTATAAATATCAAGAATCCAATCATCTGACATATCCTTTTGAGACATTCAAGAGAATCCTATTTAGGAATATCAATAGTATTTTATCATATTCAAGTGATAAATCAATCCAACTACCTTAAGATTCCGACACATCATAACGAATTTATTATGATGCGTTAAAATCTTAAGGGAGTAGGGTTATTAGCCAAGTAGGTAGAGTAGAATGGACCATACAAGATTTACTCGGCGTAGAGTTCTTCATAAAACTCAGGACGATGTCTTCTTTTTAGTAAAAGCTAAGATTATGTGTTATTGAAAACACTAAGGGTGCATTCGGTTTGCGGAATTCGGCGTAGAAAGCACGAGGAAAAATTAAATTAGCTCATTAGTAGACCATTCTACTTCTCCACCTTTCCCTCTTGGCCTTTTTTTCCTAACCGAACAAACATATATAGGGTCCATATTATCAAGGTGCACCCATAGATTAACCAATTTCATTTAATTTGATACGTCGTGCAAAATTACCCTCGTATCCTTCTTTTTACTTATTCCGATTATATCCCTACATATCAATTTTAAATTTTTAAATACGTGAAGATAAGACAATACAAAATTTTAAAATTAAAATAATTCTGTAAATTCTAAAATAATATTAAACGTAAAATACTAACTATTATTCGTTTACGTATGTCACCAAGCACTAATCGTAAGATGGATATAGAAAAGATACGGTGAGAGCACACAGTTGCTGCCCATCGATCATGACATAAAATTCAATTCCCAATCAGTTAGATATAACCTCCCTCTTACCAAAAAAAAAAAGCGTCCTTGCAAGCAAATCTTAACGACTTGATGATTTGCAAAGATTCCGACAAGACAACAAACAACAGCAGCACCAGCAGAGCAAATAGATAAAAGTATATTAAGACATCAAAACCTCGCCTCGATTACAGGAAAAACGGAGGAAGATGCCGCCCCACAACCGCCAACAGCTCCTCCTTATCCCCGGGCCCATCGAGCAAGACCCCACCGAGCCTCAATGCAGCCTCCACGAGCTCACCCCTAAGCCTCTGAGGCAGCAGCCGCCCACCCGATGCAACACACTCCCTATACAGAGGCAAGTAGCCCACCGCCACCCTCAACGGTGCGGGCAAATCCCCCAGACAAATCCCCGATTCCCCCCGCCTCAAGATCCTCTGCACGTTGCGAAAGTGAACCTCCCCCCGTCTCCTCCCCTCGGAAAACGCCTCCTCCGACCAATTCTCCCGGAGGAACCACCGGAGCTCCGCCGCCGCCCCGTCGTCGCCGCACCCCGCGAGGCCGTCGGCCACCGCGTAGGTGGCCGCGGGATCCCCCAAAAAGTCGGAGCGTAGGAGGAAGGAGACCCCCTCGAGGGATCCGCCGCTCCGTTCTCCGGCGGCCTTGAGGATCTCGAGGCTGAGGGCCGCCAGGACGTGGCGGGGGACGCGGGGGAGGAGGTAGGCTGCGGTCTCCACCTGGCTGCTAGAGGTGGCCGCGGTGAGGGCGAGGCAGAGCTCCATGTCGCGGCAGCCCCGCTGGACGAACCACTGGACCACGGGCACGCAGCCCCCCTCGGCGGCTCGCATCAGCGGGCCGAGGAAGGCCGCGGCGTTGCCCTCGTCCACGAGGCACTCCATGGTTCCGATCTTGCCGTAGTGGGAGGCGAAGCCTAGGGCGAGGTCGACGTCGACGTCCAAGCTGTTTCTTTGGGCGATCTGATATAAAATATTTCGAAGAAATTTAGTGGGTGTTATGTATATATGTGCTGAAAAGCACAATAATACAAGATAAATTGAAGTTAGGGTTGCAGATGAATCGAATTTTTTTGGTTCTGGGGAAGTCGAAATATTCGAATATCGAATTCGAATAAAAATAGTTTTTCTAAGTCGAATAATATTCGAATATAAATACAAATATCATGATATTTGATATTCGAATATTTATCGAATATTCGATTCGAATAATTCAATATTTATTTGAACATAATATAACTACAATTCAATGTATATTTAAAATAATTCAATATTTATCTAATAATAACATATTATAATTCAATATATATTTTAATATAATATTATTTATTGTTTTATTAATGGAAAAATAAAATCATATTCGAATTCAAATATCCGATTCAAATATATATTCGAATCGATTTTAGGATTCGAATAGGAATCGAATATATTCGATTTGGTAACTGAATACAAATAGAATATGGTGCTATTCGATTCGATACGATTCGATTCATTTGCAACCCCTCCTACACTTACAGGGCAGAAGGAAAAGGGCAGGGCAGTGACGGAAAAAAACATAAAGGAAAAATCAAATAAAGTAAAGAGACAATGAATGCCACGACGAAATCACCTGCAGCAATATGCGAACGAGTTCGGTGCTCCCGAAGCGCGACGCCTCGAGAAAACACTGGTTAACGTTGTCGGCTCCGCCCTCGACCAACATGCCCAACAACCCCTGCACGGCGGTCGCCGAAATGCCCGACGCCCAACCGGGGTCGAAGGAACTGGAGAAGAGCGTGAGGGGGAAGCACGCTGCGTCGAAAGCTTCGGTGAAATCCTTCCCGCTGAGGTTATTACCGGCGTAATCTAGGAAGGACTTGAAGGCAGATAACTGCAGCTGAATCTCGAAGGGGGAGTTGTGGCCGACCCTGTCCCTGTTTCCCTGGCACCGCGAGTGAAAGCTTATGCACTTGAGAGCCCACTCGGTGAATTTCTGTACCTTTGCCCCCGCTTCCGCCTTCAATACTTCGTCCCCGTTGCACTCTTGAAGCCTTTTGTGGAGCCTGCAACGATGAGAGGGTAGATAGAATCTTGTTCAAAATATGTTAGAAAATCTACAGCAGTACCAGAAAATATTGCGAGAAGCTTCACAACACGATGAGCACATAAATGAGATCAACTAACTCTGTTCTTCGTCATAAATCCTATCCAAGGATGCATTTATTTTTGCAAAAGAATGCAATCGCAGCCATATTAGGATGATGCAGTTATTATTCTTATCTGGGAGAAATGTATGTTTTCTATATGTTGTTAACCGAGGGTTTCATCCTTAAATCAATCGGTGATACGATGAGATCCCTCTTTGATTTATACGTTGAGTCGGGTGAATTTAATTTCCCCATTTAAGACAAATCACGCCCCTCACGTGTGGCACGATTCAGAGTCTAACACGTGGATACATCAAATCGGGGTGGCTGTTTGTCAAACAAGCGCGATAGCACGCAGATTGAAACCGCTCTGATACCATGTTGAACTAAGGGTTCTATCATGAAATCAATTGGTGATATGAATAGAGGCCTCTTTCATTTATATACTGAGCTGGGTGGATTTAGTTTCCCAATGTGGGACAAATATTCCCAACATGTATGCACATTAAGGGAGTAATCTACCTTTGTGCCATCACAGAAACGGTATCAGCAAGGCTCATCGTTCGGCTTTGGCACGCAGAAACGCAGGAGGCTAAGAACGAGGTCCTCAGTGCAGCTCGGGTGAAGTCATAGGCCCCATTTGATACAACTTTCTTAATCAATCCCGTGATTCCATAGAGCTCTTCTTGAGTGGTCAAGAACCAGATCGAATCCAACGAGATGCAGAGGGCATCGTTCAACGTCTGAGGATCGGCCAACAAGATGAGGCTCTCCGCTAGTTCCCAATCGTGAGTGCTCACCGCCCCTTGAAACAGCCTTCCAAGTTCGATCCTGTCCCGTCGACTCAGCTTCCTCCCGATTTTTCCCGGCTCGGAATCAGCAGCAGAAAATCTAGATTTGAACTTTTCGGTGCCACAGCTGCAAGAGCTTGTGTTGAAATTTTCGTTGACTACGAGTGGAGGAGCTTCTCTGGAGAATACTGCATTACTGTGGCTCCCCAAATCCCTTTTCTCAGGACTAAAAACGGAGACATCTTTTCCCTTGAATGCTTCGTCTGTGTCCATTTCTAACGTTTCGAGATCGGAGCACAGAGGTTCATCCTCCATGTATGCTTCGTCCCTAGTTGCCTGGATTTCTTCACCTGATACGAGGAATTCTTCTGTATCCATTCTTGCTCCTCAAAAAGAAACGCAAATATGACACTTCAGATGACGAAATGTTTCAAACAGTCCCTCATCAACGAGTACTTGATGAAAACTCAAGGCTCATATGAGCAACGTTTGATCCCACTAAGAACAGAAGACCTTCGATTTCCTTTTGCTTCATCAGCTGTGTGTCTCCACCAAATTGCTACTCACAGTAACCGTAGGTGACAAACAAGCAACAAAACAGAGAGAAGAAGAAGAAGAAACGAGAAAATGGCTCTAACAAACTATAGACGGAATCGACTAAGGATCACAAATCCGCATATTGCACTCAGACGACGAGAACGGCAACGATTTCCGTCATCAAGCGTCAATCAGCACTTCAACGTCGAACGATGAAACCGCCCAAATCAAAATTAAACCCTATCGCTCCCGAATCTGCCGGAAAACGCGATCCACGGCCAAATCCCTGCGAATATCGAATTAATCGTCATCGTCAGAAGTCGGAAATAAAAGTTAAATCCAAAATCATCGCAGCCACGAGAAAACTAACGCATCAAACACAACAGGACTAATGAACAAAAAAGTACGTATAACTTGACAGCAAATCTAGGATAAGCAAACGGAATCTAACAAAACGGAAGGAACATTTTTTTTCTTCTTACTTCCTCGCATAAATTTAGCACGAAAAGCGGAATATAACAATATCAATATTGTTCATGATACATGGCAAGAATATAGTGAAGAGAGAGAGGGAGATAGGAGAGAGAAGGAGAGATACCAGAGATTACACCTAAATAATTATGAGTGGAGAGAGAGAGGAGAGAGAAGTGCGTGGGTGGCTGTGGCTGTGGCTGTGGCTGTATGTGTCTCTCTTTTTGTTTCCTCGCTGACCTCACCTCTTTTGTATTCTTTTGGCATTTCTCATCTTTCTTTTATTTATTTTCTTTGTTCTTGTTCTTGCTTTCTTCAACAAATGTAATATTAATTTTTTTTTTACTTCAACAAATATCATGACGAGAATGACTTTTGGGCTCAATATGTTGGGTCAAATAAACATTTACACGGCCTAATAATTACCTTTATGCTGTCAGGCAAAATAACTTCCATTTTCTATTTCATTTATTTTCAATATATATTATAACTATATCCTCACAAATACACAACTAAAATTTAAATAACAACTTCATATATTAAATATTTTAAATTATAAACAACTCAATATATATCACATATATATATTAGTGCACACGCATCAATTGTATAAAAACTAGTATGACGGTGAACATGGCTTTTAGAAAATCTTACGAACATATGAGAGACATGGATTGAGTGTACATGTGGGCAACGGTTCGAAAAACCACAAACTCTATGATTCAGTTAACTGTTGCCCACGATTACGATGACGGCAACCATTACTCTGGTTTGATTGCGATTTACAGTTTAATCGGGAATCATTGGATGCTTTTTCTTTTAATGAATATAATCGGTGGTTTTTAACCGTTAATTTTTTTTCCTTATATTTTCCGTCAAGTAAAAAAATTAAAACGGCTTAACCACAACCGCCGGTTCCAAGCCGTAATCGAGACCCTCTTGAGCATAGCATTAAAATAATGCTATCATTTGATTAACTGCATAATATTATGTAATAAAAAAAAAGGTATTAATCACACCATTTTCTACGTAAATGGTTGGTCCAAATCTTATCCCATTTCCCATCTTCCCCTCGACGCCACCTTGGATCATCACGAAACTTGATTGAACGCCGTAATAATGGAATGAAATCAAGAAATCGCAAAAAGAATCATAGTAATCTAATAATATAATGGAGAAGGAGAACGAAAATGCATGGCTATTGAGATCGCTTTTCCGCAAGAGAAGCATGAACCACAGCGGCGGATACGATGACGTCATACCTTTCCTCTCTCCCATCGCAAACTCCGTCGTCTCCCGCTGTTGCAGGTAAAACGACGTCGTTCACCAAAAACCGCATACTACGCAAAATCACCACACAGCGATTGATTGATTGATTGATTTCTTTCTCTGTGGCTGAAGGATCATCAGCGTACCCACGAAAGAGCTGCAGAAACAATTCGAAGCTGAGGTACCCGAAGATTCTCCGAAGCAACAGCAGCAACCTCCTCGTTCGCGGGGGAGGAATCTCGTGGAGTTTTCCTCGTACAAAGCAATGCACCGTTGCACCGCAGGGGCGGATTATTTGAACGACAAGGAATTCCAACGCCTCGCGTTCGATATGATGGCCGCGTGGGAGGCTCCCGATGCCAACGCCTCGTCGCAAAGGGTGAGGAGGATAATGTATCGTGGACTTGTTATAATTAGTTATTGGTTTACTTATTCTATCGTGCCCGTGTGGGAAAACACAACACTGCTCCGTTGAATTTTCGACACGTCATCGAAAATATAAAATTTTCTAACTCGGTCGAAAATCCAGTACGGAGTGGGTGGGCGGGGGATAATAGACCGGAATTTATTTTAGAGATCTTGTTCGACGGTTAGTTTTGCTCAATTATTGTTGTAGGAAGCTGACGTACCGAGCGAAGAAGACGGTCAAGAAGTGGAGGGAGAGGACGGTTGGTCTTTGTTCTTTTCCAATTCGACCCGGATGGCTGTTCAGGTGTGTTTGCTTTTTCTTGGAGATAGAATATATAAAATTAAAATACCACGCGAACCTTTCAAGCTTAAACTTTCAGGTGAAAATGGTTATTCAACATGGTATCAGAGCTCAGACAGAGTCCTCATGACCACTTATTAAATGAAAATTCCACGTCTAAGCAGAAAGAAATAACACCCCCGTTTGGGTTGGAAATAACATATATAAAGTTAAAATCTGATACGCTCCCTGGTCATTCAATAGTCTCTATGAAACAAAATTGTGGAAATATTAACCTTAACGTGATGAATATTATGTCAAGTGCGTGCTTACGGGCGTGCGTATGTACAAGGTCGATGAGAAGAGAACCGTGGGACCCGAGGCTTTTGCCCGCATAGCTCCCGCGTGCCCGATTATCGCGGATATTATGACAGTTCACAACCTTTTCGACATCTTGACGAGCTCTACGGGGCACCGTCTTCATTTCCTAGTGTACCAGAAGTACCTGCAAACTCTTGAAAAGTATGCAATAATTCGTGCATGGATTTGTTAAAGATAACAAGGATTCTCATCGATTGATGTCTAATGTTTTGTGAAGGATTGTTAAGGCAGTGCAATCTGTAAGGTCACAAGTTATTTCCACCCTTTCACTCGTCGAAGATGAAATCATATTGGACGTCGGCGGAATTGTTCCTACCAGGCCGGTACTACAGCATGTCGGGATGTCTGCATGGCCAGGTAAATTTAATACACTCTCTTCAAGCTTAAGATTTCAAAGTGAATGACTCACTTATCATGGTATCAGAGCTCTTACCTAAGAGATTCTGGGTACGAATCCTAAAAAAAAACTACACATCTAAACGAGATAAGACTAAAATCAGCGCCATGTATTAAAAATATAACATATAAAAGGTTTAATTATTTTTTAGTCTGGTATACATTGGTGAGTTCATGTTAATGACAACTAAATTAACAACTGTCAATTTTAGGACAATGAGTTTCAAAATTGAAACAATTTGACGACAATTAACGCTAGAAACTCAATTTAAATCCAAAATTAACACATGCGAGATGTACCTAGCAGTTAAATTGAGAAAAATCATGTGGGCGTCAGATATGCTATCTAGACCGAATTTTTCCGATGCCACGTAGTATTCCCTCGACTAAGTGCACCTCAAGTGTATTAATTTCAGGCTGAATTTAGATTTTCGACGCTAAATGTTCTCAAATTGTTTCAATTCGTCGAAAAAATGCTGATTATTGAATTTTTTCCATGTTACGTATGATTTTTCCCGTAAATAATTGTCAAGTATAGCCCCATGTGTAAATTCCGGACATAAAAACGAAAATGTACACTGCTTCTCGCGCATGCCATTGCAGGACGACTGACGTTGACAAACCATGCTCTCTACTTCGAATCCGGCGTCGGCTTGTTCGACAAACCCGTAAGATACGACTTGGCGACGGACACGAAGCAAGTGCTAAAGGCAGAGCTCACTGGACCCTTAGGAACCCGGCTCTTCGACAGAGCCCTCATGTACAGATCTGTATCCAAGTATGGTTTTCTTTTCGAACTTAGTCTCTTCATCCCTCACCACAACAGTGAAATACTAAGGATTCTGATTTATTTTTTTAACTAAAAATCTTTCTGTATAGAACAGAGCCTGTGTACTTAGAATTCCCCGAATTCAGAGGCTGCTCGAGGAGAGATTACTGGCTCGATATATCCCTTGAGATTCTCCGAGCTCACAGATTCGTAAAGAAGTACAACTTGAAGGGAAATCAGCAGCACGAAGCCCTTGCAAGAGCGATTCTCGGAATATTAAGATTCCGTGCCGTTAAAGAAGGTTTCGGTAAGAGGTCTACATCGAACTACGGAACCCTTTTGTGTTTCAACTTAGCTGAAAGTCTCCCCGGAGGAGACCAGATAAATCAGACCCTGTCGAACCGTTTGAGGTCCATTAGTTCCGATTCAAAAGACTACGATGCTTCGAGTTCTAAAAAACAAGTCTTTCCAAATGCTCTCCTTACCGTTTTGAGGCTCAAGATTTCGGCATTCGGAGGTTTGAAGATCGAAGGAACAAGGCACGTGGGAGACGTTAGCGTTGGTGAGTTGAACCCGTTGGAGACTATAGTGAAGCAGCTGAAACGGGATACGCTAAGCACCGAAGTGGCTCAGGCCACGGTGGATCAAGTGAAAATTGAAGGGATAGATTCGAATTTGGCTGTGATGAAGGTTCGTTGGTCTTTTTAGCTTGACTGTTTTGGTCGGCCTCTTTGAGTATTGATGAGTTGCTGTTGTTTTTGTTTCTGGGTAGGAATTGCTTCTGCCATTTTCGGAAGCTTATTACCTGGTGCAACGATTGGAGTCGTGGAGCAATCCCTACAAATCGCTTGCGTTTCTGTGTTTCGTCAGCTACGTAATATGTCGGTAAGACGAATACATCAAGACGAGAGTACATGTTAGAAAGGCTTAGTTATTTCTTCTGCCCGGTAAGTTAAGAGGGGTGGCACTTTCAGGACACTCCACTTAAGGGGTTGCAATTTTGGAACACTAACTTTCATATCGAAACAATTTAAGGGCAACAAGCGCCAAATGAGGCCCATGTCTCTATTAATATGAGGGATCTATCCTAAAACCAATTAGTAATATGGAAAGATGCCTTTTGATTTATATAATGAGTAAAATTAGTTTCCCGATGTGTGACAAATAATCTCAACAGTCGCATCTTCTGATGATGTAGCAGTCCAACTGGACGGTACATCACCTCTTTCATATGACACCACATCACCTCTGTATGACGTGGCAATTGGCTTCCAGATGGACTACCAAATCACCAAGTCTCGTCATCAGAAGAAGTGATGTGACGTCCTGTTGGCGCTTGTTATCCTTAAATTGCTTCGAGTTTGATAGTTAAATGTCCTACAATTGCAACCCGTTAAATTTGGTGTCATGAAAGTGCCACCTCTCTTAACCGGGATGAAAGAAATATTTATGCCTATTAGAAAAGCATAACATAGCCGAAAATGGTAGCTTATATGCATGTTTTTCTTCAGGGGTTTGATCAGTTACCTGCTACCGTTGAGCTTCACGCTTTCGGCATTGGTGATGCTCTGGCGAAGATTCGCCTGTAGAAGGAATCCGTTGAACGTATTCAAAATCACGGCTCCCCCTTGCAAGAACGCGGTGGAACAACTCATAACTCTGCAAGAAGTTTTAACTCAAGCTGAGTCCGCCATCCGAAGTGCCAACATCGTCCTCCTCAAAATTCGGGCAATTCTATTTTCAGCAGCACCAAAGGTAACCAAACCCCGCATTGCCTTTGACTGACTCATAAAGAAGATAAAAAGCAAAGTCCATTCCCCAATTTTTCAGGCAACGGACACGGTAATTCTCGTGTTGATGCTAACAGCTCTAACAGTAGTCATTTTCCCGCCGAAGCACATAGTGCTGTTTGTCTTCGTGGAGCATTTCACGAGGAACCTGCCAATGAGAAAGGAAAGAAACGATAGATGGCAACGAAGAGTAAGGGAATGGTGGGTTCAGATTCCAGCTGCTCCCATTCACGTCGTGAAATCCGATGATAGGAAGAGGAAATGAGGATAAATAAAATTGCTAGTCTTAAATGATCTATTTTCAACTACGTTATTTTCTCTCGAATAAAATATTTCGCAATAACACGTTTATCTTCTATAATACACTACTTATTTAATTAGACCGCTCCAACGGTTTCGGAGTATAACGTGTGCCGTGGTGCAAGAAATGGCTTGCACCATCATCTTTCCGTTGACCGTCTTGTCTATTATGAGACCGAGCCTCGCCAGTGTCTCGATCGCTTTGTCCACTGGCATTTCAATCTGCAGGCATCGTAAGAAATTGGTCGGTTCTCATAGGGAGCTTTTTTCATTCGACAAATTGTTGGTTTAAAGATGATAAATACCTTCTCTTTGAAAGCATTGTAAACAAAGGTCTCGCATTTATCTGCAATATCTTTCCTGCTGGTTACCTGCTGCATCACATCAGCTCTTGGATGGTCAAATGGATCATTTATGGAGGGGATTTCAAATATTTTCCTTTTTTTTTTTGTGAATAAACTAATTTTCACATTCCAAAACAGGAAATTATATTTAGTGGTAGAGAATAAACCCAAACTGAAACTGACCTTGCCTTTTTCTGCCTTAAGTAGGATTGCATAGAGCAATATGGCTTCTTTGTACTGCATAAATTGAATTGCCAAAAGGAGAACAAAACATAAGTTGCACCGTTTTGAAAGGGAAGGCACATCGTTACGAAATAATGATAAAGAGACTAATGGAAGTTCTATATAATGTCTCACTTGCTGCTGCTCAGAAGCATCGATAAGGAAATGAATGGAACCAAAGCCACTTGCTACTGTTTTCTCATAGAGCGTCCTATTAACCAAAAGCTGCAAGTACAGTTTCGAATCAGTAAGCTCCACCGGCGAATCTACACATATTTCTAAAAGAATAGAGGGAAACAAGAGAGAGAGAGAGAGAGAGAGAAAAGAGATGCATTTTTTCTCACCTGATATCTATCCCTTGTTTGTTTGTAGCCAATAAAAACGCGACTAACGTATATAATCAGTGCAGTAGCGGCAATCAAATCTAAGACAAACGCGGATCTGCAAAACCACAAAAGGCAGGAACCTTGAGGTTCTACAAATGCATATAAAGCTGAAAAGATTAGAGTTAAGAGTGGGTACGGGGATGATCGAATGTCCTGGAATTTGTAACTGAAGAAGTATGCCAAGAGCCCCAATATCGTTGCAACATCCAAGCGTACCTGAAGATGAGGGGATGTAAGTTTCGGAAATAAGAAATGAATATACTTCCACTAAGTCATTGTCTGCTTGGTTTTATCAAGAAGTTATAACTAACGATATATTTTGATTTTTATTTTTTTTTATCACTTTTGAAAGATATTACATTGGCATACCGTGTCGAGGATCCGGAAAGAAAGTTTCTTGTGAGGGAAAACAACCTACATAAAAGCGAAGAAACGTTATTTTGCGTTACGTGTTTTTAAATTGAGTATTTAGGATTTCAGAGAAAAAATCTACCGGCAGATCTGGGATAGGAATCCTCTCATAAATTTTCATTTGCACTGAAGGAGCTTCAGATCTATCACGCATGTCCCGTTCTTCAGTTTGTTCAGTGTAGAACAAGACTAGCTCTTGAAACGAAGGCTCCTACAATCAGTACATTTCTTAAATCTCATTAGCTATCACTCACAAAACAAAACACGGTGACACCGGAGAAATAGAGTCTGCTCTATATGGTGCTACATATATGTTCACAAAGAGGATTGACTGAGGATTCTATTATGTTCAATGGAACCAAAAGGTTTCATTTAGGAAAAGAAGGAAAACAAACTATTTGAATCAACTGCGGTCTTCCATTCCAAAAAGATTGCAATGTTCACTGGAATCCTCATTTGTTTGCATCCTCTCTTTTCACTCAGATCACATAACTGGAGACCAAACCAAAAATGCTGAAATTGCTGACAAGATAGATTGTATGTCATAATCACTAGGTAATGATAAACTGCATATCTCAAGCAGTTCTAGGAAATAAAATACATGAAAAGAGACAAAGAGGGCATGTCACGACAAACATAAAATCAAGATCCGTAAGATGCACAGCACGACTTACATGTAAGTACCTGGAGGAAAGACTTCGAGAAAAGTATTGATATGAATGTTTGTAGCATCTTCTTGAAGTCATTTCCACAAGCTTTACTTGAAGCAGGCTTAAAAATGTCACTAACTGATATCCTTGATAAGAAAGTTTGGCTGTATTGACTGCAGACAGGAATTTCAGTTAACCGAATTTATTCCCTAACAGAGCATGTATAAGCATATAAATTTGATAACCAATTCATTCACCTCACACTTCGTAACTCATTCAAGGAAAGAAATCAACTAATAACTCGAATATAATACTGACAACCTATAGGATAATTTTAGAGAGACCTTATATTGGATGTGGAACCATAAAGATCAAGTGCTTTTTCAGGAGCTGATAGTCCTAGACCGGTCCATACTAGAAACTTCCTCAAGAGCCTCTCTCGAGGCCCTACTTCAGAGAGAATTCCTTCATAGCGATCTACCGCTTTTTGTGCAGCAACCCAAAGGTCATTGGATTGGATATCGTCACCTTGAAGGTCATCAGATGTACGGTCATCATATGGATCAGGCTTGATGAATGATGAGAATTCCTTAATCCATCGCTCATATTTATCGGGGAACCTTTCATCTATTTTTTCCTGTGTAATGCGTTTCAGGACCTGCATGAGAGAGAAGCATAAAATTTATGCAAAGCTCGTCTTCATTTACAGACCTACACAAGGCCAAACACTCTCGGTAGCATACTGTAATGATAACATCATTTGGTAAGAGTTACGACCATATGCTACTCAACAACATTTGTTAAACTAGGGTTATTCTCTGGTTCTTGGCCTCTGAACAACTGAAAAGGCGAAAATAAATGCTGAAAAAAGCAATAGTTAAATCTGAGTTAATCCCAAAAATACCTCGTTTAACCAAACACCAAATTTTCCCAGTGGTTTGGAGATGAACAAAAAAAAGTTCTGCAACAACTTCGACTGTAAGTAGTCCACTTTTTCAGCAAGTAGTAAGCCTCTTTGCCTTTCAGTAGTATATCCCCGCCTAAAAATTAAAAAATTGGTGAGGAAAGAGTTAATAGTCTGGAAAAGATGTAAATCCATAATGTAAAAGAGTTAATAGTCTTGAAATAAACATCTCAAGCGTTAACTTCCTTCAGTTCATTGAACTTAATTTCCACATTTAGCAGGCTGGTAATGGACTTCTTCATAAATAATGATGTAAAAAACACAGTGCACCCTCATTCCAAATTCATTTCATCAGAAGCATAACAAGAGAAAATGTTTGAACATTGAAACACTGGGGAGATATGCAAACCTGAATATAATTGCACCAGACTCAGATATTCTTTTCCAATCAACATAAATTGGTAATGTAAGAAGATAGTCGGTATTGAGTGCCGATGTCAGCAGTAAGTCCCTTGGAGACAACTCTTCAAATTCAGCATTGTAGAGCAGCTTCATGAATGACCGTTGAAAACGAACAGGGATGGAAATTCTAGAGCATAAAAAAAAATCAGCATGCAGATTAAAAAGGAATCATTGGAGAAAGAAAACGAAACACAAGGGGCCCTGTTGATAGTAATGCAAAGAGAAGTAAATTCACCCGAGATTTCTATTTAGTATTGAATTGCAAGATACCTTGGACTTTTGATAGGATTTCTCATTGCTTTCTTTGATGAGAAATCTGCAAATATCTTCTTCAACTTGAGAGTAAAACGAGAGGATTTTGTTTTACTAATGCCTGTCTCATCATCCTGCTGTTTTTCCATGAAAGCACCTGCAGGTTCCTGATTTGGATCAGTTGCGCTGTTGGACAAACGAGTCAGGTCGTAGTCATCTCGCATTTCTTCTAAAATAATTTTGTGCTCCGCATGAAGGATTGAATCCAAACATCTGCAGTGAAAACATAATTAGCAGACTACCGATCAACTTGTTTATGTTCGACCCGAAAAGTAACAAATTAGGATGGAAATCAAACCAAATTATTCAATGCGTGTGCCATAGAAGTTTTTGGAGCTCAGTTCCACCAAAAATCACATCAAACCAACAAACTTTAAGTTTACTGATTAAATAAGAAAAGGTTATGTACAAAAGATCAACTACCTCTTGTTAAAGTCGAAGTATGACTTACTGAGAAAGAGACAGAAAATCTGTGGCCTCGTCCTGTGAGGTGAACATGCGGGAGACAATCGCATCCAAAAGCACGGATTTAGAAACTGATATGCATCTCTGTCTCGGAACGACAATTCCAGAAGCTTCCATTTTCCTGCTGCTAGTCTTAATACGACGATCATCTCCATCATCGTTATCGTCGCCACCGTACTCCTCATCTTCACCATCAACGTCATCAACAGTCAATGTGATTGGCTTACTTTCCGGCTGTTGAGCTTGCTCTTTCTCATCTACAGAAAGTGATAAGGAGCAATAACAACTCAGGCGATGCCGTGCCCCAGCACCGGCACCGTATACTGCCTTGCGGCGGCATTGGTAATTACAAGAGGCAGAGTACGACGGCCGATGGTCGATGATTCTAGAGCACCGAACAATCTTCAAAGACGGTAACATCAAATCATCGGTGTATTGTTCTTATTGTATTCCCTCGATCCTGGCTCCTCTAGCGTTCGTAAGATAGCCGAGAGATACGGAGGAAGAGCAAGCGTCCACAGTCTCCACCACACGTGTCGGTTCCCGGTGGAAGTTATCTGTTGGCAATTGATTGTGTGAATATAGGTCTCCGGAAATATTCTTTGGAAATTTATTCGGGCAATTAATTTTTTAAATTGAAGTAATTTTAGAATATTTAGATTAAAATTTGTAATTTTATGAGATGACACTACTTTTAAAATTGAACAAATTCAAGAAAAATTAGTTTCAAAATTATTGTATTAGTTATCCTAATATTGCTTCATTTTTTAATTTATTTTCTTAAAATTGCAACCCTAAATTTTATTTTTCTCAAATTACTTCAGTTTTGAAACTAATTGTCCAAAATTACAACACTTCAATTTCGTTACACCAACACCCATATAGGTTTAAAAAATAGTGAAGACATGTATGTATATATATATATATATTATATATTAAAACTATATTTTTTTTAAAATAATTTAGAGAAAATGACTTTCCTTGATGATATAAGGGACAATTAAAAATTAGAATCAAGTGGTTGGGTTTCAATATCTCGGTATTAAACTCGTGGGTTTAATTCTACTTATTCAACTTAATTATCGATATTTTTTGTGGCTTGAGACACTACACAACGATGAGGATTAGTTCTACTGAAAGCTAGATGTCATATTTCGATAATGATGTTCAGATTCGATTCGTACAAAACTTAAATGAAGCATGGGCAGTACGATATCGCTACGTGGAAAGTTAAAAATAACTTATCTACCGGCCAACCGACACATCTTTTTATGAAATTCATGGAATTCTAAACACAAGTAAATATTATTCATTCCCAAAAATATAACAAATAAAAAAATATGTCTCGGTTTATTATTATCCCTAATTCCGATTGATAGCAAAAATTTTTTTTTAAAAAAGAAGCTATATTATCTATCTATGACGAGCGTTGAAGTCTCCACTAATAGCAGCACAAGACGGGGGCGTGAACGCCAAAGCCATGAGCAATCCAAGAATGAGTATAGGAATCAAAAGCAGCATGGACGGTGGCGGAGGTAACGGCGGCAAGACAAGGGGCAGCAAGAGCAGAGACGCCGTCAAGAAAGCTAACAGAAACAGTGATTCCGCCGTGAAGTAACGGAGCAACAGGCCACCGGCTCGCCTCTTCTCCTGGTGGTTACTCGCAGCTTGTCTGAAGGAAAACGAACGACGGTAATAATACTGATCCATCTTACCACTCGCCTGATAAAGAGCATTATTATCTGCACACGCTGTCCTCCTCCTTGATGCTTCTCCATAGCCCATCTTCAATTGCTGTTGGAGGATTGAATTCTGATGATGATGATGATGATGATGGTGATGGGTGGTGTGTGTGTGTGTGTGTGATCTCAAGATTGGAGACGACTCTTCCAAGATTCAGAGAAGGGATGCAGGAGAAAACGATGTAATATTAAATGAATGTTAGTTTTTTTTTATATATAATAAGGTTGAAAGAATCAAGAACGAGGAAAATTTGAAATAATGGGTTAAATACAGTGAATGTGCACAAGCAAGTGGAACAAATGGAAGGTGGGTTTTCACTTTTTTTTATTTTTCCTCCCCGTTAATATTTAGTTTGAAGCTTATCAATGAAGAGAAAATGATTAAAAAGGAATATATATGTAAGATATCTATGCATGATGGGCACGTCATGTAATAATAATAATAGACAAGTTGCAAACATGGAGAATAAAAGCAGCCGGCAAACACTTGCTGTGTGATCGACCGAGTCATATGGGATTTTAACTTTTATCATTTGAATATATGCAACTTGTAATTTATTTTCACGTACCATTTGAATTTTGAATACAAATCATATTCTTTTTATGTTCGGAGATATCTTCACATAATGTCAACGTAGTATACATATTTCAATTAAGTTCGTTATGAACTGAATATAAATCTTAAATTGTCGATAATGAAATCGCGGCTTTCAGCGGGACTAATTCACATGACATGCATATATCGTTCAAGTCCTAACATACAACAAAAATTAAGGAGTCCAAAACTCTATCGAATATGGATATCAATTTGTGGGTCATGGGATGATCACGTCTTCCATGAGGACTAATCATTTTGACAAATAAGTACAGTATCAAATCCATACAAACAACGAAAGTCAAGGAATTCAAGTGAATCAATTGCATTAACTCCTATATGAGCACTTGACGTATGTTGGAAAAAGATAAATAGGAATAAATGCAACTCTTGACTTGAAAGGGATTTAAGAGCGCAACTCACTTGAAGAGGTATAAGTAAACAATACTTTAATATATAAAGCATCGCAATTATTTGACCAAGAGAAGAGTATGTTCATAGGTGAAAGTTGTCATGAACAGACGTAACTCTCCAGTAAATTCTACCACATTTATAATAGGGAGCATCATATCGAATCTTAGAAATCTTAATGTTTTTCTTTTTCTCCGGCGTGAAATATATTTAGTATATTTCATATTTTAAACTCATCAGAGAGTCTGAAAAGCATTTGAATAAGTTTGTTGGTCTCGAAGTTTTGAGTGACTCCCATCACAGGACTTTTGACAATATCGTTAAGACATAGCTTCTAACACTGACATCTATATATTTATAGAGTCGTACATACGGATATGGGTACACAACAATACCTTTGACGATTATTAAATGGGCGATATGCATAATTACGAGAACCATGCAACGCAAGAACCTAAACGATGGCATAGCGAAAGCAGCCACTTTCTCCTTTTTTATTTTATTTTTGGTTCAACGACGAGTCAAATATTCAATTCACGAGATTATCTATGGAAGTGTTATCTATCTAAATGCATGCACTTTATAAAGGTAGGCTTGTTACGAAGAACTATCGTCGAAGAATTTATTGAGAACGCGTTTTGTAACTTTTTAATTACCTGGTCCACATAATTGATTGCAATCTCAATTTTTAGAATCAACCCTATTGAAAACTTTCAGTTTCTTCCTATGATGATGATGAAGTTAATAATTATATGATTTTTAGTGTCTTTATTATTGTGCTAAATATATAATACTTTTTTTTTTATCTATAGTATCCCCAATCGACATGCTATGAACGTGTCTCCAGGACTAGGTAAAATATCGCATTTTCCACCCAACAACAATTAAGATCTTTAGTTGCTTAGGACTTTCAGTTTGAAATATTACGGGCCTATCTGTTAGGTCATGCCATGTGAGCATTATATAATTCAAGAATTAAATTTTCATATGAACAACCTATTTAGACTTTGTTGTCCCACTATTTTTGTAAAGAAGAGTTGGTTCCGGTATAGCATAGGACCACACGACACAATTTATTTGTCCAATATAACACATAGGGTCATAAAATAGGGCCAAATCAATGCCGGATTTTTTCTCAATAGGGCCAAATCTCACCTGTGACCACATGTTTTTGGGCCAACAGACCTCACAAGAAAGGGGCCACACCACAGCCCACAAGAAAAATGGCCATGCATACGGTCATAGTGTTGTTTACCTGGTTGACGTAACTTTTACGGTTGGAACTTTATTTAATCCCAAAGCTCAACGTTATCGGGTTACCCAGGAAAAAAATATAGTGTGTGTTTGGCAGCACTTATGAAATGGACTTCTAACCTAAAAGTCCATTTTGAAAAGTAAAATACCTTTGGTGAAAATTTTGAGATGGACTTTTTAAATAAGTTACTTTTCTAGAAGTCCATTTGAGAGAAGCAACTTTTAATGATTTTTCAGAATTACTTCCTACGACTTTTGCAAAAGTCCATTCCCACCAAACACTTTAAAAAAATAAATTTACATTTATAAAAGCTACATTTTGAAAAAGTCCATTTACCAGACGTGCTTCTGAATCAAAAGTGGAACCAAACTAGCCCATAATAATTACGAGTGTCTCACATGTAGTAGAAAATATTGGAATCCTTGGCGATAAGAGGTCGACAGCTTATTTCAAGCAATAATAATCACATTAAATACAAGCTATTCGCAAATAACAGCCTTA
Organism: Linderniella brevidens; assembly: GCA_004919715.1. Classification (NCBI taxonomy): domain Eukaryota; kingdom Viridiplantae; phylum Streptophyta; class Magnoliopsida; order Lamiales; family Linderniaceae; genus Linderniella; species Linderniella brevidens. The sequence goes on along the minus strand of SWDC01000153.1, from coordinate 3,892,774 downwards.
ATTACAACTTACAACATGGGAATGAATAAAACGAAATCAGCCCCAGACGATTCCTGCGAGCTGTTTATTACACATCGTTGTATTGTATCCAAAACAACTTTCCATCAACAAGAAAACGCAGCAAAAAAAAAAAAGTAAAAAAAATAAGAAATAGATAAATTCCAACAAAAACTACGTGCAGCTTAGAATCTGATCACCTTTCACTTTTCAGAGCAACAACAATAAAATCACCTGCATGGTAATAATAATAGCTTTGGATAGATAATTCATACACCGGCTGCAAAACAAGAGAATAACGACGGCCGTTGCTGGCTGAACTTCGCATCATCGCCGCCGACAATCACGGAATTGTACCGACGATGGTGGGACCCGCCGAAGCTCGAAGCTTCATCGGGTCGATCCTCCATTACAAGGCTTTGAGATCTCCTCCTCCTCCTCCTCGTTCCCAGGTACTCGACGTTGCCGTAACGATTGAAGTAAGAATCTTCTATGTCGTAATTCTGGGCCGAGCCCGAATTGAGGAACGAGTATTTCTTTCGGTTGCTGCTGTTGTTGTTCTTGATGGATTTGTAAACCATTGGAATCAAGCCTTCCATCGTTGAAAGAAGCTGTTTTTTTTTTAGGGGAATGTGGTGTTTTGGATTTGGAAGAGAGTTTTGGGTGGTTTTTGTGGGTTTGGTGGTGAGTGGAGATTTTTGTATATCAAGAAATTTGAATTTTATATACTATTTACTATTATTATTATTATATATTTGCCACGCTTACCGTGATTGATTTGGTTTGATACTTGGAAGCATCAAACACGCCACTAACATTTGACTTGGGAGGGATTGCAAGAAAACCTTGGGCTAGTTACGTTGTATTTGTCTCAGATACAACGCTTTTTTGTATTATCATATCCGTTTAATGATATTATTTTTCTGCATATTATTATAAGGATTATATCGATCGCTTACTAAACTAAAAAAAAAAATAAAAAATTAAAGGCTTATATATAATTGTGCTCGAGCTCGAGCTTTTAGGCTCAAAAATTAAAAATAGAAGCTCGTTAGCCAGTTCGCGAGCTTGAGCACTACAGATATGAGCTCGAGCTCATTTTCTGCAAGCTCGAGTCGCGCTTTTTTCGAGCCGGCTCGGCTCATCTTACACCCTAGCGCTCACTTAACCTAAAGATACATAAAAAAATTCTAACAAGTGGGATAAGATCGTTGCTTCAATTAGGAAATTGAAGAAATCAAAAGCGTGACTTGCTGGTTTATTCTATTCTTTTTAGCAATTCAATAAGCTAAATAATAGCATATTCTGATGTTGATCTGATTGATTACAAGGGTCAGCCGCCCTCAACAAGTTTTTTCCCCGCATGCCCAAATGTCAACATATTCGTGCTCGCCCACTAATTAATTAGCTAGTAATAAGATAATATGAAAAAGGGTGCACGAAAAGAATCCCACACAGGAAACAGAAAACGACATAATAAATTAGATTATATGTCCAAACAAGTTGTGGTAACTCATATATATATGTGATGTGTGTAAGAGAGAGTCGGGGATGATGGCGTAACGGTGACGAAGATTTTCCCTATCTACATATGATGTAATATCGGAGAGAATCCGTACGATACGGAAAAAAAAAAAGAAATCACGTAACTTTAACGGATATCGATTTACCTCGGCCCATGGAGAACCCTTTGGTGCCGTCGGGCATACGAGGGACGGGAGATGTCTTTGCTATTGCTGCCTTGTCGTTGCAAACGGGAACTTCTATGTGTGGGCATCCTAAGACGTCGGTAGTGTGATTGTTGTTCTTTACGTGCCCGTGGCCTTTTCCCTTGCCTTTGCCCTTCGTGCTAGCATTGAAGTTGCTGCTGACACCGGTGTGCTTGCGTGCGTTATCCTCCACCTGTTATTGAATAGTTGAAGCAAATTAATTATCAATCTACTTTTGTTTGAAGATTCAAGCCAACAGGAGAAGAGATATTAATCTACTTTTATGATCTTTTATTTTTCGCTGCTTCGTGAGTGAGATATATAAAATTGATTTTGCTACAGTCAATGACAAGAAGGTTGAGGTTTTGACGATTTCTCGCAATAACTAGCCTGCAGTGAGATATGTTAGCACTAAACTGAAGAAAACAATGCAGCCTTACTTGATTCTCGGGAATGGGCTCCAAAGAATCTTGAGAGCGATTCTCCTTGAGGTGGTGCATTTCTCCACCTTCATGACCAACTTTTCTTGCTCGCCCTTGAGGAGTAGGTTTTGCCTGTATCAGTAAGCCATTGACTCCGTAACCACTAATGTCGCTAATAGATGAATAAACTAAGATAGCAAGAAAAAAGATCAAGAGATGTTGACTTAAGAAAATTTCAGGTTTGTGGACAATTAATATACACATCGATGCAATTCTCCTTGTAATCAAGCGATGGACATTATATATATAGCAGAAGCATTTGGTTTCAACATTGTGCAGCAGCAAATTGGGTTTTACGAAATAAAGCGTATACTTCGAGTAAGTGTGTAAAGCACGTACAATGCTTTTGAGCAGCAAACGAACTTTCAGGCCATTTCTCCAATTTCCTTCAGCTAGCTCAATCACCTGTTAAAATCAGAGCTGAGTAAAAAAGGCCACTGGAAAAAAATGAATTCTACGAGGGAAGGGTTACCTACCGCTTTTTCCGCCAGCTCAACGGACTCATACTCCACAAATGCGTGAAACTGCGTTAAATATCAAAGGTTCAGTTAAGAAGCATTGTTAAAGTGGAAATATAATACAGATTCAAGTGTCTGATCTACAAAAAAAAAAAAACTTGCTGCCAAATCTGCACCTTCCCGCTGGAATGCATAGCATCTCCTTTTCCATGTTTGGAAGCATGCAAGGAACCATTGCTAGAATTTTGCGGTGGGCAGGTACGGATTGACTTCACACTGATTGAATTATTAAAAAAAAAAGTATGAGATAATGAAACAAATATCAGCTAAAACAGGGATAATATTCCAATAAAGAAATAGGTAAAACTTACTTTCCTACGGATGAGAAAATTTTCATCAGCTTCTGATGAGAATGATCATCAGGTAAATTTTCAGCAACGATAATGCGAGACTATAACCATAATACACGAAAGAAAGACAGCGGATAAGAACAAAGGGGGAAACAGAAAAACAAAAATGTAGTAAGGCTAACATATAACGTACTCTTCGGTCAACTATAATCAAGAAACAAAGAGGAAATGACAAGAAGCATCATGTTGTAAGTGCATTAATCTACAAAGTTAACAACATTACAATTACGTGATGAAAATACAAGAAATTATATAGTTGCACCTGCAATTCTTCCATATCTGATTCTGACAACGGATGTTGGCGCCTGACCTTTTTACCGTCTTCACTAACAAACTAAAAACAAAAGGATGGCACGAAAAGAATGAAAAAAAGGAAAGAGCAACGGAAGCGTGTTTATTATTTACATTATAGACAGAATTGACATATTTACATAAACGGCTGAAACTTACCAGTTTCGTAGACTTCCTAAGGATGTTGGCGAGGTCCATATTACCATTAATGGCAGCTTTGATCTTCTTAAATGATGCAACAACAGAAAGTGGCACTGCACGAGGCAGGTACCAAAACAATCAGTAGTCGTCGAAATGGGACAGCACTCTAAAGTATAGTCAAAGAGTACAAATTTACAAAGTTCAAAAATAGATTCATAAAACAAATGTCTGAGGAACAAATCATCCAACAGAGCACATCATTTTATCTGGGCCCAAAACTCTTTGATATGTTCACCTCTGCAGAGCTTTAACGATAAATTACCATGATGCAATTTACACGAAATGTTCGTCATCTCATTCTAAATGGGGTTTCAACAAAAGAGCTGGAGATAAAAGATAGTAATCTCACCATATCCCTTTGGATCCTGGGTCATATGCTTAAAGAGTTGATCAGTTGTAGCCAAATTTATATCACTGAAGTAAAACTCAACCTGCAGAAGTTGGGATAGCAAAATTAGTGTTATACAGAATTCACCAGCAGCAGCAACAGTCAAATACAAATAACCAATCAAAAAGTAAAATCCAATTAACAGGCCCCGCATCAATCGATTATCCAGCAAGAAAATAAACAACAGAAGCGATTTCCTCATATTCCAAACATATTAACAAGATAAAAATAAAATAAAACAAAGCTCACTTGATTAAGAATCTTTTGACTGGCATCGAACGTTGATCCTTGCTTGCCAACGCCGCCGCTGCTACTGCTATTACTACCTCCGCTATTCCGAGCATCGACGGGATAGTCCGCAACTGGACTATTCACGACAGCATACGCATCGTAAAACGCGACATTGTTACTACCGCTGTGGTGGTGGTAATAGTTATAGTAAGGCGAGGTCGGCATCGGAATCGGAATAGTCATCGGCATCGCTACCTGCGGCGGAGAACTCGGCCTAATACGCGGCACAAATTCAGGAGCCTCCGCGTTTAGCTGCGGCTGCTGTTTCGTAGTTAGGGCTTCAACAGAACCGTCATGTCCCATTTTGTTCCTCGATTCTTCCTTTTCTTCCTCGCGATGATCCATCGGACGATAGTTCGCGTGGACACGATCACGATCGATAATCGATCTGGGTAGTAATCAGTCTTCACTCCTGTCCTTAGCGCGTGCGTGCGTGCGTGCGTAAGTGTGTGAGTGTGTGTAGATGATTTTTTTCCTGATCTGATGCTGACAATCAATCTAGGCGCCCCACATAAGAGATAGATATAGATAGATAGAGAGAGAGAGGGTTTTTAAATTTAATCTAATAACTTTATTTTATATATTTCAGATACAAATTTAAAATTTTATTCTACTATAGTCCTACTTACATATTATGAATTTTACCCCTAATCTTAGTGGATATGAATGGGTGGGGCAAGGGGGATCTATACTAGATGTCTCGTAGAGAGAGATATAAGACTGCAAGATGATACAGGGAACGGGATCATAATAGAAAACTAGAGGTACAGGCCTCGAGACAGTAAAAAAAAAAATATGTTAAACTTAGAATTTTTCATATATAATATTAAAATTGAATTATAATACCATATCTTAAATATTTTATACTAAAAATAACTTTTAAAATTATATATTAGAGGACCCGATCCAACTTAAATATTATCAGTCTTCTTTTTACATAATAATAATAAGCCCAATACTGCCGCCAATTTTATCTTTATTCTTATACACCCTAATAGAGAACCGGAAACCACACACGCACGCACATACAGAGACACATCAGTGTGTGATCTTATCATTCATATCTCCTTCTTCTTCTTCTTCTTCTTCTTCTTCCTCCCTCCTTATTACAATCTCTGTCGTCGCCCCACGATAATCTCCGACGACGTGACCGTGAACCTCGGAGCCGCTCGGCATCTCCCCGCGTTTCTTCGAGTTCTTGTACACAAAGTACAGTATCATCTGCGCGATCCCGAGCACGAAGCCCAACACGTTCGGAAGCTGCGTGTTCATATCGTAATAAATTTAATAGAAAGAGAAAGAGAAAGAGAAGCATGCGCTTACTGCGACGTAGTAATCTTTGATGAGCAATCCGTAGAAGAACCACATGGTGGCGCATATCGTGAGAAACAACGATAAGGCGAAGGGCATGTACTCAACGCTCCTTGTTCTTACAACCTGTCTCTGCATATATATATATATATATATATATATATATATATATATATATATATATATATATATATAATACACTCTCTTCAAGTTTAAAGCTCTTATATATACATATATTCACAATTAGGGTTTTTTAGTAAGAAAAATATGGTTACCATTACGCTTAACGGAGAGGCGAACACGGCTATGTTGACGATCGCACAAGCCCAACCGACTAGAGACACTCGTGTGGAGCCTCTGAAGGCTAATAGAGACACGAGAACGATCAACCCTAGACCTCCAAAGTTGAAGATGAAAGCCAGTCTTATCGTGGATACCTGCAAACGATCACGAAAAAAAAAACAAAAGGAAAGGAAAAAAGTAATGATCACATGATTGTTGGGAAATAAAAATTCCCCTTTTATCTCAAACCCCAGGAGCACAACACATAAGTCATCATGGTAGAACTTCAATTCTAAAACAAACTGCTGCCAATAAATGGAGTAGCCCACTAAGCTTATATGCATGCAGCTCTCCAACTTTTCTGTTCAACCAGTGTGGGATTGAGTTTGATACTAACCCGAAGAGGATTCGATAATTTTATCGTGTGTGGTATATATCTATAAGTTTTCTGATCGGGCCCGTGTTGTTATTACCTTAGCTTTCTTGGATGAGTATGTGATGTAGATTAAGAGGTAAGTAATTTCGATGGCGCATCCAATGGCATTGATGATGGTGATCAAGTACGCGTTCGTCTTGAGCAAAGCGTAGTACAGTAGCAACGAGGCGCTGAACAGTGCCACCGAGTAAGGCACTGCTTGGTATCCTTCTGACGATTTCTTGCGAATTATTGCATAAAATGTCGGCCTATATATATATATATATAGAAACAGAATATGTGTTGAGATATAGTGCATATATATATAAATATGGATATGTAGAGATTGTGAGGTTTATGCATGAAATGGGATCTTACACAGGAGCCAAGAATACCAGGAAAGACACTATATTGCCTGGGAATCACAGAATGTTATACAAGTTTGTAAGACATTAAATCATGTGATGTAATAATACTGTTGAATAGAAACTGCTTTGAAAGAAGCACTATGAAGTAATCAATCTTTTATTGAAGCAGTGATTTGTTTATGGTTTCATACCCAGAAGACCGAATACGAAAGCCAAGCGTTCGGTACACAACAAAACTCCCATTTTTTTTTTTTACTTTACTCAAACAGTTGCGAATAAAATACGAAAGCACCCGATGATGGGAACCCTTCGGCCCATTCTTCGATCTTATTTATAGCAGCAAAAATCGATCCCGAGAAGTTATTGCGGGGAGCATTTGATCTGAGAAAACCCGTGAAATATAGACACGTCTCCCAGTGACATTTTACACCTCGTATTATTGTCCTAACGAGCCGTTGCATCGAAGTAGCGGGACAGGATATTGAAGCTCTTATCATGCTGCGAGAGATGGATATATGAGTCTTTAGTCGAAAAACTATACGCTGCACTTCATGGGATATTGATATCGAAATATTCGGGGAAAAATATATATTTCTGTGTGAACATGCATGCAATGATCTTTTCGTCTCCACTAGCTACAGCGCTTGACAGCAGATTTACTAATTAGATTCTCCACTAAATCATTTTTGTGAATGAGTTACGTATGTATATGTTATCATCTCCCTGCCTAACGTTGTTGTGATTCTTTGCTAGGTTTTAGCAATACGTGGCACACGCCAACTGTTTAATCTCTTATTGCCTCCTTTTACTATTTCCATGTTCAGTGCTATGTTCTATGAAGTAGGGCTCATAGGTGTAGGAGGAAGCTTTTTTTCCTTTCTGCCCAATTTATATATATAATATATATACATAATACTTATTATATAGCTATGGGCTAGTGGTGATTTAGGAAAGAACTCAACGGCATAGTTACGGGTTCAAATTCAATAACTATATGTATTCATCTTACTCCGAAAACTAATCTTACTTTTGAGAGTTTGTGGTTCTAACATGAGCTCATATGTCCTAAGATAAGTAGTTAGTTAACTTCGTGGTGGAATATAAAGTCATAAGTTAATTTCTCGGTGATTTCTTAAGATATGAATATGAGGCAGCATGCATGCATGCGGGCTTTGTTCAAGTGTAAAGAATCAAAATCTTGAAATTTTCATAAATAAAAAGGAATGTATATGTCATAAATAAAAAGGTATCGTGAATCCACACCCGATTCCCGCACCAGCGCCACTCTGCCGGTTCGAGCCACCTGAAAAAAGAAGTAAAATAATACATGCAACTTATTGATTTCAACTTGGCTTCTGCAAATTTATTTCCAGTTAAATCAAGTTCATAACTTTTGTGTTTGGATCGTGGAAAAGAAAATTGGAGATGATTTGAATAAATTTTTATTTCGTTTTCCTTGCTATTTGGTGAAGATGTTAATTTTTCTTAGGTTTAACTATAAACATAAGCTATACTCAAAACTAGTTTCTCACCAGATGACGAGGAAAATGAAAGAAAAATTTATTAAAATCAATCTCCAATTTTATTTTCCACTCTACTTATGAAAAAAAAAAAAAGAAGGGAGGTGAAAATCGATAATTAATTAGTTGAGATGTGAAACGCGCCCTATAATCTGGAAAGTCCTGATGTAGTTTGAAGTTAAAAAAAGGAGTATTTTTTTTTTATCAGCTCTACTGAAAGCATTACTTGCAGAAAATAGAGTATATCTCACTCATACAAAGAAACAACGGCAGAAAATAGATTCTACATAATTAGCCCTTTATATTACGATCTATATATTTTGCATGACACATTAAAATACGCCATATTCTCACCTCATGAAGATCAACAAGTTTGTAAAGCTGCTGGACCAATTTACCAATGGATTCATCTGTCCCAGGAACTACAGTAGTTACGCGTTTCAACTTCAGAGTGACCAACGGCTAAGCTCTGAAAGTATGAAGGAAGCCACTTAAATAAAGAACCAAACGAAGGCAACCAAACAATTCATTAAGGATGTGTTTGGATTCGTGTAATTGAATTGAATTCCATATTTCAAAATCTTAATTTCAAATCCAAATCCATTGTTTGGCAAACGTTAGGATTTCGGAATCCGGATTTCAAAATGGAGCTCGAGCTCCAACTCATTGAACCTCGTTGATCTCGACCTTCGAACTTTTTTACTAAAAAAATAAAATAAATAAAAATAAAATAAAATAATAAATAACACAATAAAATAGTCGGCTCACGAGCTTTCGATCATCGTTTGTCAAGCTCGAGCCGAACTTTTGTCGAGCAGGCTCATCAAGCTCGCGAGTCGGCTCGACTCATCGTTCACCCATAATTGTTATATTTTATTCTTATTATTTATGAAAATCATTACGGCGGGTATTTGGATTTCGAAAACGGACCACTTGTGGTCGAATTTCAAAATCATCAAACAAAAATGGTTTGGATTCTCCTCGGATTTAGATGAAATCGAAATCCAAATCCGAGTGGTTGCCAAACGGGTGATTTGGAGGAAATTCGAAATTCAAATCGAAATCCGGGAATCCAAATGGACCATAATAAAAAATGGAAAAGATAGTTGCATACTTGAATATTATATCCTCTCGGCGTTTGGCCGATAAGGAACTTTTGATTCCGAATTTTGACGATTAAGGACTTCTCATAACGAGGCAATTTTCGTTTGACCGTAAGAGACTTTCATCTCGAGACAATTTTCGTTTAAACGATAAAGGACTTTCGATTCAGACGTTTCACCAGTAAGGGACTTTTCATCTCGGGATAACTTTCATTTGACCGACAATGGACTTTTGACAATTAAGGGACTTTCATCTCGGGACAACTTTCGTTTAACCGATAAGGAACACTCGATTCGGACGTTTGACCGATAAGGTACTTTTCATCTCGGGACAATTTTCGACTGACCGATAAGGAACTTTTGATTCGAATGTATGGCGAATAACGGACTTTTCATCTCGTGAAAACTTTCATGTGACCGATAAGGGACTATTGATTCGGACGTTTGACTGACAAGAGACTTTTCATCTTGGGACACTTCCGTTTGTCCGAAAATGGACTTTTGACCGATAAGCGGCTTCTCATCTCAGGGCGATTGTTGTTTGATTGATAACGGGCGGGACAATCTTTGCTTAACCGATAAAGGACTTTCGATTTGACGTTCGACCGATAAAGGACTTATCATCTCGGGACAACTTTCATGTGACCGATAAGGGACTTTTGACAATAAAGGGACTTTTCATATAGAAACAACTTTCGTTTAACCGAAAAGGGACATTTGATTCAGATGTTTAACCAATAAGGGACTTTTCATCTCGGGACACTTTCGTTTTACCGAAAGGGAACTTTTGATTCAGAGTTTTGACCGCTAAAACTTCTCACCACGGGGCAATTTTCATTTGACCGATAAGGGACTTTTATCTCGAGATAATTTTCGTCTAAAGATAAAGGACTTTCGATTAAAACGTTTGATCAATAAGGGACTTTTCATCTCGGGAGAACTTTTGCTTTACCGATAAGGGACTTTTCATCAGGGAAAAACTTTTGTTTAACCGGTAAGCGACTTTTGATTTGGACATTTGATCGATAAGGTACTTTTCATCTTCGGACAACTTTCATCTGACCGATAAGGGACTTTTGATTCGAACGTATGACCCATAAGGGACTTTTCATCTCGGGAGAATTTTCATGTGACCGATAAGGGACTTTTGATTCGAACATTTTACCGATAAGAGACTTTTCATCTTGGGACACTTTCGTTAGAGACTTTTGATTCGAACATTTGACCGATAAGCGATTTCTCACCTAAGGGGCTTTTAAATTCGGGACAATCTTAGTTTCACCGATAAAGGACTTTCGATTCGGACGTATGACCGAGGACTTTTTATCTCGGGACAACTTTCATGTGATCGATAAGAAACTTTTGACAATTAAGTAACTTTTCATCTCGGAACAACTTTCTGTAACCGATAACGGACATTCGATTCGAACGTTGACCGATAAGAGACTTTTTGTCTCGTAACAACTTACGTTTAACCGATCAGGGACATTTGGTTCGGACGTTTGACCGATAAAGGACTTTTCGTCTCGGGGAAAATTTCGTTTTACCGATATGGGATATTTGATTCGAACGTTTGACAGATTACGGACTTTTGACAATAAAGGGACTTTTATATCGGGAATAATTTCGTTTAACCGATAAGGGACATTCGATTCAGAAGTTTGACCGATAAGGGACCTTCGATTTAGACGTTTGGACGATAAAGGACTTTTCGTCTCGGAACAACTTCCGTTTAATCGACAAGGGACATTCGATACAGACGCTAGACCGATAAGGGACTTTTTATCTGGAGAAGACTTTCTCGTGACCGATAAGAGACTTTTGACAATTAAGGGACTTTATATATCGGGACTATTTTCGTTTAACCATAAGGGACATTCGATTCGAACGTTTGACCGGTTACGGACTTTTGACAATTAAGGGACTTTTTATATCGGGATTATTTTCGTTTAACCGATAAGGGATTCGAACGTTTGACCGATAAGGGACTTTTTGTAACCGATAAGGGACATTTGGTTTAGACGTTTGACCGATAAGTGACTTTTCGTCTCGGGGCAAATTTCGTTTAACCGATATGAGATATTCGATACGGACATTTGACCGATAAGGGACTTTTATCTCGGGACGACTTTCACGTGACCAATAAGGGAGTTTTGATAATTAATGGACTTTTTACATCGGGACTATTTTCGTTTAACCGATAAGGAACATTCAATTCGAACGTTTGATCGATTAGGCACTTTAGTCAATTAAGAGACTTTTTATATCGGGACTATTTTCGTTTAACCGATAAGGGACATTCGATTCGAACGTTTGATCGATAAGAGATTTTTTCGTTCGGAACAACTTCCGTTTAGCCGATAAGGGACATTCGATTCGGATGTTTGACCGATAAGGGACTTTTCATCTTGAGAAGATTTTCACGTGACCGATAAGGGATTTTTGACAATTAAGGGACTTTTGACAATTAAGGAACTTTTTATATCGGGATTATTTTCGTTTAACCATAAGGGACATTCGATTCGAACATTTGACCAATTACGGACTTTTGACAATAAAGGAACTTTTTATGTCGGGACTAATTTCGTTAAACCGATAAGGGACAGTCGATTCGGGCGTTTGACCGATAAGGGACTTTTCGTCTCGGAACAACTTTTGTTTAATCGATAAGGGACATTCGATTCGAATGTTAGACCGATAAGGGACTTTTTATCTCGAGAAGACTTTCTCGTGACCGATAAGGGACTTTTGACAATAAAGGGACTTTCTATATCGGGACTATTTTCGTTTAACCATAAGAGACATTCGATTTGAACGTTTGACCGATTACTGACTTTTGACAATTAAGGGATTTTTTTATCGGGACTATTTTCGTTTAACCGATAAGTGACATTCGATTCGAACGTTTGACCGATAAGGGACTTTTTGTCTCGGAGCAACTTAGGTTTAACCGATGAGGGACATTTGGTTCGGACGTTTGACCGATAAGGGACTTGCCGTCTCGGGGCAAATTTCGTTTAACCGATATGGGATATTCGATTCGGACATTTGACCGATAAGGGACTTTTTATCTCGTAACGACTTTCACGTGACCGATAAGGGACTTTTGACAATTAAGGGACTTCTTATATCGGGACTATTTTCGTTTAACCGATAAGGGACATTCGATTCGAACGATTGACCGATTAGGGACTAATTTTGTACCGATAAGGGACATTTGATTAGGGCGTTTGACCGATAAGGAATTTTTTTTCGTCTCGGAACAAGTTCTGTTTAACCGATAAGGGACATTCGATTCGGACGTTTGATCGATAGGGGACTTTCATCTTGGGACGATTTCGGTTTGACCGATTAGGGACTTATAATTGGGACGATAAGAAACTTTGCATCTCGGGACAACTTTCATATAGTAGGTGCAATACCATTCTCCTTAGTTTGCACATTAAAGTATCAACCTCCGAAAATTAACGGGACTAGAGTAACACGAAAAGCAAGATCTCTTTTCATTCAGAATTGATTGGCTTTTGAATCTTGGAAATCTTTTTTTTTTTCGGAGACAGAAATTTTCCACTCACAGACCCATGAATGATGATCAAGACAGACAGATCCCACGTTATGCCCTTTTTATTTCTAGCGGAAATAAAAACGAATCATCGATAAATTTCTTTCAATCCAAGCAAATCCCACACGCTCAATGACCCATTTACCGATAAATAAAGGCAGGCACGAATCAGATAAATTCACGTAATCAATCCGATTAATCGTGTCTTCTTTTTTTTTTTTTTTTTTTTGCAGACTGTGTTATGCGCCACATATTAGAAGATTCGTTTAAGTTCTTTCAGACAGAGAGGACGAGAAATTAACATCAGAGGCTACTGGGGCAGATAAAATGAGGGACTCGCCGGGACAAATCAGACATGAACGAACGGAGACGTACCAATTGACGATCCTAGGGTTTACTTTGTCTTTGAGCCGGCGATCGATTTTCTGAAACCGTTGAAATTGACCGATCAAGCAACGCGATCGCCATCAACATGGGACTCTTACGATGTAATTGAACATCGACGGCGGAACATGTTCTTCCTCTTTCGCAGAGCGTCGCCGCTGTGAAAGGGAAAGGACTCCTTTGGTGGGTATATATAATTATAGGGATTAGGTTAGCCGTTGGCGGTAATTGTTGCCCTTGTGTTAAGATTTCTTAATCGTACCTTATATATAATAAGTTTGGGATATTTTGATAAAAGGGATCGAAACATATTTTATTTAAGATGGAGGGATTGTATAGAAAAAGTCAAAAATACCATCGAGTAAAAAGTCATTAATATTAGTTTAGTCACTTAAATGAATTCGTCGTTTCAGTTATGTCTTATTCGAATTCGAATAAGCTTTATTCGGGTTCGAATAAGATATATTCGATTTCGAATAACCTTATTTGAACCCGAATAGGGCTTATTTGAACCCGAATAGGGCTTATTTGAACCCGAACCCGAATAATCAATTTTAACTCAAGATAAAGATTAAACTTGATTCAAGATGAATATTATACGAAGAAGCTTATTATGAAAGTTTTGTGTATCACAATATAACTAATAAACATTATTCAATAAGTTCATCGAAGTTTGTTATTCGGATCCGAATAACCTTATTTGAACCCGAATAGGGCTTATTTGAACCCGAATAGGGCTTATTCGAGTTCGAATACGCTTATTCGAACTCGAATAACCCTTATTCGGATCCGAATAACCTTATTTGAACCCGAATAGGGCTTATTTGAATCCGAACCCGAATAATCAATTTTAACTCAAGATAAAGATTAAACTCGTTTCAAGATGAACATTATACGAAGAAGCTTATGAAAGTTTTGTGTATCACAATATAATTAATAAACATTATTCAATAAGTTCATCGAAGTTTGTTATTCGGATCCGAATAACCTTATTTGAACCCGAATAGGGCTTATTTGAACCCGAATAGGGCTTATTCGAGTTCGAATACGCTTATTCGAACTCGAATAACCCTTATTCGGATCCGAATAACCTTATTTGAACCCGAATATGGCTTATTTGAACCCGAACCCGAATAATCAATTTTAACTCAAGATAAATATTAAACTCGATTCAAGATGAACATTATACGAAGAAGCTTATGAAAGTTTTGTGTATCACAATATAATTAATAAACATTATTCAATAAGTTCATCGAAGTTTGTATATCACATTGACACAACTCATTTTGTTGCCATCATGTAGAGCACATGTTTAGATATCATATTATAGTAATTCACTTAAATACAAGTTGTAACATTATAGCAACTCACACAAAACTCATTTAAATTTTCATTACATTTACCCAACTCATTAGACATCTTCATTAAACATTGTCATAACTAATTATAGTATTTCATTGACTATTATTTGATATTAATGACTTGATATTATTATCATAAAATTACAAGTATTAATTATACTCTTATTTGAATTCGAATCATGGTCTTTTGGGTTCTAATAACGCTTATCCGAGTTCAAATGGACTTATTCGAGTTCTAATAAGGTTTATTTGAACTCGAATAGGGTTATTTGAACTCGAATAGGGTTATTTGAACTCGAATAGGACTTATTCGAACTCGAATAGGGTTATTCGAACTCGAATAGGACTTATTCGAACTCGAATATGGCGTATTCGAACTCGAATAAGTCTTATTTGAACTCGAATAAGACTTATTCGAATTCGAATAGGTCTGTCAATCTTATTCGATTTCGAGTGTATCTTTAATATTTTCAATTATTTCGCCTAAATCTACCTTTAATCATAACGAAAACTCAAGACCCATGCGAATTTGTATTAATTTTTCAGAAAATCGGGTAAGATATGTGCTAATTTGAAGATGATTTTAAGAGAAATGACGAAGAAAAAGCGACGAAATCTGCATTCTAAAACCTAAAAAACGAAAATATAATTTTAAACTATTAAAATATTATTAATTAAATGGATATATTGATTAATTACTTATTTAACTAAGTGAGTCCCTCTTATTGAATTGAAAAAGTCAAACTCCCTCTTTTTTAATTTCCTTCCTTTTCACTCCCTTTCTTTAAATTATCCCGTGTCTTAGCCGGTGGATTTAAAGTTATTGAATCTTACCTTATATAATTATTCAAGCCGTTGGGTATAAGTATAAAAAAAGCCGTTGGGTTAGAATTTCTTCATCTTACATTATATAATTATTCTACAGTTCTAATCGTTATAATTATTCTACAGTTCTATTCGTTGGGTTAAGATTTCTTAATCTTACCTTATATTAGAAGGCCGCTTTTAAATATCACCCACGTCACAGCATCTTATCTTATCTTCTAAGGCAGCGTTTAGTTGGTGCGATAAAAGCAGATAATATAAATAGTTAAATTTATCTTATGTTTGGTTTACTAAAATAAAGCCCATTATAATTAAAAAGCCCCAGCAAATAATATCGGGCCTGAGTACAATTAAACTTGAATATATTATAGGATAAATTAGTAAAGGTTTAAGAGGCCCTTTATGATAATGACGTTTTACCGTTTTGCCCTTGCTATACATAGATCAAGCGTGCCCTAGCCAACTTCAATCCCCATTTCTTCTTTGCGAACGTCACCAATCGTATTTAGCCTTCGCACCAAGCACATCCGATTCTTCAAGAGACGAGCCATTTAACGTTCAACAAGCTTCCTCGACGCACGGCATTATCGAAGGTAAAACCACGTTTTTTGGTGATTCCGTGCTTTTCATATTTAGAGCTATTTGTTTTTCATATTCAGAGTAATTAGTTGCATATGACTAAAATTACCTTATATGTCCACAAATTGGTGTTTGTCGTATTTTTTCAGACCTTTGTTGAGTTAAGATTCTCGTTTTGAAGTCGAGTTACTTCAAGATTGGTCGATACTGAGTATCATGGGTGGACTTTCAAAGAATACAGAGTTGTATATACTTGTGCATGCTCTTTTATTGCAATCCACTCTTCTTCTATTTATGTTTGCATTTGTTGTCTTGAAAATTGGCGATATCGCACCAAGAAAAAGAAAGGGGCCGATCAGATATGAGATGGCCAATAGATTACCAAAACAAATACAATATTTGAGAGAGATAGTTGAAATTAGTGATGTCACATGTGTCAATCACCTTAGGATGAATAGGAATGCGTATGTATCTCTCGTATATCTGTTGAAAAATATTGGTGAATTGAAAGACTCGAAATATACAACGGCACGTGACAAAACCGCTATGTTCCTGTTAGTCATAGCGCACCACACAAAAAACCGTGTGATACAACAAAACTTTATGAAATCCGGCCACACGGTGAGCAAGTACTTCTACGAGGTATTGAATGCTGTCTTGAAGTTGCACCACATTCTTATTTCGCATCCGCAACCAGCTGAGAATGGCGACAATGATCCCAGATGGAGGTGGTTCAAGGTATATACTAGAAGTTACTAAAGGGTCTTTAGAGGCTACTTAAACTCTTACATGCAAACATTGACTTTTTTTTTTAATTATCATTATTTTACTTTCAGGATTGCATTGGGGCTTTGGATGGTACGCATGTTAAAGTTACAGTTCCAGAAAGCGATAAGGCTAGGTATCGGAATCGAAAGGGGGAAATATCAGTTAATGTATTAGGAGCATGTGACAGAAACATGAATTTCACATATGTGTTAGCGGGCTGGGAAGGTTCGGCAGCTGACTCACGAGTGGTTCGTGATGCAATCAGTCGTAATCATGGTTTAAAAATACCAAAAGGTTAATCATTCTAATATTATTATATTTATTTTTTTACTTATCTATTTAATTAGTATTATAATTATTATTATTATTTATTATTATAATACATTTAACACATTTATTTTATCTATCAGGTAAATACTATCTATGTGACAGTGGGTATATGAATGCCGATGGGTTCTTAGCACCATTCAGAGGGGTTAGGTATCACCTTGACGGTTGGGGTGTAGGAAGAAATGCACCACAAAATAGCCGAGAATACTTCAACATGATTCATGCTCGAGCACGTAATGTGATTGAACGTTGTTTTGGATTGCTCAAGAAGCGTTGGGCCGTTCTTCGGTCGCCTTCATTTTTTCCAATTCAAACTCAGAACAAAATAATATTAGCATGTTGTATATTGCAAAATTATATTCGAAGAGAAATGTCGTGCGACCCTGAAGACGATTTCGACGAACTTACTAATGTCGTAGATGACATGGGTGATAATGGAAATGACATCGAAGACAACGTCAATGTGGTGGGCAGTTCTGTTGAATGGGCTAGTTTCAGGGATAATCTTGCTGAAACAGCTTACGCCGATTGGAGAAACAGTTGAAACTTTGCCTGTGGCTAGTTTCACTTTTGATTTTTTTGTATTTACTCCTATGCCTTTTGTTAGTTACACTTATGTGTTTTTGGGTAATTACTGTTGTTGCCTGTGGATAGTCTCACTCATGGTTTCTGTGTACTTACTGCATGAACGATGTATGCATATGAATTAGTATGTGTGTATTAATGAACACTTTCTTTAATTTGTGAAATTTATCTTCAATTTTTTTGTATACATCGCATTTGTTACCAAGGTTATCTTGTATTGTAATATGTGAGATTGGCTGGCATTGATGTTTACTTATCTAGTTTTTAAGTTGTATATTTTCACATGTTTTTGTGTGAGTGCAGTTACTTAGCTGGTCATGGAACAAAGGAGGGGCACAAGTGATTCACAATCAACAATGATGAAGAATGACAAGACACGACGAGGCTGGACAGTAGTTGAGGAAAAAGCACTACTGGCCGGTTTGAAAGATATCATAACGAAAGGATGGCGATCCGATAATGGTTTCAGAACTGGTTATTTGAAGGCACTTGAGGTACACATGACTACGACAATGCCAAATACGAGTATTCGAGCAACACCACACATTACTTCAAGGCTTACAACATGGAAAAGGTGCTACTCGTCGTTGTCCTCTATGTTGAGCTTAAGTGGAATAGGTTGGAACGACACCATGAAGATGCTTGACGTGCAGGAGGATCAAGTTTGGGAGGATTACGTGAAGGTTTACTTTGTTGTACCCTTACTTGTTGATATAAAATATGTATGCAACTATTTAACAACTCTTGTTGGTTTTATACAGAAGGATCCTGCAGCAAAGGCCATGCGTTACAAAACATGGCCATATTATGAAGAATGGATTGAGATATTTGGTAAAGATAGAGCTACAGGAAATGAAGCCATGGATTTTCAAGATGCAACAACAGATACTACACCCACTCATGTGGCTGAGCCATATGTTGATATTGGAGGAGATGAGCAAGAGAAGAGTAACGATGTTGTCGAGGGATCCACAAACTTCTCCGTGCCAGAACCTAGCATGAGCAACACAAGTAAGCGAAAATCAAAGAAAAGAAAACACGCTGAAGAATCAACGGGCGTGATGAATTTACTTGGGCAATATTGTTCCGATGTGAAGACAAGTCTGAAAGAATTGGTTCAAACGATCAACTCGGAAAGTGCACTAAAAGTGAAGTATATGATGTGGTCGATCGAATGGAAAGTCTGACGCAAAATCAAAAATTCCTCATATGTAAAGAACTAGTCAAGAACTCGGATGAACTTCGGTTGTTCTTTAGCCTTCCACCTGACAAGCAACATGAATTCGTCATTGCGACTCTTAACGGATCTATTTAGGTAAAAATATGGTGCTGTAAGATTGCTTCTCATTATGTAGCTTTTGCGGAACGTATTTTTTTGCAATTGCTTTTGTCGACTTCTTGTTTTGTGTTCACCCTTTCCAGCTTATAATGCAAACTCTTTGCAGAATTCTTTTGTAAGGGTGATGTAATTATTTCTGCGGTTGCATGTAGTTTTGTTATGCAAACTTTATGTAATTCTTTTGTAAGGGTACTGTAATTATTATGTGGCTACTTCTATGTTCTATTTGTAATATTTTGGTGATTTGTATATGGCCTGTTTGTAAGCTTTAAGTTGTGGTGCTCAATTAATATAGGCTCCAACGTGGTTTCATCATCGTAGTTAGATGCAGGGGTGCACACGGGTCGGGTTTTGTACGGGTCAAATTTTAATGGGGTCGGGTATCCGACTGACTACGACTGATAGTTCATTTTCCTACCCGATATATGTCGGGTACCTGTCAATCGGGTACCGTACCCTAATTAAAAAATTATTATTCTTTAATAAATATTTTAGTAAGATTTATAATATTTATGATATTTTTATATGTTTTCTCTCTTTCAATTTTTTAATATTAGGCGTAATTATTAAATTTATATCATTCTTAATTATTTTATTACTACTGGAGTACCTGATAAGATAATTCGGATAGCAAAATGCTTCTCGATACCGTTATCCACCCCTAGTTAGATGACAAACAACTTACTCAAATCCTCTAACTTAAGTACAACACATGGTTACTCACATACATATGCATGGTTAGAGTACATGGTTACTTATATTACATTAATATAGCGAAATAAAATACAAGGTCACTTAATACATTGATAGTTGACCGCCAAAATATACATATTCGCAGATAAAATACACATACTAACAAACATAGCCGCCAAAACATACCTTTCCAACAACGAGATGCACAACTATTATGACGACCAACATCGTTGATACCTTCCATTAGTTTTACTTTTTGTCGTCGACGTTAACTAATATCCACTACTTTTTCTTTTTAAACGGGCGGCATGATGCTGTCGAACTACCTGCATCGCTGGTAGCTTTCAAGGGAGAACCAAATACATCATAGAGTGATAGAGGAGGAAGCATTGGGAATCGTGGTGGATCGGCTAGGGCATTGTTGCAATAACGTTCAAAGCTAGAGTCTTCACTTGCAACACGGTGAACATTCTCAATTTTTGGCATACCTCCGAAATTCAGTTTTCTAACGGGTTCCTGCTTCTTGCACAATACATCTGGTGATGTTGCCTCGTAGAAATCTTCTATAAGAAAATCGTCTTTCTCCTTTTTTGTGTTAATACCGACTGTGTTGTTCTCGGTGTCGCTGGAAATCTCGATCACCTCGGGAAGATTGTCGATGGGTTGCTTGACATCATCAAACAAGATGGAAAGTTTTGACCACTGCGTCTCTCCTTCATTGAAGTAGCCTTTTGCTATTGGATCCTCCTACATCATCGGAGTCGAAATGGCAGTCAAGTTTGGATATTAAACATAATGTAAACCTATATGTAATGAAATAGTTGTATGCAGCTTACCACAAACCATCTCTTCCA
This sequence comes from Linderniella brevidens, assembly GCA_004919715.1. Classification (NCBI taxonomy): domain Eukaryota; kingdom Viridiplantae; phylum Streptophyta; class Magnoliopsida; order Lamiales; family Linderniaceae; genus Linderniella; species Linderniella brevidens. Next base: position 3,872,268 of record SWDC01000153.1, on the reverse strand, counting down.
TTTGTTAATTGGTGCATCAACGAAGTTATAGTGCTGATTCCAAGTAACATCGGGGTCTTCCAATATTTTTTTGAATATGTCAAACCTTCGTTTGAGGACGTTGAACTGTTTGAGCAGAAAAGAAACCGTAAACCATTCATCAAATTGTAATTTGATGGGCCAACGAATGTCTGAAATGACGCGATTGCGGTCCTCGTCGTTCATTTTAGCATGCATCTTAGCAGCTACGAGTTTTTCGATAAAGAAATCATCAATTTTTTCCGACCAACAAGCCTTGTACAAGTAATCTTGTCTCGATAATAGTTTACCGAAATTCATACCTGCAGCCAAATGAAAATGACAAAGATAACTAGAACATAAAAGATAACCAAAATACAAAATCTGTTAATTATTTAGAACAACAAAAATATTGGTTGTCTTATCTACCTGTTGAAAAACTACAGCTTCATAAATATTGGCTATATTTTGACAAATATTTTAGTGGTTTATAAACGTAATTCATGCAATGGCCTTTAAATAGGAAGCACATTGGAAGAAAATAAATTGTTATGACATGAAACGTCGTCAATCAAATTGAATGCAACCATGTCTTAACTTACAACCACCAAATCTTACATTTATGCCCGTATATTTGCTTAAAGTAGAAGTAAGGTTGATTTCATTGTGTGATCACATCCAACCATTTAATACAACAAGTGCCAAAAAGTCAAACTTACACAAGTAAATGATACGACCTGCTACAATTTCACCCAAATATTGGTGGATTTCGTGGCATAAATTCTAATTTGAATAATTAATCTGCAGAGGAAAAACCTTGATTGAGCTTCAACAATAAACTACTTTAGTAATAACTACATATCTCATAAACTAATAAACTCTCTATTAGAACATTCTCATTCACAAAACAGAATCTTCATCAAACATGACAAATACACATAGTTATGATAAATAATTACAATTAGAATATAGTTTTAGAACAGATTAGCAAGAACGACGATGGTACACCAATGATTAAATAATTGAAACTTCTCTTACCTTGGGTGCCTCCACCACCGGAGTAAACATTCTACGAAGGACTCAAAATCGAAGGGTTTAAGAAGAAATTAATTCCAAGAAGATATTTGCAGGAAGAAATTTCGTTGTTGGAAGATTTGATTTACGGAGGAAAGAGATGACTAGGGCTACACTTTTGCATCCGAAGGACATAATAGTCTTTGTCTCAATATGGGCCAAAACGTATTATTTATTTTGGTGTTAATGTGGCATAAAAAATAACTAAACAAGTGTCAAATTTAATACAATTTATAGCACATGGGCTGATGAGATTTTTCTTGGGCTTACTAAGTTGTTTTTACCCAACCGGCAACTAAACACGGCATAAAAGTAATCCAATCTAAATATCTCAGAGTAAATCCAAAAAAGACGTGTCTTCTCAAATTATATGCTAGAATAATAATGCTGAATTTATATCATTTTACTTAAAAAACTTTTCACCCCACTCTTTGGAATATGAATGTCAACGGGCGAATTCGTGGACGGGTCTGATCTGTATCCCCATCTCCACCAGTAAACGGGATAAAAGTGTCTTTGTCCTCGTAACAACTAATCTGGCTAGTGGTTCAGGATAGTATTCATCGGGCATGGTTCAAACTCAACAACTACATATTGTTGGCGTGTGAATTTGAAGGCATTCATTTCACTCTGCGGACTAGTCTCATCCTTGGAAGTTTGTGGTTGTGGTGCCCAGAGCTCGAAAACCTGAAGATACCTCGGAAAAGGGAAAACATTACAAAAATAATGTTTTATATTTTATCATTGTGATCACGCATTTCATGGCCTATTTTATTTATATTGTACTTTGAAAGACACGGTCCATTTAGTTAACACCCCAGCAGACATCTGGTTCCTTCAATTCAACATATGACTCTCGTAGTGAATTGAGCTTTATTATTAAGTTGCTTTCACAAATTTTGGGTTTCCATATGTTGATTTGATATGATCATAGTGGTGCAGTGAAATTTCCTTACTGCGGAGAAATAACAACATAACATGATGCCTTTTGAAGATCATCATCAACGGAGGCTGCCTTTCTTTTTATTATTACAGCGGATACGCATATCCACGAAGGTATCGTGAATCCACACCCGATTCCCGCACCAGTGCCACTCTGCCGGTTCGAGCCACCTGAAAAAAGAAGTAAAATAATAGATGCAACTTATTGATTTCAACTTGGCTTCTGCAAATTTATTTCCAGTTAAATCAAGTTCATTAGTTGGCTTGGATTGAAGAAAGTAACGTGGATAAAAAAATTGGAGAGAAAATGGTTTTAATAAGTTTTGTTCTTTCGCTTTCGTTTCCTTGCCATTTGGTGAAGAAATAAATTCATTTAAACTTACACTCATATTTGTTTCAGGAAATTAGTAGAGAAATGAAAATAAAATGGCAAAGAAAAACTAGTTTTTATGTTTCGTTTATTGAAGAAATAGATAAAGAAAAGAAAATTTGATTTAACCTTATACTTAAAATTTAAGAACTAATTTCTTCACCAGAAAGGATCATTGTATTTCAAAACAAAGAAAAGAAGAGAAAGGATCATCAATATATATTAGTAGCTGCTATCTAGGTGAAAAAAAAAATGGTAGGTACCTCACAAATGCCATATGGTTCCAACAGTCTCTGCAGGGCAACCATCTTGTTTAGATCTCCAGTGAGCTAACAACAAAAGAGATAAGATATTCACGTTGACATTCAATTACTACTACGATTCACTCAAATGAGAAGCAGTAGTTGCTTGTGGGCATTTACTACCTCAAGGGTTATAGTGTGGTCAGAGACATCAACAGCTTTTGCTCTAAATATGGTAGCAATATCGAGAACGTTGCGGCGGGCGGCGGAATTCACAGCAATTTTGATCAGCATAAGTTCTCGCTCAGCAAAAGGCAAGTGCGTGAGATCCGTGACCTGAAAACATGAGAACGTGTCCCTCATTACACGGGAATCTTCACGAGAAGGCATATAAACAGAGATTTTATGGCAAGAAAAAAAATATTTATACAAGCATACGGGCTCGGTATGGTGTTTCACTTACAAGGAGGGAGGACTCAATAACATCTCCCCCATACGCCCACAAAAAAAAAAAAGTGAGAATCGATCATTAATTAGTTAAAGATGCAAAACTCCATTCTATCTATCGCCTGTAATCTGGAAAATCTTGATGTAGTTTGAAGTTAAAAAAAGGAGTATTTTTTATCAGATCCACTGAAAGCATTACTTGCAGAAAATAGAGTATCTCATACAAAGAAACAATGGCAGAAAATAGATTCTATATAATTAGCCCTTATATTACGATCTATATATTTTGCATGACACAGTAAAATACACCATATTCTCACCTCATGAAGATCAACCAGTTTGTAAAGCTGCTGAACCAGTTTACTAATGGATTCATCTGTCCCAGGAACTACAGTAGTTATGCGAGAACGCCCTTCAACTTCAGAGTGACCAACGGCTAAGCTCTGAAAGTAGGAAGGAAGCAAGTTATATAAATAAAGAACCAAAATGAAGAGAGCAACAATTCATTATCAGGGAAAAAAAACAATAGTTGCATACTTGAATATTATATCCTCTCCGAGCAAAAACCCCCGTGACAAGGTTAAGGACTCCAGGAGCATCATTCACAACCATAGAAAGAGTGTGAGAGCGAAACCCGGTGGTCTGCAAGAATGAAAATGAAAAATAAGAAAAGCAAATATCATCAAGATACTATAGAACAAGAACCATTTAAGAGCTTTTATGGCATCTTCATCAACTTGAGTCATTTCTCAATCACGCGCGGCCCCCACTTCAAAATCAGATATCTCAAAATTTGGAATTAAAATATAAAACTAGAAAAATAAACATCGAAGTCAGCAGTGTGCGAGTTATATATCAGAGATGAAGGGTTACTAAAAATGAATCCTTACATCATCATTCAGAACTCCCCAGTGAGCATCGAGAACTTGATTGATGGTAATATTATCAGTAGATTCCACTGGATAAACATCTCCCTTCATGTAAAAAAACCAAAATTATTAGGTATTCAACAAAAATAGAAAGATTGAGTATGGTTTTGAAACAACAAAATTTCTCATATATTTCCAGAAATCACCCCAACAGATGTATCAGATTCTTTCACATCAGATGCCTTTGTAGTCCCGGGAATCGAATCCAATGGCCTTGCTTCTTCAAGATCTGGATATGACGCTGCTGAGAATCGCCAAAATGGAGCAGATGCACCCATCTTTTCTCTTCTCAATGCAATCTAAGTCCAACCAATACGATCATAAAGAATTTGAGATTCAGAAACGAATACATAGCTTATAGATATTTATCCCTATGGGAAAATACCCCCTGGTATTGTCTAATCTGCATCAAACAATAAATATGTGACTCACCTTTCCTGTCCTAGCTATCTCCCTAATGCCAAATTTACTTAAATTCCTTTGCACCGCAACTATCTTCCCTGGATCTCCAGTCACCTAACGAGATAATTCAGAAATCAGGTAACAGAAATGAGAATCAATATATACTAATGTTTCATTCCAAACATCAAAGTACAAATAGTTACTGCTCATAACTAGCAAATAAAACTATTACAAGAAAGTTTTGTATCCTTAAAGCAGACAATGGTACCCCTCACCTCTATTGTTAGCGATTGATCAGATATGTCTACAATTTTTGCCCTGAATACGTCCACAAGCCACATAACCTGAAAATGTAAGGCAGAGATCTTAAGAATACACGGTCAATAATGGTCAAAGAGAAGTCTGAGGTTTAACAATATAGGACCATAGATATACATTGATAATTGAAGCACCAGAGTAAAAACAAATCATACAACGGGCAATGAGTAGAAAATAACAAATATAATATCCTTATAGTAGGGGAAGTAAGTCTGCATTAGAAGTCAATACTTCACCCATCAGATACAAATAGACAAAACAACCACCTCAGCTCGATATTTTGGATTGGCATTAATTTTTATGAGAATTAATTCCCGTTCGACTTGAGGGTCCTTTGAGATGTCTTCGACCTGGGTCCATCAGAAGAGTGATCAACGTCATAGCCAGAAAGGATAACATAAAACTAGCAAACCAAAAGTATAAAAGCTCATGTAGTATATGCAACATTCTTTTGCCGAGTTGCTAAATTGATGAACAAGTAGAATCTGAAGCACAATATGAATAAAATTCACATGTTACATGCACAATGAGCATAAATTAACGACTGAACATATTTCAGGATTGGGAAGCACTGATTGAAATTTGGATGCTTTTTTTTATACCACTTTTAAATAAAAATACTATGACGAATGACCAAAAAATTAGATTGTGACCTTCAAGACATTAACGAGCTTCTGGAGCTGTTCCATGACTTGACGAAGAACACTTTCAGTACCGGATACTACAATTGTGAAAAGAGCCTTATCCTTGTTTAGTCCAACCGCTAGTGATTCAATATTGTAGCCTCTCCTAGCAAAAACTCCGGCAATGCGATTTATCATTCCGCTTTCATCACCAACAAACACTGAGATCGTATGACGTTTAACCCTATAAATACATTCACAGGAATAAGTAAATATGTCTATGTCAATTGAACATTTCAGAGAAAAAGGTTCACATAATTAGCAAAGGATAATTAAACTTGGCCATTCAAGGACCAAAGAGTGCCAAAAGAGAAATAGAAAGAAAGATCTAAGAGGAGATAGTGAGCGATCGCACTTCTTCATTTCACAACAACTTACCCAGGATCAAGAAAAAATTTCTCTGCTTTCGAATTTTGAAATGTATTTTGGCTTTCCAAAAGCTAAAACGCATTAACTTTTGCAAAAACTAACATACTTTTTTTTCAGCTCAACACCAAGCCAGTGCTGTAATTTGATTCAACCGCACAGATTATTCACGTTCGTATCAAAGTGACGACATACGTTGGCCTTGGAGCGGTGGAATTGGCCGAGGCTGACGACGGAACGGCGTCATCCCGAGCGGAGACTGCAAATCGTCTCTTGCGGTTTGACAAGCCATTCGCTCGTGAGAATTTCACAGAGCAAACACTATTAGCATCGGCTCCGAGAATAAACGAAGGCGCGAGTGATTTCGATGCGTGATTCAGAAATTGTAACGCCGTATGAGACGATACAGCCGCCATTAATACCCTCTACGTGCTCGCTTGCAGGGAGCTCGCTGCTCATGTAAGGGTTGACTACCTACAGCCACAAATAAGTGAGCCATGTGCAGTTGAGTTTTATGCATTACATTTGCAAGTTTATCTTATACTAATTATCTCCATTAAGTTCCTCAGGCCTCGACTGGGCCCACCTGAGAATTGGGCCGTTATGAAGTTACGATCCGGGTCGGGTCATATCGGGTCGAGGCTATTTCAGAAAGAAAAAAAAACCAGCCTTGATTTCAAGGGCCAACGGAAAAATCTTCCAACACGACATTCCCACTGCTGTTGCCATGAAACCTTCAAGGAAACCAATACCGCACTTGTCCTTGAAAGCAACGAATAACGTCAGAAATCATTCTCCAATTTCTTGCTTTTCTACATCTGATTCATCCACCAACATTCTCGATGCGTCATCCTTACGTCACCGGTACAACGAAATCAGCACTACCCGCCATCTCGATTCACCCAACCCACCAAAACGCATCATTAATGGATCACTGTTCGCCAATTTCCTCAGCAGCAATCAAAAGCGACCGAAATTTACGTACAGCGCATCCCAATTGGATCAGATGGAGTCGTTCAGATTCGCTCAGAGGAGAATGTTCTCGTCGCCACAGTCAGATCCGCCAATGAAGCCACCGGCGGAGAATCCCGATCACATCGATGTGAGCTCGTCGATCAGAAAGCCGATCAACTTATGGCCTGGGATGTACCATTCGCCGGTGACCAACGCACTATGGGAAGCGAGATCGAGATTTCTGGAGAGGCTCTCGAGTGATCCCGAGGTGGAGGAGGAGAAGGCGAATTCACTGGCTGAATTGATCGCAAGGCGTCCATCGGAGAGCAGGACGAGCGTTCTCTATAAATTCTCCGATGATGGTATACTCAGAGAGCAGTATCGGAATCCGTGGAATGAGATTAGGATGGGGAAATTGCTCGAAGACCTCGATGCTTTGGCTGGGACAATATCACTCAAGGTTGTAGTCTTCCATACAATTTGAGCTGATTTTTTTTTTAATTTTTTTGTGTTGAATTAGGTAACATTTCTGATGCATTTAGGTTCTCTTTCTCATTTGGTTGTCTTAAAAAAACAGCATTGCTCCGGTGATGGTGGTTCCACAAGGCCCATACTGTTAGTTACAGCTTCGGTGGACAGGATGGTCCTCAAGAAACCTATTCGGGTAGACATCGATCTTACGATCGAAGGAGCTGTTGCTTGGGTTGGTCGATCATCGATGGAAATTCAACTTAGAGTCACTCAATCTTCAGAAGGTAGTACCCAATTCTTTAAGAAATCATAGTTAGGCCCCTTAATTTCTGGATTATATGTATGGGCTATGAGAGAGTTTTGACACTATTTTACTGGTCCCTCTGCTGCAGTTGCACTCACAGCAAACTTCACCTTTGTCGCCCGTGATTGTAAAACCGGGAAATCAGCCCCGATCAACCGAATCTCTCCCGAAACGGATGCAGAAAAGCTGCTGTGGGAAGAAGCAGAAGAACGCAACAGGTTGAGGAAGAAGAAGAAAGGAGAAGAACGAAAGAAAGAGGCCAATGATGAAGAAACGAGCAGGCTCAGCCAGTTGTTATCAGAGGGCCGTGTCTTCAGTGATATGCCAGCTTTGGCAGACAGAGATAGCATTCTCATAAAGGACACTTGCCTTCAGAATTCTTTGATGTGCCAGCCCCAGCAGCGGAATATCCATGGAAGGATTTTCGGTGGATTCTTGATGCGAAGGGCCTTTGAACTGGCTTATACTACGGCCTATTCTTTTGCTGGTAGTGCTCCTTGCTTCGTAGAAGTCGATCATGTTAATTTTCTCAAACCGGTGAGTTTTTAAGTCTTTGGTTCTATATGGCTCTTCTTTGCACGCAGCACACGCATATTCTTGCTTAAAAAAAATCAGATTTCTTGAGCACAGAAATTCAAGTATGGGTCTAAAAGATGAAATATGTGAGGAATATGCAGAAAAACTTTGAATATGATCTGGCGCCATAATTTCCTAATTTGGGTTCCTCTGTAATGAACACACAAAAAAAATAACACTTGAGCATCATCAGAAATGCATAATAAAGCTATTGATTCGTTTCCATGGTTTTGCAGGTGGATGTTGGAAACTTCCTACGATTCAAATCTTGTGTATTGTATACAGAACTCGAAAATCCCGAGCAGCCTCTGATCAATGTTGAAGTTGTGGCTCATGTTATGAGACCCGAGCTTAGATCCAGCGAGGTTAGTAGCAGATTGAATTTCTTTTCGTCTTGATCTATAGCTTTGAATCTCCACATCTATTTTTCCATTGTTAAACTGGGCCTGTTTTCCTGATACTTTAAAGGTATCCAATAACTTCTACTTCACATTCACCGTTCACTCCGATGCATTGAAGAACGGCCAAAAGATACGAAACGTAGTTCCAACTACGGAGGAGGAAGCACGGCGAGTTATCGAACGAATGGAAGCTGAGCGATCGTGGAAGTAAGTTAGCTTCGAGCTGTTTCATGCAGATGAAGCTCGATTTTTACCAGCTTCGGCTTTCTATTTCTTGGAAATTATTAGCTTTTTCATGAACATGGTGTTCGGTCATGGTTCTTTCTTGCATATATAGAAGGGTAAATTCCGTTACACCCCATGCAGTTATAGTGAAATGCACGTCACTAACTTATGATTCGTTTATTACGAGAAATTCTCACTTTATGATTCCTAAAACGTAGCACCTTACTTCCATGTTAGCGGCTTTGTATGCACTCTAATGCAACTGTTGGCACAGACTCTGATCACATTTTTCTTTTACATAAAATGACCAAAATAGGCCTGGAAATTTATTTTCTTCTCAACAGTACATCACACAATATACTAAATGCTACTCCATATTCAGATAAGAGCGAAACACAAAAATTAATTTTTAACCATTTAAGGTGAAAATAATGGACAGTGGAGTTTGAGTTCGCATCATTGAGTTCAAGACAATTGCACAACTACCTTGATTTCGTTTGTCGCATAACAAACACGTTTAGTGCAATCGCGGGCAGAGCTAGTAAATGGAGGTTACAGTGCTATATTTTACAAACATAAAGGGATTTCGCATAATAACCAAACCACAAGGCACTAACGTGCACGTCAATATAACCACATGGGATATAGCTGAATTTACTCTAAAAAGAATTCAACAACATGAATATAGCTAACATTTCCAGCATGCAAAAAAACAACTTTGGTCATAGAATTGTCTACATATTCAGATGTTTAAGGACATAATATGGAAAAAGGAAGATTTATACACCATCTCCGGAAGCAATCCTTTGTTTTAATACGAAGAAGACGAGCTGTCGTTGTCTGAGGAACTACATTCCCGCTTCTCATCGAAGCCGCGAAAAACCCCGTCGAAGCTCGGGTAAGCAGGTATTTGACTTCGGCAGGCCGAGCTCATCGCCGCTCGCTCGTTCATCTTCCCAACGTCCTTACACACCCGATCGAGCGCAGACAAGAAGTCTCTGACAACCTTAAAAACCCTCAGCCGACGAGCTCCTTCTTCTCTGCCCGAATCTCCATGGAAATATTCGGTTAAGCCCTTCACCATCGAGAGGGCGATGCCCTCCCTCGCCTGTATACCAGCAACCTCGGCCTCGGCCCTCCTCAAGAACTCACTCATGTTGTCGGAAAATCCCCCATCTTTAACGAGATCCACCGCTTCCCTGACTTTCCCGAGCCCGGAGCATAGCTTGATGACATCATCGACGAGGACGACTCCGTCCACTGTGGCTGCCTTCTTCACGTCCGTGAGCTCTCCCCCGAGCCTCGAAACGGCCTGGAGACCGAGCTTTCTGAGCTCGATTTCGTCCCGAAAGGACAAGCGGTGGAGTCGGTTGTGAGGCTCTGATGATGTCGTGAGGAGACGGAGGCCTTCGACTTGTATTAGCTCTTGCACGACGGAGTGAAGGAGGGTTGTCTTTCCGTCGGAGGCCTTGGCACCGGCGAGCTCGAGGAGTGGTTCGAGGTCTCCTCTGTCGCTCCCGATGTTCGTCCGTGCTTTGAGTATGGATTCTAGAAGCTTCCGAAACATTCTGCTGCTTTTCAGTTCTTTACAGGCGGACTGCAGTTAAGAAGGAGCGTTAAAAGGATATGTATGACATGCTTGCTACAAGGCAACGTCGGAGGTGACGAAAATAGGCTTGATTATTATTATATGTATTTATTTTTTTGTTGGTATCACGATCGGTGTATTTGTCGGTGGCTAATTTACGCAGACTCAAACAGGGTAAGTCGAGGCACGTACTACGTACGCTGTCCGTAAGACGTATCGCCCCGATATTACGTGCTCAATCGGTTTAACGGCGAGCGTCCCCAAGATACAACGACTTCTAACTTCGGAATCGCAGCACTTTCAACTCAACAAAGTTTTTCGGCGAATCTTACTACGAGACTCGGTTCTTTCTTGCACTATGATCCTAGGACGTGTTTTCTAGTATGCGATGAATGTATCTTCTTTTCTTTTTTAATTCAATGATGTGGGGAACATATTTATAATGATCCAAGGGTCATCAAGTACAAAAGGTACATCTCTTAAAAAAAAATACATTTTCAATTGTACCTTTTGGAATTAATCCATACACCATTTCATAATATGCCTTTTAGATTAATTTTCATTCACAATATCCAACATTTTTTTTGTCATGGGGGTGACATTTTGAGGACACTAAACTGAGGGGTTGCAATTTTGGGACGCTAACTTTATATAACGAAGCTATTTACAAGCGCCAACTGGACGCCACGTCGCCTCTTCTGATGACGTGGCAGTCCAGTTGGATGGTATGATGTGGCAAGCCAACTAGGCGCATCACCTCTTCTATATGACGTGGCGCTCAACTGGCTTCGATATAATCTATCACGTCATCCATATTGCGTCCAGTTGGCATTTTTGTTGTCCTAAATTTCTTTCGATTTTTTAAGTTAATGTCCTAAAATTGCAACCCACGACTTTGATGTCACGAAAATGTCACCCCTTTTAAGTGACTTAACTAAAATTGCAACCCCTTTGAAAATTCTGTAAAGATTTGCACCTTTGCGTTGAAACTTACCTCCAAAGTGTCGAAAGATCCCTTAAGATGCCCGACTTCATACTCGAAATTAGCCACGTAGAGCATTGCATCGATTCGCTTGAACGTGAAAGGTATCTCAAGCACTGCCCGAAGAAATCTCTCCGAGACACCGTCGTTATCTTTCAACTCCTCTAGTTTCTGCTCTTCCTCTTCGGTAGGAGCCATCTTCAACAGACTCTCTAAAAGCTCCGAGCCGAGGGCATCGGCGTTCCCTGTTTCGCCACCAAGTTATTGTAATAACGGAATTAAAGACAAGCCACACATGATAAAACGTTAGAAAACCTTCGGTAAGTGCTATGCAGACTTCATCGACGGTGACGTTAAGAGCCCTCAACAAGATACCGATGTCTCGGGACTTGTTGGGATCGAGGATACGGTTTCCTCGCTTGGTTTCGGGATTGAACAGAGCCTCGACTCCAATCATTTCCTCATCGAACCTGAACATTTTAGTTGAAACATTATGGCGTTGGAATATTTAGGGACAAACGCGTGTTGCTGTAATTAAACTAAGAAGGGAAGCTATTACAGTAATTAGCTCATTAGACGCAAAAGGGAAAAAATCTTACTGAAGCGAGTTGGATTTCTTGAAATGCTCCTCTGAACCGACTTTCACCACTTTATCCTCCCAAGGGAAAGGTTTCAGCTTTGGCTTCGCCGCCGGCGATGCGTCATCGGTGTGAAACGGCGAAAATGCCCTCGTGCGAGGTGGTGGTGGAGGGTGTGAGATGGTTGTAGTTAGGAAGGGGCATTCTGGGGATTTCACTGATTTATCTTCTTCTTCAGGGTATTGTTTTTGTTGTTCTTCGTGGTTATCGTTCATTAAAGAAGCGGCAGCAGAGGAAGTACTTGAGCTGCGGTCGTTGTTTGCGGTGGCGGCGGTGGCGGCGGTGGGGGCATTTGGGTAGTTACGGGGAGGCAATGCCGTCAGCGGTGGCAACGGGTGCAGCTCCGGCGAGCCTATTGCCACGTAGGCAGCTGATTTCGCCGGCGTCTCGAGTTTACTGACAGTGGCATCGCTATTCGGAACGCTGTTTCCTGTCGCCGGTTTTCGAGCAGTCGACGAACCGCCGGCGTTACGAACATCGTCGAGGTCGTCCGCGCCGTGGAGGTTCAGGCGCTGTCGATGATAAGGGTGGTGCTTGCGGCGGCGGATGAGGACAAACGCGAGCAGAGCAAAGGCGAGCATCAGCAGGAGCGCCAGCGACGCAGCGAGGGAGATGAGCTTCACCGCGTGCGAGGCGGCTCCTCCGTTCTTGTTTGGTTCGGTGGGGAGCGTCACGAGCGAGGATATGTTGGCGGGGAACGTCACGGCGGCCGAGTCGGAAGTAGACGGAGGAGTCGGCGGAAGAGGAGGAGGAGGTGAAGGAAAGAATGGGAAGAAGAAAGGGCTGTTCTGCGTCGTGGTGTCGTCATCCACAGGCGGCGATGAGGAGAAAGGGTATTTCGGGTAAACCGGTTGCGGCTGCGGCGAAGGCGGCTCCGCTATGGTTGGGTACAAAGGTTGGTGGAGCAGACGGCGGTGGTTGACGGCGGCTGAGTGGCTGAGGTGTTGTAGCAGTGCCGCAACGGCGAGGAGCATACTAATGCGAGGCATCTTTCTTGACTCTTCTCTTTCTTTTTCTTTGAATTTTTTCTTTACAATGGCGAAGTAGTTAATGCACATTTTCTAACACACCGTGCATGGGAAAGTGTAGGCACAAGTTCTTTCAGAGATGTCTTAATTGCGTCTTATTGGTGGAAAAACGAGATTAGTGAAGCTAAGCTAAGTGGCTCTTTTCCCGAAAATGCATAATAATGATCGGTCGTAATAATGGAGGAATCTGTCATAAGCTGACATAGCACAGTTGCTTGAAAGGTTTTGGACCGTCTCTCAAAGAAGACCCTTTTTTCTATCTTTCTTCTTTTGTTTTTTCGTCCAAACGCGCAGCTCACGGGTCAATAATCTGAGGCAATTGCGATTTAGCCCCTGCAATGTTAGGAAATACTAAACCTATCCCAACATGTCACCATCAACGTTCACTATGGCTTAATTAACTATTTTTAGTCTATATATTTGGAGGAGTGATATTTAAGGAATGATGGCTTGTTGAAGAAAAATTAGTGATATAATTTAGTTAGAAATTATCACGCGCGAACCACGCGTGACGATTTGTTTATGAAAATTCTTACGTGGTGTTGAGAAAAATTCGATCTAAACTCGACATTTTCGACGCAAATTGAGGACATTAACGTCGGAAACTTAATTGAGTCTGAAATTAACAGACATGATGTACATACACATAATAATCAATATGAAAAAAATTCTATGTGACCTCGAGAAATTATGTTAAATATGAGGTACATATAAAATTTAATTTGGAGGTAAGTGCTACGTGAAATCAAGAAATTTAAGTTCAAATCAGCATGTCCAATCCAGAATCCAGAGTTTAGGTAGTGCGTTCCCCAATATAATTATTAATTGTGGGTTAATTCTAAATGGAAATATAATTTTTTTGAGCCTCTGCGTATAAAAGGCTAAAAAAGATATTTACGCCTTATCGTTGCATCTTTTATGCTCTCTACTGGTCTCTCACAGACAACCCAAAACCCCCAAACATAAAGGTAGAAATCATCAGCAATAACCCAATCCCGAGTGTGCGTCGTCGTTTTGATTGGTTGGTTTTGCGTTTTGCAAGGTATGAATATTCTTTTCTCTGCATAGAAATCGGTATCGTAGCTCACTGCTGTGAAAAAGGAAGAGAATCATTGGTTGGTTTTGATTGTTTAGATGGATATGCTTTGCGCCTACGCGCAATGCTCTGGTTTCTCTCCGCGGAAGGAGCTGCTCTCTGCTTCTTCGTCGCGAAATTCAGCTCCTTCCATCGGAGGAATTAATGGGAATAGGTGCTCGCGGAGGCGCGTGCGCTGCACCCCTTTACTAGCGATGGCACGTAAGGATTCGAGAAGAAACGACGATGACAACGCCGTTGAGGCCACCGTGGTTGCAGCCGAAGTGGACGACGGCGAGTTTCTGAGTGGGAAGGGCTCTAAAGGATCCGGAACTACGGCGAGAGGGCGTCGGCTGTTGAAAGTTCGAGAGGAGAAAAGGAAGCGTGAATACGAGCGCCTCCACAAGTATCCTGATTGGGCAAGGTAAGTTGATTCTGGTTAAGGTTATTATATCCCTCTGAACAATTTTCTTGCATTGGCTTAGATTTTTTGTGTGCGATGATGTGAAGGGTGTTAGAAGATGCCTGCAAACATGATTCTGAACTCAGAGCTGTTCTTGGAGATAGCATCGGCGACCCCGAGCAGATGAGGAAGAAGGTAACAATTAACATAACATCTTCCTCGAATGTTGCTGGTTTTTGCCTTGAAGGCTGCTTTAAATTCAATTCTCTTGTCTCTTTGTTGTTCGGTTGACAATTCACCTGAAGAGGGGACATGTTTCTTTATTCGTTTGATAGGTCGAAGAAAGGGTTCGACAGAAGGGCAGAAGTTTCCAGAAATCCAAGACCGGCTCTGTCCTTGCATTCAAAGTTAGCTTTAGAGAGTAATTTTCATTTTTGCCCTTTCGTGTCCCTCCGCTGCCTTCATGTATCACATCGCTATGTTCATCTACACTTTTCTTGATTACCGAAAACATGGATATAATGCATGTTGCAGTTTCTCTTGTCATTCATGAATGATCTTCGCCAAATAGGAAGGAGTGGTAGTATAATGTCTATGAAAATAAATGTGTTGAGATTATTATTCCCATATTGAGAAACTAACTTCACCGGACACGGTATATAAATCAAAGAGTTATCTCCTTCTGTCGTTAAATGGTTTTAGGATAGAACCCTCAATTTAACAAAATGCAACATTTGGCACTTGACACTTTTTATTCTCACGAAAGAATCCCGACACTTATTCGATGTTCTTCTCTGTCCTTGCCATGAAGGTTGACAATAACCATCGATGCTCATGAAAAAAAGTTCGTTCGTGTTTGCAGTTTTAACCCTCTTGATTCCTACATATGGTTCGAGTTATTCGGAGCTCCTTCTGATCGAGATGTTGATCTTCTTGGAAGTGTATGTGGCTTCAATCTTACGGTTTTTCTTACATTATCTTCTAGCTTAGCATTTGGGCATCACGTGCGACGCGTCTCTCGCAGGTTATTCAATCATGGTATGTAATGGGCCGGTTGGGTGCATTCAATTCAGAAAATTTGCAGGTCTCAGGCCCCTTAATTCGCATTTGTCTGCTGACTAAAAGCAAAACCAAATGAGCTCATCTTCTTTCTCCAATTGATTGTTGCTTATAAAATCTTCTCCGTCTATGCAGTTAGCAAATTCGTCAATGGAGCACGATCCCTTATATGATGCCGATAAGGGCTCCAAGGCTATGCCTTATTCGTTTCATGACATTGGCAACGTCGAATTCCAAGACAACTGGGGCAGAGTCTGGTATTCCATTCTTTACCTGTATGAAAATTTTTCTTAGCACAGACCCTCTAATCTCTCTCTCTCTCTCTGTCTCTCTCTCTCCAGGGTAGACCTTGGAACAGCCGATTTCTTCTCCATTGACGTTCTTCTCAACTGCTTGACCGTACTAAGTTCGGAGTAAGATTGTCAGCTTATTCAGACAAAAATCCTATGTTATCTTCTTCCTCGAATACTTAGCCCGTGTTTGTTTATAACAAGCTACTGCTGGTAATAAAATGATGTGTCGACAGGTATTTAGGCATTCAACAGGTGGTCTTCGGTGGCCGAAAGCTCGGGGATTGGGAAGAGGGCATGACCGATCCTGGCTTTGGCTACAAGTCCTTCAAAATATGACCGTTTTTCGTGTAACAAAACTCCTCGTAAGTTCGTTATAAGATTTATATTTCCCGAAATTAACATGTTGAAATCCCAAAATTCATGTCAACAGGGAGAGAGAGGGAGAGAGATTTATGTACACAAATGGCATACAAAGATGATCAAGAGTCCTCCAAGAAACACAGGCAATCGGATAAGAAATCGGGGCAGTAATCTTCTAACATTTCGTAGCAGCTTTCGTCGAGGAACTCGTATGTAAAGCAAAAGCTGCACTTTTGCAGATCGAAAGAGGTAAATGGAGGGACGTTCGAAGAGAGAAGGATGAAATGAAATTGTGTACGGATGAAGATTTTATTATGCTTTATGTATTTTTACCTACCAATTGACTATCATTGCGGCTTTGATTTTGTTGTTGTTGTCTTTCTTCTTCTTCTTGGACATTTTCTGTGCTTCGGGTGCCTCCATTGCTTCATCGATCGCCTGCGTTGCTTCATCGATGGCCTCTTCCATTTTTGTGTGTGTTTTGTGCTTTCTAAATTTGTATTTTCTCTGAATGATCGCGTAAAATAAAATCCCCTATCATTTATTCGTGGCTCGTCGCGCCTATATTTATTTTTAAATATTTTGTAATATATATTATAATAAGTATTTTTATTTATTAATATGTATCGAGCTCCAGCCTGAATTCGAGTTCAAATACTTCGAATTACACAAATTAGCGAGCTTATCGAGCCGAGCCGAGGTTTCTGGTTTTTAATCAACCCAAGCTCGAGCTGGATTTTATCAAGCTCGATGGAGCTCAAACCGAACTCAAGCTCGATGGAGCTCAAACCGAACTCGAGCTGGGCAACGCTCGGGCTCGGCTCGGCTCGGCTCGTTTTCACCCTTTAACTTGAACCGTAAAATTGCCTCTTCTTAATCGGCGATTCAGGTAAATAATATATATGCGATATCCCACATCGATTGGGAGCATGCACTTATAGGTGTGTAGGGAACCGACGGATGATAAACAGACCAAAATTGCCACAAAAACGTCTTGAAAGAAAAAAAAAAACACACACAGCTACCACAGCAAGAGAGATCACAAACCACAAATCCACTTAGAGCTGCACCTCTCTATCACAAATCCAGCTAAACGGAATCTTCGGGCCTTGTTTCGCCCTCCCCTGAGCCCTCTCCTCGAGCCTCCTAATCCTCGGAGCCAAACCGCACACATAGTCCCGTGCCTCCTTCCCTTCCGAAGACAGCCCATTTAAGTCAGCTACACTCCACCGGGCCACGAGGTGCTCCAATATGTCTGCGTAGTCTCTGGCGGTGTAGACCCCGAGCCTCTGAGCCACGGAAGAGAAGTTATCGAACAGATTATAATCCCTTCCGTCGTACATTAAGTGGGCGGGCATGGAGATCTTCTTCCTCATCATGTCGGCGAAGGCGAGGACGGTCCCGTCGGGGTCGACCTCGAAGAGCTTCTCGGTGATCTTCGTGTAAGCGGTCTCGTGCCGCTTCTCGTCGGAGGCGATGGTGCCGCAGATCTGGGCGAGCTTGAGGTCCCCGTGCTCACGGGCAAGCCTCGCCGTGTTGCCGTGGGAGATGAAGGTGGCTCTCTCTTGGAACGACGTGTATATGAACCCCAGGTACGGGCTGTTCTCCGTCCTCGGATCCTGCATACGTGGTGAGGGAAAAATAAATAAAGGAACTTTCGGTACCTCAACTTACGGGGTTGTAATTTAAGGACGTTAGCTTTCAAAATTGAAGAAATCTGAGGATACAACGCGTCGAAAACCTAATTTCTTGGTCGGAAATTCTACACGTGCCAAATAATTTGGGGATGAATCCTCTATGTGGCAACGGAGTCGCTTTTTTGGGAATAAATCCTACATGGCAGTTTCAAGACGCCCAACTTACGAGGTTGCAATGTAAAAATACAAAAAAAAATCGGATTATAGCATAGCAATTTAAGGACATGGCTAGGTTTATGACGCAGTGTCCTCGAATTGCTTTACCTTTCCTTTTGGGTGACCCGGGGAACCCTGGCCAACAGACCAGGTAAACCCCTGGCCAGCCTGCAAACCACGCCAATCGGTTCAACCACACCAGTCCAGGTACATGAGTAATAGACTCACTCAATGAAATGTTGGCAGGGAGAATCGGTCATGGGACCTCTCCTTCATAATCCTTGAGGCCTCAGCCTTGACCAGTAGGCCATGACTTCATCGACACTTATTCAATTTTGCAAGCTAGTTAGTGTCCTTTCAATTGCAACCTCGTACGTTGAGTGTCCTGAAAGTGACATCCTAAAAGAAAGGCTTGAAAGAACAAACGAAGGCCTCGTCTCTGTCGAGACCAACATATACACATGACACTAACCATTCCCGAGCCGATCAAGTACTGAATGGTCTTCTCGATCTGCCTCATGTCGACTCGGCCCGAGAGGTAGAGGTACCTGTTCAAGAGATCTCCGTGCCTATTCTCTTCGGCGGTCCAAGCCCGAGTCCACACAGCCCAAGGAGACAAGCTCGCCCCCGTCTCGTCCCTCACGCCGTCTAAGGTGTTGAGCATTGTCTGGTACGTCGGGAGAGCCTCTTCGGTGATCATGTCACCAACTAGGACGACGTAATAATCGTCCGGGATCTCTCTGGCCCTCTCCCTCAATTCTCTGACCTGATCGTGGAAATCCTCGGCCGTTGGATCCGGTAAGAAATCCTGAGGCTGCCAGCATTTCTCCACCGGCTTGAGGTGGACGAGTAGGTTTTCTATGGCCCAGTTTTCGAGGGACTTGAATATTTCGATCTTTTCGGGGGGCATTGAATGCGTGATTTGAACGTGAACCTCGTGCGGTGGGGTGAAAGGTTTCTTAATGGCCTCGGCCTCCCTGTATGAGAGTTCACATTTCGTGAACATAAAAAGAAGGGAAACGAAAGAAGCTAAACACGGAAAGAAAACTATAAAACTGAGCGAGAAGCGATTCGAAATTCCATAATCAATTGCAAGGAGAGAGGAAAAGGATTGGTTTAGGGCAGGAGAACATGAAATATCACCCACAAAGGACAGGGAAATCCTCCATTTCTACCCAGGAACTAATCATGCGCAATTTCAACAGAAATCATAAGCCTTGATTAAGTATTCATACATAAATACAGCCTCACATGAGTCCGCCCACCAAATTACATCGAGAACACAAGCATTTACCACAAAAACCAACAGACAATTGCAGTAGATAACGAAAGCGCAGGTCAATTAGCAAAAGCAAAAACGTGTAGGTACCTTCACAGCAAACTAATCAGAGAGCAATACAAATTGAGAAAGGAAAAACAAAAACTAGGTCAAATAAACAAAGCTCGCCTGAAATTAGAGCGAAGCGTCGATGCCACGAAGAATTTGGGGGATCTGAGTCTGGCCGCCGGAGGCAGCGCAGAAGACGAAGGGCACTTCTGGTTGATGAAATTCAGCTTCAACGCCATTTTTTTTCCAATCTAATTTCTTCGCAATTAATCGGCCTCGCTTGCTTTATATGTACGAGGCTTCCTTTCCTCCACAAAAGTGGGATGCTGAAAGTCTCAAGCGGAAGAAGACCGTGGGACTCTCACTACCGACTCAGCTGAAGTTCCATTATTGTATATTTATATATTTTCTCGCTTGAGTGCGTGCTTTTGTGTGTTTCTGCGCCTTTAGTTATCAGTTACGACACTGCATTAAATGCAGACGCCGTATAAATACATTTATGATGTAATATCTTTATTAGGTAAATAGCATAGAATCGCGTGTGGTTTGAACAAAAATCATCAAATAATTAGGGGATACAATGCTATGTTTTAGAAAACACGGGGGTACACTGCTAAGTTTTCGACAACACATGGGGTATTGTGCTAAGTTTTAAACAACATCGGGGATACGGTGCTAAGTTTTAGATAGCAAAAGTGAGTTTCGTACAATAAAAAAAGCATAAGGTAGTTATGTGCATTTCATTATAACCACGTGGGATATCACATAATTTACCCATCTTTATTTTATGTTTTTAATTGCTTTGATGATAATAAAAGAAATCATTAATTGTAGTTTTTTTTTTATTTCATATACGTCAAAAAGACGAATCGTACCACTTTGGCACTCTGTTGCGTTTGCATGTAAACACTTGTAGTACCAATCTGCACTTGAAATGCACCGTCCAAACATAATCATTTAATTATAACATATGTAATTTTGGGCATTATTAGTTATAATGGGCTTTCAAATAAGTGCGCAATTTCCAACGTATAAAGGCAATTCATATTTAACAAAGTTGGGTCATCACGCAAAGTTGGGCCAAGATTCACATCTAGATATAGAGGTTACGAATTGACTTCCATTTGGACTCTGTTTTAGATGGGAAAATACATGCGAGAAGAAATTAGTTCCACTTAAAGCTTATTATCCCATAGTTGGACAATCAAATTCATATTTTGATTCATAATTGTTTTTAATCATAATGTGAGAACTACGGATAATTGGTCGAATTTGCGTGCTCTACGCTGAACTTATTCGGACGATGGAGGGTACAATACAGTAACGTTGTGTCGAATACCTTATAGTTAAAATAAAAATGAAAAGTCTATAGTTATTACAATTAATTTGGTGGAATGAATTTTAATTTATGTATCATAACTTATTTATAATTAAGGACCTATTAATACAATTTTGATCACGTATTTTATAATTTTTACAGGTGAATTTAATATGAATCTATACCTATTTATTTACTTGTAAAAAATATTAAGGTAACCAATCTAGGCAATCCAAGTGATGGTAGTAGAAGATTGTAATTGGCGATTAGTTGGCCATTCCTAGAGATAAACACGAACAATTAAGAATTATATTTATTAAAAATGATACATTAAATAATAATATATATTTCCATTTCTGCTTTGTTTTCTACCCTCCAACTTGGACTTTTGTCTTCCTTACAGCCAAAAAGGTCGCACCCAACCACTGTAGTGGACATTTCCAAATTCCACACGAATTCATGCACGGTTGATCCTGTGTGACTGAGCTGGTTTGAATTTTCTCTTTTTTACCCTATTTTCTCCGTCGGGCGCCTCTCGCCTGCGGTTACGATTCGTGAAGTTGTTGCGGCGATGGTGGTAACGGCGTCTTTGCTGGTGGACATGGCGGTTGAGTTTCTTCTGCCGTCTTGGAGGGAGGTTCAGGTAACTTTGGCCGCCTCGGTATTGGTGATCGTTGCTTATCGGTTCTTCTTCGCTCACGGCGGCGGCGATGATCGGGCGGCGGTGGAATCGGCTGACGCCGTTGATGACAAGGACAAGGTAAAATCCGTGATCTCGCTCGATTGCTTCGATTAATTGATAACTCCTATGGTACTTCAATTAATTACCTCGACGTTGTTGATGTTGATGCCATGGACCACGTTGGTTTTGTAAATTCACGCGTTTTGTTATATTGATTAATTCGTTCCTTACTGCTATGAAGTTTATTATTTGGCGTGATGTCAAAGGTCATTGTCGTTACCGGAAAAGGAAGACTTAGTCAATCTGTTGCATCTGATATCGTTTGAAATGCTTAATTTTCTATTTGCGTGTCTGTGTGATTGATGTGACTGATGATGGCAAAAAGTTAAGTCCTGGAAATTCGATTTTCAGCTGGTTTGCGTGGATGCTGAGTTCTGATCGGTTTATGGTGTCAGGATCAATTTTAACTTTTGTTGTTCTCTTTCTGAATGATGTATGAAGGCCCTCTTACGTTCTTGAATCGTGTCTTCTCTTTTTTGTTATGTGGCCCTGTCTTGACGAATTTGATTCTTGATATTTGTAGGTTTTATTATGGTTCCTGTCTCAATTTTTTAAGCTTGCTCGATTAAATTAGACGAACATGCTTGAAATTCTAATTCGGCTTATATATGTTTATTGCTCTTTAATTAATCAATAGTCTTGGTTGTGCGTCTGAGGAAGTTTGTTGTTCAAGGTTTTCATAGCTTATTTTTTATGCGATATCTGGTTATGCTTGTACCTTATATGCTTGCTCGTTAGTTGTGTGATTCCTGAGTATTTTTCCACTTGCTTGACATGCAGTTCTACCCTTCTTTTGTAGATGGGCCAGTTTAGAGGACAGACTAATTCTGCATATTTAATTAAGGTACTCTAGAAGCATATGGTAAATGTTATTGTATATATAAATGTATCATGGTGGTGCGTCAGCTGTAATTTCAATAAAATGCCCGTCCTACCACAATATACCTGGGATTTATTGTTAAATTATAAATTTCTTTTCAGGTGGAGCTCTTGGCAGCGAGGAATCTCATTGCTGCAAATTTGAATGGCACATCAGATCCTTATGTAATTATCACTTGTGGCGCAGAAAAGCGCTTCAGGTAATTGCATCTAATTTGGGGTTTGGACCTCCAGAATCTGATATCCCTACATGCAGTTTTATAACAATCCCCTGCTATTCCTATGGTTTTTCTTGTGCTCGCAGATTCTATAGTAGCCCAACTCATTTTTAGCAATTCTGTAATATGGACACCTTACTGCTTTATTTAAACTAAATGGACCGTGTTTTACTCTTTCGGCATTCTTATGAAAATATTTGTTTATGTTTATATGGTTTCTTGTAGTTCCATGGTGCCTGGTGCAAGAAATCCCTTGTGGGGTGAAAAGTTTGATTTTTCTGTTGATGAGCTTCCAGTTGAGGTAATTATTTTATTCTGACAGGTTAGATCGTTTCTGCTAGTGGTGGTGAGACAATGGCGACATAATATATATGTATATATATATATGTATATATATATATATTATTCTAGTGAATTGTATATGGCAAAAAAATACTGGAGCTCATTTCTTATCTACTTGTACGGCAGATTACTGTGACAATTCATGATTGGGATATCATTTGGAAAAGTGCTGTTCTTGGTTCAGCTACAATTCCTGTTGAACAAGAAGGTGAAGTTCGTGCTACTTGGTATACATTAAATCCGTCTGGACAGGTATCAATTTTTGGTAGTTTTATACACTGGAAGTTTTACATTATCATGTTTCATATAAACGCTATCATTGCGGTTTCTGAAGTTGGAAAGCCTTGTTTTGTCTCTCCCAGGTTTGTCTTGGTATAAACGCCCTTAAACTCCGAACAAATCCTGCCAGGTATTTCTTAAATTGCAACACTGGAAACAATTATCTGCTGCTTTGTAATTCACTTGATCAGTAGGCTGCTTTCCTTTTTGTTAGGACTTTTCAGTCTAGTCTGAATGGTACGAACTGTGATTGGTGAAACAGTGAGATCATTAGACTATGATTTGATCATTTGTTTGACACAGGAATGAATGATTCTAAACACTAGTCGAGATACAAGTTTAAGGATTTTAATTCAGATTCGAATTACTTAGTTTTTCGTGTTAAACATAAACGTAAAACGATAAACCATCCAACAATTTAAGTTTTTAGTGGATATTGCCATTTATACTGATATCCTTACTAAACAAGAAAGGAAGATGTCCTGAGTTCAAGTCTTCACTGCCACCCAGTTAAAAAAGATGTCCACATGTTAAACGTTAAAAAAATCAATTACGGCTTCAGATGAAGGGAGCTTTTCGATATAAATACAAAATGAAACTCCTTTACAACAACTTTAGCTTTTGGAAGTTGCCATTCATAGTTGTGGATTTAAAAACCTCTAGCCCCATCCATCAAACCTGATATGCTCCTACACTTTAGCAATGGCATTGTTGGTTGACAAGATTATCTCTGATTCTAGACATCTTGCTGTCCAAGTTTCGCAATATCTATAATTGTGCGGTATGATGTTGTAGATTGAATGTTTGATCCTCCACTACACTCAATCTCAGATTATAATGATTTTTTTCTGAATTTTCTTGATGTTGTTGGAACTTCTAATATCTGTCCATTTCCTGCTAGGACCAACTTAACAAGTCTAATTTCTAAAGTAAACTGTTATTAATATTTCTGGTATGTAATTTTGGTATCAACTTGTCTGGCTCGCCACATATTAGGGATTTGAATGCTGGTGGTAATCGTAGAAGGCCTCTGGATAAACAAGGACCTACAGTTGTTTATCAGAAACCGGGGCCACTGCAAACAATATTTAAACTTCTTCCAGATGAGGTATTATTGGCTTATTTGCATTTGCATACTCATGTTGGGCAATTTATCCATAGTTCCTGACTGATATCCATGCACCTAGCATCTTTCTTAATCAAGCTTAGGTAAATTCAGCAGCTTATATTGAATTTACTGTTCTTCAGGTTGTCGAACATAGCTATTCATGTGCACTTGAGAGATCATTTTTGTATCATGGACGGATGTATGTTTCCGCATGGCATATATGCTTCCACTCTAATGTTTTCTCAAAACAAATGAAGGTCAGCTTCTCAAATTTGAGTGTTTATGCTTTATCCAGCGTCTTTCTAGAGTTTCTGTTAAAATACTTAATCTCACCAGCAAATTCGAGATGTGTATTATTGAAAAGAATTCTTAAGTAAACCCACCTTCTTAGAGTGCCACTATGCTTTAGTTAATTTTTTGCTGAATGCACTTTAAGAAACTAATTCGATGGGAAAGCACTTGCATATTGCTTTATCAATACACTTGGATCAAATGCTTATTTTTAGCCCTCCAAGTCTACTGACACGCCGTCTTTTTTCGGTCTATAAATATGCAATGCTGATGCTAACTGCTGAATCAATGTTTTTGGATAATGACTCACTGTAACCCTTGCTTAGTTACACCAAGACTGTTGTGTATTTTCTTTCTCCTTACCTTTCATCCCTGAAGTCTGAAGTAATTGTTTCTAGATGTTAGTCATTAAATCAGGCCTTATCTGTGCAGGTTATTATTCCACTTGGAGATATAGATGAGGTATATGGTGTTCTCTCTCTCTCTTGTTTTCCCTTAATCTTCCATTCCTCTGAAGCTTTCTAGATCTTGGTGGGATGAGATGATAGGAGAATGAAATGTTTGATGTGGTTTACATTTATCCCTCAGATCAGGAGGAGCCAGCACGCAATTATAAATCCTGCTATAACAATAATTCTTCGAATGGGTGCCGGGGGTCATGGTGTGCCTCCCTTGGGAAATCCCGATGGTAAGTACACAGTGCTGAAAATTTCCATTTCCTGAAGAAAGCTACAAACATATCTGAAGTATAATGATCTAAACAACGAATAGCATGGACAGACCCACGCTGGGGCCTAGGGGGCACTGGACCCCCTGAATTCTTTTTTTAAATTCTACATACATATAAGATGTATGCGTTGATATGTAGTTGTTCATAGCTTATTGGTGGGGTTTTAATATCACCAACAATGCCGGGTTCCATTCTGGATATTTTATATATGTTTTGTTATCTCATTGCTAGTATTTTTCATATAGTTGTTTTCCAATGAACTGAGGGTTGTGCATTAGTCAATTAATTCTCGTTCCTTCTACAGGTAGGGTCAGATACAAGTTTGCATCTTTCTGGAATAGGAATCATGCGCAGAGAGCTTTGCAGCGGGCAGCCAAGAATTATCATGCCATGTTAGAAGCTGAGAAGAAGGTTTCTCGATTCTGCATATGCGAAATCTTTTTCATTTTGCCAATTGTTGAATGCATTTCTAGAGTCCCATATTTAGTAATGCCTGAACTCTTTCTTCCGTATCGAGCAGGCAATGAAAATAAATTGCTTACCTCATAGAAATAGAACCTTTAGTTGATATTGTAACAAAACTTTTCCTTTTCTCTACCTTTAAAATGCCTTATCATCATGGTACTTTCAGGAGAATGAACAGTCAGCATTGCGTGGAAGCTCTATCAGAGCCCGGTGCAGCGAAAGGCAATCTAAGATCACTGTTGAAGAACCCGTGGCCGCGACCAAAAAGTCTCAACCGTTCATCAAAGAGGAAGTGCTTTCCCAAATCTACAACGTACGTAAATAAATTCGCCCCCTTCCTTTGCCAAAAAATTGCTGCATATCTAATTCTAACAGCCAAATCATTATTTCACCTCTTTTCGAAATTAACCTGGCCTGCAGGCTGTTTTTCCATGCACGGCGGAAACTTTTTTCAAAGTTTTATTGGACGACGATTCGACGTTCCTTCATGAATATCGGTCCGTGCGCAAGGATTCTAATCTCGTCGTAAGTAATGTTTATTGCATCATGACCCCATTGTCTCGAATTATTAGAAATTAGGCCAAGTTTTCTCTTCTGCTCACTGCAGATTGGTCAATGGTATCCTGCTGATGAGTACGATGGCCAAGTCAGGGAAATTACGTTTAGGTCCGTGTGCAACAGTCCCATGTGCCCTCCGGATACGGCTATGACGGAGTGGCAACATGCTGTGCTATCAGCTGATAAGAAAACACTGGTGCGAATTCTTCAACTCTTTAAACACGTAAACCCGCGTAATCTACTTCCTTATTAATCTGATTATTCATCAACTGTGTTGTAGATCTTTGAGACCGTACAACAGGCACACGATGTTCCTTTTGGGTCATACTTTGAGGTAACTACGAACAAAAAAGAGAGTTAATGCTTCACGTTTTTCTAATCCCGCAAGTGTTTTATCTCGTGAATTAGATCCACTGTAGATGGTCGGCCGAGACGAACTCAGAGTCTTCGTGCACCTTGGATATTAAAGTCGGTAAGTGATATTCGTTTCCTATAATTCTGTCGTAAGATTAAATTGGTGCATGCATCGATCGTTCATGTCGGCGGCATATGCGAACAAAATGGGGGGACTGACACGGAGAATCATAATGTGCACTCCGTAGGCTATTTTCTTTTAGCTTGATTATCTTTTTTAGTCATGTGTATTTTAGGGGATTGGCATTTTAAGGACGTCTGAATTAGGGGATTGCAATCTTAGGACAAGTTTCGAAAAATCGATGCAATTTGAGGCCACCTAAGTTAAACGCTGCAACTTTAGGACAATAAGTTTCAAAATTGAATCAATTTGAGGATAATAAGTTTCAAAATTCTGGCATTAGTTGTCCTCAGATTGCTTTAATTTTGAAACTTAATGTCCTAAAATTGCAACCTTTAATTTATGTGTCCTCAATGTGATTAAATTTTGAAACTTATTGCCCTAAAGTTGCAACCCTTTTAATTTAGGTTTTGTCATAACGCCTACCGCTAATATACATGACCAGAAAAATAATTAATCTTTTTCTTTTAACTGTATCCAACCGTCGACGATCAATTTTCATATGTAACGGTGTATAACACTCCTCGCAAACCCGTGCGAAATCTCTGCTTAATGAACAAATCCTTCGATAGGTTTAACATGAAAATTTTCGCTTCCCCTTTGCAGGTGCACATTTCAAGAAATGGTGTGTGATGCAGTCCAAGATCAAATCGGGTGCCGTCAATGAGGTGAGAAGCTTTCATCAATCAAACCACAATAACACTTCAATAGCATATTGCAGCTATAAAAAAATTCCAGGTTTTATATAATCTTAAATCGATTTAAATCGATCTTTGCAGTATACGAAAGAGATGGATATTATGTTAGAAGTGGCTCAGAAGTATATCGAGTCGAAGAAGACCTCTAATAGCGGGATCGATAATCCCGCGTCATCGTCTTCGAATCCCGATCCCGTTCAAGAAAGTTGATGAGCTAATAAATAATACTTGCAAGATCTCTCTGTTGCTCGGATGTTTGTTGTATAACACATTTTTTTTTACTGTGTGCCCTATCTCCTCGATAGAGATCGAGTGGTGCGTTTAATGTAATGTTAATGTGTTGTTGTCAAGGATTTTGCTTTAGCAAGGTGAGTAGAAAACTACAGTTTATGGCTCCATATATACATGTAGTTCATTTGGCTCCAGCGGACCATCATTTACATTTTTTATGGCCTTATTTTGCATTATCAAATGTATCTTTTGTTTACTTACTCATTGTGTTTGAAATGAAGCTGATTTCTAAAAAAGGGTGACCTAGGGCTTGGGAGCCTATTGATACTCAAATTAGAGATTTTAGATTTAAATTCTGCTAGTGATTTTGACTAGAATTATTGGGCGGGGAGTGGTGTACTCACAGAACTCCGGATTTCGGGGATTTCTCATTCCTATTTGATGCTGAGTCTCACCTCGAGTTGCCAATAAAAAAAATAAAGCTGAGAAATTCACTCCAAATGAAGTTAGAAGTTTTTGAAGAAATGAAGAAAACAATCAGCATGTCGTGAATTTTTTTGGAATATTAAAAAATGTGATGGGCTTAGGATACGTTAAAACAATTAGATGCATTTGGAGTTAAAATTTTGACAAATAAAAAAATACATAAAAAAGTTGCTACCCTATCTGTTAAATCCAAAAGGTTGAGGCTGCGAAGTGTAATAACACAAATTGAAGACCAAACAAAACCCTAGGTCAATTCGTTAATCCAAATATTTGATGGTGTAAAGTGCAATAACACATAATTGAAGAGCAGCAGCTGCAGCTCGCTACTCTGTAGAACAACTACACAATCCGTGCTAATTTTCTCGCGCTTCCTTCGCCAAAGGCTGTCGCGTGTCGCTCTCGTTGTGATTGACATCAGTTCTGTTAATTTGTTTGACATAGCCAAATCTTATCAGCCGAAGCTCCTGTAAGTTATTCTGATTTTCTTTATGACGCCGTTGTTATACTTTCGCAGCAGATGCCTTGTTCTGTAAATTGTGGATCAATTGACCAAAAATGTGTTTTTACCTTGAATATAACTGACGAATCGTTGCTGTGTAAAATGCTTTTGATCAGCTTACAGTTTCTTGTTTAGAGCTCGTGGCGTCGTAATGGCAGAGTCTTCGGCGCCATCGTTGGACATTTTAGTGCGCGATCCTGAAGGCTTCGCCGTATGGAGTGGTCCACCATTCAGCAACGGAGAGCCTCTTGTGAAGCTGGATCTTAAGACACCTTGTACAACCACAAAGTTCAGCGACGATGGATCAAGGCTCATGATTGTGCACTCCGATGCTGTCGTCAGCGTCTATGATGCTAAGAAATTGATCGAAATAAAATCTCTGCAAGTACCCAATCTTCTCGCTGCTAGCATATCTCCGTGTGGAAGCTATGTTCAGACATTTCAGAAGTGCATGTCTCAGCAGGACAAGAATATCGTGTTATGGAGGGCAGAGACGGGGGAATCTGTTTACCAAGTTTTCCAGAAGAACATGACGAAAGCAACATGGTCTCTGTGTAGTTGTATTATGGGATTTTGCACGAATGGATGTTGATGTTGAGTATATTGATAATTTTTTCTTTCCAATTTTTCTAGGCCGTCGATCCATTTCAGTTCTGATGAAGCTGTTGCTTGTCGTATGGCTACGAACGAAGTACAATTCTTCGATCCTAAAGATTTCTCAAAAGGGATTACGCACCGGCTTAGAGTACCAGGAGTTGCTGCGATCGAGCTTTCTAAGAGTCCCGGGTCTTACGTTGCTGTGTTTGTTCCGGAGTCTAAGGTTTTCTTTTGGATATTTTTTTTTGGGTTTAATTTGGAAGTTGGTATTGCATTACTACACTATTTATATTCCTGTCTAGGCTCCTGCTTCATTATTTTCATTTTCACAACATGTTTTCTGCTTCTGTATCTTTCTTATCTTACAAAAAATTCTTTCGTGGTCTTGGTTCTTCAGGGTATGCCAGGCAATATTCAAGTATTTAATTGCTCAAAGGATCTACAAAGTCAGGCTGTGGCACGTAAGAGTTTCTTTAGGTGCTCATCGGTGCAATTGAAATGGAACATTGGTTCCACCGGGCTCGTGGTGGTTGTGCAGTCGGATGTTGATAAAACAAACCAGAGTTACTATGGAGAGACAAAGTTAAACTATTTGACAACAGATGGAAGTTATGAAGGATTAGTACCACTACGTTAGTATCTGCTTCTTTATTTATTATCTGATTCAACTAATACATCTTCGCTCTACATATTTAGTAGCCGTTAGCACGAATCTTTTTCGACTTATTTGCAGGTAAGGAGGGGCCTGTGCATGATGTTCAGTGGTCATGCTCTGGTAAAGAATTCGCAGCAGTGTACGGATGTATCCGTGATTGTTTTGGTTTTATCAAGCAACAAATCGATTTCTCTCTTGGTGTGGATTTAGCTGGCCATTTCTTTTGAAGTTCTAGCACTTCAAGTTGGCTAGCTTATCTTAGTAATCGCAGTCTTATCTGTTGTTTTAAGCTTCTGGTAACCATTCATAACTTTTAAAAAGTTGATGGGTTTCGATTAGAAACCTACAAACAATAACATCATCTTTCATAGGCTGATTAGCTAGTGTTTGAGGATTATGGTTTGGTTCAATGCGGTCTTTTTCCTATTAGATTTCTACTCTATGTTTGTATTTCAATCCTTTGCCCTTTTGCTTTTTCTGTTGCATTTTGTTTCTCAATCCTTGACAGATTTCAGTTATGCCTGCCATGGCGACAATATTCAACAAGAAGTGCAATCCTATGCTGCAGCTTGGGGAGGGCCCATACAATACTATTAGATGGAATCCGAAAGGGAAGTGTATCCTAAAGTATATAGACTCACCCCTCTCTCTCCCTCTCTCTCCCTCCCTCCCTCCCTCCCTCACTCTCTCTCTCTCTCTCTCTCCACATATATATATATATATATATATATATATACATATCCACACCTGTAACTTTGCCCTTAACTCCATCTACTTCACAGTCATATGTTTAGCAGGCTTTGGAAACTTACCAGGTGACATGGTACGCTGTCTCAACTTGCTCATTTATATCTGTCTCTTTCTGTTGCTGTGTTAATTGCATATCTATCGGTACTTCGTCTTTTAAGTCAACATGTACCTCTGTTTTATGTTTTTTCTGGGTTTGTTGTATTGTCTTAATCATCTTAATAATACTGTAGTTGTCTTTGCAAACATCCTCTTATGCCATGCTTCAATTAGCTTAACATTATGCTATATAATATATTCAGGCATTTTGGGACTACTCGGAGAAGAAGATGCTGGCCACAACTAAAGCTGAATTATCAGTTTCGAGCGAATGGTCTCCCGATGGGTGCTATTTTATGACCGCAACAACAGCTCCGAGGCTTCAGGTCGACAACGGGTATGTTTCCTCGTATCGTTTCTTACTACCATATTTTCCTTCATCATACGTTTTTTTATACATACAAAAAATAATTCTTCGGCAATTTTTGCCATGTATTCACGTTCAAAAGTTTCTATTGAGCAACTAACTAACTGGGTTGGGCTCATGTAATGTGTTGTTGTGATCTTCATCAAGGATCAAAATCTTTCTCCACAATGGATCCTTATACTTCAAGAAGATGTACAGCAAGTTGTTTCAGGTCAGTACTTAATTTTACTCTTGTTTTTTTTTCTTGTGAAGTAACTCTGTGGTTCGCTTCGCCATGCTTTTCCTGTTGTTTCCCTGCAGGTCGATTGGAGACCCGAATCTCCTGACAAGTACGGCGATCTTCAGGAGCTTTTAAAATCTGTCGAATCCTTGAAATTAGACGAAGCAACAAAAAAAGGTTGAATTTTTATTTCCATTCGTCTTAACACCACAAGAGTGGACTCATATTCACCTAAAATCAATCATATGTTATTGTAATTGTTCTGACTTTTCAGGACAAGGACAAAAAGCTGCTGCTCCGGTTGCTTCGAAGCCCGCTGCTTCGAATCCCGCCCCACAAAAACCCGCTGCTTATCGTCCTCCACATGCCAAAGCAGCAGCAGCAGTTCAAGCGGAGGTATCATGAACAATCAAAGGAGATACTTCTTTTTTTTTCTTCCAAAAAATCGATTATTGCTCGTAAAAAACTCACCTTTTTGAAATATTTGCTTACGGGTTGTTGAAATTCTTCCGTGCAGCTATTCGGTTTGAGTGCTCCCGGGTGAGTATTCATAACCCCGCAAAGGCTTTTTTTTTCGGTATTAAATCACCAACAACTCCTCTTTTATGCATGAACTTCCAGAGAAATGAACAAGAACGCTATGAGGAACAAGAAGAAAAGAGAGAAGCAAAAGGAGAAAAAAGCTGCAGGAGCTTCCTCTGCTGCTACCGGCGGAAGCTGAATGTGCTCGCCTCGTCTGCGTCAGTTAATTTTTCTGATGCATTCAGCTTCGGTTATACAACAATATCTCATAAATTAATACTTGGTTATTTAATAAATATTCAATTACTTAATAAGATAATACATTTTGTTATGATTTCTATAGACCAAAAGAAATATAAATTAGTTGTTTCTAATATATTACATTAAATACTATTTTATAAATGTTGTTTTTATTTTATATGGGATTTTGAAAATAACTTTGTTGGATTTTGATTTTTCTTTGTTTAAATTAATTTCACCTTAAACCACATCTCTAATAAATTGAGAGATTGAAGGATTGTTTTGTTGTAAATAGAGCCTTTCAATTGACATAACATGGGGTACAATAATTAGTGGGAGTTTTAGTTTGAAAGATTATTTTTAAATCAGATTATTTTATTGAAAATTATACAATATTGATTAATATATAAATTAATAATTATTAAATTCTTAATTAAATAAAAACTCTTTTAATAAAATTTTGCGTTTTCAAGAATATTAATTTATAATGTGTTTTTCCTTCCATCAACAAATTTTGGGCCTAAAGATAAACGACCGATCATGTACTAAAGATTCTTGGCAAGACCTCCACCACGATGGGTCTGGTCCAGCCCACATGATATGGTCTGGTGGGTTTGTTTGACCCAACCAATTTTTTTTATCTTGGTTTTAAATTAAAAAAAAAAAACAAGATTGAAAAAACAAACTAGCGAATTAGTAGTAGTAAAAGAAGCTCCTTCAGTATTTAACATCGAGATTAGCTTTATTTGGTGGACCGAACGTCAATTCCGCTGACAAATAAAATTAAAATCAAATTTCAAAATACAAAATCAACCTAAAATTTAACAATAATTTCGTTTTAAGCAAGGAAAGAGTTTGGATAAGAACTAAAAAGAACATATTGGATTTGAAATCAAGATAACAAAAATATAATTTCAACTTCTCAAAAGTTTCAAAATATTCAAATCCCAAAGATATCGAGCTCTCTAATAATATAAAATAAATAATTATCTCCGCATCTCTGCATATATATATAACCTTCACCTCGTGCCTTTCGCAGAAACACACACACACCCACTCAATCAAGGATCTTCGCTAAATATATTTTTCTCTTTCAATTTCGACAGAAATCACAATGGCTCCGACGAAAACCAGCAACGGCGGCTTGATCGTCTCCTTCGGCGAGATGCTGATCGATTTCGTCCCCACCGTCTCCGGCGTCTCCCTCGCGGAGGCTCCGGGATTCCTCAAGGCTCCCGGAGGAGCCCCCGCCAACGTCGCGATCGCCGTAGCCCGCCTCGGCGGACGCGCCGCGTTCGTCGGCAAGCTGGGAGACGACGAATTCGGACACATGCTCGCCGGGATCTTGAAGGAGAACGGCGTCTCCGCCGACGGCGCTCCGTTCGACAAGGGAGCGAGGACAGCGCTCGCGTTCGTGACCCTACGCGCCGACGGGGAGCGCGAGTTCATGTTCTACCGGAATCCGAGCGCTGATATGCTTCTCAAGCCCGATGAGTTGAACCTCGAACTCATTAAATCTGTAAGTAATTATATTAATCTCTCTCGTACGCGCGTGTTGGATACGAACACGAAAGCGTCAACGTGCGCGCACGTGTGAATCTCACGCGCGCATGTGAGTGGTGGGACTGTCCCTTTTGACCGAAGCGTTTTCGATTCGGTCAAAAATTGTGATTTTTATTTTTTAAAATAAAATCCACTCGTATTCTGCGTTTGCTGAATCAGATAAAATTATTTTATTATTTTTCTCTGACATCTCGTGTTTTCGCCATATTGGTTGGTCTTTGTACCATACTGCATATATAATAAATAATATAAGGGATAACGCCTATTTTGGTTTCAATGATTACCTTATGAACCAATTTAGTCTATGATGTTTCAATTGGACCAAATTAGTTTCACATGTTTCGAAAATGAAGTAATTTGATCCCAACTTGACAGAAACCGTCAATTTAGATGGAAAATCATTAACTGTGAGACATGTGTCACGCTGTGATGATGTCCGTGTTGATTTTCTGTTAAAAAATTGACGGTTTCGGTCAAGTTGAGATCAAATTGGTTTATTTTCAAAATATGAAAAACTAAATTGGTCCAATTAAAACATCGAGAACTAAATTAGTTCATAAGATAAAGATCGATCTAAGGACCAAAATGAATTTTATCCCACGAAATATAACAAACGGATATGTTAGGAATTCGACATTTCCCCCCCTTTTAATGCAATATATCAAATTTTTTTTCTCGGTGATATTAATTTATTTTTAATTGGGGGGCACGCAGGCCAAGGTTTTCCACTACGGATCCATAAGCTTGATCGTGGAGCCGTGCCGATCGGCGCATCTGAAGGCCATGGAAGAGGCGAAGAAGGCCGGCGCTCTTCTCTCCTACGACCCCAACCTCCGCCTACCCCTCTGGCCGTCGGCGGCGTACGCTAAGGAGCAGATAATGAGCATATGGAAGACGGCGGACGTGATTAAGGTGAGCGACGTGGAGCTCGAGTTCCTCACCGGAAGCGACAAGATCGACGACGCCTCCGCCATGTCCCTCTGGCACGACAAGCTCAAGCTCCTCCTCGTCACCCTCGGCGAAAAGGGCTGCCGTTATTACACCAAGGTAATATATATAATGTTAAAATTATCAAATATTTTAAATTTATATATTTTATTTTTAATATGTCGTTTCATATTAAGCTGATTGTGAAGATTCTAATTAAGTGAGTGTTGTCCCACACCGAACAAATCAAGCTCTCAAATCAATAATATATATTAAGAGTCAACCCCACCTATCACTAATTGGTTTTAGGATTGAAACTTCGATTTCTAAGATGGTATCAGAGCAATCTTCCGCTCGAGAGCTGGTTCGATCTTCCCTCACCGTCAGCCAATTCATATGTCCACGTGTTAGGCCAGTCATGCCACACGGGAGGGAGTGTGTTGAGATTATAATTAAGGGTGTTGTTGTCCCACATCGAACAAATCAAGCTCTCAAATCCACTATACATATTAAGAGTCAATTCCACCTATTACTAATTGGTTTTAGGATGGAGACTTCCATTTCTAATTTTCTTCTTATTTAGTTTTAGACGTGAAATTTATTTAATGGGCGGTCACCGAGTGTTTGTACTCATATAACTAGGCATGAGCTCTGATTTTGATACCATTTTAAATGATCATCCACATAAAATTTCAAGTTTTTTAATAAAATGGTCATTCAATAATATCTGCACTGAATTGAGTGGATATACCTTGTGATATAATAGGTATATCCAATTGAGTGGAATGAGACATTTTCATCCGATCTGAGGAATTAATCACACAGCCAATTGAGTGGAGATACCTTGCGATAGAAAAAAATAAATAAATTATAGCAATGCGATATCGTATCTTTGATTTTTTTTTTCATTTTTTTTTTCCGAATGCAGAGCTTTAAGGGATCAGTGGACGCGTATCCAGTGAAGGCGGTGGATACAACCGGAGCGGGCGATTCGTTCGTGGGAGCTTTGCTGGTGAAGCTCGTGGACGATCACAGCTTGATCGACGACGAGCCGAGGCTCAAGGAGGTGCTCAAGTATTCGTGCGCTTGTGGGGCCATAACCACTACGAAGAAAGGCGCAATCCCGGCTCTTCCCACCCACGAAGAGGTACTTCAGCTTATGAAGAAATGAGCGCCTCTTTTTTGCTTCTTTCTACAAGGAGAATCAACTCCTTTGTTTCCCTCATGCTTTTTATTTTTTTTAAATCTATTTATTAGGTTTATGATTTGCTTTTGTAATAATGATGGGAAGTATTGAACCTTAATAATACCAGCAACCGAGTTGTCATCATCATTGACAAAAAGATTCTCGTTATTTTATTATTTTTGTGGTGTTAAACTCAATTTGACATGGTTTAAGTAAAAAGTTTATGACAATGCATATAAGTTTAATAAGCTAATTACATCTATGGTCATTTAACTTTTGAAAAAAGTTAACCACGTCCATATAAGTAGAGGAGATTTGTTGGAGAATCAGACTCAATCTCACATTAAACCTCTATTTGGTATAAAGATTATGGAAAAAATGTGAAAGTTACGAAAATCGAAGCATGATGTATCATTTTTTGATGCATTGCAATATTTTTTCCGTCGTCCTTTCCACGCATAACAATCTGAGTGTAGGAAGTAAATAAAGTATGTGACTTGCACATAAACTAAGTCTACTTACTACTTAGGCTTATATATTGGACTTCATGGGTACGAACTAAGGGAAATTTATTTCCCAACAAACATATTACAACAACGTTACGGTACGATGAACAATGAAACTAAATTCGGCATCAGAATGCGATTGTTTGCGGGTAAGTACCGACTACTTCCATGCTCAATCTTCTCCAGACATGCTTGCACTTCAGACATCGTTCGAGCATTCCGCTCACGAACGACTTTGCCCATCGTTCTTCGTCTCCTTCCGAGCTCAGTTCGTACGGTACGGTGAAACTGCATATTATGTAAATTTCCGTTTGATCTCTTACACGAAGCAGTGTAATACCCGTCGAAGACTCGAATCTTACCTCATCAGTTCCTCGCTCTTATGTCCCGTATCCGATGCATCGGCCCTATATGAGCCGTTGGATTTCAAAAGAGATGTAGATGGAATTATTACACCTGGAGATAGAGCTTAAAGTTTGGGCCCGAGCCCATGGGCCGACCCGGGCCGCCCGAAAAAAAATCGGGTTTGGGCCGTAAATTTAGGAGCCCGAAAAGTGACCGGGCTGTTTGGTCCGGTCCACGATGGCCCGACGGGCCAGAAAGCCCGATGGGCCACGGGCCAATTTGGCCCGTTTTTTTTATTCATTTATTTTTATATTTAATATTTATAAAATTGAATTTTATAGAGGAAAAAAAATATTTGTACATATTCATGGATACAATCTTTCAAAATTATGTATACATATTATTTTATATAATATTAGGTAAGAATTATATTTTATAATGAATAATTAAAATAGTTATTAAAAATTATAATTAATAAATAAATAAAAAATCAAGCCGAATGGGCTAGGGCCGGGCTGGCCCGGTCCATATATAAATGGATTAGGGCCAAGATTCTACCGGCCCGACCCGGCACGTATTTTATCGGGCGGCCCGCTGTTTTCGGGCCGGGCGGGCCAAATTTTCAGCTATACCTGGAGACGATTGTTAGGGCATTACCTTTCGACCAAAACTCGATAGATGTGGAGTGATTTTGATGAAAGATTGTGCACGGCTCGGTCTATGCACTCCCTACCGAACAAGTAGGCGACGGGATATCCGAGAAGCCACCTTTCGAATCGCAAAAATTCCACGTAAATAAACCGAACATTTGTAAGAAGAAACCTAACTATGTAAGAATCATTCGATTTGGTCCTTGCAAGAATCGAGTTGTCCTCAGCGTAATGAACACACAAGTTCTTACCCGTTGAGGGTTGGGATTGTGACGTGGCATTTCCGGAGGCAGCAACTGAGATCAACTAACGTAGAAGTAGTTGTATGATTTACCAGGTTATCAGTTTTCAGCCCGCGGGCATCGAAAACCGAGGCCAACAGTTTTTGAGCTGAAACGAGCTCTGCTAGTGCTTGATTTTCGTCGGCCTCTGACACGAACTGGAAGAACCATTGCATCAGTAAATGATTCGGTAAGGAGAATGAAGGCTATTGCAAGAAAGAGTGTTAACAACTATGATGACCTTTGGAGGATCGGTCTCGAGATCGACGAAGAGCACGGTGTCCTTTTTCGCCGGGCTCGATTTCACAAACTCCGCGAGCTCGAGGATGTGGATAAGGTAGAGCATATCGTCTATGA
Source organism: Linderniella brevidens (assembly GCA_004919715.1). Taxonomy (NCBI): domain Eukaryota; kingdom Viridiplantae; phylum Streptophyta; class Magnoliopsida; order Lamiales; family Linderniaceae; genus Linderniella; species Linderniella brevidens. The sequence continues at coordinate 3,834,320 of SWDC01000153.1, read as the reverse complement.
TCATCACGCGAAGAAGCTCGAAAAGTGAGGACTCCTGCAAATTTATAACATTCGACAGTCGGTCCTAAGATGAAAGAACTTAGTAACTCGTGTGACCATATTATCTCTTGCATCAGTAAAGATAACATATTAAATTGAGGTTTCCATCCAAAAACCCATTGGTAATCGGATTAGAGACATCTTTGATTTATATATTGAGCCCCGTGAAGTTATTTTCCCGTTGTAAGACCCCTCACGTGTGGCACAAGTCAAACACAGAGTCAAACAAACGCGATAACACACAGATTGAACCTGCTTTGATACTTGTTCAATTGAGGGTTCCATCATAAAACCAATTGATGATAGGAGGAGGGACCTCTTTGATCTATATATTGATTCGGGTGAAGTTAGTTTTCCGATGTGGGACTAATAACCTCAACAGAACGAAAGCAACTATGAACAAATTTTACAAGGTAAGGCATGGAAGTGTTAACCTGTTGGCAATTTTTGAGGAACGCACAGAGATGATCACCCAATTCGGGCATCTTTCCACCATAATCCACCATTATTACGGGCCTCATGCGCGTGCACAATGTTAATACATCTGATCAACATAAAACTTTTATCATCAGACCCACAAATGACGCTGTTAGATAAAATTAAAATCAGTTAAGAGTAATTAAACACCACAAACAGTTGCAGACAATTCAGATTTTTCCTGATGTATTATTGCAAGAAGAGCTGGGTGCGCTTCGATCATGTCGGAACTTCAAATTCAAGGTAGAGAGAGAGAGAGAGAGCGAGAGAGAGAGGGAGTTTACCGGTTTGAAGATGGCGCTTAGATGAGGGCTTAAGCCTCCATTTTATCTGCGCTAACGATGCTTCAAATACCCTTAAAAGTAGTTCCAGGTCGATTTCTTTACAAGCCTCCATTTCCAGATTCCTCTTGGACAAAAAGGTTGTAATACGGCGGTGTATAGCTTTTTTACTCAGAAATAATGGTTGAAGCGTTCCTTGTTTTAGCGCAGAGTCTCGTTCACTTACTCTACTCCGCCGCCAAAATCAATCGGAATCAGACGGATGAAAGATTAATTCGTGGGCCTGATTGAATATGATGAGACGTACTGTACTGAAAATGAAGTTAGAAACACGTAGAGGCCTTTTATGTAATTACGCACTGTCATTTTCCTGTAATTAAAAAAAAAAAAAGAACAACGAAACGCTTTAACTCGACATTTCCTTAAAAACAATTTCTTTGTAATAGAGCCTTAATTCTATCCATCTTCGCGATTAATCTTTAGCTACGTCCAAGGCATTCAGAAGCGGGTCTCTGTCCGCCGCGACACAGCGGATTATTACGCGGGCAATTGAGACAGTTATGTGCGAAGCTAACCCTAGCTCCGCCGCCCTCCACGCCGTCACCCCGCGGCTTACTAACTAGCCCAAAGCTCGCCGGCAAATTCCCCTCCAACAGGTTATAATCCAATAAAAGCCTCGTCCACTGCCGTCCAATTCTCTCTCCGTACTCCTCCGGGATCTCGCCGCTGAACATATTGTGCCCGAGATTTATCGAGGTGAGGCTCCGATAAGTCACCAGGTACATCGGCAGGTGCCCGTGGATCCTGTTCCCCTGCGCCTCGAGGACCCGCAACTGGCTGGGCCGGTCGCCGGTCACCCTCACGACCTCCATGTCGTCGAATCGGTTGTAGGAGACGTTGAGGTAGGTCAGCTCGGGCAGCGTCAGGACGTCTCGGGTTATGGAGCCCGATAGCCGGTTGTCGCTCGCGTCGAGCCTCGTGAGGTACCTGTTGTTGTTTTGCAGATAATTCATAATATAAATGATGTGTTAGAATATTTCTTCGAGGCTGGTGTTCAATACTGTGTCTTCGTTTCGAAACAGAAGCACTTCAAATTTCAAAAGATTTTTTTAACTCAGAATACAATGTCTACGTAGAGTGCTTATTGCAGAGAACTATTTTTGATTGATGCAAAATGAGACAAGAAAATGCAGTGTCCCATTTATAGATGAGGACTGGATTGCAAGAAATTTGTGTATGTTCGGTGATTTAACTTTTTTTCATTGATGCAAATGAGAAAATGCAGTTGCCTATTTATAGATGAGAGCTTGATTGCTCGAAATTTGTGTATGTTGGGTAATTGAACTATTTTTCATTGATGCAAATGAGAAAATGCAGTTGCCTATTTATAGATGAGAGCTTGATTGCTCGAAATTTGTGTATGTTGGGTAATTGAACTATTTTTATTGATACAAATGAGAAAATGCAGTTGCCTATTTATAGATGAGGGCTTGGTTGCTATAAAATTGTGTATGTTCTCTGATTGTTGACAGCTTTTCACTTGAACAAATAAAAAAAAAAAGTGAAGTACCGAAGCTTGTTGATGAAGGTGATGTGCCCGGAGAGCAAGTTTCCCTGAACAGATAACAATCTCAAGTACTTCGGAAAGTTCGGTAGGTTCCCGAAAAACTGGTTCCTGCTCAAGTCCAGGGTCGTGAGCTGCCACAAGGCAGACAAATCGGGCAGCCTGCCCGAGAACTCGTTGCCCGAGAGGCTCAGCCGGGTCAGCCCGCGAAAGGCCGAGATGGAGCCGGGGATCTGACCGGAGAGCCGGTTCCCCGACAGGTCGAGGACCTGCAGCCTCCTGAGGCCGCTGAACCCGCTCGGGATCGTCCCCGAGAAGAAGTTTCCGGAAAGGAGTAGCCTCGTGATCTTCTTTAAGCCCACGATGGACTCGGGAATCGGGCCCCTGAACTTGTTCCGCCCGAGGTTGAGGTAGGTCAGCTCGGTCAGGTTCCCGAGTATGGGCGTGAGGAAGCCCTCAAGCCCGTCCCCCTCGAGGTTGACCGCGGTGACTCGGGAGGAGGCGTTGGCTCCTTCTTCCTCCGAGCCGGGGGTGCAGAGGACCCCGAGGAAGGTGGAGCCGGGTGGCTCGCACGGGTCCACGACGAAGTTCCACGAGTTGAGGAAGGAGGAGGAGGATATGGAGTTGGGGTCGATCGATTGCTTGATGGAGCGGAGGACTTCTACGTCGGATCGGAGGGTCTCGGAGTTTGTTATCGCGGGAATCCCGAGTAGTAGTAATAGGATGATGGTGGTGGCCATGGTGTTGGGGGTGTAGGGCCATTTGAGAAGCACTCTCTCAAGCAATAAGTATTGCTTTGCTTGGCTTCATTACAAGTAGGTAGCAAGTGTGATGCTTGCTGTCTGTTTTCTTACCGTTGTATGTTAGGTTGCTTGCTAAATCCTCATTCCTTCGGCTTGATTATTATTTATTTTGTTAGCCATGGGTTCCGGTTGTTGTATTTTAAAGCATCTGATTGAAGTGTTGTAATTATGTTAGGCTACTACGTTTCAATTGAAGATAATTATAGGACCATAAGTTTCGAAATTGCAGTAATTTAAAAATAATTAATGCCAAATTATTCAAGTTTGAAGTTGTACAAGTGCTTCAAATTTTAAATATTATCGTATTCAAATTGTTTTAATTTTGAAATTTATTATCCTAATATTTAATTTAAGTACCGTGAAATTACTTCAATTTCAAAACTTACTCTCTGTTGTGTTCTTAATGTCGTCGCTCTTCGAAATAAAACAAGCAAAGTTGCTTTTGGTACTTGGGTCAAGTTGGCCTGACCCAATTACGTATTGGGCTGCATTCAATATTGAGTTGAATTTAGGTCAGGCCCAATACTTATGGGATCCGTGGTTTATAATTAATTAAGAAACTCTCTCTCCTCTCTCTTCCTCTCAACAGTTCCGGAAAAATGCTGCGAAAGCTACAATCTCTCCCTCGCTCCAAATCATCTCTGTCGGTGTTCAATAGAACTGCGATCAATATCCGAAGAAACATTGGCAACGCCTGCGGATGTGATCATTGCAATCTCCTTAATTCAACTTTGGTAAATTATTCGACGAGGACTGCAACGTTGAGTCGAAACACGAATGGGTTCTCGAAATTCCTCGCTAGAACAGTTTTTCGCAGGGGTTTCTGCAGCGAGCCAGTAAGAGAGAGTATGAACTACGACGTTGTGATTGTTGGGGCTGGGCCAGCTGGTTTATCAGCAGCTATAAGACTGAAGCAAATGTGCAGAATGAAGGATGTCGATATTTCTGTGTGTATATTGGAGAAAGGGGCTGAAGTAGGTAATGATTTTACTCGATGTGTAGACTCTTTTATGATATTTTCGTTAATAATTTTCGAATTTTGATCAACTGAAGATATATGATTCTGCAATCTGCATGCTTTATCTATTTCTAGATTGATCTTCGATTTATCGGAAAATTGTTCCTCTTATTTATTGCTTGTAAGGCTCTGACCAAGCTCGTTCATTCTCGTGCCTAGGTGCCCATATATTGTCAGGAAATGTTTTTGAGCCTCGAGCGCTGAATGAACTTTTCCCAAACTGGAAAGAGGAGGAGGTTTATATCTCCTAATTTCAATTTCATTTTGACATATGGTTTCATGTTTATCTGTCTTCTGACATATATTTAGCTTCTCCTATCGAAAACAAATGCAGGCACCCCTACATGTTCCTGTTTCTTCTGACAAGTTTTGGTTACTTTCGGAGAATCGTTCGTTCCCCCTTCCATCTCCGTTCAACAACAAAGGAAACTATGTGATTAGGTCCGGCTTTTTCAGTATTTTCCATCCATTCTTAGAGAAGTTGCTCAGCCCTCAATGTAATATGCATTTCATTCATTTTTTGGGTAAATATTTATGACCCTTCCATCTAGACTATCAACATAAAGTGCATACATGCAAAAGGTTTCGATATGCAACATTGAAATTTGGACTCAATCGTATAATATTTGACTGAATAGATATGGTTTCATTTCAGTTTGAGTCAGTTAGTCCGTTGGTTGGGTACGAAGGCTGAAGAATTAGGAGTTGAGATATACCCGGGCTTTGCAGCTAGTGAGGTATCTTTATCTCATAATTTTGGTAACTAAAATGTGATTTTTCAGTAGTTATTGTCTCATTTATCTTGTAATTTCAGATTCTATATGATGAAACTGACAAGGTTATTGGCGTGGCAACCAATGACATGGGCATTGCTAAAGATGGATCTAAGAAAGACACTTTTCAACCTGGCGTCGAATTGAAAGGCATGTTTTGTTATATTATCCGATCATCTTTTTGACAATGTGTAGCATCCGATTAAGATAATACGGCTCTATGCTTATGCATTGCTTGCCTTTACCAAGGATGTTTTTAATATACAACAGATCAGTCAAGAAGCGGGAAAAGCTTAAAATTGTAGAACAAAGAGAACCATGAAACAGTTAGACTAGGCTATGATTGTAGTTATTTCTGTAGTATCATTCCGTGTGTTGTGCAGGACGGGCCATGCTATTTGCAGAAGGCTGTCGAGGGTCGCTATCTGAGGTTTTCCAAAAAATCGATTTATTTTTTGCAAATATATTGTTATGGTATTTTCACCGATTTCTGAGATCATGAACAATCTGAACTGTGTAATCTATTGGCAGGAAATTATAAAAAAATTCAATTTGCGAGAGAAAGGGCAGGGGCAGCATCAAACATACGCCTTGGGAGTCAAAGAGGTAGGATTATATGAGGGACTTTCAATAGCTCAGGATTCTTATGTATTTTTCTTATATTCTCGCCACAAAACGTTCCAGTGTGAAACCTTAGAATTAGTTGTGGTATTATCACCTTTTCCTTTTTTTTTATTTGAGGAAATTATTCTCAATACTCTCTAACATGTATTGTTGCCAGGTTTGGGAAATTAGCGAGGACAATCATCGAGCTGGTTCGGTGCTTCATACAATAGGTTGGCCATTGGACCCGAAGACCTATGGCGGATCTTTCGTGTATCATATGAGTGATAAACAGGTAACAAATTCTCCAATGACAATTTCTCGTCAGATTTGCATGAGGATTCAACTAGTGTCATAACTGGAATCTATTCCTGTTAAGTTTTTAAAATGAGTTCCATTACTTTTTGTGATGCACAGGTTGCTATAGGTTTTGTTGTGGCGTTGAATTATCACAATCCTTTCTTGAATCCTTACGAAGAGTTTCAGGTAAATTTTGACGTTTCAAACGTAATTGTGGTTTTTTTTTCTAGCCCTGAAACAAATTTCCACAATCATTACGGTATATCTCATTCTAGAACTTAATGTCTGACCTGAATGAAAATTTTCTATACTTTTTCCCCGTCAGAAATTTAAGCAGCATCCTTCTATCAGACCTCTCCTTGAAGGAGGCAATGTTCTCGAATATGGAGCGAGGACATTAAATGAAGGAGGCTACCAGGTGAATTTAATTCAATATATGGGTTCAAATTCGATATCTGCACGAGGAAAACCGAACACATTATTAATTCTTATTTAGTGTAATATGCCTGGAAATGTATAAATGTCACCGTATTCTAAACAAAATGTGAGTTAAATTTCAGTCAATACCATATCCAGTTTTCCCCGGTGGAGCCATCATCGGGTGTTCAGCTGGTTTCCTAAACGTGCCGAAAATTAAAGGATCCCATACAGCTATGAAATCAGGTTATTGTTTTACTCGGCGAAAATTCAAGAACCATTTGCAACTCCTTTTATTAAAACTATTACTACTATTGTGAGGTTGTTTTCTTCCCTAGGAATGCTAGCTGCGGAATCGGTATTCCACTCGCTTCAGATAGGATCTCCTTTAGAGAACTTCTGGGACGATTTGAAAAGTTCTTGGATTTGGGAAGAACTTCATGCGGCGAGAAACTATAGACCGGTAAGTGCTGTGATTAGGCTGCATTAGTTTTGTGGGCGTTTTGTCCACAATTTTAGTCCTTGTCATGTCTAAAACATGTTAAGTGCTTGCACAGCACGGCCAGTGAAATGCCATATTTGCCACTATTATCTTGCAGGGATTTGAATATGGTCTGTTTCCTGGTTTGACACTCAGTGGACTTGAACAGTAAGATCAATCTTAACCGAAATTATTTTTCACGGTTTTATGTTGATGTTGGCCTTCTTATAATCAAGTGCTGCAGTGATATTATTGACTGCATTCACTGTGTTTACCAGTTATATAATGAAGGGACGATCTCCATGGACGCTAAGGCATGGAAAACCCGATCATGAGGCAACCTACGTAAGAACTTAACAGTAAATATTCAAGTTATTCGTATGTGAAAACAAATCCTATGCGGTAGTGGAAAAATGAAAAATCAAAGCTTTTATACGTCTTTGTTATTACATACAGGAAGCAAAACTGTGTAGACCAATCGAATACCCTAAGCCCGACGGCGTCGTATCTTTCGATGTACCAACATCACTGTATCGGTAATCTCTCTCTATCTCTCTCTCTCTCTCCACAAACCCGCACACACTTTTACATTCTGTGTGAGGACGCGTGCAATGCTCGTATTTTGGCATCTTTTTCGCTTTGCTACAGGAGCAATACCAATCACGACCACGACCAACCCGCTCACCTTCGGTTGAAGGACCCGAAAATTCCCGAGCTTGTAAATTTGCCGGCGTACGATGGACCCGAAACGCGGTACTGTCCTGCACGTGTTTATGAGTACGTAGCCGACGAAGAGGGTAAGCCGAAGCTGCAAATCAACGCGCAGAATTGCCTTCATTGCAAGGTAGGCCACAGCTTCATTTTTTTAATTTTTTTTTAGTTTAACTTTCAGTAAGAGGATTACATTACATTACATTGCATCATACACAAGCTTTTATTTGGAATCATCATGTTATATATTTATTTCCCTGAATATTCTTGTATAATTCACTGTAGGCTTGTGATATCAAGGACCCAAAGCAGAATATAAAGTGGACAGTGCCTGAAGGTGGAGGTGGACCTGTTTATACAGTCATGTAGAGAGTATCTTATCTTCCCTAGGTTGCGAACGTTGCAATAACTTCAAGACAAAGGATATGACTAAAAAGAATTGCCAGTCTATTGATAAATAGAAAAAATACTTACAAAAGGAAAAGATTTTTGCTGTGACTCTGTTTCCTGTATTCAAGACTGCATGAAGAAAAATCACGTAATTTGAAAGGCTTAATTATTTTTGTCATCTATTCTATTATATTAAGGCTCGAGACCTTTAACCGTCGATTTGGTCTGTCAATTGACCAATCATATGTTATCTACAAATATTAATAATTATTAAATAAATTTTAAAAAATCCCACGTTCATATGGTAAATAATCCACAAACTGACGTATATATTAAATCAGGCATTAGCTTTTTTGCAATTAATAAATGGTAAAAAAAGTTACCTACATTTATGCTAAATATAAAAACTTCCACGAACGCTTTATTATTGTCCATGATCTACAATTTTGATTTATTTAAATTAATTAATAAATAATAAAATGATCATAATAAAAAACCAACCAACCACGACCAAAATCAAACGCGATATCAATTCTTGAGGGAAAGAGGAAGAAACACAATAATCAATCATAATCTCTTTACCATTTCATCATCATCAATTTATAATTTGTTGGATCGTTTTAATATATTTTCTTGGTTTTGATTTTTTATTCTTGCAATTTTATAAATTAATTTATATACTTTTGTCATATCAAGCGTTGCTATTCTGAAATCGATGCCATGAGTATTGAATGTTCGGAAACTATTTCGTTGATACATACAAGTACGGGTAGATATCATTTGGTTCTTTTATGAATTTCGTAGTAACGATTCATATGTATTGTAATTTTTTAATATATATATATATATATCATATCTGCTTCTTCGTATCAGGGATGTTGTTCTTCGACCCGACGTAGCCAAACTACTCACTGAATTAATATTTTAGGGTTGTGGGTTTTTTGGGCGGAAATGAGAACGAAACCTTACTGGGGTTTTCTTTTTCACTCACAGTCGCAAGTCTGCATATTAGGCATGTACATTATCAAGGTGAAAAGATAATCAATATTCTGTCTATATGATTCGAATTCATCACGAGTTTTATTTTGAGGGTTTTCTATATTTTTTGGATGGAATTGCGGAAAGAACGTGCATTTATAACATAATTTACACGATCAATTTTCTCTTTTTTTTTCTATTTTTTTTGTAACATTGAAGTTTATTCCTGTTGAGTTTTGCCAAAGCGACCCTTTATTTTGCCAAAAAAAGTATGAAATTGATTTGTAAATTTTACACAAGATTAATTCTAGGTTATGAGAATCTGCAGGAGCACTAAAAAACATTGGATTGATTTGTAATTTAATTTAGATTTAATTTTTGTTTGCACACACATCGAGTATGCACGGTTACTAGTATGTATTATGGGTGGGAAGTGACGTTATAAAGGTAGCAAATTGCAATTTTAGGACAATTAGTTTTAAAACTGAAACAATTTGAAGCCAAAGCTTTTAAGTTGAAGATAATAATAAGTTTTAAAGTTGAAGCAATTTGATAGCGATCAACGCTAGAATTTTAAAACTTTATGTACTAAATTTATCCTAAAATTGCTTCAATTTTAAAACTTTCATATTAAAATTTAGGTGTCCAGAGAACCTTAATTTCGAAGCCTATTGTCTTAAAATTGCCACCCTCTAAATTTATGTCTTTAAAATCCCATTTCTCCCTAACAAAAATAAAATAAAATAAAAAATCAAGCCAATTGAACATCAGATGGCTGTTCCATTCTAACCAATACAAGCAACAAAAGGGTGAGAATACAAAACTTTCAACATTCTTTTCAATATAACTTAAAAATGTAACAACGCTGATATCACACCATTATCCACGCCTAATCCTTGGAAGCCGACGAAGGATCATGACCGCTACCTTTTTGGACCGAAGGCGGTGCAGAGATTCTTACCTTAACTTCTCCACTCGCCTGAATCCGCTGCTGTAATGATCGCGATGAATGTGGCGGCTGCATGTGCTGTTGCTGCAACTGGTGAAGCTGATACCTTTGCTGCTGCTGATTCTGAGAATTTATTTGTAGCTGCTGCAGCTGTTGGGCCGTAAGCATCGCGTGCGTGTTGCAATAGTACTGCTGTTTACTGGCTCCGTAAGACCCGGGAAAGTTCGCGGGTCCACCGTTTGGAACGGGTTGACCCGTCAGGGCTTTCAAGTGATGTATTTCTTCCTTCAACGCGTCGTTCAGTGCTGTGTTTTCACAGTGAAATTTATGCACATTTCAAGCCTTCTTAAGCAAAATTAACGAAAGGAAAAAGACAAAAGGGCTTAAGAGTATTTTTTTTTACCGTCTTGCAAATGCACTTGTTGCTCCATCGTTTGCAACCGAAGCTTGAGCTCGCTGTTTTCAGACGTTAAGCCATTGGTGTCTCTCTGCAGGTGGGGAAAAATCAAGAAATCAGAATAATGAAGGAAGCTAAAAAGTCATCATATCTGAATTGGAAGTAATTATGAGACCAGAGAGGATCATAAACCTGCAATAATGTCAACTGGGCAGACAAGGAAGTGGCTTCTGTCTGAAGAGTTTGTATTTTCCTTTCAAGCTCAGCTATGTATCTCATTTTCCTTTCCTTCGACCTTGCCGCCGATTGCCTGTTTGCCCAAATCCTGTAAGAAGATGCATACAAATGAGGGAAAAGGGCGAACTTTGATATACGGGTACGAGATAAATAATCCCCAAATAGCCAGCTAAAGAAAACATATACAGGAACACAGACATAAAAAACTAATGCTCTAGCCCATGAAGTTATGTGTAAGGGAGGGACACAACTATTGGAAATAAAGTATATAAAATTAAGACTGTGATACACTCTCTTTAAGTTTAAGCTTTTAGGTGAAGTGATCATTCAACATAAAGGTATCAAAGCTCATGCCCAAGAGAGGTCCTAGGTACGAATCCTCACGACCACCCAATTTGGAAAAAAAAATACACGTTAAGGCTAAATAACAAAGAAATTATCATGAACGTGAGGGGCCGTGTTGGAGATAAAGTACATAAAATTAAAATATGATACAATCTCTTTAAGCTTAAGCTTTTAGGTGAAATGATCATTCAACATGGTATCAGAGCTCATGCCCAAGAGAGGTCATGGGTACGAATCCTCACGACCACCCAATTCGGAAAAAAAAAATACACGTCTAAGGTTAAATAACAAAGAAATCAGTCTAAACGTGAGGGGGGCGTGTTGGAAATAAAATACATAAAATTAAAATATGATACACTCTATTTAAGCTTAAGCTTTTAGGTGAAGTGATCATTCAGCACTAACCCGTTGATTAATATGCAAAAATATTACCTCTTCGCACGCTTTGGATCGACAAGAGCGAGTTCAGCGAGCTTGGCAGCAGACACCGCTTTCTTCGAATCACCCGCAGAAAGCTCTTCCGAACCCGACACGAGCATCTCCGTTTCAATACTAGTGGACCCATCCATGGACTGGCTATGCTGATGCCTAATCCTCAGCTTATCACTCGAACCGAGAGCCACGTCATCGGCTCCACGGTTGCCTTTCGGCTGAACACGAGCAGCAGATGAAGAGGAGCCAAACGGGTCACCGCCAACTAGGATTCCAGAGGTAGCAGAACCCGAGTTGACCTTATCCATATCGATGTACATTGAGAATAAATCCTCCTCGGCCTCATCGGAGAAAGACGGTCCATCGAAGCCACCCACAAACCCAAGATTGCTATCGAAGTTGAGATCATCGGGAAGTGTAAGAATCTCAGAATGGGCACGTCTGTGTCCTAAGTTCTTCGGGGGGGTTTCGGGCATTCGGCTTATAACGTGACTGAACTGGGAGGAATCGGAAGGTAAACCATGGTTAAAGTAACCACGTTGCTCTGAGGAAATTCCCGGCCCTAAAGGAGGCAAGTTTGAAGAGCCCAATTTTTCTGTGTTGATATTATAACTAGCACCGGTTGATACGAAGAGACCGTGCCTACCCGAAGGTGGCAGCGAGTTACCACTGTTTTGGTGGGGCTTGTCCTTATCCATCAATCAAAGTCGAGAAAAAACCCGAAAAGCTGTTGCTAACAGTTTTGAAATCCAATTAACTGCTGAGTTGAAGAACCTGGAAAGAAGCACTATGTTCGAATGTAAAGAGCTGAAAATCGAAATATAAGATCATCTTCCCATTTCTGATAAACATGTTGATTTCCAAATGTAGAGAATATTTAGGGATTTCAGCACCAAGGGTGCTAAATAAGTAACATCAAAGGGTGTGAACAAGAACCAAGGAGAACAGTAAAACGTAGCTTTAATTCAATGGCTTTACAATAATTGGTTATCGCATGAATAAATAGAAGATAAAAAAAATCATCACAAAAGCAGCAACCTTTAAAGGCCATAAACAGAGGGAAACATATTCTGCAGCAGCGCTAACGCATAAGATTCTCAAAACTTATCATCAAGAAGCAGAAGAAATAAATTACACCATAAAAAAAATTTAAAAATTGAAGGTTCTTACGTAGAAATGAAGCTTTTCCAGCTTCGCCAGAGTGGTTTACAATTAGATCCCTAAAAATCAAACAGCTCTTCCTTTTCTTCCATAATTTTCCTTTCCACAGGTGAATCAGCAGATACCTCGCATCTCACATGGTCAATGAGGTAGCTTCAAAGAGACGATGAACGAATGCTTATCTGCGTGGGGGAGCGTGTGTGTGTGTGTGTATGCTCGTGCAGAAGCAGAAAGATATGAAATCAGTGTCTATTTAAGTAAATAATTAAATGAGATGAGATTAAATAATAATAAACGAAAATTGTGAGTTGTGACATGTTGATGGGAATGGGTTATGGATTCATTGCCAAATTTGCAATTTTTTGTTTGTATCATGTAGAATTCTTTTCCTGGAAATTAATTTAATTATTTATGAAATGATTTAAGAGACAATTACTGATTTGCTATTTTGTCAATGATCTTTAACCCTTACTTTACTCTAATGTCTTGTGGATATTTAATGGAAAATATTGTATCATGATGAGCTGTAAATGTCTTAATCCAATTTCCAAATTTACCAATCATAATTCATCTGTATCTTCTTAAATAATACAGTGAGAAAAAAAGAATAGTTAATGCTATTCACTTTCTTAAGAAAAAAATGAAATTATGGCCAATGTTGTGTCAAATTGCATGATGTTTCTTTAAGGAAGGTCATGTGATTCGATTGTTCTTGTTATCAATGTTTGTCGTGGCTTGAAACTGAACAATATGATTAATTCCACTGAAACTTGAAATGTCTATATTGACCTTCGATAATGAGATTGAGAATGTATTTAGTTAAAAACGGTGATGCGATGCAGATATCTCCCTACAACTAAAAAAATTAAATTATAAATCAAATCATATCTATTCTATTATATAATTGGAGTGGACATAATAAAAAATCTTCACCCAATTGACATGGCATTTTTATCCCGTGAAATTATAATTTGATCCTTCAAATTTGATTTATTTTATCATATCCTCGAAAGTAATTTTTTTGTTTTGCATACTTTAAAACATTCCTTAATTTAAATTCTATTATAAAATCATATATTAAATATTTTAAATTAAAAATAACTTAAAACATAAATAAAATTATATATTTTATATATTAGAAGTGTGCTTAAAACACTAGTAGAAACAAATGAAGTACAATTGTTGGGCATTGACTATTAAATGTGTACATGTACAAAGTATTTTTCTTTCCGGTCATGTAGGTAATCTCTACACAACGTCACCGTATTCTCCATACTCCAATTAAATTCGGTCTGAATTGAAGTCGAACCTCATCGTCGGCTATGTGACGACAACGGCTTCCACCGGGACGAGGACTAATCGTCCATGGCCATGAGACTCATCTCATGTATGTAGAGGTGTCTGTGTTGGGCTTTTTCTACAGTATGCTGGGCTTTAATATGTTGTCTAAGTAAACAATTTTTGGGCTTTTAGGGCTCTTGCAATGATGCCCATTTACAGATATCATCGGCCCATCAAGAGCCCAAGCCCGATAACGAGACCGATTCTGTGAGAGTGTGGCATCGTCGTCGCCGGCAACGGCAAGCGCCAGTATAACGTTTCAGTTTTTAAAAGAAAAACGCAAAAGAGAAAAATAAACAAATCGAAGACGAATAGAAATAGAAGAAATGGCGCAGTTCGTACGACGAGATGTCAGCTTCGATCGCATTTCATAGCGTGTAAGATTTGGATTATTTAAGTAAATGGCCTTTGACTGGGTCAATTTTAAAAAAATGACCTCCATAATGTTTGAAGTCTATTCTACCCTTACTAACTCAGGGAAAAAGACGTCTTTACCCTTATTTAACCCATTCAACTACCCAAAGTAAAATTAATTAGGTTTAATCGATTCCCCCACTGTAGCGTCACGGGTCGTCTTCTTCTTCATAACCGAGTACAGTACAATAATTGACAGTTAAAAGTGAAGAAAAACACATAACGGAAACGAAGCAGTAAATTTCCAGATCCACGAAACAACCTCTAACCGAAGCAGAAAAATCTCCAAACCGACTACAATGGCAATGAGCGCGCGTCCCGAAAGAGTGCCGGTAAATTTCACTGTTACTTCGTCTTCCTCAGGAGCAGGTCTCGTGCGTCGAATTGATTGGGTCCGTCGCATGGTTTCCCAATTCTGCAATTTGGGACCTTGTTCGCAAGGGAACCGTGCGTCGAACCAATTGAGACCCAAACAGTCGCGCAAATCAGGGTACCCGTGATAGCAGGCTTGGGACCCGAGCACAGTCGCATGGTACCCATACGCACGGTACCCATACGGGCAGGTACCTTGCGATTGTGTGCGGGTACCATGCGATTGCGTGCGGGTACCATGCGATTGCGCGCGGGTACCATGCGATTGCGCGCGGGTACCATGCGATTGCGCGCGGGTACCATGCGATAGTGAGCGCGGGTACCATGCTCTTGTGTGCGGGTACCTTGCGCGCATGCGCGGGTACCATGCTCGCAAGCGCGGGTACCATGCTCGCAAGCGCGGGTACCATGCTTTCCTGTGCGGGTACCATGCTTGCCAGCGCGGGTACCATGCTTTCCTGTGCGGGTATCATGCTTTCATGTGCGGGTACCATGCACGTACTAACTGGTTATTTACTCTTATGATTCCCAGGTTGTGCTGAAGAAGCAATTGTCATCCCGAGACGACGACTTCGAGTTCCGATTGACAATGACCGGGATGTACACGGAGGCAAGCGCGAAGATCAGGAACAATCTAAATGGAAATGAGTGGGAGAGTTATAGGGCGGGGAGTCCATTTGGTAGACTCGTCGAGGCTGCCGCCGATTTCAATTTATCCACCCAGCTCATTACATTTTTGACGAGGAGGCAGACTACTCTTCACGACCGCGAGGAGCTGTGGATGGTCATAAACAACCGACCTCTCCGATTTTCTAAAGCGGAGTATTGCGTGATTACCGGGCTAAGGTTCTCCGATCATATCCCGGAAGTAGACCCCAATGGCGATTTCGCTGAGAGAAACTTCCCGGGAAGATCCACCATCCGTTTGTCGTACGTCGAGGATCGGCTGTGAGAGTTGGGAGCCAACGACGACGGAACCGTCAACTTTGATAAGTTGAAGTTGGCGGACATTCTCTTTGCCGCATCTGTGGTGCTTCCTCGACCGTCGAAGAAGGACACCATTCTTCGGTCGTGGCTGCTTTCGTTGGTCGAAGACGAAGTCGCCTTCGCCAACTATCCTTGGGGCAGCGTAGCGTTCAAAGAGGTGATACGCTCGCTGAAGATAAACCTCAGGGAGAAGCGAGATTTTGTGCGCGAACGAGCCCGCAACGGGGGCAGCGAACACTGCGGGCTACTGATTAGTGGCTTCGTTCATCCGCTTCAGGTCGTTCATTATTTAAAATCCTTATAAATATATATTTAATCGTGATTATATTTTTGCTAAGTTGGTTTCTTTGCATTCTAGGTTTTGGCGTACGAGTGCATACCAGGCATTCGGTACGCATTCGCCTATCGTAGAAACGAGGCGGATGTGGTGACCCCGCGGATATGCCGGTACGTCACCAATGATTGGTCGACGAAGGGAGCTCCGAAGATGGAGACCATCCTCCAAGCCGTAAAGGGGTCACCTGTCTCGGGGATGTGAGCCCGACTGTATCGGAGATGAACGAGCCGTATTTCCGATATAGTCGGTTCGAAGTGGAGGAGCGGCACGAAGTCCTCGACCGTATAACGAGTCTCCTCGAGGATGGTGTAGAGCTTAAGTGCGTACGGCATCTGCCGGCTGCGGAGGACGTCGTAGCAACGCAGCCTTCGCCAATCATGCCTCAACTATCGCAGCGATCGTTCTACGAGGAAGAGGCGGACCAATTTCGTCCCCCCTCACCTCCACGGTTCACGAGCCCTCCTCCACATCATAACTCGGGCCCTTCTCACTCACGGTACCCGTCCCCTCCTCCACAGCATTATTCGGGCCCCACTTGGGAGCAATTCGATGAGTTCACAAGACGCGTGGACCAAAATTTCGAGACGGTGAATCATCGGTTCGACGACGTGTCTACGAGCATCTCGCAGTTACGGGACTCGTATGACGAACGATGGTCCACGGCTCAAGAGTGGGGCGCGAGTCTATTCGGGTTGCAGCAGTCGATGGCTGAATTGCAACAGAACTTGCAACAGGGGTGGTACAGGCCCAATCGAGACTTTCCGGCACACGCGTCGCACGGTACGTCCCTATAAATAATTTGCTGCAATTTTGATAGTTTTTGACGTTGGAGTTTTATCTTGTTAGATTATGAGGCCGGTGGATCCAACCAGGCGTTCTATCCGTCGGAACCTGAGGCAGCTCGAGAGGCCGAGTTCCCGTGTGAACCCGAGACCGCGGAGGAAGCCGCTGCCGCGGAGGAAGCCGCTGCCGCTGAGGAACCCGAGGCCGCGGAGGAAGCCGAGGCCGCGGAGGAACCCGCGGCCGCGGAGGAACCCGAGCCCGCGAAGGATCCCGCGGCCGCGGAGGAACCCGAGCCCGCGGTGGAGTCGACGCCGCCTCGGGAAACCAGGCCCTCCAAGTACCAGGTGACCCCATTCACCGATCCGAACCAGAACCGTGTGCCGAACAGCATAAACCCAATGCTGGAACGGCACATGAAGAGAAAGCTGAAATTATGGGGACGTCAAAACAGAGGATCGATACGATGGAAGATAACGGCCGGGTCCTTTGCTTGTCCAAATCGTATCGAACCAAGACGTGGTTTCAGGAGCTCTACACCACTTCGTATTGGCTCGACGACGCGGTAAGAAGGATTGATAACTTTAATACGTGTAAATGCATTAATACGTTTTATTAATTAACTTGTTTCCTTTTATTTTATAGCACATTGACGAATCCATTAGAGGGTTCATCGAGATGCAGAGGATTCATACCTTCTGTTCTCGGGCCATCTCCTTCATGAGCGTTGCGATGAAGGAGAGCATCGATCGGGACTGCATAGAGAACGAGAAATTTGTCAAGGGGATGCTGTCCTTTTTGGTCCACTTCGCAGAGGGACGGGATCAAGACTGGCCGTCCGTGTCGTGGCAAGTTGCGGACTTTATCGTGGTCCCGGTGCAGACCATCGCGCATTGGGTTCTTGCAGTCATCGACTGGAAGAACAAGACGATCCGAGTATTCGACTCGGATCCGTCTTGCGATGTGGACATGCGCAACATGCACGCAGCCCTCGCCGGTCTCCAATTAGCTGTCCCGATCGTGCTCAAAAAGCTCGGTCTGATCGCAAACGCTTTTAGGAAATGGAAGGTCGAGCGGATCCCCAACTTCAAGAAGCAAGAAAATTCGTAAGTGTTTCATATTTCGATATTAAGTTGTCTCTACTACTTTATCTCATTATTAAATATTTGGTTGTTTTCAGCGGCGATTGTGGGGTTCACGTGTTGCGGGCCGCATTTTCAATGTTATTCCGGGGCGATAGCGTCGGCGAGCTTACAGGGCGGCAAGTGAGCCAATTTCGTGAATTTTTATGTATTACCATTCTCATGAACGATTGGGGTGCTTGGTATCAATAATTTATATGTACTTGAATAATTTTGTATTTGGATAAATTGTAAATATGGGTAAATTTTATGTCATAATGGAATTTCGAGTTGTATATTCGGTAAACTGTATTATGTTATAAGTCTTTCGAGTTGTATAGGCACGGTACCCGCACACATGATGCACGGTACCCGCACACAAGAGCACGGTACCCGCGCACAAGCACAGGGTACCCGCGCACAAGAGCAGGGGGTACCGCGCGTAAGCGCATGGTACCCGCGCACTGGCGCAGGGTATCCGCGCACATGGTGCACGGTACCCGCACACATGATGCACGGTACCCGCACACAAGAGCACGGTACCCGCGCACAAGCACAGGGTACCCGCGCACAAGAGCAGGGGGTACCGCGCGTAAGCGCATGGTACCCGCGCACTGGCGCAGGGGACCCGCGCACTGGCGCAGGGTACCCGCGCACATGGTGCACGGTACCCGCACACATGATGCACGGTACCCGCACACAAGAGCACGGTACCCGCGCACAAGCAGAGGGTACCCGCGCACAAGAGCAGGGGGTACCGCGCGTAAGCGCATGGTACCCGCGCACTGGCGCAGGGGACCCGCGCACTGGCGCAGGGTACCCGCACACATGGTGCACGGTACCCGCACACAAGGGCTCGGTACCCCCGCACAAGCACAGGGTACCCGTGCACAAGCCCAGGGTACCGCGCGTAAGCGCATGGTACCCGCGCACAAGCGCAGGGGACCCGCGCACAAACTCATTTTAGTTGTCATCATGTAGAGCACATGTTTAGATATCATATTATAGTAATTCACTTAAATACAAGTTGTAACATTATAGCAACTCACACAAAACTCATTTAAATTTTCATTACATTTACCCAACTAATTAGACATCTTCATTAAACATTGTCATAACTAATTATAGTATTTCATTGACTATTATTTGATATTAATGACTTGATATTATTATCATAAAATTACAAGTATTAATTATACTCTTATTTGAATTCGAATCATGGTCTTTTGGGTTCTAATAACGCTTATCCGAGTTCAAATGGAATTATTCGAGTTCAAATGGACTTATTCGAGTTCTAATAAGGGTTATTTGAACTCGAATAGGGTTATTGGAACTCGAATAGGACTTATTCGAACTCGAATAGGGTTATTCGAACTCGAATAGGACCTATTCGAACTCGAATAAGGCGTATTCGAATCCGAATAAGCCTTATTTGAACTCACGTAATGATCAACTTAGTATGTCTAACTACCGTAACGCACTCACGGACCGAAATAGGCCAACTCTATTTTGTGATACCAAAATAAAGAAATTTGTGCTACCAACTCTAATAAGGCTCGGTACCCGCACATAAAAGGCCTGGTACCCGCACACAATCGCAGGGTACCCGCACACTTAGGCATGGTACCCGCACAGTAGTATACAGTTATTTTATATAGATAAATAATTATTTTATTTCATTTTCAGAATAATTGGTTAATGATTATCCCGATCATTTGATGTGACTGATACAATTATTTTTACGAGTTAACGTACAGACAACTACTGACTTGATTGATGTAACGTAAGGTACTGACATGATTGAATTAATTAAAATCATTTGACAGTTTGCACAAGGCACACAAGGCGCGGTACCCGCACACTCAGGCACGGTACCCGCACAGAATGCGCATGGTACCCGCACACTTAGGCACGGTACCCGCACGCAATGCGTACCAAACATTACAACATATCGAATTTCCATATAAATTACACCTGTACAAATCAAACTCATAGGATTTAACCCCTCCTACCAAATTCTCCGACGGATGGCATTCTATTTTTTTGTGCTCTTCCACGTTTTGGGTCAATGAGTGGTGGTAACATATTAACAATTCCTTCAACGCGCTCGGTCACAGGCCATATGGTACCCTCGTACGCTGATTTCCATGTCTCCAAGCTGTAATACGCATGGACTAGCGAATATACCCCTACATTAGCGTGTCCACAAGCCGCAATGGCGTGCGCACACGGGATACGATCGATATCAAACATCTTACAACTACATGACTTCGTCTCGATATCGACCACCTCGTTGACTCCATGCCCGTATACATTATACCGTTGAATGCCAATTTCCGAGACGTGTAGATTTTGAGAATTTATGTAGTGAGACCGTAGGATTGACTCGACCTTCGGCGTAAATGACGTAACATTGGCTGTCATCGAAGCTTCGCAAGTTCGTCGATGCTTACTAAACCAACTAGTTGTCAAACGTTGTATCGAATCCAACAATCCTATGAGGGGAAGCTCTCTATCCGCGCGTAGAGCGGCATTTATCGATTCCGAGCCGTTTGTGGTCATGATGTTGTACCTCGTTCTCGGGCAATACGATCTCGTCCATTTTGCCTTCGTACCATCCTGAAGATACTTATGCACGTTTTCGTACCGTTCCTTTAGCGTTTCCAACAATCGATCGCAATCGCTCGTCTTGTAGGCGTACGCAATATTAAGGAATAACGCACACGCACCTTTCTCCTTCATACGGGTCTTTATATTTTGTTGAATATGCCACGCACAGAACCCGTGAAACGCATTTGGAAAAACTGCCGGTACGGCTGTCTTTATCCCGCCATGTCTGTCAGAAATTATGACGAGGTCATTTGAATCGGCCACGATCCGTTTCAATCTCGTTAAGAACCATGACCAAGATTCGGTAGATTCGGTGCTCGCAATACCCCATGCGATAGGATATTGGTGGTAATCGCCGTCTTGCGCCGTAGCAACAAGCATCACCCCTTTATATTTTCCCTTTAAAAAGGTGGCGTCGATAGAAATTACCTTACGCATGAAAGCAAATCCCGCTATGCATGCACCGTATGCCAAAAACAGATATTTAAATCTGTTTTCCTCGTCCATCTCCCAATCCGTGACACTTCCGGCGTTCATTTGCTTCACGGCCTCCAAATACGCCGGGATCAATGCGTAACAATCGTCCCCGTTACCGACCAACTCCTCCGTAGCGATATTCTTCCCCTTCCTAGCCTTGTAATAAGAAACATTCACCCCTCTATTTTGCATCATAGACATGATAGCCTTTGGCGCGGGAATGTCTTTAGGCCCGCTAAAATTGTCAAGAAGCATCCTAGACACAACCGATGAAGTTCCTTGACGATGACTTCGACGTCGATGAGACACGCCGCATGTGTGTGTGCCGCAATATGTCCGTACCGAGAAAAAAGGGGAATCTCTATCTTTTGCAGCTCGAAAGCGCCACGAACATTGCTCCATCGCACATCTTACTACATACAAAGTCTTGTTCGACTTTACTAATTTGCACTCGAACGACGCAGCCAACGCGATTTTAGATATTTCCTCGATAACTTCCGCCTTATCACGAAACTGCTGCCCAACGTGTAGGCTTGAACCGTCCGGAAATGCAAAAGTACCATCGGCAGCCTCTTCTACCGGGTTTCGATCTATATCGTCATTGTGATCACGGGCTACGAATTCCTCTTCCGACTCGTCAGTGTTTTCAATTGCCTCATCTTCATTTTCATTCGAATGCCAACCCGAGTAATCCCTACCCCCAGACGGTCCAGCGATATCTTCAAGACCCTCAAACGGTTCGATTTGCGCATTTTCATCGCAATCGGCTATGAGCCCGGTATTATTACTAGAAGAACCAGCAAATGCGTCCGACGGAGCCACAAGCGCACATTCCACCACCTCGACATGAATCACGGGTCTCGATTGAGGGCCACCAAAACCCAAGTACGCACGTAGAGCATAGTCGTTATCGATGTATATGGGCCTCGGATAACTATAGGGTACATTTGGCATATAGCTTAGTGTTAGCCTCGCATTGTCGTTGCGAAACGCTAACACGGATACAATTTGCTCCTTTACGTCTTCTAACGTGCATGCGTCCTCATCCACCAAAATTGAATGTCAGCTACAATTTGACGCAGGAGACCAAGTCGAGATATTGTCCTCGCCGATTAACCACCGACCGTCGAATTGAAATACAATGTTGGTAATTGTCATTTTGAACACCTGCAATATTATGCAATGTTACTGTTTAGAAAACGATTCTCGTCATATATCGTGCTTATATATGATCTTCAGCGCATGGATCCCGAACATGGGATCACGGTACCCGCACACAACGCAGGGGACCCGCGCACTGGCGCATGCTACCCGCACACTGGCGCAGGGTACCCGCACACTGGCGCAGGGTACCCTCACACAAGCGCATGGTACCCGCACACTGGGCGCATGGTACCCGCACACTGGCGCAGGGTACCCGCACACTGGCGCAGGGTACCCTCACACAAGCGCATGGTACCCGCACACTGGGCGCATGGTACCCGAACACTGGCGCAGGGTACCGCACACTGGTGCAGGGTACCCTCACACAAGTGCATGGTACCCGCACACTGGGCGTATGGTACCCGCACCTATATCTCACGGTACACGCACCTATATCGCATGGTACTCGCACGCAGGGGTCCCATGCACGAACAGTAGACCTCAGAATATGTATTTTCAGGTCCGATTTCTCGTAATAACCACTGAAACATCGCTACTCTGGCTAGTACACGTTATCTAATAAATAACCCATACATTTTAGGGGGTAATGGACTGGAAATTCACCATTTTCGACGTTAAAATTGCAGTTTTCATGTAACGAATGCTTACTGGTAAATATGCTGAAATGCTTGCTGTTTTCTTGGTTTGAAAAGTTGTTTTCCGGCACTAAACGAAGAGAACAGCTCGCGTCGCTTTAGGTTTGTGAGAGAGGTATGTGTTGTTACCCTTTGTTCTTTAAAATGGAGAAGATAATGCATTCATATCGATTGTATGGTTATGGTTAAAGAGGGAGATGGACCCATGTTCTGTTCAGTCAGTTATTGAAGCCATTTTTTCGTTTTTCTTTTTATTTTTTTATTTTAATGAGTTAAGTATGAGAATTAGTTAATATGGTTAACGTTTAAACAAAGTGAGGGCTATTGACCAAAAAAAAATCGTCAACGATGCCATTTTTTTAAAATTGACCCAGTCAAGGGCCATTTTTTTAAAAGCCCCATAAGATTTTGTATCGCGTGCGATGTTTCTTCTCATGAACTTAGCTGTTTACTCGTTCAGTAAGCGGAAACCTTCCTGTTCTTTTCCATGAACGTGCTGTTGATCGGAAAGTTCAATGCGTTGGAGAACACTGAAGCTTTCAATTTCCACAAAATTCCGGTTCAAAGGTGCGAATTTGAGTGCTCTGATATGTTTTCAAAGATAAATCTTTCCTACAATCGCACCAGCTTCGTTTTGCAATCATTTGTGCTATGTACGCGTGCTTCAATTCTGCTTTAGAAAACCTGAGATGAATCAAAAGAATAATATATATGCATGCAAAAAATTTGATACATGCCACAGAAGAGATTTATCCCCGGGCAAGTTTCCATCTATACAATGCGAAAAGAACCGGAGCTTTCTTCTGCTTCTTTCCACATGTGTATCTATTTTTCTCCATAATTTACTATATTTTATTTGGCTTCTGGTGTTGTACCTATCTCTCTTGATTTCCCTTTACACATCTGCCACAGGTTTTAAGTTGTCTCCTTCGTTATGATCGGGTTTCACCGAACCATCTGAAGGATGATGGCTCTGTTCGTGGTGGGCTTTCACCGCGTTTACGAGGACCAGAGCCACCATTGCACACGATAGGAACGCCAACGATGCCCACACCATTCTCGCGGATCTCTTCAGCGGCTTGCAATGGTCTTGAAGGATTTCTGAGAACGCATCCTTCACCGTTTGGCACTCAACGAGCTCTTCCATCCCGGGATAAACATCGAGCAGCTTCTGTATTGAGGTGGAGTAAGCTTCGATCATGTTGTAATAGTCTGCGGGAAGAAGTATTCCTCCATTGCACTCATTTCCTCTAATATCGGGACATGCCAACACTTTGAGTACCTTTCAGGACGAAAAATATTCTCGTTGTAAGAGTTTTAGTACCAATTGAATGTGTACTGTTCTTTAATCTTAAAATATTTGCTAACCTGTGGGATCTGTCCTATTTGGATAGAGGTTGCTGGGCAATTCCAAGGCTCGTACTCGTGCATAGGAGGCGGAGAGAAGGGATTGCAAACTTGGACGACGTTTCCGTAAGACGATGATATGTTTCTGTTGACCTGTGGTTTACATTTTTTAAACAGGGATACATAGATGCATCATACACAAGCTCCTATACTTGTGAGAATTTAAATGCAGTGTCTATGTTGTAGCCTTATTATTACCTCGTTCACCATGTTGTATATACCCGCGCTAACATCGTTCAGCACCGATTTTGCAGAGAGCAACTCATCGCAGGGTAAGATGGAGCTCAAGCTGTTGTTGTAAGGATCCTTTTGGAATCCGTCCAGTGCCGTACAAGTGTCTCCAGCGAAGCTACAAGAGGATAACTAAGGTAAGCACGTGCTCGTTGATTAGTTGAATCTCTCGGGTTCTTTTAAGACTAAATAGAACTTACTTTTCCAAGAAGAGATATATACCGAACAGAAACCAGCTTATTGTTGTGAAAATCCAGCAAACTGCTATCAATCTGCAAAGAGATAGCATGTGAAACCAATGAGATCACGTGTTTATTTTGCCTACGACTGTGGATTTTGAACCAAATTCTTAAGGGGGCTTACACTTGAAGAGTTTTACTGAACTTGAGAATCCCAAAACCTACAAACCCAAAAGACCTTGATAAAAATATAGGAAGAATCAAGAAATAAAGATGTATGATTTTTAAACATGATTTTCATCATATACCTAACATTGCAACCACAGCCACCAGCGTTAAAGAAAACACCACTGCCGTCACCACATATCTGCAAATATACGAAATTCACGCATCGTTTTACGTTTCATTCATACTAACATTTATTTTTTTCCGTGAAGGGCAAAAAACGGAAGGAAGAAAAAAAAAAAACTCACGCTATCTTCAGAACCTTGTCGATCAACCGCCTGTTCTTGGAAGCTTGCCTCTCTATTTCACCGGCCTGAGAATCAAGCTCCATGGACGTCGATGTAAGAAACCTCGTGGCATCATCGTTGCCATTGACATCACTTAAGCTTCCCCCCATCTCCTTCATGGCCCGCGTTGTGTCGTATATAGTGCGTGAAGCTTCATCTGCTGTATCAATTACAATGTCTATGATCGTCTTCGCCCGGGAACGGAACTTCTTGTTGCCTCCGAGTACCAGCCCGCAACCAGTTCTGTTAATCAAGAATCGTAATACGTTAACCGCGGTTAGACGGGAGAAGGAAAAAAAAAAGAGGAAATTACGATTTCGATTTATAGTACGTACATCGCGAGGACCGTAACGAAAATAGCCAGAAGTAGAGGGAGCAGGTGGTATTCTCCGTGGTGACAAGACCTTTTCCTTAGCTTTCTGCTTCTCTTAAAACAGGTTTTCCTTACAAGGATGAAGACTCCGTATCCCACGCCACAGAGCACCCACAGCACTGCAATTGCGTATCCAGGTACGCCCGTGAATACTGTAGACTGTATACGAATACATATTTGTATATATGATCAAGATTATGACGTGAATAATGGAAAATGTTTTGAATTTTGAGGTTTTATATCAAATACTTACGCTCCAGTAGTGCTTGTCTGTTACGTCATAACCTCCTCTGTATTTCTTGAAACTGTGTAAAGGGTCGACTCTTACGGTATCATCCAAGTAGGTATTGTTGGCCTCGGTAGCATTTTCGGTGTCTGATGCTAATATACGCCCCGGGAAACTGCTTGATGAGGTGGGGAATGCTCGAATATTCAAAACCGCGATGATCGTGAAGAAACAGAGTACGCACTTCCATTTCGACGACGAAGGGTATCCTCTACCAGGTAACATTTCCTTCTACACACTGTAAGAGAAGTTGCTGTTGTGTTATAAATAAACTCTCTAGGGGGGCGATAAGTTGGTTAAAAACGGCGGCTCTATGTGGTTAATGTGTTGTTTTTCTCAATAACTCATTAGTTGTAATAAGTGTACATGCCTACTTTGCTAATCAAAGGCAATGTGGGTAGGTAATAATAATAATAACACTCGATATGGAAGTCATTGTGGCAAAGCGTAGCGTCTTTATGTACATATATAGATTTATTTATGAGTAATGATAAATTGGGCTGCTGCTTTTCTCTTATATTTATAGGTCTATATTGTAGCCATTAAACATGGACGGGGAAGTGGTCAAGAAAAAAGAGGAAAGACAGAGCCGAATAAAAATTGAAAAAAAAAAACAAGAACAAGAAAACGACTAATATGTTTAATGCATCAAAAGACTCTTAATGACATGCTCGTAGTTTGCAAACTTCTCTTTCCATTATGAAGCTATGCTTGGAATTTACTAATAATCATCGTCGATTAAAAAGGAAAGCTCATGGCAGGCAACTGTTCTAAACCGTGGCTTTTATCTAAAAAAGGAAAACAAAAGAAAAAATAAATTTAAAAAAAAACAAAAACGAAAAAAATAAATGAAACCCACCTGAAAATAATCCGTTTCCTTCTTCGTCGTCGTCGTCAGGAGATATGATTAGGGTTTTCTATGTGCCTGTTGCTTTGATTACGCGACAAAACCAGATGTATATTTTATATACGTTTATGTGTGTATGTAAGAGAGAATAAGCAATTTGGATCTCAAATTGTAATGAAAGAGATCTTCATAAAGTAACATATTCAGGAGCATTTATATGTGTAAATAGATCTTGATGACAAGGAAAGGGCAAGCTTTTCGATTCAGTGTTTCGTCGTCGTTTCAATATTGTACAGCTTACGCAGAAAGTCGTGCTTTTGAATGATAAAGAGACGGTCTAGAATGTATGAAACATTCAATGAATATCTAAGTTTCTGTCCTGATATGATGGCGCGGGTTCTTCGTGTGCAAAGGTTTCCAAGCAAAGTCAAACGTTTCAACAAATGACTTTCCGACGCCCGCGTGCTATTTTATAACAAGGCGAGATTTTGGTCATTTATTTTTATATATATATATATATATATATTATAATTGGAGTTTGGCACGAGCTTTTTCACATCGACTATGGGTTGATATATATCGATTTTGATACAATTATTTGTATAATCTTTAAGTTGGTAAAAGTAGGACTAATTGGCCGATGTGTCCTCCTAGCTTTAAGATTATTCATTTCCCACGTGTGCTCTTGGTTTTGGCTGCCACGAAATATAATATATATATATATATATATATATAATATAACAAGTGGGACGCACATACGATGTCAAGAAAAGTGGGACTCATAACCCATATATAAGTATCCTTTAATCCAGTTAGAATTGGGCTTTAATTTGGACCCTTATAACGAGGCCCAAACTGAATAAAGAATGCTCTATTTATCTAATTTGAAAAATAATTCAATTATACATAAATTGAACTAAAATAGGTATAGATTGAGGGTGTGATTCCCCTAGCCGTACTTGATTATCGCACTTTATATCGAGTTGAGACGATACATACAGTCTAAGAGAACTATTGCTGAAACTCGAGTTGATTATATTCCAAAATAAGGTTAAGATGATTGATTATAGTTGAAATTAAGGTTGACATTCATTAGTGTGGAGACTACAATGACACGAGATTAAGAAAAAAAGGAATGGCTGCTTGGAATGGAAAAACTCATGGATGATTTTGCAATTGAGACAAAACTCCGGGGACTAAAATGAAAAAACGTCAAAATTATCCAACAATTAGGTTAAACTAATGTTTCTCTAACGAAAGGGGCGACGTGTGTATCAATGATCATATAGCAAAGCAACACATAAAGTTTCCACAATGATTGCAAAAAGACAAACACGCCCTTGATTAGATTCTCACTAGCTTGCTTTATTAACATGATTAGCGATCTTTAATTACCAGCCGTCCGATCATAACTACAATTCAATCGGAAAACGGGTCGGAGGAGCTGGAAGGATCGAGTTAGCGAGGTCTTCGTTCAACTTCGGAAGCGGAGGCATTTTCTTGAATGCGGGGCCCATCTCATTCAAGCTGGTAATAAACCAAATAACATTCAAAAAATATGTAAGAAAAAACATAATTTAATTGATTAAACAACGTTGGGTAGTGGATTATTACTTGGCTAATATAGTGAATAGGTTGTCCCGAGCTTGACTCAGAAGACCAATGTTATCATGTATCTGTTATAACAAAAAATATGAAATATCAATAAATACGTAATGTATTACATTAGTGGCTAATGATGATATTCGTAATGAATTAATAACCTGATTAGTGGCTATATTAGATGATATCTGCTTAAAAGCCCAAGAATTTTGCTGAAGAAGCTGCTGAGTTGATCCACCATTGTTGTCTTTCACATACACATAAAAAAATATTTAAAAACTACCTTACAACAAAACATATGTACAAAAAAATATTAAATCATTACCAATATTGTAATTAAGGGTATTGCCATTAAATGCTGGTGTAGTTCTTGCATGAGAATGAGATACAACACTTGACTGCATCATGCCTAGACGAGAACAACCTGGCCTTGTCGAACAATTATCATTCACATTTTCCTGCATATATTTAAATTTATTTAATTTTTTCCCCCATTTTTAGAAAAAATAAATACATAAGCAAAGTGCTTGAGCCCTAAAAGAACTATACAGCTCACCTTTCTGTCTTTATTCTTCCTTGCATTAATGTCATCTTTCCTCCTCTTGTTCATTTCTTTCTTCTGAAGACGGTCAAAAAGAGAAGATCAAAAATAAATTCGACATTCGAGACGACAAAATTTGGGAAAACGGATTAAAAAAATTAAATACGTAATATAACTAATAAACCGAACTCACCGTCATCCACCTGCATCGCAGCGCCACGTCCCTAACCGTCTTGTTCCTGAGCTTCACCGCGATCTTCGCATATCGAATGATATTCGATTCCGATGCATACCTAATCAGTAATAATCATATTATCGAGCAGTTAAAATAAGATAATATATATTTAATAAATGATAAATAAGATGTATATACTTGGCTAAACTCTCTTCAAGTATAGCTTGTTCATCGAGGGTCCAATCCATGGATATACTCTGCTGGTGCTGAAAGCTTGGAACTCCCCACTGATCTCCATTGATGTATGAAGAAGAAGATGAGCTTCCTTCTCCATAAGTCCCACTTGGGCTATCCATGAAGACACGCATGTATTAATTATTACAATATATATATATATATATATATATATTTTATGTCGATAACTCTCTGTAAGAGAAGAAGCTGAATAGGTGATGAATAGAACAAGAGAAGACCATCCAAGACTGCGCCTTTATTAGCTGTTTAGGGATTAGAACAAAGCTTTAAAAGCTGGCCATGGATTAGTCGGATTGAACAGAAGGTGTGAATTGTGGTGGAGAAGAGAACAAAAACACGTAAAGTAGGTGAGGAATCTGAAAGTGCACGTTGAGATGGAGAAAAAAAAAAGAATAAGTAAAAGTTTTTGTCGTGCTATATATATAAATATAAATATAAATAGATTGGGGGAAATACGCGTGTTAGAATAACATGATGTTTTGAAATTAAATAAAAAATTTCACCAGGTGGGTTTTCGCAATTGGGTGTTTGAAAAAGAGAAATTTTTTGTGATGTTAGGTGGAAATAATTATTTTCCCACTATAATATGTAGTTAATATTGTGATTAAGACAATTGATATTCTTTTTCTCTAAATACGAATTTCGATATTTAATAAATAAGAAAAAGAGGAAAGTGGAGGCTGTGTGAGGCATCTTTAACAATTCTTTTTTCCTTTACGAAAAGCAGCGAGGTTAGGGTTTCTTAATTACATACTTTGTCTCGATTTGTCATCGGACTGTTTAAAGAATGGTATGGTGGAATATATATTAAACTATATATACTTTATTTAATATTTAACGATGCGAGCATCATTGATCTTTGATTATACTTGATGATTTCAGTGTCGTCGGGGAGCTTAGCTAGAAACCTAGATCATCTTCAAGTGCTAAGTCTTTATAGTGCTTGAAAACTTTTCAAGTACTGTGAATAAAGATGCTGTGGGCTTTCTAGCTTTTGACCCTTTATGAATGCTCACATATCTTTTTATTTTTGTTTTATCTCGTGCATGCATTTGTGGCCAAATACAAGACGTCTAAATGCATGGATTTGAGACGGTACACACATGTAAATATGATTAGTTCTGTTGAAAGTCGGAGCCGATCCGTAGCCGGCGATGAAGTTCATATTCGGCTCAGTCCTAACTTATTTTCAGAGTAGATAGACAAAAAGACTATTATTATGCAATATCACAAGAATATTCGATTAAATACATTATGTATGGTGGCATTGCATGAAACTAATGCTACTAGGGGTGGGCATCGGGTATCGAGTATCGGGTGCCCGACCAACCCGATCGGGGAAAAAATATCGGGTAGCAAAATGCTACCCCAATTATCCGATCGGGTACACGACAATGAATTAAAAATTAAAAAAATATGAAAAAATAGTATAATTAATTTTTAATAGTCATAAAATAATTAAGAATGATATAAAATTAATAATTTCTCCTCATATTAAAAACATTTAAAGAGAAAAAACATATAAAAATTTCATAAATATTATAAATCTTAATAAAAAAATAATTAAATGTTAAATTGGGTACCCGATACACGACCCGACGTGTACCCGACAAAATCGGATACCCGATTGTCGGGTACCCGACATACATTGGGTCGGGGTCGGGTAGGAAAATCACTACCCGCCCTAGTCGGGTACCCGATCCGAATAACCCTAACCCGTCAAATACCCAACCCGCGCCCACCCCTAAATGCTACTATACAAAATCACAAAAATATTTGATTATCTACAATATGGGCCATTGTCTTTATTGGGCCTAAAATCAATATATTTTTTCAGCCCACATTGACCCAAAATTGATACATATTGACCACCCACAAGCCCACATTGACCATAAGTAGTTTCGCTTTGACTTTGTCTTTTATTTCCAATTCCTAAAACCCTTCAATTTTCGATTTTCTATTCACCGGAATAAAACGGTAAACGTCGACAATAGGTTGGATAACCGTATAGAAAGCTAGAAGGATGGGGCATCACAGTGCGAACAAGAAGAAGAAAAAGCGTGGAGGTGGAGGCGGGCGACGAGGACAACAGTCGAAAGACCACAATTCAATTGCTAACGAAGACAATTCTGAAATTGTAGCTGAGGAGATCACTGCTTTGTAATCCGTTATTCTTGTTTCTTATTCATTTCCTGCTTATTCGTTATTGTTAATTCTATTTATTTCCCGGTATGGGCATGTTTCGACGAGTCTGTACTATTTCATGACTCGTGCGAATGCTTGTAGTATTGTGCTAGATTGAGAAAATAAGCTGCAGCACGCACATGACTGCAAAGCTATAATGGACTTCAGTGAGGCTTGAAAGTTGCAATGCTGTGCTGATACATATCGTGTAGTTGTAAATGTTTACGGTCGAAATTGAATTGGAAGATGACGTGTTTTGTTAATGGATTGGAATACTGCTTGTACAGTGTTAACACACATCGGAAATGATGTAAATGCATAGAAAAGATGAATAGAAGCAATTTCCTGGTTGTAGACCTTGGGCTCCACTATTGTCATATTGTTGCTGTGTTGTACTAACTTGATTCCTGAAATTCCAGGTGTGCGATATTTCAGGAGGATTGCAAAGTTGTTTCTGAATCACCTCCTCAAATCAACGTCCAGATAAGGTTTCAAATACCTTACATATACAACTTATTCGACTAGCATTTATGTCTGGAATATTTCCTTCGAAATCATAGGCCATACTCAAAGGATACAGGATATGAAGATTCTAATGTTTCTGCCCTGCTCTCTGTGAGGTTTGTGGGCTAGTGTCATTATTGTTCCAGTGAATTGAACATTTTGCTCATTTTATGTTCTTGCCTCAGATACATGCAAGGTTATCCATATAAATCCCCGAAGTTGCAGATATTGCCAGAGAAAGGATTATCAAAAGATGACGCTGATAAACTTCTGTCTCTGCTTTACGATCAGGTAGGACCAATGTGCATGCCACTTTCAGGGCCAGCCAGCTTTTTCCCCTGCATTTTACATGTTTTAATTAATTGGTACTCCACACTTGCACTCGAAATTGTTCATTGTGATCTCTGCAACTATTTCCCGATTCTTTTTATTCATCTGTCAAGTAATGGTTAAGCTAAAAGGAAGTTTCCTTTGAAATCACAATATCTCGGACATATATGCTTGATGGGAAATTTATATAATGTGTTGTGATGCAAATATATATTGAAATTCTCTGGTAAATCTTAGTTATGTATTTCATGAAGTAAGATGATCAAATATTTGTGTACTCTCCACAGAAAGGGCAACCTCCACGCACTGAGTTTATTTACTTTTCTCAGTTTCTAAAATAAATTTGTTGGAAACTATTGCAGGCTAATTATAATTCTCGAGAAGGGCGTGTGATGATTTACAACTTAGTGGAGGTCGCACAAGAGTTTTTGTCTGAGATTATTCCACAGGGGCAGGTGCATATACCTATAATCACTGTTTATTATTCTTATTATTAAATTTTAAGTTACAAGTTAGTTTTGAAAATCTTATTGATTACCTTTTGCTTCATCGCAGAGGTACCTTAATTTCTATGAACTTTATGTCATTTATTTACTCCTAGATTACTTATGCCTTAATTTAATTCGCAAATATATTGACAATCTCACAAATGTATTGAAAATCATCGATGAATCAATTCTAAATCTTCTAATATGGACAACGGAAAAATTAAACCAGGCTGTATGAATCTGAGAAAACTTATGCTTGTAGTGTTTCCATCACTTAAATGTCTACCTGAAGTTATAACTGCAGCTCGTCAATTGATTTCCTTCGTAGGTTGTGCTTCGGGATACTGATAAGAATCGTAATAAGCCTTCCCAGGCAGATGCTTCTGCATCAGTTGGAAAAAACACTTTTCTTAGAGGACCTTTCGTTTGTAGTCATGTAGATCTTTTCAGTGGTTCTGGGGAAATTTTGCACTGGAACATTGGAATCGAGGAGAGCAGCAAGGTAATTTCTCCTCAAAACCACGGAGTTTTGAAACCACAGGTTATCGATTCGGGCAAAAAATCAGATGGACTAGTTAAGCCAACAGTCGCAGGTAGTCATAAGCCAGAGTCTCCCCATAAAAGCCCAATACAACTTGGCATCCCTGAAGAAGACAGTGACGATGAGAAGGAAAGTAGTGATTCTAGCAGCAGTAATTCCTTGGAAGATGCTGGCATTGGAAATATAAAGGTACTGTTTTTCTTCCCCTTCGTTCTCTATAATCTCAATTAAGTGGAAGGGTAATACTATTAAGCTGTCATTGAACAAGTTCTGTTACCTGCTAACAGTTGATAAAGTTAAGTAATGGGTACTTTATAACCATGACCATGTTCCCAATTTCTTCATTTAATTACCAGGAACGTCCATTGGGTATAATATTTACCCATGTTTAATCCAAGATAATTCCCTTCTTTACGTTCTTGAAATTTTAAGGTAAAACTATTGGCGTTTCCTGATGATGGAACATAGAATGAAGTTTATTGAGGAAAAATAATTTTTTATTTTCTACTCTTGAAATGTTTAAAATATATTCTAAAAAGGAAAGATGCTGCACGTTTAAGTGTGGTGAGCTTTAGGCAAATTACTTCGACACGTTTTTGAAGTACATTACATTTTATTTTTTTGCAGGATATGTTCGTGGAAGGAAATCTAACTGAAACTGATTATTGTGATTCAGACAATGAGGATTCTTCACCATCATCATCATCATCAATTGAATCTGTTGGTGGGGCTCAACCTAGTCAGACTCTATCAAGAGATCTAATCTTCGTAATACTCATCTAACCTTTGATAAGCCAACTTTCGCTGTGGTAAATTTTATGGATATATGAGCCGGTTGGTGATTCTTTTAGGCCCACTTGCTTCGCCTTGCCTGTGCTCCTAAAGGACCACTAGCTAATTCATTGCTAGACATTACAAAAGAGCTCGCCAATTTAGGGGTAAATTTCACATGTTTGTTCGGTCAAGTTACCTACTTTTTGTTTCTTTATATGTACGTTTCTGGATAATATGTTTAACTCTATTATTCAGGTTGTCTCAAAGAGCGTACAGGAGTTTGCTAGTGAATCATCTTCTTCCTTTGACAAGACTTTTCATCGTATGTTTAAGCAGCATATGGTAATTTGGTTGATTAGTTTCTTTCTCTATATGATATGATCATCTAGTTCATTTGATCACCTTTTTTTTTTTTTTTACTTTTTTGACAGAGTTCATCAAGAATATCCCGCTTTTGGGAAACTGCTTCAGATTTTGCAGGAGAGAATCTTCCAGTTGCAAGTTCTCGTTATTTAAATGACTTTGAGGAACTCCAACCTCTTGGTGAGGCCACGATCCATTATTTCTGCAGCACTTTGATTTATGACTCATAATCTTGAAACAAAAGTAGTTTCAAACTTCCTCTGGTTAAACATAAACAGACCGAGCTATTTGATCAATCATCGTTAATGCCAGCCTGATGGTTTCCCTTCTTAGTGGTTGTGTTGGATTAAAAGCTGTTTGATCACTTGAA
Source organism: Linderniella brevidens (assembly GCA_004919715.1). Lineage (NCBI taxonomy): Eukaryota > Viridiplantae > Streptophyta > Magnoliopsida > Lamiales > Linderniaceae > Linderniella > Linderniella brevidens. The sequence goes on along the minus strand of SWDC01000153.1, from coordinate 3,799,764 downwards.
AATACCTTGAGATTTCATTTTCTTTTCTTTGCAATGGATGCCTTGATGTATATATCTATTTATTGAGTTCTTTTTGTTGGGTAACCTTTCAAGCTTTCGTTAGTAATGTATATTGCGTTACAGGGATAATTGACCTTTCTCATTTGAGATACAGGTCAGGGAGGATTTGGTCATGTTGTGTTATGCAAGAATAAACTAGATGGCAGGCAATATGCCGTCAAGAAGATTCGATTAAAGGACCAAAGCCCCCCAAATGACCGTATATTGAGGTTCATATTTGTTATATGAATAGTCTGATGTAAATGTATCCTTTCATGATAAAACGAAAGTACATAACGAGCTGGTGTATTGTCAGTTTTATTAACGATTTATGCTGTATGTGGTTCCTAGGGAAGTAGCCACACTTTCTCGGTTGCAGCATCAACATGTTGTGCGATACTATCAGGTATCAGCATCTTATAGATGTCATACATCTTTTGGTTCTTTTGCTCATTTTCAGTAGCAAGATTTCTGTTCGCATATTACAACAATGATACATGCTTAAATTTTTTAATCTGAAGGTCGTTGTACCTCTCATGCGTATCTTCATAACTTTCAGGCTTGGTATGAGTCGGGAACTGAAGGAAGTCCTGTCAATATTATATGGGGTTCTAAAAGTGGTATGAGCTCCAGTTTCAGTTTCAAGGATACGGGTTCGTCAGACCAATCTGGATCTGAAAATAAGCTTGAGTCGACTTACCTCTATATTCAGATGGAGTATTGTCCACGGTTAGCTACTCTTTAACAAACTGGGAGAAACATTTGATATTAAGATATTTTTATCTGGATTCAGTTCAACTGTTTTGCAAATCTAAATCGTTTGACTTTGATGTATGGATGAAGGACACTGAAACAGATGTTTGAATCTTACAATCTTTTGGATAAAGAACTTGCGTGGCATCTATTCCGTCAAATTGTCGAAGGTCTGGCTCATATACATGGACAAGGAATCATCCACCGTGACTTGACTCCTAACAACATCTTTTTTGACGCTCGCAACGACATCAAAATTGGTGATTTTGGTCTTGGTAAGACTTAAAAAGCAAAGGCTGATATATCAATTTGAAGCATTTATTCTTCCGCTGCTTGTATCTTGCACATCAAAGTCTTAGTTTATTTGGTAAATTTCTCCAAACTAGTAAATTTTCCTTTGCATAGCTCCTCATTGTTCCTTCTCTTCCCTTTTGCAGCTAAGTTTCTGAAGTTGGACCAATTGGACCAGGAGACAGATACCACTGAAACAGTTGGAATATCTATCGATGGCACTGGTCAAATAGGTACTTACTTCTACACTGCTCCAGAATTAGAGCAAGGCTGGCCAAAGATCAACGAGAAGGTTACATTTTCATCTACACTTACATATATGTTTCATATCCACTGAAGTTGTGGTTATATGTTTGTTTTATTTATTGTATATAGGTTGACATGTACAGCTTAGGAGTTGTATTCTTTGAGTTGTGGCATCCATTTGACACAGCCATGGAAAGACATGTAGTGCTTTCTGATCTTAAATTAAAGGGAGAACTTCCTTCTGTGTGGGCCTCCGAGTTTCCAGAACAAGCAGCCTTGCTCAGACGTCTGATGTCTCCGAGTCCATCAGATCGTCCATCAGCCAATGAACTTCTTAAACATGCCTTTCCACCTCGAATGGAGTACGAATTGCTAGATAGTGAGTTTTTTCTTTGCGTATCTGCGTATATATTTGAAGAAACAACGCTAATTTTTAATACTAATAATCTCCTTCTACTATGCACATAGATAATTTGATGAACAATTCATCTTTCCATTGAGGAGGTATTGCATGGCTTCATAGATCTATCTAGGGTAGATGTTAGGGATCTGGTATTTTGGATATTTTCTATAACTGTATATTAGGAAAAGATAAAGTGAAATTGATGTTGTGGGCCATCCTATATGGGGATTTCTTTTCCAGGAAAATTTGCTTAGTCAGGCAACATTATTTGAAGTTTCGGTGTTGAGATACTTGTTGTATGGGTTTCTATTCATTCTCTAATGTAGTCTCATCTTTCCAGATATGCTGGGAACAATTCATAGTTCTGATGACACTAGCATATATGAAAAAATTGTGTCTGCAATTTTTGACGAGGATAAGTTGAGCACAAAGCCTACACATGAGGATGTTGGGAAAATGAAATCGGCTCTAGATGGTTCTGAGTCGATTCTCTTATCAGATGTGAACACTGCGAATAGAGATCTGGTCATTGATGTTGCAACAGAAGTCTGTAGGCTGCACTGTGCAAAGCACATGGATATCCTGCCAATGAGAATGCTGGGTGATTTCCCCCAAGTAAATAGGTGCGGTACGGCTCCATATTTTACAGAAAGTTTTTGTATACACACACACACACACACACACACTATCTTTCTCCAGTTCTATGGAGTGTTCATCTTGAGAATGTTGACTAAATTTTTTGGGATATTCTTCGCCAGGAATTCTGTCAAGATGTTGACCAATGGAGGGGATATGGTTGAGTTTTGCCACGAGCTACGAATCCCTTTTGTAAAATGGATCATCATGAAGCAGGTAGCTCTCTTTTTCTTTTTAAATTTTCTGTACCTTTTCTATTCTGTTTGTGACACAAAAATGTGATACTCGATCTGTGGAGATTAGCATTCATTTGTACTGTCTCATTCCAAATATGGAGTAAGCTAGTTTTACAAGGCTAAGATACAGCCATATATGAGATTGAGGTGAAAAGCCTGTATATATACTCCATCTGAATGTTGGGGTTGAATGTCTCTGTATCAAATTTATATGGCGTTTGTATATTTATCTGTATCTCTTGATGAACCTGACTCTCTAAATTGTGCAGAAATCATTTTTCCGGCGCTATGAAGTATCATATGTTTACCGAAAAGCAATTGGTCATTCACCGCCAAATCGTTACCTCCAGGTCCACTTGACAGACTAAAAAGTTTCTAACTGTTCCCCGTTGGTAATAAATGTATTTTGATTTTGCATTAACAATTCTCCCTAATAGGCGGATTTCGATATAGTGGGTGGAGCCATTGCGCTAACAGAGGCAGAAGTCGTGAAGGTCCTACACTTCTTCATTTCTTTGTCTGTAACTGTACAGCTTTTACAGTTGTCATTTTCAGCAATAACTTGTTTGTGTTATTAGTTTTGGTGCGGATTCCAAATTTGTTGTATGCTGAATTGTAGGCAACTGTGGACATTGTGAGCCATTTTTTCCATTCAGAATACTGCGACATTCATTTAAATCACGCTGACCTATTGGAGGCTATATGGTCCTGGACGGGAATCGGACCAGAGCATAGACCGAAAGTGGCTGAGGTGTGAATCAAAGTAATTTATATACTTACATATAGATTTTCATTCCATGAATTTTGTTTTATTTCCTTACAGCTACTTTCACTCTTGGGATCTTTGGTTCCGCAATCTTCCGAAAGAAAGTCTAAATGGGCATTAATCCGACGCCAACTTCAGCAGGTTTGCTGACTATTCTTCCTCTAGTCGCAGAAATTGATACGCTTGATTCTTGTTCCCTGGTTCACGGTTGTCTATTAATGTTAGTAGGCATTCTCTTTTTATTTCAGCTTAGTTGTGTTATAAGTCATAAAAAATGTTGGTGAATTTGTCTTTCTTTTCTTGTTTCTTTTCTTTTGCATTGTGACAAGTGATAAATTTCTCGAGGAATTTACCTTATAAAATCATCAAATTCAGGATGTGTTGCTTTCTTCTTATTATATTTCACTTTTGCAGGAACTTGGTCTTGCGGATGATGCTTTAAATAGATTACAGACCGTAGGATTAAGATTCTGTGGAACTTCAGATCAGGCACTTCCCAGGCTAAGAGGTGCCCTGCCCGCAGGTACTTTACTATTATGTACTGAAAAGCTTGTCATCTTTTTTTAGTATTACAACGGAAAGTACAACGATAAAAGAGTTATTGTAGATAAAGCCACACGCAAGGCTCTTGATGAGCTGTCGGAGCTTTTTAACTACTTGAGAATTTGGAAGATTGATGGGCGAGTCTTTCTTGATGCACTTATGCCTCCAACTGAATCGTATCATAGAAAATTGTATTTCCAGGTATTAACGCCAATTGTTGTACAATTATGTTTTCTTTGAATGACTGGTATAACGAACGCCATGAAATACTATCTGATTCCATTTTGTAGTTGTGCTTATTTTATACAGTCAATGCCCTTGATTCTTCTATTATTCTGTCCCAATGGAACTTATTAAGCACCCTTATGTCTCTTTCTCAAATACCTTGTGGATTTACGAATGTTTCACATGAAATTGGCGTATAGATCTGCTAATATACGTTGGTTGAAATACTCATAGCTTGTAGCTATTGTGCTTACAAAGCTAAGCTTTCCCACAATAACGCAAAGACTAAGATACCCATCCACACAATAGTTCTACAACAATTTTGTCATTTTCAATGAAGTTGCACTGTCTTGTGCCATTTTGTTGTACTCATAGTCATGCCCCATATTTGTAGAATGCTTTTTAGAAATGGCTTGAATTGTAAATTGTTTAAACATAATATATATTTGTTGTTCATGCAGGTATATCTAAGAAAGGACACTAATTCTGTATCACAAACAGAGGGGATATTGCTTGCTGTTGGTGGTCGTTATGATCATCTGCTACAACAGATGACATATTCTGAATATGTAGGTTATAGCCTTGTTTGATTTTCCTCTTTCGTCTTTGCTCTCTCTCTCTCTCTCTCTCACACACACACGCACACACAGAGACACACACACACACATCGACTGGTTTATGTTCTTCGAAATGGTATGTTGGATTTCTGCAGAAGCATATTTGTGCATGTGCAACTATGTTCTTCACCTGTACACAGCAATAAATTGATTATATCTCTCCCATTGCTAGAAATCAAGCCCTCTTCCTGCAGTTGGCACGAGTATAGCTCTTGAGACGATCCTGCTTCATTCTTCCGTTGATACTAAATTTCATCGGTGATGATTATCTTGATCTTACTCGTTATTTTAGTCCACGATATACAATAATTTCATTCATTAATTTTCTAACATGTTTTTTTCGAATTGCAAACTTTATAGAAACGCCACTGGCATTAACGTACTCGTCTGTTCAAGAGGAGGCGGCGGCTTGCTCGTGGAACGCATGGAACTAGTCGCCGAACTATGGGAGGAGAACATTAAAGTCAGTAATGAAATAATGCATTCGTGTCCTTGCGGTGACAATCACATCGTAACAACCTAACTTTTAAAACTCTACAGGCTGAATTCGTCCCCCTTTGTGACCCGAGCTTGACCGAACAGTACGAATATGCAAGCGAAAATGACATCAAATGCCTCATTGTCATCACTGACTCCGGCGTGTCCCAAAATGGTTCAGTTAAGGTAATAACGTCTTCCCTTTCACCTAATTTCGGATTATATGTCTGTGAAAAAAGCCGTAAAAAAAAATACAAGCTTTATTTAATTCCAATTGTGATCTCTATTTTTATGTCATGATGTTTAAGCCCTGTAAGCTGATATAGTTAGTTCCTAACAGAAAGTCATCAATACTAATACGCTATTCGACATATTCACGATCTTTTTAACGTTTCATTTTTCGCGGTGATTTAGGTGCGACATCTAGAGCTCAAGAAAGAAAAGGAAGTCGAGAGACAATACCTCGTTAAATTTCTATCGGAGGCAATGGCCACTCAGTTCAGAAACCCATATATATGGAGTTAGGCCAAAATATCGCTCTCATTTTCTGGCTGTTATTCGATGATGAAACTCCTCCTCTATGATACTTTCAAGGCCAGATTAATACAGTTTTTCGGCCGTGGGACAACCAAGTTTTTGCTACCGCCGGGAAAAAGGTTTGTTTTGCACAGCAGAAGTGGAAATTTTGTGTTTCAACTTTCAGGTCTTTATTCATCATGATGTCAGGGTAAACAAGTGCTTTTTGTTCATTATATTTAGAAATTTCATACATTTCATACATATCTCTTCACACCTAAGGTAGATACATTAATTATCTGTAGCGGCATATGCATATGAATTAAAAATAAAAAATAAAAAAAAAAACTGAATTTTCCGTATTGCATCGAGCATGCATAGTAACTAAGTATATAGTATAGATGATGACCACCTAGTTAAAAAACTGCACTTTCTGTATAAACGCACATCCTATCCAGTCCTTAGAATACATGCACATTGAAATGAATATATATATATATATATATATATATATATATATATATATATATCACACACACACGATGCCTTATTAGCTGCTCCTTGCAGCAGTGTGTTTGGCCACGAAAGACGTCACCAGTGGATTCACAAGATGAGGTGCTTCGTCCTTGTAAAGAGTACAAAACAAATACAAGTCATTTTTCATAAACATTTCACACGCAGTTAATCGGAGCGAGAAAACCGAACCTGAGGGCAGTGGCCAACGTTAGGCAGCACAACGAAATCCTCAACAGAGTCGAAATCTCTGTAAGATCTCCCTAATTCGATCGGTTCCCAAGGATCTTTGTCGCCCCACGCTACTAGTACAGGGCACTGAAGATGATACAATGCATTCAATCAAAAAAAGGCTCAAAGGGTCATCATATATTAGTGTAATAAAAGTTTCGATGATGTAATAAACGTATACCTTCACTTGAGGAAGTAAGTCCTCGGGAAGAGGTCCTCCCGAGTAGCATATGAATTCAAGAAAGACATCTGCGGCACCGGGGTCGAGCCCCGGCTCAAGAATTATCTTTACTAGCTCGTCTGTCACCTGTGAGGTGTCATAATAGCACTGGAAACACATTTCACAGGTTAGTTAGTTGTTGAGTTGAAATTTTAGGACAATACATTTCGAAATTTGAAGCAATTTGAGGACACCTTTGTTATTATAGGACAATAAATTCAAACTTGAAGTGATTTGAGGTCAGTTAGTTTCAAAAATCTGGTTTTAATTGTCTTCAAATTGCTTCAATTTTGAAATTTCTTGTCCTAAAATTGCAACCTTTAATTTATGTGTCTTCAAATTACTTCAATTTTTAGACTTATTATTCTAAAACTGCTACCCCTAACTCATGTCTCCTTATAACGCCACGACCCCTAGTATACAGGACCAAAAAAGAATAATTAAGCCTTTTTTTTCTTTCAAATTCTGTCATAGCCTAAGCTTTTCACCGTATGATCATTACTCCTTGCCAGTGGTTGAAAGAGCAAAAGTAGATAGTCACACAATATGGTTGAATACCTGACATAGAATGTTCCTTACAGACTCCGGTGTGGCGACGGTACTGAAAAAGAATTTCCCGACAAATGTATTCCTGAGGCGAAAAAAGAGAAGTTCACATGAAAGCCTTTTTTCTGCAGTAAATTGCCAACAGAAAAATGTTATTCACCTTAGAAGATTCTGGAATGACTTTATCAAAGGCCTTGCGAACCATGTCTGTTTCTTGATGTGCAACATTCGAAGGGATATGTTCAAGAGAATAATGCCCTTGCAGATTGAAGGATCCATTACTGCCGCCTGAAGACCCACAAGTCCTGTATTTGAAATATACATACATAGCAGATCTTCTAAATTGCAAATAATCTTTAATCATACATCGAACTATAGAAAATGAATAGTGATAAGTAACAGAATGAAAAACATCGTCACAGCTGGAATCAGTAGACGTGGATTTGATGGAAGTCTTTGTTGAATGACAGCAGCAATGCAAGTTATTATTTTTTATAATAAAGTTCATAAAAAGGGCAGTTCACCTCCAATGGAGTTGCAGATAAAGAAGGCTTCGCTCCCGACAATTTCCTTACAGAAGTCATTTAGCTGACTGCCCCATGTCTCGAAAGTGTAAAAGGAATCCAAGTTAAGCTCTTTTGGATTCGGTTTGTCCGAATAACCGTACCCGATGAGGTCGATCGCAAATACCCTGTGCCCAAGTGCAAGAACCGGTATGTTCTTCCTCCAGTGATCACTGTCGATGATAAGAGAAGGCCGAAGAAACATTTTTTTTTCAGATCAGCTCAGAAAATTTATACAGAAAATGCATAAATGCTCCGTCAGAGAACTTGCAATTTCTCCACTTATAACATTCGAAAACATCCCATAAGTCATATCTGAAGCTATACACAGTGTGAGAAGACATAGCTAGCATACAACATACTTCAGCTCTCATTCAACTGGTTTCTCAGTACGAATTCGGTCTTAGTAAGCAACTACATATGCCACTATCACTCGTTTTTTGATAAAACAAACTATAAATTTCAAGGAAATAAATGGAATGCAAATGTGTATTATGCTACCATGAAGTAATAATACCTATATAACATGGTTGAGGAGAATCGAAATTGAAGCTAGCAAATGGACCTGTTTGCTCCAAAACCATGAATCAAGACCATGGCAGGCCCTGTGATTCCAGCATACTGATACCGAATAGAGTAATCCCTCCATTTCCACGTGCTGCAAAATAAGGCACACACATTACACACAAGCACATAGGTTATGAATACAAACGAACAGAAATTACCAGTCGTACGATCACTACATCACATGAGCTCGCATGTTAATCGTTCATAAACAATTCTAAATTTCGAATTAATTAAACTAAAAGCTGCGAGGTTTGACCTAATTTGAACTTCAGGTGCAGCGGGAGCAGCGGTTTTTTCAGCGGCCAATCCATCGTCATCATCCAGAAGAATGTTGACTGCAGACACAGCTCGGAACTTTTTCGATGAGCGACTGATTCCTGAAGCCCTTCTTCGTCTCCCGGAAACCAACGCTTTGCTAGAGCTACAAGGAACGGCAGCTACTCTGTACTTCCGCGTGAATTGCAGGGACGACGAAACAGGAAAATGAATCGTTGACATTGGTCGATGTCAAGAGCTGCTGAACTCTACAAAGATCAGAAGAGTATTGCGAAACTTGCACAACTACGCTCGAGCGAACACAACAAGACGAAGGCATGATGCGGTTGGATTAGCGCCACTTGGACATTGCAGGTCTTCTAGTTTCAAAGCTCTTCGGTAAATTGCATTTAAGCCCATAAACCAAATTTAGGGATAAAACCTAAAATAGGCGCGATGTTAACTCATATACCAATTTAGTCGCGATGTTTTTCGTGGACCAATTTAGTCCCTGATGTTGTCAGTTTTGAACCAAATTGGTCCAATCCCGCGTGCCAACACCTGAATCCAACAGTTCGATTTTTTTAATTTTTTTTATGAATATTTAATAAAGCGCTACCTAACATGGCGCTTTTATACAATAGTTACGTACTACAACAGCAATTATACACCGAAAGACGACCAACGTGTAATAATCACAAGCGTCGTATCATCAAAATTTCAGAAGCAACAACATCAGTTTTGATTTTTTTTTTCCATGAACTTAAACACATCACGTTGCTTCTTTATATACAGAGATCATAGAGATATATGTTTCTTTCTAACTTCTCATGTGAAGTGAAATTCAGGCTTATTCCTAGCAGTATATGCAGTCATCGGATGAAGAAGATATATATATATATATATATATATCCAACTTTTATTGCTATGACTCTTCTGTCCTTTTGCACCCACACGTGCAACTATCCATCTCTTTGTTTAGCTTCTGCGGAGGAGATAAAAAAATATGAAATACTAAGCGTGTAATAAACATGATTTTCGATATTGCAAAAAAAAAGTGTTGTTAGTATATATAAATCCTGATGAAAGGGTTTTGTAAATTAGCTCACCTCAACCTGGTTTTGGAGGGTCTTAATGTGTTGCAATGCCAAATCCAACATATCAGCATAACTTGTTTGCTGCATTGGAGGAGGCATTATCTCTTACAATGAATATCATTGCATGATATATCTTCAGATATATGTATATATTTTCGGGGCTATGTACGAGGATTCTCTCATCAACATATTATATATTACCTTATCCATGTTTGGAACAAGATCCTGCAATTTCTTCAGTTTTCCGCTGATTCGAGTCCTCCTCTCCTGCAAATAGAAGGAGAAAAACGTAAATTGCGCGTAAACCCTAGCGATATATGCTTAACGTCTCCCCCTAATCAATTAGTTGTCATGAAAATCGACAAGAAAAATAATCATGACGAATGTATATATATGTATATATATATATATATATTAGCATACCCTTTCTGCAATACTTCGTGGATGTGTCGCGCATCCGCGCTTCGCTCGGGTCTTGCAAGGGACCGAGTCTTGCGGAACGTGTAATAACTTATCCATAGGCATGTCCATTGGTACATGAGACATGCTGAATTGAAACTATGATCATACAAAAGAATAATTTACAAGCCATTAGAGACCAAAAAAAATAAAATACCCCACCTAAAGTTTATCTATTAGGGCAATTTAGACATGAAAAATCGATTGCCTTAAATATCTCATCCTCATGTAAGTTAAAGATGTGTGACACTTTCAGGACACCCAACAAAAACTTTCAAAAGCAAAGCAATTTCGGGACACTTTCATGGCGTTCAACTGGCGTTTGTTGTCCTTAATTTGCTTCGATTTTGAAAGTTATCGTCCTATAAAACTGCTGACTTCTCAAACTGAGTGTCCTCAAAGTGCAGCCCTTCTTAACTTAATGGACGGAAAAAATAATAAAGCCAAAACCGATTATACTAACCATATATATTAGCCATATACCTGATGAGGCTCCATCGCGTCGAGACCGTTCACGAGATTATTACCGCCGATGGGTTTGGCCCGTTTGTTGGACGGCGAAGAAAATGTGATCTGATGGTTGTTATCGTCCCACGAATTACCGCCCCCAAAGGAGCTGCTACTTCCAAAAGAATGAGCTGTTTTTCTATGGTTGTTGTGATTATTCTCCGTATTGACACCGTCGCCGATTCCTTCGGTTTCTTCCGATATTCGAGAGAGGAACTCTTTCTGAGTGTAGCTGAGCTGGGAATTTAGCCTTGTGATGCTGCGGCCGTTATTATCGGACAGTCCCTTGTGGTTGTAGCCGCTTCCTACTCCGCTTGTAATAGAAAAACCTAAAAATCAAGAACGAATAATAATCCTTCCATTTTAGTAACAAGCAGCTAAGGCAACTCATGTGCACAAGGTGCTGTCTTAAGTTTCCAATTGTTAATCGTAATCGATTTATGCGTATCATTGCATTTTATTCCAGCATAAAGATTAAGATTGTAAAACTATATATGCTAATCCCATACAGTATTAGGATCAAGTTATGGGGAAAAAATTATTTTTCCCTAATTCCAGTATATGTGTACTTCGCAATGATAGCTTGTTGTTGTCTAATTCCAAGTATATACTACCCTAATGCACAAGTTACCGTATTAACTTACAGTTTCCAACTGTTAAGTGTTAATCATAATCAGTTGATGTAATACAATTGTAATTATTCCAGCATAAAGAGTAAGCTAATTTTATATATGCAAATCCCATACCATATTTAGGGTCAACTTATGAAAAAAAATTAATTTTTACCCTAATTCCAAGAATATACACGTCGCAATAATAGCTTATTGTTGGTCTATAATCTCTGTAACATCTCATTTGATTTTGGTTTTAGGGTTTAGGGGCATTTAGGGTATACAAACCCAGTCATTTTTCTCTAAGCGACTAAGCCTGTGGCGATAGTCGTTAAAACAATAGGCTGCTCTACAGGTTTTTAGACAACATATATTTAAAAAGAACATTGACTATATATTAACGAAAAGTCTTAGATATTATATTGATAGACTAATGTATAGATAATATCAATTTCACGTGACATCGACGGTAGTGTCTGGTAAAATGCAGTGTCCACTAAAAGAATTGATATTGAGGTTCATGCATCTGACCTCAAATTATGGGTCCCAAGAAAAGCATCACACATTATTTTTATTAAATTAATTTTTAATTCTTCAACTTGCTTCACCTATTCATCAACTTGCTTCCAGGGAATAAATACTTTCGAGAATCTACTTAAGGGTGCGGTATTATGTTCTATTGTAGATAAAACATTTATAAATATAAAATAAATAAACTAGTATTGTAGAGCAGATATTCAATTAAATTTGAAACCTATAATAAAACCTAAGCGGTTTCACTTAAACCGGTGGGCGATCAAGTTGACATGAGGGCCCAAGGGATAGGCTATTCTTCACCCCTTTCCCCCCAATTTGACTTTTACGAAAAATAGAGGAATTAAGATTATATTTAGGCAATCCTAAGAATTAAGATTATATTAAGGCTTGGCAATTGGAGGGATTATTTTTATGAAAATTATACGAATGAGATTATATTTCGGCAATTCTAAAAATTAAAATTATATTTAGGTTTAGGCAATTGGAGGGATTTATTTTTATGAAAATTATACGAATGAAAATATATTTAGGCAATTGGAGGGGATTCACTGTTTCCCCAAAGAAATACAGGAATTCCCCCATTGCCAAGCCTAATTACAATTAGTGAAATTTAAACATATTAATTGCTTTTTCTTCCATTATCATGTTCTTTGTCATTCATTCTCTTCAAATATATACAACCTCAATACTATATAATATTAAATTTCTATTATGAGCAAAGCAACAAAGTAAACAGACAGATAAAATAAATTAAGGTTCCATATATAGATAGCATCGGAGTGCAGCATCTTATAATCTTGTCTCCTACACCTCGACAAAGCATATTTTTCCTTCATCATCATCATTGTATAACAATGATGATGATGATTCATTATGTCTTTGATTAACTTATAAACGAGACCATTACTGTATATTAAGAAGTTCTAACAATATACATGCAATCAACATAGCACACATGTAGCATACGGTAAGAAAAAGTGATAACCGAAGAAGAGTAATTAAATATACTTAATGTGCATGTCGTATATATAATGGTAAATCTTGTTGATATCTTTATCTTGCTTCCATAATAATTAAAGGTTGACCATCTATCTATATGCATTAAAGCATGCAATTCATATATCAATTACCCCAATGTTATATTCTATAGTTTACAAATCATAAATATAGTTTAAATATGTATTCGAATACGCTTAGGATTCCTGAACTATATGATTAATGATACTTAGGAGGCTACTTTAATTTTCAATAAGTTGAGATATATATATAGGCAATTTATTAAATAGCAATCACAGGAAGTGGAAAGGGGAAATAAATACACTAACCTCCATCACCGCCGCGGCTCGCACCTGCCGAAGCAGCCAGGTGGTTGAGGAAATGAGCCGGCGAGCTCGTGTGCCGAACCAAAGGAGGAGAAGACGACGAAGACCCGCCAATAGGGAACCCGTAACCGCTGCCCGACCCGCGAATTTCATGGGCATTATTATTAGTCCCGCCGTCCTCGCTGTTGGCCTCCGCCTTGTGATTCTCCAAGCTTTTGCTCGACAAAAACGGGTGGTGGTTTAGGTTCGGAGTTCCCGAAGCTACCGGTTCAGCTTCGGAAGACGGGAATAGGAAATGATGCTGTCGATTTCCGATGACCGAGTCCACTGCGGTGGAGATGATTGAGCTCGGCGCCGAAGCGTACCTCATGAGGCCTCCGTTGCCGCCGCCTCCGGCGCTGGCCATGGAGCTCTGCGACGAGGAAGACGTGGACGATGGGAACATGTTGTGGTTCATTTTTTTTTCTTTTTTCTTTTTTTTTTTTGTTGGCTTTTAAATTATGGAGCAAGTTGTTGTTATGGAAGAGTAGAGAGGGTTGAAAAGTTTTGGAGAGATGGACAGCGAAGGGGGCGATTGATTTATTTATAATAGCAAGTGGGAAGGTGCAACTTGCCCCGCGTGGTGTGCTTTAAATTACCGTTATGCCCCTGTTCGTTTCTTACCGTTGTTCGTATGGGCAAAAATCTCAATATGTTGTCCGTCACAGATTTTATCCGATTTAGAATTGAATTTTACACTCGAACAAACTTTTCTTCAAATAGAAGGGCATCAAGTGGGGGACTTCTAATATAGTGTTTTGTTTCGTTATTGGAAAAAATAGAGTAACATATGTTAAATAACCCAATATTTCTCTCTGACATATGCAAATACTGCTACAGAATCTCATATCTTGTGGACACACATCTAATAAGCGAAAATTATAAGATTAGATCACTAAATATACATGTTTTTATTTTTGGATCACTATGTTTGATAATTACAAAAGTAAGTCACTAGCTTTATATGTCGAAACAATTTTGGGTCATGTTTTCAATTTTAGGTCACTGAGTATATATTTTTCGATTTTGAATCACTAAATATACAATTTTCAATTTTGGGTCACTCATTTGGTAAATAACTTTGTAAACATAGTGACCCAAAATTGAAACATGATACTTAGTGACCCAAAATCGAAAAATATATACTTAGTGATCTAAAATTGAGAACATGGCCCAAAATTGTTTTGACATACAAAGTTAGTGACCTATTTTTGCAATTATCAAACATAGTGATCCAAAAAACAAAAACATGTATACTTAGTGACCTAATTTTATAATTTTGCCCGTCTAATAATTATGAACTTCTACTACAAAAAATTTAAAAACTCCGCAACAATGGTGGATAGTAATATTAAATTTGTTGTAGTATACAAGGTTGATGAGCAAAAGTCCGAGAATAGTCACATATCTTTTTTTCTTTTTTGGTAGATAACATCTCTTTTTGGTCAAATCTGCAACGATTTCGAACCGAAACCCTAGTACTCTAATCTTGATAATTTTTCAAACTCCATAACGAGTGAAAATTTTCATCAATCAACGACACCCGAACTTCAAAAGGAAACCCACCCTATGAAAGTGAAAAAAAACAACCACCAATCAGATGCAAACTGGCAAAATGGAAGACCCAACTCCCACAGTGCGAAAAGAAGAAAAAAAACAAAACAAGCAGCTAAACTAAAAGAAAGTCAAAATCAAATGAAAATGATCCCATTAACGAAGGAATGAGGAGGCATAAAGTGGATTTTTTAGGTTATTAGGACTTTTTTAATAGAGTAGAGAGAGAGAGGAGGTCTAAGGAACCAACATAGGATTGACTGTAAGTAACATTCGGGTGTGGAAAAGATAAGAAGATACCCTTTGGTTTTTCCAAGCAGAAATTCCTACCACACACGGTAGGAATACATACCCATAATTTCTCTATAAACTTTAAAATAATAAAAAAAAAGGAAGGAAATAATACTACAAATGAGATCACGAGTTACATGAGGAACAAAACAAACAGATTCATTTATAGGTTGTAAGAGATCAAGCAATGCATTAACAACTATCATGGCACACGCTCCAAGACCCGCTGAAGAGCCCTTTTGATCCCATCTTGATTAAGTGATGTGGTTAGTTGAATCTCTTGGACCTGAGAAATAAAAAAAAAAAGATCAACGACGACGCCGTAAGATTAGAAAGAAACGCGAGGCGGCGATAGAGTCGTGGCAATGCCTGTCTTCCAGCTCGGGCCAGAAGAGTATACTTGTTTCCCGCAGGCGGTGCCTGCAAGAATATAGATACACTGCGAAATCAAATAAAATAAATAATAAGGAACTAAAAAAGGAGAAAATATGATGATGGCTTCGAAAGTTTTTACGTACATTCGAAAGCCAAAGCTGTAAATCTTGAGAGACCACTCGCTTTTCGAAGCCCTGGCGACTTATTTTGACGCTCTCTATGCTGAAAAATTTGGAGAATTATTCTTATCTTCAGGGCTCTCACAAGTCATTGAGAGTAAGTGTAAGAAAAACAAAATGCTTATCGTAGTATGTAATACCCATCTTCCTTCAACAGCTCTTGAATGATCGTTTCGAGCCCAGGTAGCGGTTCGATGGCGAAATGGTCGCTTGCATCTATTGCGTCCGTGGGATCCTGTAAATAGAAAGTAAAAATATGCTTTTTTTTTTATACAATTTCTAACATTAGTTTTGTGTGCATCGTGTGTAATGGTTTTTTTTTGTAGACGAACCTGAGGAATAACTTTGTCTAAAGTCTCCAGCAGAGGATCTTCCTCCAGTTGTTTTACGGACAGCGTCAATCTCAATTTCTTTCTGCATCATCGTATTCCAAAATTTCAGACGAAGTGATCTAAAAAAATTAAACGAAAACGTATTTATATTGCAGTTTCTCTCCGAAACTCTTACGAGGCCCGTGAAATTATTCTTTCAATTACTGAAGCATCATCACCTCTCTATGTTCACAATCTTGACCCTGACTTGTTCGCCCTCGGCAAGAACGTCCCTCACGTCTTGCACTAAGTCCCACGAGACTTCGGACACGTGGACTAGGCCCGTAAGGTGATACAAACCTTGTAAGAAAATAAAAACATAAGCTCGAAGTATATGTAACTGTATATACATCATATGCTTTATCAGCGTGTAAGTATTACCATCTTTGAATCGAAGATGAACGAACGCTCCGTAATCCTCTACAGATCCCACAACGGCGTCGTAAATGTCTCCCACGTTCAGCTGAGGAGAATACTTGGACCAGCTAGCTTCCTTTTCAGAGAATATCAACTTCCGGTTCTCTTCATCTGCTTGGAGCACCTAAAAGGAACAAGGATTCTATATGGTATTAGTGTATGGAAACGTTGCTTCGTTCAAGATTATATAGTGCATGTTGGGAAATAAGATCCCCTTTAGCACATACACAGAAGCTCATAGAGTCATTTCATTCTAAAATCAAATGGTAATAGATGGAGTAATCCACTAAGCTTAATTGCAGGTCACAATTTATATACATAACCAACGTGAGATTGACTTTGACGCCCCAATAACGCAGTAGATATAAGCTTTAAGATTATAAGGACGCCGCTCATTGTGGAATCAACTCGGTCGATCCCAGAATTCACTAAGTTATGAACAAAGGCAATATGTAGGTGCTAAATTGAGGGTTCCATCATAACCTCAATTCATTAGTAATAGGGGGAGATTCATCTTTGATTTATGTATTGAGTCGGGAAAAGTTAGTTTCAAGATGTGCGACAGAGAATCCCAACACAACCCCTCACGTATGACACGATTTGAAGCTGGACATATTAAAATGGGCGGCGATGAGCCAAATAAGCATGCTAACACGCAAGTCGAACCTGCTCTGGTACCATCTTAAATTGGGAGTTTTGTCCTAAAATCAATTGGTAATAGAAGGACAAAGAGAAGTCTCTTTGATTTATATATTGAGTCGTGTGAAGTTAATTTCCTGATGTGAGACCTACAATCTCAACAATAGGATTTAATCAACTCATACCTTCACGGAAACGATGGAGCCGACCAAAGATTTTGCAACATCTCGGATGTCTTTCTGAGGTTCTGCATTAATAACAAAACAATCTAAACTACTAGCCCAATTTTTCTTACCTAGTGGAGAAGTAAAACCATAAAAATGGATTTGTCTGTAGACCTTTACATATATGCAAGGGACTCATCTGCGGGAAGGGAAGGAAACCGACGAGCGAATAGAATTTTACGAGCAAACCACCGCCGTTGAATCCTTCGACTCTTCCTTCGTAGATCAGGCCCTTATCGTAGTAAGCTCTTGCTGCTTTCCAGTCCGCGGACCTCTACTTCTTTACAAAAAAGGAATAGGTAAGAAGCCATTTTAATCTTACAAAATCGAATCGGTTAACTTTGACCGTACACTAGATAGCTCTATTTATCATTGCATAACAGGTGATCAATCGTCTGAAACCATGGGCCTCGATTTGTAATGAGTCGATAAGTGTCTCGGTTCAGTCATTTTTACAAACAGCTTTCGATCACAAACTTTGTTCACGGGCAAAAGCTGGGGGTTTAGCACCCAAAAAAGTACAGAAATCAAAATCAACATTTCCTCAGCTGAGATCAATCAAGCGACATGTTTTATAGTGACAGAGATACACACCCGGGCTTGAGCTTGGTTGATATCCTCATCGGAAAGCACGGAGTTGTTGAACTTGTCGTCTACTGCTCTGCCGCCCGCGACCGCCACCACTTTCCAGAAATCTGGCCTCTTATTAACACGGCGAGGCAGATTCAGGAGATTGGTAACTAAGAAGATGTCATCACGTTTGCAATTATTAGGAATCGCAGCAGCTTTTTGAGTACGGCGCAAGAACAATGCCGCAGAAACCGAGGACGCAGCGAAAACGGAAGGCATAATATAAACTGCTGAGCTATTTCGTCTAAGCTATCTCATAAAGAAGAAGAAGAAGAAAAGAAGAAAAGGCGAAGAAGAAGAACGTGTTTTATATGATCGTAGTTCGGATAATTTTCAAAGGCAGTCTTCTACTTTTTGTTCCTGTGGATTTCGATACTAAATGTGTGATAACTATACAGACACGACGAAGATTTGTATACGTGTTCGTTTTTACACAAAATAAAATACAGACTTATACATTCATTTTTAAACATTAAAATTGAAGTAATTGAAGTAAATGTCCTAGTCCGTGACACAACAACAATAGTCGAAGTCGTTAGCAGAATTCGAACTTGAAACCTTTGACTTCAATATACGTAATATCCTTTAAGTACAATTGCCACCGTGAGGGCATGAGTACCCTTTAAAATTTGGTACAACGTATTCATAAACTTGAATATTAATAATTAAATGAACGAAACAACCCTAAATATACGTTACCAATGCTTCAGTCAACAAAAGTAAAATTGAATTAATCTATTTTAACTTACAATACACCTAAATGCTCCACCAAAAAGAATTATCCTCTTCTTCTTCTTCTTCTAAATTCAACAGCTGATATTTCCTTCCATAATGGAAACAAACAAACAATGAAGGTAGGTGCATTTGATCCCCCACAAAACCCACGGAAAGCATACGAGACCTTTTTTCGGGTCTAAGAAGCTTGAACTGCTAGCCGCTGCAGATGATCGATGAACACTTGTAGGCTTACATCGTCGGTGAAGATCACGTCCGAACCGGTACTCATCATCTCGCTTGCATTGTTGTATGTGGCTGAAGGATTCAGCTTTGCCAACAAGAATCTTGCCTGTTGTCCAAGAATTTAAGAACATGATGAAACATGCAAGGTGTTAGAGAATAAGGAGTTTCAACTGTAACTATAGAGACCCGAAGTGAAGAGAATGGTTTATACATTGTCAGGTTTTTTCGTCCCATAAGTTAGGGGGCGACACTTTCACGACACCAACTCAGGGAGTTGCAATTTAAGGACACTTGTTTTCGAAATTTATTTATGCAATTTCGGGACATAATGAGTCGAAAACCTAATTTTTAAGAGGAACTTCGACGCGTCGTCTGTATATGCCAAATAGTTTGGGGATAAAACCTACGCGTCATCGGAGTTGCTTATCTGGAGATAAATCCTACGTGACAGTTTCGGGGCACCTGATGTAGGGGGTTGTAATTTGGCGTAATTATTTTTTAATCCTGCATATTAGAAGTGGTGGCGTTACAAGGACACCTAAATTATTAATACACTAAGTTTCAAAATTGAAGTAATTTGTGAACACCAAAGTTAAAGATTGCAGTTTAGGACAATACGTTTCAAAATCGAAGCAATTTGATGACGATGTAAAATCGCTTCAATTGTGAAACTTATTGTCCTCAAAATGCTTCAACTTTGAACCGCAATGTTCTAAAACTGCAACATTTAATTCAAGTGTCCACAAACTGCTTCAATTTCGAAATTTATTGTCCTAAAATTGTCATCCCCTAATATAGGTGTCCTTAAAATGCAACTCTCCCATATATACATGATTAAAAATATAATTAATCAAGCCTTGTAACTTAAAGACGCTAACTCCAAATTGAACGACACACTTAAAGTTGTCCTTAAATTGCAACCACATAGTTCAGTGTCCTGAGACTGCCACCCCCAAAATTAAACCGCCAAAAAGATAGTTAACCCTTTGCAAATTCAATGGTGGACGGGCAAGAAAAGGGTTTACTTAGAATCCAATACCTGAGAGCCGTGCTGGTCGCAGACTACGAGTCTCGGGACGGGGAATCGTTCGTGAATGATCAACTGCGCGTCTTCGTGCGGCGCTTGTAATAAAAGTGCAAAAGCCTAAGACCAAAAAAATTGCGTGATTTCACACAAGTTCGAGGCGCGAAATGCTCGAAAAATCTCCTCATTCGAAGCCATTATTACAACGATATTCGCTGTCAGATGGGGAAAAAATAAAAAAGAAAAAAGGAAAAAACCTGATGCTCCGGCTGATTCTGATAGCCCATGTTCCTCCACTGGGCGATGGTCATTCCGTGAAAGATGACTACGCTGAAGTACGAGTCGAGCAGTAGGATTCGATCGGCTGCGATCGATTACACGTCGAGCAAAGCTGGCGAAGGTATCGAATCGAACGCATACGATATTAACGACGGCTGAATCATCACCGCAGCGTTGCATATCGTCTCCCGATTCAACAGTAAGCGGAAGTACGCCGTTTCGTCGGGACTGTTATTAAATACCTAGAGAGAGAGGGAAAGAGAAAGGGATTACGTGGCAGTTTCGAAAGTCAAAAGTGCAAATATAAAGGAAATGTTGTTGTAAGAAACTTAACCTGTACAAACTGGGATCTCCTTAAATCAAACATGAATTGAGGGAACAGGGAAAAGCAAGGATTCAGCGTGAACGAAGCGGGGTCGTCTTTTCGATAGTCCCCGAATTTAGAACATAGGCGAATGAGATTCCGATCTAACCACCTTGTGGCGTCAAAGCCTTCCTGAATATGGTAAAACACAAATTATTTCCTGATTAAAAAAAAAAACTGGACGCAAAAATACTACATTCTTAATTTCAGTTATCCTTACAAATTGCAGCTACGCGAGTAGTTTATAACCATATGGTTGGCTCCCCAACAAGATTAGTACTCAAATGAAAGTGAATCCTACAAAATATTACCTCAATCTCCATTTTGTGTGAAGCAAGTCTAGCCATTACTACAGCAGCGACTTCTTGATCGAATCCTTGAACTAAATCCTGCACGTTGAGCGAAATATGAATCATAATGTGTCAACAGGAATGTCATGCCTTTATTTTTCTTTTTTATTCAGAAGATGCAATTAGGGTGGGCCCGTCGAAGACGAAGATGAACAATAGGCATCTTAATGGAATGACAGCTTAATTATTTTTTTCGTCCTGTAAGTTAAAAGGGATGGCACTCATGAAACCCAACTTAAGGGGTTGCAATTTTAGGTCACTAACTTCCAAAATCGAAACAATTTAAGAACAATAAGCGTCAGCTGGACGCCATATCGCCTCTTATGCAGGTGGCAGTCCAAATGGACGCCACACCACCTCTAATGTATGATGTGGCGCCCAGTTGGATTCCAGGTGGACTGCCAGGTCATCAAGGCATAGTGTCCAGTTGTCGCTTGTTGCCCTTAAATAGCTTCGATTTTGAAAGTTAATGTCCTAAAATTGAAACTCCTTGAGTTGGGTGCCCTGAAAGTGTCAGTCCTCTTAACTTAAGCGGACTAAAAAAATATTTAGTTAGGCCAAAAATGACCCACCTCATTGCCCATAGTACTATCTACCCAGCGTCTAGTGATGGTTGTGACTCTAAGCCTCGTCTGCCCATTCATGCTCTGATAACTGTCCAAAAATGACTTTCAAATTAGAAATAAATTTCAAGCTTATTTGGAAAGTTTAACAAGGCGGTAATAGGAAGCATCACAGAAAGAAACGTTCACGCGACAAGGAGAAATTATTACATACCTTGTGAGGAACTGTATGTATAATTGAGGATTTGTCCCAGAGGGATCAGACTTTTCGGTAGAAGAGATGTCAAAGAACACAGTTAAGCATGTATTCTTGTCCAAGCCACACATCTTCCAAGCTGTAGTGTTTCCTTGTCCTATCACCGTGCCAGCCACTGAGGGCCCTTTCTGCAACAGATACACACCAATCAGTAGCAAACAACGCATTCTAAATAGCTTGGCAAGTTCAGAATGAAAAAGTACCTTCTCCAATGATGTGCACGGCCCAATAATGCCTTGGATTTTTATGTCCTTTGAGCAATTGATGTCTAATGTGCCACTGAAAATAATCAGAAACGTATTTAATGCAAATAATTCGTCCTATTTTGCCTGAATGATGAGATAAGAAAAGTGGAGATTCTAACAGTAATCAGCATATTTGCCAATGTTTATCAGAAAGATAAAAGATCTAAGCTAAATTTCAGCTCAAGGATAATATTTGTTGTCACATCAAGAAACTCACTTGAACGACAGACCCAAAGATTGTTCCCCGGATTCGAAGAGGTGCTTGAATGAGTCCCTGAAAACAGAGTGCCCAAAGCTTTCAGCCAAAACAACGAGCCCGCCTGTTCTTTCGATCGCAACCTTCATTTCTGCAATCCCAACCTGAAAACACATACAAAAACAACATAAAAACATCTCCCTCAGTTATAAATAACAAGGATAAATAACTGACAACAAGTTCCTAATGAAATCAAAATTGATGAAAAAAGAACTTGTGATAAATAAAAAAACGAAAGCAAACTATCACAAACCTGATCGAGTGCCGACGCAAAAACATCCAAAACATGCCCCTGACTAACCAGTTGTGAGCCAAGATCTTCGTAGAAACGTTCTGCTTTCTTAAAATACGGTGCTGCATCCTTGTCAAGATCCTTATGCGAACGGACCGGATCTGACAAATCTTTTGATACAATCTACCAGTACGGAATTCAAATATATCATTACAACTTTATAACGAACCAGATCAAATAAAGAACAAACATAGGCAACAGACAGTCTATAAAAAGGTAGGAATCTGACAGAAAAAAGAGAGCATCAATGCACAAAAAACAAATAAAAAAATAAAGTAGTAAGTGTCAATAATTTACCGATCCAGGACCCTCCGTGCATGGCCCGCCGACTAAAGCAACAATCCTTGCACTAGTACCAGCGGAAGAGGCCCCCAATAAACCCGATGCAACGCTCAACGCCACTCCCGTACACCTCAAAGCTCTGTTACCTGGAGGCACCGGCCACTGATCGGTCGACAACTCATCCAACAACTACACAACCAATCATATACACATAGCACATGAATAATCACATCATTTGAAAAGAAAAATCCAATCTTATCAAAAGACTACACAACAAATGGAAACACGTCACCACTCCAAGAGCAAATTCATCACATCACCAAACCAAATAATAAAACAATAGAACAATCCCTCAACAAATTCCAATTTTTTACCATAAACCAATCACGCACACACACAACACATCCACCATTCCCTACCGAATGTAAAGTATATTCGCACTTGGAAGCCGGCAACAAAAATCGACCAATCCCCATATGCGGACCAGCACCAGCCACGGGACTGGGACCACCACCGCTTTTCTGTGCAGGCCGTCTACCACCTGCAACACCAAGACCCAACTGCTCCAAAACCTGATCTCTCGAGAACTCCTTTGATCCCCGAAAAACGTACACTTTTGACATCTCCGAGAATCCCAATTCATGAACCTGCACCTGCGTACCATATGATATAAGCCCCACCATTGCATTCTCAGGAAGCAAATCGATCGCCCTTTTTAACGCGGACTTTGCGAATTCCAACTCCTCCTCAATCATGCAAGTGTCCAACACAAACAAATAAATCGGAGATGAACCTTGATTCGCAGGGACCGAGCCATGACCGTAATTCTGGGGATACGGGATCGTATACTCAATTGAGGGGAAATTAGGGTACAGTTCAGCTGGTACATTGGTCTGGGAAATGGAGGAGTAATGCTGGGGGAAGTGATTGCGCTGGAAGCAAAACGGGCAGATCCAAATCAGAGCCGCGAAATCGACGCGGCAAAAGGGGTTCAAAACCGAAGAACACGTTTTGCATCGAAGAGGAGGATAAGGCAGGATCTGGAGATCAACATGCGGTCGGATTGGCTGAATAGAAGCCGCGATCGGGATCACGCACTTCGAAGCTTCGACTTTTGATCGCGGCCAATTGTGCCACGTCATGCGAACGCCTTCGATTCCTTCGGGGTCCGTTTGGGCGACCTCCGGCGCAGCAGCCATCGGAATGGTTCAAGATTGCGATGAAGAATGATTCAATTACACGGTTAGGGGTTTTCGGAGAATTTGGGAAATCGAGCGTACCCCCAAAAGAAGAAAAAAGGGAAGAGAACTGAAGGAAATGGGAGGGGATCCGTCGACGTGTGTGGAAAAAAGTCAAAATTATTTCAGAGAGATTGACTAATACTGTGTTGGGAGAAAATACACGCATATTTATATATAAAAAAAAGTAACCTAAAACTGATTCCTACCTAGTACCTACCGTTGTCGAAACGGGTCGCGTGGGGTCGGGTCGGATTGAACCTACCCTTTTTCCCTACCGTTAAAGCTACAAGCACAGCTAAAACTAACCCTTTGCCATCAATGGTGTTGTAATACATTTGTTGACCAAAGAAAAAGGGGAAGATAGAAAGAAGTCCGTAGATTCTAGCGTTTCTCACTTCACTCCTCTACTTTTTTTCCCCCACAATAGAACTCTCTAGACTTTCTCGCAGCTCATATACATCAGCAAGCCCACTTAATTCTAACATTGTCGTTGTCGCAAGACCAGATTTTAGTGATATCCCACAGTCGTTGCATTTATAGGCGGATCGTACCGTCTTGAATTTGGCTCAAAGTGAACCAAAGTCTCTGATTTCGATTTTAAAAAAATGGACGATGATTTCGAGTTCCCAGCTGGAGTTAACGCGAATGATTTGGATTCGGACGATGATTTCGCTAACGAGGTCAGCGCCGCCAAATTGGACGACGCCGACGTTCCTCTGGGAAGCCCAGTCCTGAAAGTGGGAGGCGAGAAAGAAATTGGCAAGGATGGTCTGAAGAAGAAGCTGATCAAGGAAGGCGAAGGCTGGGAGAATCCCAAATCGGGCGATGAAGCCGAAGGTAATAATATAAATCAGATTGTAATGATTTTCTTCTGAATGTGTGTGAAATTCTCCTTGGGTTTTGGGGGAATGCTTGATGATTGGTGAATCTCTACTGCAGTTCATTACGTTGGGACTCTGATGGATGGGACTCGGTTCGATTCGAGCCGTGATAGGGGCACTCCCATCAAATTCAAGCTTGGCCGAGGTACGTTGGGTCTTATCCGATTTTCTTTGGGTTCGTTTACCGGGTTTAATAACTTTTAGGTTTAATTATTATTTTACTACCCTATAGTTGGGGGAGTGGCACTTTAAAGTAACCTATATTAAGGGGTGACATTTTTAGGAGTTTTGACATTGAAGCAATTTGAGAACAGTTAACGTTGGAATTCTAATTTCAAACACACTTTGAGCCATATTTAACCGTTGGGGAAAATCCTACGTGGCATCGGACATGATGATTTCGAATTTTTTCGTATGTTAAGTAGGACTTTCCCCCCCAAAGTAATTATCATGCGCACCTCTTGTGTGTTAATTCCGCCCTGAAATTAGATTTTCAGCATTACTTGTCTTCCAATTACTACAAGTCGCCGAAGATGCTGATTTCGACCGAATTTCACAGCGCCACGTAGATTTTTTTCCCAAATTAATTATCACGTGTGGCTCACGTGTATTAATTCGGGACTGTGGTTTTCAAAACGCCCTCAAATTGCTTCGATTCCAAAACTTATTGTCCTAAGATTGCCACCCCTTGATTCATTGTCCATAAAATGCTACTCCCACAAATATACGGGACTAAAAAAATAAGCATAACTTTTATTAGAAAACGGGATACGTTCGATTGCATTCGCCTTCTTGTCTGCATTAAGACCACGCCGAAGAGACTGAATTATGCTACTCCTGTGTTCAAATCCTCTCCTTGTATGCAGGGGATGTAATAAAAGGATGGGACGAAGGCATCAAGACGATGAAGAAGGGCGAGATTTCCCTCTTCACCGTTCCCCCGGAGCTCGCATACGGAGAATCGGGATCTCCGCCCGCTATACCACCGAATTCGACCCTCCAATTTGAAGTCGAGCTTATCTCGTGGACGAGCGTCAAAGACATTTCCAAGGACGGTGGAATACTCAAGAAACTGTTGGCAGAAGGAGAGGGTTGGCAGAATCCTAAGGACCTCGACGAAGTTTTTGGTGATTATCCCGTGATTTTTTATTAATAATTTTTTTTTTCATTTTTTTTTGACTGGACTAAAATTTAACAAAATTAAAGTAAAATGACCCCACTGGAAATTTTAGAAAATATTTAAGTATGGGGTCCAATTATAGACTGGACTCCGCTCACGGGATTTTCTGGCTCCGCCACTGCCTTTTTTCCATTTTCTAATGAATTGGAATTCTAGAGCTTCTTTGTTATTGATATTGTGATCCTTGGAATGTTGCAGTCAAGTACGAGGCTCGGCTCGAAGATGGTACGATCGTTTCGAAAGTGGATGGCGCGGAGTTTACTGTGAAAGATGGTATAATATAAATAATAGACGTGGACTTGCTTCTTCTTCTTTTTTTTTTGTTTCCTTTTTAGGGATAATTTATGCAGGAATTTCCATGTACAGGTTGTTTCTGTCCTGCTATATCAAAAGCTGTGAAGACCATGAAAAAGGGAGAGGAAGCACTATTGACAGTGAAGCCCCAGTGTAAGATAAATTCTTGTATTAATACGAATGGCAAGAAAATGTAACTATATTACGAATTCTTGCAGATGGATTTGGAGAGGCGGGACGAGCTGGCTCCGGCGACGAACCTGATGTTCCACCGAACGCTGATATGCATATTAATCTGCAATTGGTCTCGTGGAAATCGGTTTCCGATGTTAGCAACGACGGTAAAATCTTGAAGAAGATCTTGAAGGAAGGAGAGGGCTACGATCACCCCAGTGACGGTACAACCGTGCAGGGTAAGTTTGATAGAAGTATTAGGGTGTGTTTGGTTTGTGGAAATTAGTAGGGAAAGGAAAATGAAATGGAAAAGGAAAACTAGTTTTTATGTTTGGTTGATTGAAGAAATAGATAAGGAAAGAAAAGAAAAGAAAATCTAGCTTGAGTTTACACTTAAAACTAAGGAAAACTAATTTCTTCACCAAATGGTGAGGAAAACGAAAGAAAAACTTATGAAAACAATTTCTCTCCAATTTTCTTTTCCACACTAATTTCCTTAAACCAAACACAGCCTTAATGTCATATAATGCGAAAGTTGAAACGATTGACATGATTGATTCTTTTGTTCTTGTTTTTGGTGGCTACTGCAGTTAAGATCCAAGGAAAGCTGCACGATGGAACTGTTTTCGTGAGAAAGGGGCACGATGATGAGTCGCCGTTTGAGTTCATGGTGGATGAAGGTATAAGTTATTACCATACGTTTTCGACTTTCTTATTAATCTACTTTTTTCGTTCCGTAAGTTTTGGGGGTGGCACTTCAGGATCCCATTTTAATGCTTTGCAGTTGAGCCGGAAACCTGATTTCGTCCTTAAATTGATCCAATTTTGAAATTCAGTGTCATTAAGTTGCAACCCGTGAATTAGGTATGCGGAAATTGCAGCGTAAGATTTATTCATAATAATCAACTCCGCCGCAAATTTTGCACGTGTTGATGTTCTTGCCAAAAATTAGGCTTCCGAAGCTTTGTGTCCTTAAACTGCTTCAGTTCGAAAGTTAGTGTCCTTAAGTTGCAACCCCAGAAGTTGGGATCCTGAAAAGTGTCATCCCCTAACTTACAGGGCGAAAAACGTTTTAGGGTTTTAGGGTTTAGGGTTTAGGGTTTAGGTTTTAGGGTGTAGGGTTTTAGGGTTTAGGGTTTAGGGTTTAGGGTTTAGTTAATTGGCCCAAACTAAAGAAATATGTTCATGATTTGATTTGACATTTATTCTTCAGATCAAGTCATAGAAGGGTTAGATAGAGCGATAAAAAATATGAAGAAGGGCGAAGTTGCAAGCATCGTAATCCATCCCGAGTACGCATTCGGGCCCGCCGAATCCGTGCAAGATCTTGCTACCGTGCCGGGAAATTCCACCGTTTATTACGAAGTCGAAATGGTTTCTTACGAGAAGGTCGGTCAAATTTGTCCTCTCTCAGGAAGAAATTGTGTCGAATTTTCTGCCATTTAACCGTTTTATTTGTCTTAAATTCAGGAAAAGGAATCGTGGGATTTGAACACCGAGGAGAAAATAGCTGCAGCGGGCAAGAAGAAAGAGGAAGGGAACAAATGGTTCAAAGCGGGAAAATACCGTCGAGCATCGAAACGATACGAAAAGGTTGAATAATGCCTCTAAATTAGTTACAACTGCTGCATTTTTTTCTTCTGAAAGCAACTTCTGTTTTTTTTTTTTTGTTTGTCCGAAGGCTATTGGGTATATAGATTACGATAGCTCTTTCGACGAGGAAGAGAAGGAGAAATCGAAGGCACTGAAAGTCTCATGCAACCTCAACAACGCAGCTTGCAAGCTGAAGCTGAAGGAGTACAAGGAGGCGGCGAAGATTTGCACAAAAGTCCTCGAAATGGACGGAAATAACGTTAAGGCCCTTTACAGAAGGGCACAGTCGTATATTCACCTGGTGGAGTTCGAATCTGCGGAGAAAGACATCAAGAAATCACTCGAGATAGACCCGGGAAATCGGTATATATATATATATATATATATATATATATATATATATCTATTTCCGACTCGTATCATCATCGCAGCCAATGATTTTCGACTTCTTTTTTGCACGTATTAATGAAATTGAATAATTAATTGCAGGGATGTGAAGATAGTGCACAAGGTTCTGAAGGATAAAGTGAAAGAATACGATAGAAAGGACGCAAAATTCTATAGCAGCATTTTCGCGAAAATGGAAAAGCTTGAGCAAACACGATCTGAAGTAAGCGTGCGAATCCATTAATTACACCTAAGCATTATTCGTATTCAGTTGCTGAATTTGAGTTCTCCTTTGAATACAGAGCGAAGCTGCAACGCGAGGAATCTCTCCGACGGCGATTAACAGTAAGGCTTAACTGAGAAAACTCAGACCTTGAGAACACCTTTAAACTGAAAACGAATTTCGTGGAAGTTAAAGGACTAAAAATAAATTTACTCCAGTATTAAGTTGTTTATAAAGATCATCGTATATATTCTTGCATTTGTTCGGTAGAGTAACTTTTTTTCACGGACGGGCGCGTAATTTATGCGTATCAAAGCATTTATGTATTTGATCGAAGAAATAATTCGATAACTCTTCAGGACTGAAGAACGCGGTTCGACGTTGGAGCTCGGGCGAGAAAGCTCTCGGGTTTTGGCTGATCGTCGTAAGCTTGTTCGTAATATTTGTCGCCGTCGTAGTAGCTTTGTACGTGAACTCGGGGGACGGTGTAGATCAAATGATCGGATTGTGATCTCAATGAACTAATAATGTATGCTTTCTTTAAGGATTGATGTAAGAAGAGATTATGATTTGATTTGGTGTGATTAGATTGGGTTAGTTTTTCTTATGTATATGTTTATATCTATTTCTACGTAACAATGAATAGTACATAAGTGACGTGTACTCGGGGACGTAAAATTGATTTTATTATCGCAAGAGTTGGCGTTACGAAATACGATGATCGTTTCTCGTACTTTGAATTCCGAAATCAACAAGCTTATTCGATACTTTTTGAACTTTCAAATGATTTTTTTTGCGTATGGACTGTGCGAAATATATTTCACGACGAAATTAAGAAGAAATGTTATATGATTTGTGAGAGATGCTTCGAGGACTCAATATGAGATTCGTGTTTATAGATGTGGCCGTGGAAGGGTTAGGCTTGATTACTATTTGACGATAACTTTTTTCCTTCTCAACAGATTCATTTGGTTCAAAGTAGATAAAGGTGCACTTTTATTTTTATTTTAAACATTTCTAACGGTAATAGAGTGATGGTTAAATTATAATTTTTTTTAGTCATGTATATTTGGGGTCACATTTTAAGGACACATGTTAACAATTTTAGGATAATAAGTCTTGAAGTTAAAAGCAATTTGAGGACCATTAATGATGGAAACCTAATTTCAGCGTGTAATTAACACAACGTGGGTCACACATGACGATTAATTTAAGGACAAAGTATATGTTGCTGCGTAGGAAAAAAAAATCGGTCCAAATCAACATCTTCAACGAATTGAAGTAATTTGAGGATAATTAACACCCAAAACATAATTGTAGCCCGGAGCTGACAGACATGAGGTGTACGAGACAATTGCTTTGAGAAAACATCCTAAGTGGCATCGGAAAAATTCAGTCTGAATCACGTGATATCATGCGATTAATTTGTTGTTCTAATATTCTCACTCCTTACATTGTATCTACTTAAATTCAACTCACCCAACTTCTTTCTTTGCTTTATGAAAGGAGCCGTGCTGAATAAAAACAATGTAATTAATCGCCGGATTAACGACGACATCTTCGATCGTGTGAAAGCTCGAGCTCGTGGCCTAATCATTCAAATTTATGCATAAACTTAAATACAGATGGCATAAATTAATTATATATATGTACTTAAAAGTTAAAATGCAACTCACCCAACTATATTAGTTCTTCGTGCTGAAGAAAACAATGTAATAATCGCCAGATTATTACCGACGACAAGAACGAGCTCGCGTGGCCTAATCCTTCAATACATGCATTTTATGCATAAACATAAATAAATACGGAGGGCCTAAATAGGAAGCTGTAATTAAATTCATTTCTCGGCCACGCATATGCCCCATGCAAGAAAAAACAAGTAGACCCCATTCACTAAATACATGGGACTGTTTGACTTGTTCGTACTTTTTATTTCATTACAGTACGATTTAGTCCAACCATATCCGTCTGATCTCGAAATATATTACTTATGTGGACGTGGAGAGCGTTGACTTTTTAATTATATACTTCATTCATTTAAGACAGTCGCAGTCCTCTTCAACCCCCAACTAAACAGTAGTTGGAGGTAGCTCAACTAATAGGGCTCAACTAAATCCCAAGTCTGTTTACTTCCTCTGGGTTTTCTGTCTGGAGGTAGCTCAACTAAATCCCAAGTCTTATTTTCTAATAGGGCTTTCATTTCGAGATCCATTGCCCCTCTTCACTCACTAATTTCTAAAGCTTCTCTACCAGTTTTAGGTATATAAATCTTGTCTATATTGCAGCAGTAAAGTCTAACATCTTTATCAAGCTTTGAACAATTTAGTACATTAGATAAAGGATACATCACATTCATCTTTGCATTATTGGTAGTACATTCATAATCATCTAAATATCCAGGTTTTCTAGTTTTACGCTTAGGCCTATTCAAGTTTTCATCACTAGAAGCATTCAGGTTTTCATCACAGGTAATATCATTATTTTCAATTATGTTATCACAATTTACAGTTTCATGCATTTCATCAAAAACAGGTAGATTGGTGTTGTCTTCCACATCAGTATTATCAGAATGAGCATCATTTATCACAGAATCAGAAGAATGTTCATCAATGATATCTACATCTTTGTGTTTATTTTCCACATAAATGGGCTCAGTGAGTTCTAAGAAATCATCAGTCATAGTGGGTGTACATTCAGTTTTGGTATTTTTCTCAAAAAATTTGTTTTTGAAAGGAAAAATAGTTTCATAAAATTTTACATCTCTAGCAGCAAATATAGTATTATTTTCAATATCTAAAAGTTTGTATGCCTTTTTGTTTTCATAGTATCCTAGCATAATACATTGTTTTGCACGAACATCAAACTTTGAACTAATATTAGTTACACTAGCATAGCACAAACATCCAAATACCTTTAAAAAATCATACTTCACTTTTCTTTCAAATAAGATCTCATAAGGTGATTTACCTTTTAGAACAGAAGATGGTGTTCTATTGATTAAAAAAGCTGCTGTGAGAACACATTCAGTCCAGTAAATCAAAGGAACACCAGTTTGAAAAAATAAAGATCTAGCAACATTTAATAAATGCCTGTGTTTTCTTTCTGCAATTCCATTTTGCTGTGGAGTGTTAACTACACTAGTTTGATGTAAAATTCCTTTTGTTCTAACAAACTCTGAGAACTGATTGTTCACAAATTCTGTTCCATTATCAGTTCTAAATATCTTTAATCTTTTGTTGAATTGAGTTCCGACCATATTAACAAAGTACTTGAAACACTGAAATACTTCAGACTTATTTTCAAGTAAGAAAAGCCAAGTAGTTCTAGAAAAATCATCAACCAAAGTAAGAAAAAATCTACAGTTATTATGACTAACAGTTTTAAAAGGTCCCCAAACGTCACCATGTACAAGTTCAAATACAGAGACTGATTTATGATCGCTCAAAGGAAAAGGTTCTCTTGTCTGTTTTGCCTTGTGACATACATCACATGGCTCATCAGACATTATTTTTTTGTAATTCAAAGAGGGTTTCAATACATCTAAGACAATGGGAGAAGGATGACCTAGTCTCATATACCACAAATTGTTAGAGACTACATTCAAAACATTAGCTACTTTACTGTTATTACCAATCAAGTCATTGTTGAAGTAGTACAATCTGTCTTTCAACTCACCAATCCCCATTATAATCAGGGACTGTGGTTCCTGAAAGATGCATGTATTGTTTTTGAATTTTATATCACACTGCTTTGTATTAGCTAGTTTTGCAACTGATATTAGATTACACTTAAAAGATGGAACAAATAGAACATTTCTAAGAATTATTTTATCATTTAGTACATAGTCACCTATTATTTCAACACAGACATATGATCCATTAGGTAACTTTAAAAAAATATTACGATTTTTGACATATTTCATGTTTAAAAGCTTTTCAGAAGATGAAATGACATGATCAGTGGCTCCAGAATCTATAATCCAACCTTTATTAAAGTTGGATGATAAAGAATTAGCTATAGCACCTGCCATGAGATCTGGTTTAATTTCTTCCTGATTCTCTTTTTCCAGCAGCTTAATAAGCTTGATGTATTGGAGAACTGAAAGATTTGGAGTAACAGTCTCAATATTATGCTGATAGGATTCAGTCACATTGGCAGTTTTGTTGGAGTTCCAAGTGTTACTCTTTTTATAATTCCTGTTTGGTTTACCAAACATTTTGTAACACTTTTCAATAGTATGTCCTTTAATCCCACAATGTTTACAGATCATTGTAGGATTATTAGGATTTGAAGAGTAGCTACTGTTGTTATTGTTATTTGGGTTACCCAAAAGTTTGTAACATCTTTCTATTGTGTGGCCTTTTATACCACAAAACTTGCATATAAAAGTATTCTGATTTGAAGAATTGAAAGTAGTTTTGTTAAAAGATTTATTCAAAAAAATGGAAGTATTACTTTCTGTAGTATGAATCACCTCCCTATGGGATTCTTCTCTGCTTACAATTTAGTAAGCATGAAGAACACTTGGGAGAGGTTGATGTATTAAAATATTACTTCTTATAAAATTGTAACTCTCATTAAGACCCATTAGAAACTGCATTAATTTTTGTTCTTCATAAAGACTGTTTTGATTACTACTAGCATGACAGATGCAAATAGGTCCTGTGGTTAGAGCATCAAGCTCGTTCCACAGGTGCTGCAGTTTAGAAAAATAAATTGAGACACTATCATTCACTTGTTTTAAACTATACAAGGACTGTTGTAGGCTAAATTTCTTTGAACCATCAACATGCTTGAATGTTTTTTCAAGTGATTCCCACACCTTTGGTGCAAATTTGGCATGTGTGTATCTTATTCTAAGTTCATTGCTCAGGGAATTCAGCAGCCATGATAAAACAATAGCATTGCATCTTTCCCAATCACTGGCCAGTTCAGATTGTAGAGGTATCTCTACTGTACCATGAACGAATCCAGCTTTATTTTTTGCAACGAGAGATAGGAGTATAGAATTACTCCAAAAAGAGTAATTCTCAGAACCTGTCAGCGCTACATTTGTAATGTTAGTGACTGACAGATCTGCTTGTGATATGTACAAAGGATTTCTAGGATTGATAACTAATTCTGCATTGTTTAATACAACATCATTATTATTTTCAAGATTTTCATTAACAGCATTTTCTAAATCCATGATATCTAACAACAAATTGGTTTAGCATACAATTATCAAGTAGAAGATTTTCACAGATGATCACAGATAGCACAGATATCAGATAGTCACAGATATAGCAGAGTATAAAGACCGTAACAATGAGCAGCAAGGAAAGAAATATAAAAGGAAGGAGTTCACCGTATATCCTTAGACAGATTTTTGTCCTTTTGTTCAGAGAAGGAATTCACCGTAAAATGTGAAGAAGACTTCAGGATCTGCAAGGCAGTAATAGAGTATGAGCTAGTTGTGTTGTTACTCAAACACACTTTTGTAACATCAGTGATAAAAGGAAATAGATCGTTTCAGAAGATCTGAGGAGGATCTGAAATTTTAAACACTTTCAGAACACATATCGTTTCAAAAGAGCACTAGAAGGCTCTGATACCATGTTAAAAGTTACGATCTAACACAAATAGAAATATTACCAAACAAAGACCTCGAATCGTTTCAAACAAGCCTCAGCGTAACGAAGCAAAATCTAAAACACAAAAAAACAAGAAGCAACCGAAACTTATCTTTGAAGCACTGAGTCAAATGTAGCCTCGAGTTGCTGCAGCCGTAAACCAAGGACTGAGTCGAAATACCGTTCGGGTAGAGACGAGGTTCGGGTGAGAAATGAAGAAAATAGGGTATGTGACGAACGCACAGAAAGAATCTGTGTTTTTAGGCTTAAGGAAACAACTGTAAGACCCTAAATCTCAAGGGAAAACGCTTCAAGACGAAGATCGCCGTAAAAGTCGAAAATTAGGGTTTTTTAGGAGAGGGAAAAACGATGAGTGAAGTGAGATGAAAAACAAAAGCGTGTGTTACTTCGATGATGCGAAAGGGTAGGTTAAGATGGAAGTTTTCGATATTTCAAATCAGTCCCGGGAATATTACCACGGTATCCAGAACTCTGGCATTGTTTGATTTTGCCCCGAGGATTTATAATCCAAACGAATTTGATCCCAATTATTATATTAACGGGACCAAAAAACGTTAATGGGCCAACCCACATAAAACTAACCTGGATCCGAAATCGTGCAGGCCCAGTTAATCCAAATTTTAACATTCTCCATCTATAAATATAGAGAAATGTTTAAGTTCTTATAAGCTCACAGCAAATCAGTGTACAAAGGTAGTATAAATAAATACGTATAATGGCTTCCAAAATATTTCTTCTTCTTGTTCTTTGCATGGCTGTTGCCCTCTTCGTCTCCTCGGACGACGTGGTGGCTCGGGAGATGACTGAGACTTCCACCACCGTCGATACGTGTGAGTAAATTATATTCTCTTGATTTATAATGTATGTGTGTGTATATACTCGAAAACGGATTTTAACCCGTACACCATGGTCTCTATTGCACATCACCCCAAATTTTTAGGGCCAGATTTTTAAAGCTGAATATCACATACACCTAATAAAATGATATTTTTAATGCCAAAATATTTAGGGCTTGATATCACATACACCTAAATAAAACTATATTTCTAGGGCCATTTTGGGCCTAATAGATCAATATGTTATCACATCTTGACGGCCTCACTTTGCTACAAGGGGTCACAAAAAAAAATGCCATGTATATACTATAATCTACTAATGAATATATTTGGTAATAACTAATAATGATGGTTATCATCAGCTGAGAAGTCCACGGGTGAGGTGAACGATGAGAAGTATCCAGGCGGCGGATACGGTGGATACCCCGGTGGTGGATACGGTGGTTATCCTGGTGGTGGATACGGTGGCTACCCTGGCGGTGGTTACGGAGGAGGCCGTGGTGGTTACGGTGGAGGCCGTGGTGGCTATGGTGGTGGAGGTCGTGGTGGCTATGGAAGAGGGCGCTGTTATTATGGATGCTGCGGGCGTAGTTATTATGGTGGATGCAGGTGCTGTGATTACGCTGATCAGAAGCCTGATGCTGATTTCGCGGCCGTGAATAATCCGTGATATATATAAATATATATATATATATATATGTGTGTGTGTGTGTGTGTGACGATCGATTAAATGAAGTGAAGGTTGATATTCCTCTTTTATTGATGAAATAATAGTGGGTTATATAATATATAATGTAAGAAGCTGTGAAACATGTATTATGTATATGCATGTAATATAAGCGTGTGTACTGTTTGAATAAAAAAATTCATGCAATGGTATGGTGCTTTCATCATTTCATGCATACCTATATATGTTCTTGGTTTTTTCCTCGGTTATTTTTTTTTATAATAAATATGTGATATAAAAAAGCACAAGCTAAGAAACGAGATGAGAAAACAATCTCAGCATGTACGTCTATAAAATAATATTTAATTTAGTTTTGTTTAAGCATGAGAAATCATCTTGTTCACTTGCTAGTTGTATCATCACTTGTACAAGCTTTAGCCCTCTTATCATATTGCAAAAGGAAGGCGAATAATTTGCAAATATTTTCACTTTACTTCTCAAAATGTCTGAAAACGGACGATAATTTATTTCACAGTTAAATTTATTATTTCATAACGCGTAACAAAAAACTTAGAAAATTATATCAACAATAAGGTTATTTCGATAATTTCAATATCCTTGGTTTATAATCTTGCCTTTTTTCCTTGGATGAATTATGGTGGAACCTGTTGTAATGGGCTCTTTAAATCTCGCAGTATAAATTGATTCATTCCTATATGAATTGCCGATGAGGTCCCCTTTTCATCCAAAATATAAATCTATATATTGAATGTCCAACAACCCGAATATATACCACCGACCCGGCCCGAACCGAAACAATCATGGCTTCAAAAGTTTAATACCAGCAACTGTGTTAACTGTTTTAGGCCAGTTGATTCTTGTCCTGTAATATGAAATTTCCTGAGCATTGTATTTATGTGTATATCGTACCCAGTGGCAGAGCCATATGAGCTTTTCTGCTAGTGGCATCCATAAATCGACCGACCTTCCGAATTTGTTTTGGGTAAAGAAAAAAAATATACAAATATTATGTATAATACCAAAAAGCAAGTCGGTCAACATGTTAAATGTATTTTCCTTACGTCCATGACCATCCATTTTGAGATCATATATTGTTTCAATCCTTCAACTGGCCTTCTCTGTGGGGCCCGCCCACTAGACGCCGGCGGCTCATTCGAACTCTATAAATAGAGAGGATAATATAATGTAGTCTCTCATCAAAGAAAGAAGAAAAAAAAATAATATAATACATTTCATTATTACACCAATTAGAGACAATAATTACGCAAGATGGCTGCAACTAGTTCTTCCAAATCCGCCGTAATTCTTCTTCTATTCCTCTTCGCAGCGACGGTTCTCTCCTTCTCATCGGCTGCTCGGGACGTGGGGACCATCGTCATCGCCGAGGATGCTTCGTGTGAGTGCAATAAGAGTTGCCCTTTTTAATAATTTTTATTGTGCCGCATGTATTATATATATATATAGAAAAAGAGGGCGAGGATTCTCTAATTAATATATATTTATATATTTATTGGATCAGCTGATGAGACTACGGTCAATGTGGATGCCATGAAGCCGCCCAACGTCAGCAAAATCTGCGCCAAATTTCCATCGCTGTGCCGCCCCAAATCATCTAAGCCGCCGAGTAGCGTCTGCAAGTACTTCAAATGCCCTTGCAAATATCCTAATGTCGCCGCGTGTGTGCAATGCTGTTCGAATTAAGTAAAAAGCCTCATGATGATGATGATGATGATATGCTGATAAGCGAGTGAATAAATAAATAATAACAAAGAAATATTGTGTTAGTTTGTGTGTGTGTATGTGTGCGAGTGAACTACTTATTAGGTGTGAGAATTTATGTGATCTTATTTGAGTGGGCGTGGCTTTTCAGCAAAAAAAAATGTTGAATAAAAATTTAGTCATACGTAGAGACTCCATATACTATATACTACGTGTAAGTTCAATTTGAATCATATATATGAACAACTTTACTATATGGTGTGTCAATTCCATCCACACCACAATCGAAAGTCAACAAGTCAAAGTGACACGAAATACCGGACTTCGACCCGAAGATAACCCTTACATACTTTCCAGTTACGGAGCAAAAAACCAAGAGCGCACCATTTCGGACTGGTTCAGCCCGTCAATTTGTATATTATATACTCTGTTCTTTTTTTTTTTTTTTTTTTTGTATTGGAATTGCACCGTCCCAGTAATGACGGAACAAAAAATGGAGTAAGTTCTTGTGTCTAATTCAAAATCAATAATACAACAAATTTAAAAGACCCTACTTTTACACTTCCAATATGAGTTGCTTAGATTGGTAAAAGACCCTCTCTTTTTTTCCTTGCCCGTTAGCAGCTACTACTGCTATACCATCAGCCACTTGATGCTTGTTCGTATATTATTACTTTGTCTTCTACACCACACATTCAATCAACATGTAGAGAAAACGTGGACCACCATATTCATCATGGCTTTTATTTTCAACATGTTGAAAAAGGACAATAATGGGAGGCATCTTCTTATTAGCACAATCGGATAGTTCGATGAATCTTCCTAATCCTAATAAAAGTATCATATCGTATGATCAGCCAAATTATTAAATTAGGTCACTAATTATACCTGTTTTTATTTTTGGGTCACTAAGTTTCATAATTATAAATTTAGATCACTAAGTAACATATCTGTTGATTCACTTGTGAATTTTCCGGGAAAAATCGCCGGAAATCTGACGTGGCCGATGACATGTGAGCAGCCACGTCATCGTCCACGTCGGATTTCCAGCGATTTTTGCCGAAAAATTCGCAAGTGACCCAAAAGAAATCAGATACGTTATTTAGTGACCTAAATTTGAAATTATGAAACTTAGTGACCAAAAAAACAAGAAAGGTATAGTTAGTGACCTAGTTTAATAATTTATCCCATCTTTATCTCCACTTCCAATGTTTCCTTCCTTTTCTCTATAAATAGAGTGAAATGCATTCATGGGTCCAAAGCTCACACAACAACACATCTATTTTAGTACTCCATCAAACTCTTTAACTCTCTTTCACCATGGCTACTAATTCTTCCAAAGCCTTCGTAGTTCTTCTTCTCCTCCTTTTCATGTCGACGACCCTCATCGTCTCCTCGGCTGCTCGCGATGTGAGGACGGAGACTTCCGACGCCATTGACCCATGTGAGTTCTTCCCTTAATTAATATTTTTTATAATTATAATTAGCACGTAAGCAAGGTCTTATATACATTATGGGCGGGGACTTTCACAAAATAAATACCCTTTGCTCAAAATAATATTTTTGAAAAATACCCTCCAAATATCAAAGACTATTATAACCTTACCAATTGGAATCGGCCATGTTAAACGCAAAGCACTTGTTCGATGGAGTGTAGAATGTGGTTGTGTAGCCAAGTAATAACAGGTCACATGTTCCAATGTACCCACTACGTTGATTTTTATTTTTGTACGATTTCGTTGCTCTATGAAGGGGAACCCTACTGGTGCAGATATAGAGCATTGTACTCTTGATATAGGAGTAGGGTACCCTTTATATAGCATGTTACCCTTTCACACATCAGCACGATTACATTGTAAAATTACACCAATGATTTTAAAAGTTTGGTCTTTGAAAAACTTTTTCCAGTCAAAAAGGTTATTTACATAAATAATTATTCCTTATTGTCGTGTTGTTTATCAGCTGGGCCGGATGAGGCCGTCGACGCCGTACGCATCCCGAAGCCCAATGTTCCGAAGCCTATCAAGTTCTGCAACAAACTCAAGTCTAAATGCGTGCCGCCGTTAGAGGAGATATGTAAGGCCGTGAGATGCGCTTGCAAGAGCAAGAATCTTGGCACCGTGTGTAAAGTTTGCTGCAAGAAGCAAGCATGATATGGAGTGTGATTTAATTTCCAAATTAATATAATAAAATTTGTGTGTGTGTATGATTTTGTTTGTTTGTTGTTGCCTTGCGGAATTAAAATATAGAAAATGCAAGAATTGAATAGTATGTCGCGATTTCGTTGCAAAAATCTGAAACCTAAGTATCATATTTGAACTAGGAGACTAAATAGAGAAACTATTAGAACACAATTGAACATTAAGGATCTATGCCCATAAGCCGCCTTTCCATTCTAAAACCTTGAAAAGTATGTAAATACAAAATTATTTAGACAAAAAAACATATGAAGTAAATGTTGGCAAAAATATAAAAAAATTTGTGTAAAATATTGTCACTAATTATTATGATTAGTCACATAACACATTTGAGACTTCGAAAAGTATTGAATAAGTTCGTTGGTCTCGGAATTTGATTACGATGCATTCGTTGTTTCATAGGAAACAATTGTTGTATTATGTTAACACGAGAGGAGCAAAATCATTAGCCTCGACTATAAAATTAATTCTGGATTCTATCTGCATATATATATAGATATATAAACGTCGTTCGAAATCATACTCGACAAAACCGATATTCGCAATGGATAGAGTACCTCACTAAAAGTTTAATTGTATTGGGCCGATTTGTTGAAGCTCAATAAACATATCCGAATAATTCTAATGTATTGGGCTATTAAGCCTGCTTTTTACTGTCGGCATCCAGTCTCTTGGTGGATGTAAGGTCCAAATCCAAACCAAAAGAACATAAGTTAACTAAGACTTTTTAACAATAGTTAGCATAATTGTAGCCTTCGATTATTTCTGGATAAAAAATCAGATGCAAGTTTTTATCGAAATCCCACGATATAAAAGTCCATCATTTTGATCTTAATTAGCTAATATCTTAATATCTAATTTTTGAAATCTCCTTTACTCTATATATATTAGTATTTTAAGCACACCCTTTGCACCAATACATATATGGTATTTTAAGAGTTATTTTTAATTAGAACTAGACAAATAATATATCGCAAGAAAGAGGTTTCTTTTTTGTGATAGATTCGACAGTAGCGACTCGGGGGAACGATTAATTCCAGCACTATCTTTTCTAACGCAGGGAAAACAAATCGTAGTTACATTTATATATAGCCTTGTCAATTTAAAATTTGCCTTCTTATTTACATAACACAAAAAAAATCTTTAAAAAATAAAATCGATCGACACCGATGATAACGTTACCTTTCTATCACTACCCCGAAAAATCAACGTTGATACGACATATTTTCCACATTGACACGCATTCTCGTAACACTTGTCCTCTTTTAACTTGTGTCGATGTTAATAATCTCTCCATCGAACCCATGCCAAGGGCAAAATCGTCATTCCACACGCGTTCGAGAGGAATCCCACAGCGTATAAAGACGAGCAAGCGTAAGAAGCGGACATAAACTCTCTCTCCCAAAAGGGGATTCTCCTCTTGGTTTCTTTTTCCCTTTTTCTCTTTACCGTCCCAATTATTTAGTATATATTCCGTATTCTATATTCTCGCTGATGAGGCTACAGCAATTATATATAATGATAGGTACTGAATAGTAGTAATTCAGTGATCCTTCGAGCTTCTTGTCACCTTTCTTCTTCTCCGGAGTGCTGTTTTCCTTTAATTTTCGCGGGTTTTGTTCGAATTATTGGCGGATCGTATGAAAGAGTGAGAATTTCGGGGTTTCGGCGGATCGCAATCGAGAGGCTTCGGAGACGATGCTGTCGCTACAGAGCGATCCGCGGCAGTACGGCCTGAGCCTGCCGCAGGCGGGACAACCTCAGCAGCGCGGTCCTAAGATTGTCTCGGATGGAATCAAGCAAGAGTTTTCTCGCGAAGGTCTTAAATTATCTAATTCTTTGTAATTTTGCGTTCGCTTTGGAATTTTCTTGGAAAGGTTTCATTAAATGTTCTGTTTCAGTGGGTTTTGGAGTATGGGTTTTGTAGCTGTTAGGGTTTTTAATTTATGTAACTCTGGATTTGTGAGTTTTGTTAGCTTCCGATTTTGTTGGAGCAAGCATGATTTTTCCGGTCATTCTTATTCCTTTTTAGACAAAATATAGAGTTACATAGCTCTATTTTTTCGACAATGATTTAGTCTTTTGTGATTGGTCATCAATGATGTAATCTTTTGTTTCCTTGTACTAAATTTTCAAACACTTGAGTGAAAATGATTTTCTTTGCTGCTTTATACAATGTTGCTGTTACTTCCTGTTCTTGAGCTGAGAAGATTGGGCTTCAATATCTTTCTCTTATGTGCACGAACGAATGCAGTTGATGAAGATACCCTCCTAAGCCTCGCTCACCAGAATTACAAAGCTGGTCACTACGAGCAAGCATTAGAACATAGCAAGGCTGTATATGAGCTGAATCATCGCCGCACAGATAACCTCCTTCTCCTCGGTGCAATTTATTACCAGGTTACTTTTTATATACAAGTGCAGTATTTTGTGACAGGTTTCCTTTTGGTAGTAAATTAAGGTTTTTTTTTTGTCTCTCCTGTTTTCGTCTCATGTAGTTGCACGACTTTGATTCGTGCATAGCCAAGAATGAAGAAGCTCTTCGTATTGACCCGCATTTTGCTGAGTGTTATGGGAATATGGCAAATGCTTGGAAGGTATTGTGCTCTGATGGCAGTTACTTCAGAGGTTGTTTTTACTATGTAGTCATAATCTGACGTGTAATGATTTTTTTTTTCCTTTTTTTTTGTGGTGCAGGAGAAAGGGAATATCGATGTTGCCATCCGATATTACTTGATTGCCATTGAGGTTTGTCCGATGCCAAAACTGTCTGTTGTCTTTATTTTTGTTTTTCCTTTTTCCGCTCTAAATACATAATTTCATATAAAAAATGCGGAGGAGTACTTGTACTCTGCTGTCGATTTGCTGAATAATGTTGCACGAAATACGTGTTTTCATGTTGTATTTTTTCCCTTGAGAGCAGGCCATAGAAAATATAGAGTTGAGAACCGTAGCGTTGTCCAAATAATATTTAGATGAAATATGGCCATGAGCTCAATGCATCTTGATTTCTTGAGAAATCTTTTTTTGTTCATGTTTTTCTTACATGTATTTTCATCTGTAAAAATGCACCACGAGTTACATCTGCAAATTTATTGCAGCTTCGTCCTAATTTTGCGGACGCATGGTCGAACTTAGCCAGTGCTTACATGCGGAAAGGGAGGCTAAATGAGGCTGCAAAGTGCTGTCGTCAAGCTCTTGCCTTGAACCATCGTTTGGTAATAATTTTCATCCTATTTTTATCGTGAAAACTTTTTACTTGGTAGATTTTGCAAATACTTGAATCACTTCATGTCTGTTTCAGGTTGATGCACACAGTAACCTTGGAAATCTAATGAAAGCCCAAGGATTACTCCAGGAGGTAATATGCATCTTCCACTGCAACAATTATTAAATGCAAATATTTTTTGGTTTTTTATCGATTTTTCTTGTTCTGAGACCTTCTGAATATATTTTTCAGGCATACAATTGTTATCTAGAAGCTCTTCGCATACAGCCTACCTTTGCTATTGCATGGTCTAATCTTGCCGGGCTTTTTATGGAGACCGGTGATCTTAGCAGAGCTCTGCAGTACTATAAGGTATTAATTTCTCAGTTTTCTCTTTTTTTTTTTTTCTGTTTACGTAGATTAGGTTGGAGATCAATTTATGCGTTTTGGACCGATGTTTGAGGTTTTTTGTGTTTTCTCTCGTATTGCCAATTGTATTTACAGGAAGCCGTCAAGTTGAAGCCCAACTTTGCAGATGCCTACTTGAATTTGGGAAATGTTTACAAGGTAAACCGTAACATGTCTTTATTTTATTTAGATTTTGAGCGATAATTCATGAAGAACGTGGAGAAAAAAAAGGCCCCTTCTCTTTCGTTTCAGGCTTTGAACGTACCGCAAGAGGCCATTGTTTGCTACCAACGAGCCTTGCATTCACAACCCGGCAGCGCCATGGCTTATGGTATTTCATTCCTTACCCTTGCTAGAGTTGTAATAACTTATCTATGATCCGTAATATTTGTCTTGTGCTTCCACGAGCTCTTGTCTGTTTTCTTGCACTGATTTTGCTGAGTAACTATTTCATCAGGCAACTTGGCAAGCGTTTATTACGAGCAGGGGAACCTCGACATGGCGATCATCCACTACAAACGAGCCATTGGTTGTGACACCGGGTTCCTCGAAGCGTACAATAATTTAGTAAGCGTCGATGTTGTAATGACTCTTTTTTAATTTTTTTCTCGTCGCAATACGCGTAACCTATTATTATTATTTTCCGCAGGGAAATGCGTTGAAAGATGCTGACAGAGTAGAGGAAGCCATTCACTGCTATCGCGTTGGTTTCTCTTATCCCAATCTCAGTGCTTGTTTACTTAGTTGCTATTGTTACAGGGACACTCATTTTGGTTTAAAGAAATCAGTAGGGAAAGGAAATGAAATGGAAAAGGAAAACTAGTTTTTGTGTCTGGCTGATTGGAGAAATGGATAAGAGAAAGAAAAGAACGGAAATTCTAGGTTGACTTTTTATACATAAAACTAAGGAAAAGTATATATACTTTCTCCGCCAGATGGCGAGGAGAACGAAAGAAAAACTTATTAAATCCATTTTCTCTCCAATTTTAATTTCCATGCTTACTTTCTTTATCCAAACACAGACCGAACTGATTCATGTTCTGTCTGTTTGTGAAGCAATGCTTGTCTCTTCAACCCAATCACCCTCAGGCTCTGACGAATCTCGGGAATATCTACATGGATTGGTACGATTTGTTGACAAAAATTGCAAATTGTCACTAATTTCCTTGAGAATAAAAAAAACGTTTTTGCGTTCGCGCTCTTTTCAGGAA
This sequence comes from Linderniella brevidens, assembly GCA_004919715.1. Classification (NCBI taxonomy): domain Eukaryota; kingdom Viridiplantae; phylum Streptophyta; class Magnoliopsida; order Lamiales; family Linderniaceae; genus Linderniella; species Linderniella brevidens. The sequence continues at coordinate 3,755,124 of SWDC01000153.1, read as the reverse complement.
CATGATGAGCGCTGCAGCTCAATGCTATAAGGCAACGCTATCGGTGACCATGGGACTTTCTGCTCCTTTCAACAACTTAGCAATCATATATAAGCAGCAGGTTTCATCTTTTGATTCTTTTTTCATTCTCTTACGCAGTGTATGCAGCTTCTCTTAGCAATCAATGGTGCCACGTGATTTTATTTATTTATTTATCTATTTTTTTGCTGAACAGGGCAACTACGTAGATGCAATATCTTGCTACAACGAAGTCCTTAGAATCGATCCGTTGGCAGCCGATGGCCTCGTGAATCGCGGAAACACTTACAAGGAAATTGGAAGGGTTAATGAAGCTATTCAAGATTATAAGCGTGCTGTTGCGATTCGACCCGCCATGCCCGAGGCTCATGCTAATTTGGCATCGGCTTATAAGGACAGGTGCCCATTTTCCTCTTTATCTAGTCTGTGCGTGATTTCGTTATCGCATGAAATATGAATCCCTTTACGATCTGTTGTCTTGTCTTGTCTTGTCTGCAGTGGCCATGTGGAATCTGCCATAAAAAGCTATAAGCAGGCGTTGGTTTTGCGCTCCGATTTCCCGGAGGCTACTTGTAATCTTCTTCACACGCTCCAGGTATTACCTGCAACGTATATATTATTTGGGGTTGATTATTTTTTATCCTGTAATTTAGGGTTGGTGGCATTATAGAGACAGAAAATTTAGGGGGTGGCATTGAACGAAAAATAACTTTCAAAATTAAGCAATTTAGGGACATTATACGCTGGAACCCTAGATTGTGTCCCAAAGTTGCTCAATTTTGGAAGTTATTATCCGTATAATGCCACCCCCTAAATCTATCGTTGGGGCAAAATCTAGGTTTCGGCTTATAATGTCCCTAAATTGCTTCATTTTGAAAGTTATTGTCCATATATTGCCAAATGCCACCCCGTAGATTTGTTGTCCCTATAATGCCACCCCTACTAAATTACAGGACAAAAAAAATAATTAGCCCAATTATTTACTTGGTTCTTAGTGTTTCCCTAGTTGACTTCGTGAATGAATATCCTATTTTCGCGTGTTGTTGTTTGCCTCAGTGTGTGTGCGACTGGGATAATCGGGACAAGATGTTTGCTGAAGTCGAGGCGATACTTAGGAGACAAATCACGGTTTCTAAATTCTCTTCTGCAATTCATTTCATCATTATTTCAATGAGGGAAATGGCATTTTATTCCTCCAACAATTGTTTTATTGCAGATGTCAGTTATTCCTAGTGTGCAACCTTTTCATGCTATAGCGTACCCACTCGACCCGATGCTTGCTTTGGAGATCAGGTTTCCTATTAATATATATCGGTTTTATTTTATAAATTTCCCTTAAATTATCTAATTCGCTGCAATTTCTACACGTCTAGTCGGAAATACGGTGCTCACTGTTCGGTTGTTGCATCCCGTTACTCTCTTCCTCCTTTTAACCACCCTCCTCCTATGCCTTCGAGGGGTGGAGGCAGAAATGGCCGATTAAGGATAGGGTAAGTAATTTTATGCTATTTTAATTACACAAAAAAAAGATAAAAATCTTCTTTTTTTTGCACTGAGATAAGCATTTGTATCGTTGTGCCCTTTTTTTTTTCTTTCTCTCAGGTACGTTAGCAGTGACTTCGGTAACCACCCCTTATCGCATCTTATGGGGTCCGTTTTTGGGATGCACGATAGAGCAAATGTTGAGGTATATGTTCTTTCAAATATTTCAATTCATTCATGTTTTGTTATTATTTTTTAAGCAATTCATTCATGGTTGTTGGTGTTGTTATTACTAGGTTTTCTGCTACGCGTTAAGTCCAAATGACGGCACTGAATGGAGGCTGCGTATCCAATCAGAAGCCGAGCATTTCATAGACGTGTCGTCCTTGTCGTCGGATATGATCGCAAGAATGATTTACGAGAATCAGATACAAATTCTTATCAACCTTAACGGTTACACCAAGGTATCCAATCATTTTATTACTGATCTGTGTTAATCTTATTTGTCGATTATAAACTTATATTTTCGTTTTGCGTAAATTTTTTTTTCAGGGAGCAAGAAATGAAATATTTGCCATGCAACCCGCTCCGGTCCAGGTCTCTTACATGGGTTTTCCCGGTACAACAGGAGCAAACTACATACACTATTTGGTTACCGATGAGGTAATAATTTTTTGAATTCTCAATCGTTTTCACATTGTCTGTATTTTTCCATTCCATTTAACGAAGCGTTCTCTGTTGCTGCAGTTTGTGTCGCCTTTGCATTACTCCCATATATATTCGGAGAAGATAGTTCATCTTCCTCACTGCTACTTTGTCAATGATTACAAGCAGGTGAACATCATATACATATATTTATATAATTGCACTTTTGGTCCCTTTAGTTGGCTTGTATGCTAATTGTGGTCCTTTCGGTGGTTGTCTTGTAAGAAAAATCTCGACGTATTGGACCCGAAATGCCAACCGAAGAGATCGGACTACGGACTGCCCGAGGACAAGTTCATATTTGCTTGTTTCAATCAGCTTTACAAGATGGACCCTGAGATTTTCAACACTTGGTAAGAACGCTTTACATGAGTATGGTTATAAACGAATCGAATAGAATATCACCGTATTATATTTGTATTCGTATTCGTATTCGAATTCTGAATCGATTTCGAATATATTCGAAAGCATATTTAACTTTTTCCACACGAAATTATTTAATAAAAAAAGTTTAACAACATTAATATTTTAAAAAATATATTATTGATATATAAATATATTTTTAAATATATATTTAAATATATACAAATTTATATAAATACTTATATATTTAAATATATATTATATGTTGAATTATTCGGATCGAATACTGTGACATATGTATTCTTATCCAATATTATTAGAATCTGAGAAACTATTTTCATCCAAATTCGTATCGAATATCGAATTGAACAAAAAAAAATCGATTAATTTGTAACCCTACTCACGAGTGTCGTTTTCTTGCACATATAAGTACCAAATGCTTAATTAATCCTCACTTTCCGTGACAAACGCAGGTGCAATATTCTCAAGCGCGTTCCCAATAGTGCTCTTTGGCTCCTGAGGTTTCCAGCAGCAGGCGAGATGAGGCTTCGTGCATGTGAGCCAATTAATGTTGATTTAAATTATTTTTCCATAAAAATTAAGAATTTTATAATAATTTAAATTAAGCCCCTCGACTTTTCCAGATGCTGCTGCCCAAGGCGTGAAACCTGACCAGATTATATTCACAGATGTTGCGATGAAACAGGAGCACATTAGGCGCAGTGCTTTGGCCGACTTATTTCTTGATACGTACGTTTTATAATTTTTTCAAATAATTTGTACGGAAATTCAAATAATATTTTTTTTTTGAAAATAGGCCTCTTTGCAACGCACATACTACGGGAACCGATGTTCTCTGGGCCGGTATACCGATGATTACACTCCCGTTAGAGAAAATGGCAACTAGAGTCGCGGGTTCGTTGTGTTTGGCTACGGGAGTTGGTGAAGAGATGATAGTAAGCAGGTAGTTATTACATCTTTTATTCTTACCGCCATTTTCCCGAGCTCAAACGAGTCCTTTTTTTTTTCCTCTTACACTTTTTTTTCGTATTTCTTGCAGTATGAAGGAGTATGAAGATAAGGCGGTTTCTTTGGCTTTGAATGGCCCGAAGCTCCAAGACCTTACCAACAGGCTCAAAGCTTCTCGTCTAACTTGTCCTCTGTTTGATACTGCTCGTTGGGTCAGTATTTTCTTCCCCTATCTTCATTTATTTTTTTGGGCTAGATTATGTTTTTTCGATTACAGAAAATGGTCTGATATTTAAATTTTTAACCTTTTGGGAATTGTGTAAAATGAGTTGGCCCTATATTCGACCATGAAACTAAATGGCTTATTATATTTTTGGTTGTGTATATTTAGAATGGGGTGTTATAAAGATTTTGTGAATTTAGGACAATAAGTTTCAAAATTGAAGCAATTGAGGATATCCAAATAAATGTTGCAATTTTGGGACGTTAAGTTTCAAAATTGAAGTTATTTGATGACAATTAACGCCAGATTTTGAAATTTACTGTCCTCAAATTGCTTCAATTTGAAACTTAAAATTTCAGCATTTAGTTTATGGTTTCTCAAATTGCTTCAAATTCGAATCTTATTGTCATTAAATTGCCATCCCTAATTAGGTAATAGAATGCGATTGGGATTTTTTTTATATGACAGTCTTGATGTAATAAAACCCTGCAGGTGAGGAATTTGGAGCGAGCCTACTTCAAGATGTGGAATCTGCACTGCTCTGGTCAAAGCCCACAGCACTTTAAAGTCACGGAGAACAACTTAGATTTTCCTTATGATCGCTAATCGCTAACTTGTCCTATCATTACAGGGAAGATTAGGCATTGTAGACTAAGACAAGAAAATATGATACGTGTGCTTTAGTGTGTTTATTCAGAAAGCCTGATATGATCGTGGAAGTGTATTAACTTATGATAAAAGCATTCTTATACTATGAGATTTCCTATAATTGTGATGCATCTCATCATAAATTCGTATATTTGAAAATATATTTTATGGAAGTTGAAGTAGAAGGGAATGCTCTTCATAAGTGCATATTATACTAAATAATAATAATGTGTAAGACAACTACTCAGATGGGCCACTCCACCACACAATTTGGGCCACTGTAACAGATGATAAATACTTAAGGCCCAATTAAAATTCAAAATGCATTCAAGGCCCAAACAATTTACATAAAGCAAACCATATTTATTTATTCAACCACCACAACACCACAACATCGATAAATCAAAGTAAAAGAAAATACTACTCAGTCGCGGGCGACGGCGACGACTTGTTTTCCGACGTTACGGCCGGTGAAGATCGCTTCAAGGGCGGCAGGCCCGTTCTCAAGGCCCTCGGCGATGTCTTCAACGTAGGTTATCTTACCCTGCTTGATGAGAGGCAAAACCATCTCCAAGTACTTAGGATACAGATGGAACTGTTCGCCGGTGTTGAATCCTTGGATGCGGAGCCGCTTGATGAGGCACTGTATCAGATTGGAGACGCCGTCCTTCTGCTCGAGGTGGTACTGTGAGATCATCCCGCACACGGCGATGCGGCCGTGGTCTTTCATGTTGGGAAGCACCGCGTCGAGGAACTTGCCTCCGACGTTGTCGAAGAATATGTCGATTCCGTACGGGAACCGCCTGTCGTGGGGAAAATTGAAGATCAGATTTGCATCTGTGAGTAATCTTACCCTAATTTTATTGCAATTGAAGTATCGAGCATAAATTGAGCTTTTCTACTTTGTTTACTGAATGAGATGGTGCTTAAGATCTTATAATGAACTTGTAGTAGTCTATTGCTGCTGCCTGTGGATTTTGAACTCACCTCCTTATAGCTGAACTCAAATCCCTCTCCTCTTTGTAGTTGAATGCATCGTTGAATCCCAGCTTGTTCTTCAAGATGCTAACCTACAAGCAAAGAAAACAAAGCCTGACCTCGTAAACAAGCTCAATTCAAGGTAACAATCTTGCTCTTATATTGTGATTTCACAAAGAATACTGAATAAACCTACCTTTTCTTTGCTCCCCGCACTTCCAACAACGTAGCAGCCCATCAATTTGGCGAATTGGCCAACAAGTTGACCAATAGCACCGGAAGCTGCGGAGATGAACACGGTTTCTCCTTTCTTGGGCGAACAAATCTCATAAAAACCAGCATAAGCTGTCAACCCCGCATTGCCTGGAGAAATTCATGAAGAATAAGTTAAGTAAGTGCCCTGTTTTTAACTTTCTTGTGTGTTACCATGTAAATAGATTAAATTCCCTGATTTGATTACCTAGAATCCCCGTGTAGTAAGAGAGAGGAACATCCGTGTGTGTGATTTTGAAGAGACCATCAGGTGCTGTAATAAGGCTGTACTCTTCCCACGAAGTGTTGCCCCACACTAGATCTCCTTTCTTGAACTTGGGATGAGTTGAATCTACTACTTTCGATACCCCGAGTCCCCGAATGATCTGTATATATTTATTATACCAGAGTTAGAAAGAAAAATTAGGCCTTGATCTTCGATTTGTTGCAGATGAAGAAAACGAAGAAGCCCGTTTATTGGAATCAACTTACGGATCCAGGGGAAGAAGATGGCAAGACAATTCCCTGATAAGGGTCGCACGAAAGGTACAGATTCTTCACCATAATTGCACGCTGACTATTGCTGGGGACTTTTGGGATGATTGTAGAGGCTTTAAGGGTCATATCTGATGCTTTTGGTGGACCGTTGACGCGGTTTTTGAGCACCACCGTGGTGTTTCTGATGGATTCTTCGGCCATATTTCTTGGTATGAATTATGGAAAGTGTTTCTTTCTTTCTTTTTTTCTTGCTATAGAACAAATGTTTTCTCAATGCGATTGCTTGTTGCAAGCAAGAGCCTTGTCTATTTATAGGTCACGGTAGAATCTTTTTTTTTTTATCATTGAAAGTTGAATGTAGACTTATTTGCATCCGCCTTCCACGTTTGACTTTTTGGCACGGCGTCCAATAGATTTTACTTTCTAGAAGGGGATGTAGCAATTTATATTAAATTTTTTTGACTAAACCAGCGATGTCTATCGTCTAGAACGGTTCACTGTTTCACGGTTTCTAATAAAAATGAATTGATTATTTTCGATGAAAAGCTGCGATATCGGGGTAAATAATATTTTATAACTTCTCTCTGTTATAAAGGCAGTAAAAGCTGAAAATAGGCAGTGTCTCATTTTATGTATCACACACTCAGTGTCTCAAATCATACAATTTACGAAAAAAAATAATTTGAATATTGATTTGATATTTGTTTTTATCATATAAATGACATGAAATGGGTGGAATATGAAATTAATAAATTAGAAAGAAATTAAAAAATAATCAGAAAATTTGTGAACCACACAATCTAAAATCGAATTGTCATGGTTGATGGGACATAGAGTGGGACATGGAGAATGTGACAGGTGATTTCAACGGAAAAATAAGTATGTAATAATTGCATATGATGAAGAAAGAAAATTTATCAGTTTAAAGTCGTCGGAACAAAAACACGCGACTTATTAAACACGTGCTCGAAGAAATAATCCGCAAGCACGACGTTCGCAGCATCCGAAGGGTGGAAAGCGTCCCAAAACACGTACTCGCTTCTGTTGCCGCAAAGCTTCGAGTTCGGGAGACAGAGCCCTCCTAGCTTCTTGTCCACGTGGCAGCACGATGCGTTCGAAACCTTAAAACCTGGTACAAAGCACTCGAATCTATTAGAGTGAGTGCTTCTAGATAACATAGATTAAGAATGACAGTGCAATGATGGCAGGGCCCGGAGGGTTCGATGACCCTCTGGTAGGCCAAATTACTCCTATAACCCCTAGTAACTATTCCTCCTCTGCAGAGCCCCCGTTGCAGGGAATAGAACAACCGGGGCACGGGCTAATAATAAAAAATGCAGCTTTCGCAAAATGGGTCCGTCCCTAGTAAATACGAACCTACACCAGGGCTTGGAGGGTCTGTTGAACCCATGGTCTGCCGGATTACCCCTTAGGCTGTGTTTGGATCGAGGAAAGTGGTGAGGAAAAGAAAAGTAAAGAGGAAATGACATTCACAGGCTTTTCTTTCTTTTCACGCACCATTTGGTAAAGAAATTGGTTTTCCATGGTTTTAGCTTTTACTTATGTTTAAATTTTCTTTTCTTTTCTTTTCTTTTTCCCATATATTTCCTAATAGATCAAACATAAAGATTAGTTTTCCTTTTCTCACAATTTTCCTCAAACCAAACACAGCCTTAGTGATATATTGGCAGCAACCCGGGTTAGGAGTGGTTTTTTTAGGCTGGGCTAGAACCCCAGTCTAGGGGGTTTGGCCCACGCCTGGTCCTTGGACGCATGGACGTTTAGGTTTAGATTATAAATCCCCTCACCGTATGAAGCGGGATTTTCGATTAAATCGAGAACGGGCTTATAAGTATCCGCAAACACGATCTGCGACGAGGGGAGATGCGCGGTCAAATTCGCCGTCATGTTCTCTACTTTGAAGTTGAAATGCTGAGCCATGAGATTGACTTGGCTTAAGCACTGCCCCTGGCTCGACTTCGTCCTCTGCGACGGTATGCACCCGAGCGGCCCGAGCCCGTGGAACACTATCTTCCTCGCACCGAGCTGATAGAGCCTCTGTGAATTTTTCAAAATCAATTTATAGAGAGAGAATATTCGCGATTTATGTAAAGATGCATGCTTTTATTTTTTATTTTTATTTTTTTACGGTGATTTGATCCCCGAGAGTCAAGACGAGTAGCTCCACGAACTCGTCGTGGGTAAATTGTTGGCCGTCGTCGAGAAACGGCTGTAGGTAATTGTTGACGTAATCGTTGCTTCCTGAAAAGTTTGTAACAATCAAATATTCGACTTTAAGCTGCAGAGTCGTCGCAGTTCGCATTAGGTTTTTTTTTTTTTGTTTACGGAGGAAATTTCCCTCACCTATTCCGATGAAGTACACTGCTTCGTTCGTTAGGTTGTTGGCTGCAGGATCTCCTACTTTAGCCCTAATCCATTGCTTCGTCGTCTCGAATTTCGAGATTTGATCGTAGAACGATAGCCTCTCGATCTTTCATAGCAGAATAAGAAATCAGCCAACATTAAGCTCTGATGACGATGATGATCTTTTTCGAGTCATTTGATTATTAAGTTACCTATGTTTTTTTTGGTCCTCTAAATTGGAGGGTGGCATTTTTAGGATCTCACGTAATTTAAGGTAATTTAAGGGGTGACACAATAATTTTGCATGTCCGAATCAAGCGTCTAAATTCCGGCAAAAAATTATGGACGCATTATCTATACTATTATATAAATGCTCGGTGCTTCCTACAAACCGTCACAATTTTGCAATTGATTTGACATGTGAATTAACCTAACCAATCATATATTTTTATATACAATTAATAATTAGTAAAAAAATATATGAACACTACCCACTTGCCACTATCAATAATAAAATGCATTGATGTTAGTGAGTCCCTTATTAGTGTTCTTAATCTGCTTCAATTTTTTAACTTAGTTACTAAACTACAACATGTGATCTCGGAAAGTGCCACCCCCAACTAACGGCACAAGAAAATTAGGAAAACCTTCTTACAAAGTAAAGCCCCGTCTCGTTGAGAATCCCGGCACCGCCCGACGCGTAGTTGACTCCTTTGAAGATCGCATCGTCGCTCGACAATAGGGAAAGAAACGGAGGCGGCGATGGAATCCCGAGCTTAGCAGCTGGAATTTTTATTTTTTTTGTTTCGTAATAAGTTAAACATGAGTAAGATTATTGGATATTTAATGATTTATGTGCTCACAAATTATATCGCCGATGGTCCTTCCGTTGGTAAACCTCCCCGTCGCTTTCCCGCCGCCGTAGTCCACACCGTAATGAGGAAAGTTCGATTTTGCGAGTGAGAGCTGCAAATAATTGTTGTTTCCTACTTCCGTTAAGGAGTCTCCGAATATGAACGTCACTAAAGACGATGAAGGGGTGAAGACGTTGAAGGCTGTAATAGCTATCAAGAAAATAATATTCTTTTCCATTTTTCTCATGTCGATGATCTTCTTGTGCAATAATGGCAGTGATTTATATAGTGTTATTGCAGTCGCTGTTCGAAGTTATCTATCTCTTCAAGGTCGTGACTAGTTCATTAAGTTTCGTTAAGTAGGTGACTGAGGTGATTGTTTTTCAGTGCAAGAAATGGTTTTACTAGTTTGGAACATTGATGCATTTCTTTGAACACATTGTTACTTTTGTAGAAATGGTTGGCCAACTCTTTAATCATTTTTTTTTTCTTCTTATTTCTCAAAGTAGTCGTGAGCCAATGACATCCCTCAGTCCCCATGTTCCGACCAATTACAACATCGGTTTCCTTTGACTATATATATCATCTTAAGTCCATCATAAATACGTTAATCAAGAAGTCCAAGTGTGATAAAAAAAACTCAGGTCTTCGAGATATCAGAAGACCGAGTCGAGAATAATTTCTTCCAAAATCCACGCAAATTACGATAATAAAAAAGTCAAGCAAAATTGAACCATTGACATCTACCTGAAGATATTAGGAGCTCGGGCTCGGTCACTTGACATATCTCTTGGGGACTCGTGATAAATTCGCTTAGGAAAATAAAACATGAGAGTATTGAAATATTTATTAAACTATAATTCATAAAAGGCTCATGGGTGCATGATAATGATAACTACTCAAAATAATCATGTATAATTACTATTTAAGCCTTAATTTCTTTTAGTCCAATTATATGATTAAAATCAATTTATATATATACATAATTCAAAATAAAAACAATTAAAAGTGAGGTTATAAGGCTTGTGCATAAAATACTTGTAATATTATTAGAAAAAACAAAGGTGATTGAGTTGAGATTGCTAATAATCTATATACAAGATAAGAGTTACTAAAGAGAATTTTTCACTGTGAAATCTTTTTCCTTCCAAATTTCTCTCAAACTCGCATAACGCTCAACGCCATGAATATCCCAAAACCCGACCAAAGCCCTTCACACCCTCTTCACCATCTCATCCACAAAACCTTCAATTCACTCCAAGCCCACGTCTCCAACGTGTTCCCCAACCTCCAGCCGCCCAAATTCCCCTTCTTTGCGTCAATTTCGAACCAGAACAGCTCAGCACAAGTCGACCTGGGTCGCAGAAGTACTTTCGGCTCGGCCACGAAGAGACGCGGGATGTCGCCAGAGGCTATCGATGAGAGGCTCGCCGGAGTTCCCGTGTACGCGCTGAGCAACGCCTCTCAGGAGTTTGTTCTTGTATCGGGAACGAACACCGGTAAAAGCCTTGGCCTCTTCTGTTTCAGCGAATCGGACGCTGAAGCCCTCCTCAAGCAGATGAAGTCCGTGGACCCGTCGATGAGCTTCGGCTCGCAAGTTGTCCCCGTTGCTCTTAGCAAGGTATTTGTTGGTCCGATGGATGAAGTTTGTTTCTTGACGGCATTGCGTCGACCATGTGGCGTGCTTCGTTGTTCTTTTCAGATTGGCTTGAAATCATGCAATTAGCTTCATAATCTTACATCTCGTAAACGCTGTTGTTTGTTTTTCAATATCTTTAGGCTGCCTTATAATCCTTACTATTTCTTCTGACTTTGGCTGATTAATATATGAACAGTGACTAAGAAATTAGTGTGTGTTCTAGGTTTGTCAGCTTAAAGTTGATGGCGTGGCTTTAAGATTGATACCTGAAGCTTCCCAGATAAAGAATGCTTTGAAGGTGGGCATCTTCGCTCTGTTTCGTCGTTCACTTTCTTCTCCATTTTATTCGATATGTTGAGAAAAATTGCTCTGATTTCGATATGCTAATGCACTTCTGATAAAGTGAAAGTGTAGATTATTTTTTTTTTCCGTGTTAAATGTGATCATAAGCTTCTTCGGTCCTCAAATATTTTATAGGAAAGTCAAAAGGATGGCGTTTCCGTTGATTCTTTCCCCGGGGTTCCAGTTTTCCAGGTTTACTACTGTCTTCTTGAAATCACCTGCTCGGACATGAAACATATCGTTGCTAAGCTAGTAAGATTCTATCTTGTTATTTGCACTGATGAGTGGCAATATATTACAGTCGAAAAGCTTGATTTTGAGCAGCCAAAACAAGAGCTACCGTCCTGTTTTTTTCAGAAAGGTGAGGAAATCTCTCTCTCTCTCTCTCTCTCTCTCCATCTCTGTTGTTCGATCGTCCAATTTTTGCAGGAGGATCTAGAGAAGTCCCTATCGAGAGCATCTCATGATCAGAGGCAGCTGAATCCTGGTTTAAGGCAAGGGGATATCCAGGTTATAGTTAGCAGCCCATTTCCTGTGATTTCATCACCGGTAAATATTGTGAGACAATGTCACCATTCAATCTTCTACTTCTCTGTCTCTGTTTAGGTTGCTGTTCTTGAGGACATAATACAAGGAATGAAGGTAACCGAAAATCTTTAGTAACACAAACACTATTTAGTGATTCCATTGAATAGAAACTGTTTTTGGGGCCTCACGAAATCGATGCATCATCTGGTTCGGCATTTGCAGGACGATTCCGTCTCCTCTTGGGATGACGTTGTCTTTGTCCCCCCGGGTTTCGATGTCTCCACAAATCCCTACCGAAGAAATTAAACTCAGGTTTTTTAACAAGAAAGAGGGCTTGTGTGTGTACTGTGTAGTATCTGCCTGTTAAGACTTAATAAGAGGAGGTGATGTGTTACTTGTTCTATTTTAAGATGGCGGTGACAAGTACTACTTTGCTTTGCATGTTTATTTATGTTTTCTTGCATGGTTTTATTTTTTTTTCCCCATGATTTTTATATTATTTTATAAGAAGAAAGTATGGACTGGTAACAAAGTAAATGAAATTCGCGCTACATTGTGTGATGTGCTCTAATTAAACCATTTCACGCATCCTCTGTGTGATGTGCTCTAATATGTGACGTAAGCCGCGTTTGTAGCTAAGTGGGCCCCCTTTTGTGCGGCGACAGTGGGCGTTGCTTTAATGGATTAATCATTAAAGAACAAGCCCTTGCCAATTTCCGGACATTGGCCTAACTCTCCTGCTATAACCTCCATCTTTTGTTTATTTTTCTAAATTATACATCAATAATTTTATTTGCATACACATGAGTATGCACACATACTAGTATATATTATAGTTGACTTGGCTTGGGAAGAAACGGCAAAAGCAGTTGGGGAAGAAAAAGGTTTCTAAAAAAGATTCTTGATGCTACAGTAAACGTACACATTTCTTATTTCAATGTTCCACGACCAAATCGAATTCATATCGCATTGTTGGCGTTCAATTTAAATCACATTATTAGCAATGTGGCTTCCACTGGAATAATTTTTCCAGCATGATTGTACCATTTCGAGTAGATATAGACCACTATTGTCAGGAGTCAGAGTGATAGTCAAAATTTTGACCTCAATTTGACCTCTTTACATATTCATTGAAGCCCCAACGAACCCAAATTAAAAATGTAAAAGAAATCAATTTCAGGAAGACAAGATCATGCATAACAAGATATGTTATTTGGAGAATATTTGAATTCAGTAGGTGATAATACTATTCTTCTTAAATAAAATATATAAGAATCAATTTACATGAAGCCAAAAAATAATCTTAATAAAAACTCCAATCATAAAAACTTACTACCACCACCTTTAACCGACGAGATACCAAAACCTACGTAACCAACCGAATCACATTAAAATAAATAAAAGCTGGCACCAGCTTACAAGCTCACAGGTATTCTACTTCTTCCTTAATGACACAACACAACCTCTCTTCTCTTCTATATAAATACCTTTGCTCATTCTAACTCTCATGCACTGAAAATCCAAACCAACATCTAACACTATCCACATTAGATATACTAAAAATGTTTTCTCCATCGAATACGAGGTTGTCAATCTTAGTCTTTCTTGTTCATATCTTTGCAGCAGCAAATGCTGGTAATTTCCATCAAGATTTCGATATAACATGGGGCGGTGATCGTGCCAAGGTTTTCGAAGGAGGACGGTTTCTGTCCCTATCTTTAGACAGGGTTTCGGGCTCGGGCTTTCAGTCGAAAAGGGAGTACTTATTCGGGAGGATCGATATGCAGCTCAAGCTCGTTCACGGAAATTCTGCCGGCACCGTTACCGCATACTACGTACGTATTTACGTACACGCATGCACTACGTGTCTAATCGAGTTAGTTCTCCATTGAAGTAAATTGATATAAATTTAAAATATGATACACTCCCTTCAAGCCTAAGCTTTTAGGTGAAGTAGCCATTCAACATCGAATCAGACCCCAGCCTAAGAGGCTACGGGTACGAAACCCCACGACCGCCCATTTCAGAAAAATTCCATGTCTAAGTTTAGATAAGAATGGAATCAGCTTATACTAAAGGGAATTATATTTTTTTAAAATATTACTCAACATTCTCTTACAAGACTTTTGCCTTTTCGGGCGTATGCAGCTGTCTTCGCAAGGCCCCATGCACGACGAGATCGACTTCGAGTTCCTCGGGAACGCGTCGGGACAACCTTATACACTCCACACCAACGTCTTCGCCCGGGGGAAGGGAGGCAGAGAGCAGCAGTTCCATCTCTGGTTCGACCCGACCCGCAACTTCCACACCTATTCGATCATTTGGAACGCACAGCACATCATGTAAGAAATCAGCATTAAAAAAAAAAAACAGGTCTTATTTTGATGTAATAATCAATTTCCCCATTTCAGATTCTTAGTAGACAACACACCGATTAGGGTTTTCAAGAACGCGGAATCACTCGGCGTGCCGTTCCCGAGGAACCAGCGGATGAGGATCTACTCGAGCCTTTGGGACGCCGACGACTGGGCCACGAGGGGCGGGCTGGTTAAGACCGACTGGTCAAAGGCTCCGTTCACTGCGTATTATCGGGACTTCAATGTGGAGGCGTGCACCGGTAGTAATGGCTGGTGCGGTTCGAGGTACTCTAACGGTGCTTGGCAGAGCCAAGGGCTCGATGCCTATGGCCGCCGGAGGCTGAGATGGGTTCAGAAGAATTTCATGATATACAATTATTGCAGTGACTATAAAAGGTTTCCACAAGGATTTCCACCAGAGTGCAGGCAGAAATGAGGAAAATATTATCTAAATTCTAATGTAATTGGATGAATTGTTTTGTTATTAACATATTCTGGGTTTTATTCGATCTCGCTTCTTGTTGTATGTACTGCACCTTGCAAATAAAAATGTAAACGTGATCTATGTTTTCATGCCATGCCACTGATATTTCATTGCATAAATTTGAAACAAGTGCATTTATAGCTTCAGATTAGTAATGGCATGTGATAATCGTACAACGAATATGTGACCCGGGCCCAGAGAAAAGTACTTACCACCACCGGGATAGGATTTCAAGAGAAATTGATGATCAAGAAGATGCTGCTCATCGGTTTACTTTCGATCTCTTTGTTGCTTTTCTCCTGCACGAATTAAAGGGTCTCCCACAGGAACAAGTCTCCCTTGGAGTTGGAAATAATTAACTGAAGTAACCTTTGGCTGGTGCAGAGGCCCCCTTTGCAAGATTTTCTGCTTCCATAGCTTTATTGCATGATCTTAGAACCTAGATAGGCCATGAATTCGGGGATTTGGAGATAAATTTTAGGAAGATAAATTTTAGGAACTCATACAACACAAAAGAACAAATAAAGAGATATTTACATAAACGGATTGCTGCTTTTTATCTTTAGGATAAACAGATTGCAGAGTAAGGAGTATGTACGTACTTAATTCCAAGCTTAACTTAGCCCGAATCCAAACATGGATCAGTAAGTAACTATCTTCAAGTTTCCCACTGTATCCTCCTTCAAGAGCACAAACGCGTAGCTCGCTGAAATCCTCCTCCACCGTAAATCTCTGACTAACTAATCCCCAGTCCGATATGAGATCGACCAGCAAATGTTCCTTCTCTTCCGAGAATTAAATTCCACGGCTGGTTTTTTCCATGATTGCTTCTGTATATCTCCGCGGATCTTCCCGAGCTTCGATTTTCTGCCTTCGACGGGTTTTGGAGGGGATATTTTGATAAAAGGGATCGAAACATATTTTATCTAAGATGGAGGGATTGTATAGAAAAAGTCAAAAATACCCTCGAGTAAAAAGTCATTAATATTAGTTTAGTCACTTAAATGAATTCGTCGTTTCAGTTATGTCTTATTCGAATTCGAATAAGCTTTATTCGGGTTCGAATAAGATTTATTCGATTTCGAATAACCCTTATTCGAGTTCGAATAATCTGGGTTATTTGAACCCGAATAAGAGTTATTCGAGTTCGAATAAAGGTTATTCGAGTTCGAATACGCTTATTCGAACTCGAATAACCCTTATTCGGATCCGAATAACCTTATTTGAACCCGAATAGGGCTTATTTGAACCCGAATAGGGCTTATTTGAACCCGAACCCGAATAATCAATTTTAACTCAAGATAAAGATTAAACTCGATTCAAGATGAATATTATACGAAGAAGCTTATGAAAGTTTTGTGTATCACAATATAATTAATAAACATTATTCAATAAGTTCATCGAAGTTTGTTATTCGGATCCGAATAACCTTATTTGAACCCGAATAGGGCTTATTTGAACCCGAACCCGAATAATCAATTTTAACTCAAGATAAAGATTAAACTCGATTCAAGATGAATATTATACGAAGAAGCTTATGAAAGTTTTGTGTATCACAATATAATTAATAAACATTATTCAATAAGTTCATCGAAGTTTGTTATTCGGATCCGAATAACCTTATTTGAACCCGAATAAGGCTTATTTGAACCCGAATAGGGCTTATTCGAGTTCGAATACGCTTATTCGAACTCGAATAACCCTTATTCGGATCCGAATAACCTTATTTGAACCCGAATAGGGCTTATTTGAACCCGAATAGGGCTTATTTGAACCCGAACCCGAATAATCAATTTTAACTCAAGATAAAGATTAAACTCGATTCAAGATGAACATTATACGAAGAAGCTTATGAAAGTTTTGTGTATCACAATATAATTAATAAACATTATTCAATAAGTTCATCGAAGTTTGTTATTCGGATCCGAATAACCTTATTTGAACCCGAATAGGGTTATTTGAACCCGAATAGGGCTTATTCGAGTTCGAATACGCTTATTCGAACTCGAATAACCCTTATTCGGATCCGAATAACCTTATTTGAACCCGAATAGGGCTTATTTGAACCCGAACCCGAATAATCAATTTTAACTCAAGATAAATATTAAACTCGATTCAAGATGAACATTATACGAAGAAGCTTATGAAAGTTTTGTGTATCACAATATAATTAATAAACATTATTCAATAAGTTCATCGAAGTTTGTATATCACATTGACACAACTCATTTTAGTTGTCATCATGTAGAGCACATGTTTAGATATCATATTATAGTAATTCACTTAAATACAAGTTGTAACATTATAGCAACTCACACAAAACTCATTTAAATTTTCATTACATTTACCCAACTCATTAGACATCTTCATTAAACATTGTCATAACTAATTATAGTATTTCATTGACTATTATTTGATATTAATGACTTGATATTATTATCATAAAATTACAAGTATTAATTATACTCTTATTTGAATTCGAATCATGGTCTTTTGGGTTCTAATAACGCTTATCCGAGTTCAAATGGACTTATTCGAGTTCAAATGGACTTATTCGAGTTCTAATAAGGTTTATTTGAACTCGAATAGGGTTATCTGAACTCGAATAGGGTTATTTGAACTCGAATAGGACTTATTCGAACTCGAATAGGGTTATTCGAACTCGAATAGGACCTATTCGAACTCGAATAAGGCGTATTCGAATCCGAATAAGCCTTATTTGAACTCGAATAAGACTTATTCGAATTCGAATAGGTCTGTCAATCTTATTCGATTTCGAGTGTATCTTTAATATTTTCAATTATTTCGCCTAAATCTACCTTTAATCACAACGAAAACTCAAGACCCATGCGAATTTGTATTAATTTTTCAGAAAATCGGGTAAGATATGTGCTAATTTGAAGATGATTTTAAGAGAAATGACGAAGAAAAAGCGACGAAATCTGCATTCTAAAACCTAAAAAACGAAAATATAATTTTAAACTATTAAAATATTATTAATTAAATGGATATATTGATTAATTACTTATTTAACTAAGTGAGTCCCTTATTGAATTGAAAAAGTCAAGCTCCCTCTTTTTTAATTTCCTTCCTTTTCACTCCCTTTCTTTAAATTATCCCGGTTTTGGAGCGCTAAGCTTCGATTGTACGATTGTGATGACGACTGGCGAGCGACCGTAAATTACAATTATGACCCTGAAATGGGTCAAACAAGACCCACGACATATTGGGTTTTGAAAGTTCTCGGGCTAAACTTTTCAAAGGCCCATTAATCAAATCTAAACGAAGCCCATTTACTCAAAAGAAAGTGAAATTAAAGAAAAAAAGAAAAAGACAACTCACGCAAATACAAAATTAGAAGTTCATATGCTGTCTACCCCAAGACTTCGCTGATGAAACTCTTTCAATGTGTTATCGACAGCTAATTTCCTCAGTATATTATATATATATATATAATATTATTTGATATTTGTGGTTATATTCGGTCAAGCACATAGTTATTGTTAATCATTATCATTAGGTATGGTTCGTCAGTGATTCAAACTAATATCATATATTTCAATGTGATTCAAAACCAACCGTTCTAAGAATCAAAAGTATCTAACCTTATTTGTGCTTTGATTAATTTTTAATTCTTGTATAGTGGAGTAGTGATATTTTAAGGGTACCTAAATTAAGGTGTGATAGACAGTAAGTTTTTAAAATTAGTATAAATTGATGACAATCCTTAAACAGGAGCCACGTACCTCGAACTCAAAATTAGTTTCGAGCGGTAATTATCCTTAAAATTATTTCAATTTAAAAACTTGTTTTTCAATTGATCCAAGTGTGTTGACTCTTGAAATGTCACCAGACTAAACAAATTAATTAAGAAAAGTTATTAGTGTTGTTATTATTTATTTATTATTTTATTTAATTTACATAAATGACATGGAAGAAAACCTACGCGTTAGGTTTTACCCCGTCCATAAAGCCTGACAAATCCCCCACCATTCTTTCCTCTCCCTTCACTAACCCAACCCACACACACAGATCTAACGCAATGACTCTCCACCACCGCCGTCTCCTCTTCGTCACCTTCTCCCTCCTCCTCCGCCTCACTTACGCCGACGACGCCGCCGTCATGTCCGCCTTCCTCACCTCCCTCACCACCCCTCCGAAGGGCTGGAACTCGTCCGCGCCGTTCTGCACCTGGACCGGCGTCCGCTGCGACCCGACGAACACCTTCGTCGCTTCGATCAACCTCGATTCCTCCTCGATCGCCGGAACCCTACCGCCGCAGCTGAACCAGCTCGGCCACCTCCAGTCCCTCGCCCTCCAGAAGAACTCCCTCACCGGAACGCTCCCCTCCTTCGAGAACATGACGGCGCTCGAGAAAATCTACCTCAACGAGAACGACTTCACCGGAGTCCCCTCCAATTTCCTCCTTGGCCTCACCAGTCTCCAGACCCTCAGCATCTCCGAAAACATGAACCTCTCCCCGTGGCAGATTCCGGCGTACCTTCAGGAGAGCTCCACCCTCGTCTCCATCTTCGCCTCCAATTCGAGCCTCGCCGGCGCCGTTCCCGACATCTTCGGCAGCTTCCCGAACCTGCAGGACGTGAGGATCAGCTACAACAACCTCACCGGATCTCTTCCGGCGTCCTTCGCCGGATCCGAGATCCAAAACCTCTGGCTCAACAACCAGAAACAGGGCTTCTCCGGCGAGATCTCCGTCCTCGCGAACATGACCCAACTAGCTCAGGTGTGGCTCCACGCCAACGCCTTCACCGGCGGGATCCCCGACCTCTCCAAGTGCGTCAACCTCTTCGATCTCCAGCTCAGGGACAACCAGCTCACGGGCCCCGTCCCCGACTCCCTCATCAGCCTCCCCAAGCTCGTCAACGTCACCCTGCAGAACAACAAGCTACAGGGACCGTTCCCTCAGTTCCCGAGCCGAGTCACGCAGGTCACCGTCGGCACCACCAACAGCTTCTGCTCGGACACGCCCGGGCCCTGCGACCCTCAGGTGGCCACGCTCCTACGGGTCGCCGGAGCTCTCGGGTACCCGATGCCTCTCGCCGCCGCGTGGACGGGCAACGATGCCTGCAAGAACTGGCGGTTCGTCAACTGCGATTCGGACGGTAAGAACGTGATCGTGGTGAACATGGGGAAGCAGGGATTCGCGGGGACGATCTCCCCCGCGTACGCGAATCTGACCTCCCTGCGCAGTCTCGTCCTGAACGATAATCGCCTGACCGGAGAGATCCCGCCCGCCCTGACCGAGCTGCCCGGGCTACAGATCCTCGACGTGTCCAACAACAACCTCTCCGGTTCGATCCCGTCCTTCCCCAGCGCCGTGAGGTTCCTCAACTCCGGGAATTCGTTCCTCGGTAAGAACGTCACCGCCGCCGGTGACGGATCCGGGCCCATCTCCGGCGGCAGCGGCGGCGGCTCCTCCGCCTCCTCCAAGCCCAGCTCCGCCGGATTGATCGTCGGAGTCGTGGTGGCCGTCGTCGTGTTCCTCGTCGTTGTGCTGTTCGTCTCTTACAAGTGCTACGTCAAGAAGAGGAAGCGGTCCGTCTACGGGCACGTCAGCGGCTCGGAGACGGGCAAGAAGCCCAACGGAGGGCAAAACGGTAATTATTATAATTCAAATCCCGTCCCGAGCGAGCTTCGGAGCCAGAGCAGCGGGGGAGATCAGATCGAGATCCCGATGTTCGAAAACGGGAGCGTGACGATCTCCATCGAAATCCTTCGGCAGGTGACCGACAACTTCAACGAGGCCAACGTTTTGGGGCGCGGAGGCTTCGGTGTCGTCTACAAAGGGGAGCTACACGACGGGACGAAGATCGCGGTGAAGAGGATGGAGTCGGCATCGGTGAGCACGAAGGGGATGAACGAGTTTCAGGCGGAGATCGCCGTCCTAACGAAGGTGAGGCACAGGCACTTGGTGGCTCTGCTCGGGTATTGTATAAACGGTAACGAGAGGCTCTTGGTGTACGAGTACATGCCTCGGGGGACTCTGGGGCAGCATTTGTTCGAGCGGGAGGAGTATGGGTACGAGCCGCTGACGTGGAAGAGGAGGGTGACGATCGCGTTGGACGTGGCGAGGGGGGTCGAGTACCTACACAGCTTGGCTCAGCAGAGCTTCATTCATCGGGATTTGAAGCCCTCGAATATTCTTCTTACCGACGATTTTAGGGCGAAGGTCGCCGATTTTGGGTTGGTGAAGAACGCGCCGGACGGGAAGTATTCCGTCGAGACGAGGTTGGCGGGGACTTTCGGGTACCTCGCGCCGGA
The DNA here is from genome assembly GCA_004919715.1 of Linderniella brevidens. Taxonomy (NCBI): domain Eukaryota; kingdom Viridiplantae; phylum Streptophyta; class Magnoliopsida; order Lamiales; family Linderniaceae; genus Linderniella; species Linderniella brevidens. The sequence continues at coordinate 3,734,138 of SWDC01000153.1, read as the reverse complement.
GTATGCCGGTGAGTGTGTGCTTTTTCTCGTTTCTTATGGGGTTTATTCTTTTTTCGTGTAGTTTAGGGTGAGAGCTGCAGTTTAAGGACGCTAACTTTATTTATCAATTGGAAGTTAGTGTCCTGAAAGTGCCACGTAGGATTGTCCCAAATAAGCAACTCTGACACTACGTAGGATTTATCCACTAATTTGGAAAATAAAAAATATATAAATTGCTTTGATTTTAAAGTTAGTGTCCTTAAATTAGTGAATTCTTTTGGATCGGGTTGGTACATTCAGCGCATCCAACTTACATGATTGCAATTCGAGGACACTAAATTCGAAGCTAAAGCTATGTGCTTACATTCTTCAATTTAAAAGTTAAGTGTCCTGATATCCTTTCAAATTGAAGTAATGTCCTTAACTTTCTTCAATTTTGAAAGCCAGTGTCCAGAAATTGCAGCAATGCATTTGGTGTCGTGTAGGATTTTTATCCCTAAATAAGCAACTCTGTCACTGTGGAAGATTAGTTCCAAAATTATTTGACATGTGCGGACTATGTGTCGAAGTTTCGGCCAGAGATTATGTATTGGTCCTTAAATTTCTTCTATTTTAATAGTCAGTGTCCTTAAATTACAACTCCTGAGTTGGATGTCCTGAACGTTGCTTGTTCCTAAATTTCTTCGATTTTGCCTGACGGGATTTATCGCATCTCAACAGCCACGGGAAGAGTTACGACGAAGGTCGACGTGTACGCGTTCGGGGTGGTGCTGATGGAGATCATCACGGGCCGAAGGGCCCTCGACGAGACGGTGCCCGACGAGCGGTCCCACCTGGTGTCGTGGTTCCGCCGCGTCCTCATCAATCCCGAGGGCCTCAGGAAGTCGATCGACCCCGTCCTCGAGCCCGACGAGGAGGCCTACGAGAGCATCCGCAGGGTCGCCGAGCTCGCTGGCCACTGCACGGCCCGCGAGCCGTTCCAGAGGCCCGACATGGGCCACGCGGTCAACGTCCTCGGCCCGCTCGTGGAGCAGTGGAAGCCTTCGGGGCCCGCCGATCACGAGGAGGACGGCGGCGGTCAAGGGATCGATGAGGGCATGAGCCTCCCTCAGGCCCTACTGAGGTGGCAGGCCGACGAGGGCACCTCGAGGATGTTCGACGATGTTTCTTACAGTGGGAGCCAGACGCAGTCGAGCATTCCTTGGAAGCCTTCCGGGTTTGCGGATACCTTCAGCTCCACGGACTGTAGGTGATGATGGGGATTTTTCGGGTCGGGTCGGGCTTGTGGGTTCCACGCGGCTGTATTTGTTTTTAATTTTTTTTAATCTTCCACTATGATTGTTTAATATGTATGTTTTTTGATTTATTCTTTGCGAAACGGTTGAGTCCAGGCTGTGTAGTAGTAACATGTGCGGGACCCTAACAAACGTGTAAAATTTCAGGAACATTTTGCTGTAACTAAGCTGGCTACGCGGATAAACACTGCATCTTTTTTATTTTTTTTCTTAAATGCCAATCTGCTCAATTATTTAGATTTATATACTTCCTTATGCAGTTGTGTGTGTGTGTGTGTGTGCGCGCGCGCATATCAATTTAGTGTATTTAATTTAATTGATGCTTGCAGGCACATGTTAGCAGTTGGAACCTTTTATTGTCACGACAATCTGTCCAAATCTACTGATCTTATTGCGGGCGGTTGCGTGACGATTTAATTTATATGTTCGTTGAATAGTGATGCAATCCAAAACCATTTAATGGATAATAATATAATGAAAGTGCCAAATGGTATCTAATGCCTGAATCGGCGATCAAATTATAATATATTCGAGAAATATCTAAGAATCATGGTCAATATTGACATATATTATGTTGATAATACATCTTATATGTTGTAAGAACCTAAATTAACGCCAATAATCAAGGTTGAAATGTAGGTTACAACGTGAATGCGATCGATATATAATCATTGGCAAAAGACTTTGAATTGTCTGATAAGTTTTGAGAAAAGGAGAGCCTTGATTCTTATTATCCAATAAATATAATATTAATAAATATGTTGTAGAACCTAAATCAACGCCAGCAATCAAGGTGGAAGAATGAATGAGCTTAACATGAAAGCAAAGCAATCAAGAAAGAAATAATGATTGCCTTGAACTGAGGTGAGGGACTTCCAAAGCTCACGAGAGTTAATCAACTGTTTGATACACGCTCGATTTGGGAAAAGGAATTAAGTCGAGAATGGGAACCTTGAATACAGAATTGATTCCGATGGTCGACCTTGCAGAGTTTGTTACAGGCACAGGAGAGAGAGAAAAGAGAGAAGTTCGTTCATTAATCGCAAATGTTTTCTTATTCTCCTTTCAGCGTTGGTGACATCATATATATAAAGTAAAATTAGTAACAGTAAATATAAAATAGAAAAAGCATGTGGCAATAATATTGTGGGATATTAAGTGGAATTCGTCGATGCTCTCTACGATTATGCTAAAGCGGGTATCACTGTTTTTCAATACAACATTAAGAATTAAGATCAGTTCAACTGAACCTCCGAATCCTAGACAAGTTTCTAAGAACTCGGACTGTAATATGCCTCCGTCCCAAAAAAACTACAAGAGAAGAAAAAAAATAGAACATAAATTGAAAACCCACATGAAAGATGATAAGTAAAAGCCACCATTTTTTTCTCATCAAAGACTAAGAATGCTCCATTGCCTTTTGCATTCCCAGATACTGCTTTTTCCCTTGTTTCCTCTGGCTTATCAAACAAGTCTAGCTTAGGAATGCTCTAAAAATCTTGACATAGTGTTGCTTTTTATGACAAAAATATCTCCTTCAAGAGCTGTCTTTTCCCCGAGAGTTTGATTCATAGATTTCTCCTCCGAATGCTGTTCTTTCGGAGTTAAACTTAGGCCACGTGGCTTGTTCTTCTTCCTCCTCGGGTAGCTCCGCGCTCGTGATCTTCGCATTCGCTGCCGCATTCGTCATTAGGTTATTCATCGTCGTCTTTCTTCCCGAGAATTTCGACGCCGTCGTCCTCTTGCTTACCTTCACGCCATCACTCGGACAGATCTGTCCGAGGGAAGGCGTGAAGGCAAGGGAGGGGACAGCGGCGTCGGAATTATCGAGACAAAAGACAACGATGAATAACCTAATGACGAATACGGAAGTGATGGCGCGGTGACGAGTGAGGAGCTACCCGAGGAGAAAGAAGACCAACGATGGCGGAGAAGATGAGTGCGAAGCTACCGAGAGGAAGAACAAAGCCACGTGGTTAAGGTAATCGTACTCAACGTCCTTGTGCTTTCGTTTGTTTACGTCAATTCTTTCCGACAATAAAAAAAAAAGGATTGAACCGTACAGAAAGAAGAGTTCTACAGTACTTGTGCAGGTGTTGAGCCGCCGGCGTATGAAAGCTGGAGAAATTGTTGTGCTTGAAATAGCTAGGTAGGCAAAAGAAAAGGCGTGAAAATTCGGGCGGCGGCACGCCACCTCCTCCGCCGCTTCCGCCGCCGCCGATTAGAATAGCTGTGCGGCTCGTCTTCTTCTGATCCAACGCCGTCTCCAATCCATACTTTTTATATAGTGCCTTACACTTTATGGCGTGCAATTCGCGTGATACTGTACTGTTGGTCAACAGTCAACGCAATGAACATTGCATGCTTGGAAGAGTTATTTATTTTTATTTTTTGGGGTTTTCTAAAACTTATTTTTAAACATGACATTTTTACAACATTATACTAAATTAAACTTATATTTATACTTGTAACCGTTATTTTTTAATTATTTGTTCAAAACTTTCATTTTTAATTATATTAAATTCTACTGTAAAACCAGTGAACATGAGTGCAAATAGCACAGAGACATGATAATTGCTTTACTCCTCCTATTCAAGAATCGATGAGAGAAACGTTAAACCAACAAATTACTCAACAAAAATTCCTAAACCCGAAATCAAGCAAAACAATAGAAAAAACCTTCAATATAATCGTTACGTGGCCGCAGCATCGAAACGCTTCAGCGCTTCGCAATTCGGAGTCTGCTTTCCATATCCCCCGTGAAGCCGCTTGCCACTCGAGCCTGTTCTCTGAGTATCGGGCGGATATTTCTGCCAGAAATTCGCAGACTTTGCGTAATCATTCACACCCTTCGTGGTGACAGAGTATATAAGACTCGGAGAGAGCTTTGAAGAAGACACGAAGTTCAAGCACTTATCTTTGTTCAGATCCATCATATTACGAACGGGATTTTTACAGCTTCCGTTGAATCAAATAAATGCAAGGAGTGTAATATTAGCAGCAAAGCAATTCAACTAAAGTTGGATTAGCGCAAGATTGAAAATTTCTCTGATACTAACTATCAACTGTTAAATTTACATATAGAGATACGAATAAAGGGGACAAGGCTACTACGAAACGCCCAAATACCAGAATTGAGAAAGCGCAGCAATCAATCAGATTCGAAATCAACAAATATTAAGAAGATTCCCCAGCTAAATGAACTGATCGATTAAGAATTTGATCCGATTTCATTTAGCTGCCAAAATCGAAGCCGAATCAGACATGATTAGTCGGTACCTTATCCAAAATCGCCCTAAAAAGCAGATTTTGAAGAGCACTATCTGCAGAAGGAAACGAACAATCGATCGGAGAGCAACAATTGAAGCTCAAGATCTCCCATTAAGAGCGTCGCCGTTCGTTGTAAGATGTGTAGCGTTTCAACAGTAAACCAAGACGATATTGACTGATCAACGGTGAAACAATTTCTAAAAACATTTAAATTACAAAACAACCCTAGTCTTCCTAAAATTACAGATCGACCCCTCACCTACTAAAAAGTGAAAGCCACACAAAACCCTCTATAAAAATCTCACTGCCCTCGACCTACATTTCCGCACACAATCCCTTTTCTCTCTTCTATCGCAGATCTCAGATCTAGATCTCCTCCCCAGCCATGTCTCTCTCCGTCGAGAAAACCACCTCCGGCCGCGAGTACAAGGTCAAGGACATGTCCCAGGCGGACTTCGGCCGCCTCGAGATCGAGCTCGCCGAGGTCGAGATGCCCGGCCTCATGTCCTGCCGGACCGAATTCGGCCCGTCTCAGCCCTTCAAGGGCGCCAGGATAACCGGAAGCCTCCACATGACTATCCAAACCGCCGTGCTCATCGAGACCCTGACCGCCCTCGGCGCCGAGGTCAGGTGGTGCTCGTGCAACATCTTCTCCACCCAGGACCACGCCGCCGCCGCAATCGCCCGCGACAGCGCGGCTGTGTTCGCCTGGAAGGGGGAGACGCTCCAGGAGTACTGGTGGTGCACCGAGAGGGCCCTCGACTGGGGCCCCGGCGGCGGTCCGGATCTGATCGTGGACGACGGCGGCGACGCGACGCTGCTGATCCACGAGGGAGTGAAGGCCGAGGAGGAGTACGAGAAGAACGGGACTCTGCCGGATCCCAACTCCACCGACAACGCCGAGTTTCAGATCGTGCTGACGATTATTAGGGATGGGCTTAAGAGCGACCCGAAGAAGTACGCGAGGATGAAGGAGAGGCTTGTCGGCGTCTCTGAGGAGACCACCACCGGTGTGAAGAGGCTCTACCAGATGCAGGCCAATGGAACTCTCTTGTTCCCCGCCATCAACGTCAATGACTCTGTCACCAAGAGCAAGGTATTTATGACTACATCTCTTGATCACCGGCTTAGTTTCTTTGACTTTATGTTTACTATATCCAGCTGGATCTATAGCTTCAGTCCTTGCATATCTCCTCGAATGTCGTACGTTTGCTACATTTTGATTCGATCTGTTGATCCATGACTTCATATCTGCATTAGAGATGCCTCAAGTAGATCCTATCTCTTCATCTGCTCTTGTTTTGTGTGCCCATTGTTGCTTTGACTTCAGACCAATTGTGCCCAAGTGTATCGGTCCTGAGCAACCCGTTTATATTGCTGAGAACCCACCGTGACAATCCCTATAGCTTGATGTGATCGAAATCGAATGCTTTTCATGAGACCGCATTAAACAGTTATATAATCTTCCGTCTTAAAATCCCATCAGTTCGACAACCTGTACGGGTGCCGCCACTCCCTCCCCGACGGCCTCATGCGGGCCACCGACGTGATGATTGCCGGCAAGGTCGGCGTGGTCTGCGGCTACGGCGACGTCGGCAAGGGGTGCGCCGCGGCCCTGAAGCAGGCCGGGGCCCGCGTGGTCGTGACGGAGATCGACCCCATCTGCGCCCTCCAGGCCCTGATGGAGGGCTACCAGGTCCTGACCCTCGAGGACGTAGTCTCCGAGGCCGACATCTTTGTCACCACCACGGGGAACAAGGACATCGTCATGGTGGACCACATGAAGAGGATGAAGAACAACGCCATCGTGTGCAACATTGGCCACTTCGACAACGAGATCGACATGCTCGGGCTCGAGACGTACCCGGGGGTCAAGAGGGTCACCATCAAGCCACAGACGGACCGGTGGGTCTTCCCAGAGACCGGCTCGGGTATCATCGTGCTGGCCGAGGGCAGGCTCATGAACCTCGGGTGCGCCACGGGGCACCCGAGCTTCGTGATGTCGTGCTCGTTCACGAACCAGGTGATCGCGCAGCTCGAGCTATGGAAGGAGAAGGGGAGCGGCAAGTACGAGAAGAAGGTTTACGTGTTGCCTAAGCATCTCGACGAGAAGGTTGCCGCCCTTCACCTCGGGAAGCTCGGAGCGAAGCTGACGAAGCTGACCAAGGATCAGGCTGACTATATTAGCGTGCCGGTGGAGGGTCCTTACAAGCCTCCTAACTACAGGTACTGAGGAAGAAGGATGTGTCCGTGTTTTCTGCTGCTTTTCTGTTTTGTTTTTTCTTTTTCTTTTTTTGTGAGGGAATTTTGATTTTGGTGGTGGTGGTTGTGTCGTGTTGAAGAACTGCGTTACCTTTTTTTTTTTTTGCTTGTTCCCATTTTATCTATCGGTTGTTGTACGATGAAACAAAGGTAAAAAGCACTGTGCTCTTTGTTTGGTAATACACACCTATGGGCTATCATCACTAAGCTTCTTTCTGTGCAAATCTTACAACTGATTACATATGTGAATGAACCATTCTTGAGACTTGGCAACGGGGCACGGGCATCATGCTCGACGCTTATCGTGGAATTTCCGCCACCATCTTCTTTAGGCTTCGTTTGGCATAAAGATTCTGATGTGGGAAAGAAAAAAAAAAGCATAAATAGTGTGACACTTGAGGCGTAATGTTGTTTGGTAACAGGGAAAATATAACAATTCAATGTCCATGGAAAACTTTTCCCCATATTTTTGCTCCCACGTGGAGAGAAAAACGGGATGATCCTTGACCCGGAGAAGAGGCACGGCAAGTTCCATCTGGTAGTGCGCGTTTGGTTTAAGGATTTCGATGCGGAAAAGAAAAGGAAAAGTGTAATGGTACAACACTCAAAGCGTAATATACTATTCTTCGATGCATCAACTTAGTTTAACTTCGTCTTTTCCACGCATGAATTCCACATACCAAAGATACTGATCTGGTCTGAGAAAGATTGACACCGTCAGAGCGAGTTTAAAACCACCGCAACAACAGCTTACCACCGCCTTCTTCACGGTTTTTTTTTTTTTTGTGATCTAGGATCTAAAGATGTGGTAGGTAGGTAATGAAAGCTCTTTCACGTGGTATTAAATTAATACAAAATATAATAATGACAGATGATGATTATATGCATAAAGGTAACGTTTAATTTTGGAGTTTGATGGTTATGAGGAACTTATTATCAGCGAACTTTAATTGAATGTTTTTTGCTTGGTAAGAGAGTTGGTGGGGGCAGTTTAGTCTTTTGCACTCCTAACCAACCACCTTCGACTCCATGAAATGCTCTCTTTTAACGTGCCGACGACGACAAAAGTGCATATCGAACGAGAAACCGTGCATGCCTTCAGATATATGAATAGTAGTATAAAATAGAGATGTAAATGGGGCCAAATCATTTCTTCAGATCCGAAGTTCTAAACCATGGATTTTCAGATCTCACTTCTCGCCGCATTTAATATGTCCGCTCGCTTTTTCTTTTTCTTTAATCATAATTTTCTGACGAAAAAAAAACTCAATATTCATATAAAATAGATAATTTGAATTTTTTTTTAATTTTCATTTTATATATATTCTGCGTCATAAACTACCAACCAACAATTACAAGGGCATCATCGTCATTTCCTCAAACGATCGATCCCTTTTTAAACCATCCACATTTCGCAGACCGCATCATCAACACCACTCTCCCTCCACATCTCTCTCGCTCTCACAGTTCATTCGATACATTTTCCATCGAAAAAGAGGAAAAAAATTAATTCCTGAAGCAATGGATCCGGTTCCTTCCTGGGGAAACACATCGCTCGCCGAAATCGATCCGGACATTCACGATCTGATCGAGAAGGAGAAGCGCCGCCAGTGCCGCGGGATCGAGCTGATCGCGTCGGAAAATTTCACCTCGTTCGCCGTAATCGAAGCCCTAGGTAGCGCCCTCACCAACAAGTACTCGGAGGGAATGCCGGGGAACAGATACTACGGCGGAAACGAGTACATCGACGAGATCGAGAACCTCACGTGCTCGCGAGCCCTACAGGCGTACCGCCTCGATCCGGCCAAATGGGGAGTCAACGTCCAGCCGTACAGCGGATCTCCGGCGAATTTCGCGGCCTACACGGCGGTCCTGAACCCCCACGACAGGATCATGGGGCTGGATCTGCCCTCCGGTGGGCATCTGACGCACGGGTATTACACTTCGGGCGGGAAAAAGATAAGCGCGACCTCGATTTACTTCGAGAGCTTGCCGTATAAGGTGGATCAGAAGACGGGGTACATCGATTACGATAGGTTGGAGGAGAAGGCGTTGGATTTCAGGCCGAGGATGATCATCTGCGGTGGGAGTGCGTTTCCCAGGGATTGGGATTACAAGAGGTTTAGGGAGGTTGCGGATAAGGTCGGCGCTTTGTTGCTGTGCGATATGGCGCATATCAGCGGACTCGTGGCTGCTCAGGTACGTTGGTGGTAGTACGTCAGTGGATTGCTGACTTTTGTTTATTCTTATTAATATTTATGCAGCTTAATTATATTTTTGGTCCTGTATAATTGGGGGGCTTAATTTTTATTTTTTTTTTGGTCCTGTATAATTTGGAGTAGCATTTTAAGAAACTTAAATTAAGGAGCGACGGTTTAGGACAATAAGTTCTGAAATTTACGTAGTTTGAGGACAATCAACGCTTGAAACTTAATTTGATCTCGTGATTAACATATATGAGTCATATTTGACAATTAATTTGGGGGAAAAATAATTTGTACGCTGCGTTGGGAAAAATTAGTTTCAAATCAGCATCTCCGAGGAATTGAAGCAATTTGACGATAATTAACGATCTAACTTCAACTCGGAATTTACGCATGTGGGGTGCACAATTAAGTTGGGGGAATCCTACATGACATTGGAAATTTTTTTATTCAAAATCAGTATGTCCCTACTCAGGATTTTTCCTCAATTTAATTCTTAAGTGTAACTCATGTGTGCTGATGTAATACTGAAATTAGGTTTTCGATTTTGTCTTCAAATTGTTTGAATCCATCGGAGATGCTGGTTTGAATATAATTTTTTCTGATGCAAATATCGATTTTTCTTCAAAATTAATTGTCACGTGCAACTCACGTCTGTTTATTCCGAACTGAAAACAGGTTTTCGTTAGGTGTCCTCAAATTTCTTCAATTTGCAAACATATTGTCCTTAAATTGCAATTCTTGAAGTTAGGTGTCCTTAAAATGCCAACCACAAATATATGTCTAATTTTAACATTTCATTTACTATATATAGGAAGCCGCTGATCCCTTCGAGTACTGCGACATAGTCACCACCACGACCCACAAGAGCCTGAGGGGCCCGAGGGCGGGCATGATCTTCTACCGAAAGGGACCCAAGCCGCCCAAGAAGGGTCAGCCCGAGGACGCCGCGTACGACTTCGAAGACAAGATCAACTTCGCTGTCTTCCCTTCCCTTCAGGGTGGGCCCCACAACCACCAGATCGGAGCCCTCGCGGTGGCCCTCAAGCAGGCGATGTCCCCTGGATTCAAGGCCTATGCTAAGCAGGTCAGGGCCAACGCCGTCGCCATCGGGAACTATCTGATGAGCAAAGGCTACTCCCTCGTCACCGGTGGAACCGAGAACCACTTGGTTCTCTGGGATCTTCGCCCCCTCGGACTCACCGGTCAGTATTTCATGATCCATCTCGGGTTGTTAGTATCGAAATTTTTGCTCCGTACTTACTGCATTTGCTTTGTCTTTATTAAAAATTGGTTTTAAGATGAAACCCGCAATTTTCAATATGCTATCAGAGCCGGTTTGATCTGCGTGTTATCACGGTTATTTGACTCACGACCACCCGGTTTGATCTGTCCGCGTTCTGGGCTTTGAATCGTGCCACACGTGAGGGGGGACATTTACCGGGATACTAACTTCGCCCCGACTCAATATATAAATCAAACAGACATTTCCTCTCCTATAACCAATTGGTTTTTGGATGCACTCTTCAGTTTAACAGTTGCATCGCATGAATTGATGACTTTTGTGGACAAGTTGCAAAAAACACAAACATGTTAGAGATTATTTATCCCAGATCCGAAACTAACTTCACCGGTATGTACGTAAATAAAAATAAATCAAAGAGGTTTCTCCTCCAATCACCAATTGATTTTAGGACGGAATCCTCAGTTGAAAATCTGAACAGCCTCCTCCTTTTTTTCCGCAGGCAATAAGGTCGAGAAAGTGTGCGACCTCTGCAGCATCACCGTTAACAAGAACGCGGTGTTCGGCGACAGCAGCGCTTTGTCCCCCGGCGGCGTTCGTGTCGGTAAGAAGCTAAGAATCACATCGAATTTTACTTTTTTTTGGGCTAATAAACTCGTAATTACGTAAAAAAAAAAAATAATAAGGTGCTCCTGCGATGACGTCGAGGGGTCTGGTGGAGAAGGACTTTGAGAAGATTGGGGAATTGTTGCACAGAGCTGTTTCGCTGACTCTGAAGATACAGCAGGAATACGGTAAGCTGCTAAAGGACTTCAACAAGGGCTTGGAGAACAACAAGGAGATGGAAGAGCTCAAGGCCGACGTGGAGAGGTTTGCGTCCTCTTTCGACATGCCTGGTTTCAAGATGTCGGAGATGAAGTATTTCAAGGACTAATAAAAAAAGCTATTTATTATCGCTTCCATTGCGGTTGCTCTGCTCTGCTCTGCTATGAATTAATTTTGTTTTAATTCTTCATTTGTTTTGATGGAATAAGTTTTCGTAAGAAAATATAGATTTATTACTGCGAGTTGAACTCCATGGATTATGCAGTTTGGCATATCTGTATGTAACTCTTTTATTCATTATAATTATATATTGTATTTTTTGTATTTTCTGCAGTTTTTCATATTTAATGGTTTTCAACTTAATATTTGCTTTATTGAGGTTTTTCATAAAATTTATTGAAGATGTGTGTATTCAGGACAATGTGAATGAGATATTACTTACACCTGTTGTAATGTTAAATCAAGAATTTGACATTTTAAAGGCAAATCCATGTGAGCGTATGCTCTTTTCACATGTTATGAAAAAGTCTCATTCAGTCAGTTTTCTTCACTGTTTACTCGTCGCCGAAGACATTTTGCAGTGCTACATAAATACCTTTTCACTAATAACGCATGCTACACAAATCCTTATTACCAGCAAACATAACATGTAATAATGGAATATGATAAAATCACTCGCACTACTATTACAGATGTTGGCAAAATCTGTGAAGCCGAGTCCTTCGCCACCATTAAACGTTCCGAAAAAAAAAAAAATTCTAACACTTAGCTCCAAGATTTTAAAAACATAGTAATGTGATTTTATGTTGAATGGAAAGAATCTTTTCATAAGGTGACGAAGGAAGGGCCTTTCATGCGCTGCCTATGATAAACACAGCATAAAAATAGGGTTTTTGTTTTATCGGTTACGTTAAATCTGGGCCCGCCTCGGGCTCGTCTCGGGAGTCGGCTGAAAGACCGGCGATGCTACCGCCGGAGTCCCCATGTCCTTAGTCTTGTGAAGAAGAAAAGTCCCGCAAAGGATCGTTACGAACCCGCACAGCTCCGACACGATCTGCGATGCGTTTTGTGAATCCCATTCCTAAAGAATATTTTCGTCATTTTACATACAGTAAAAATCTTATTAGCAGAAGATTGAAAGCAAACACGCCTCGGGAGCTAAATATTCAGACATGTCGAAAAGGTTATTTAGGAGGAGACTAAAAAACCTTAAACATGATCATGCTGGCTAAGATGGTGAGGGTCGTGAACATGACGTAGTACACCGGAGAAACTACCGCAGTGTTGAAAGTATCCAACGCCTGTTAAAAGGACGATCAAATCGACTTACGCGCAATAAAAAAGAAAATCTTACGTAAAATCGCCGTAAACTATTTTTTTTTTTCGTCCCGTAAGTTGGATGAGTGGCAGTTCAAGTCACCCAACTTACTGTCTGCAGTTTCAGGACACTAACTTTAAAAATTAAAGCAGTTGACGAATACACAATGCGTCAGAAATGTAATTATTCCATCGAATTGCTTCAGTACTGAAAGTTAGTGTCCTTAAATTCTAGGTAGTTAGGGACCTGAAAGTAGTATCACACTCTATAGGACGAAAAAAAAGCTAGTTAAGCTTGTACTACCTTGTTGAGATATATGAGCTGCATGACGCAGAAGGCGATCACCAGGATAGTGAAGAACCAGGTTTCGAAGTATATAAACTGATTCGAGCCCGAGAACGTCAGCTTCAAAGCTATCGCGACCGTCTTCACCGCCATGACCTACAACAAGATTACGAGCTTCGATCTTTAAATGAATACAAGACTTCTGTTAAATGACCATTCACGTAAAAGCTTAAACTTGAAGGCAGTGTATCATAGTTTTATTTCAAACAACTTCACTTACTGTTAGAGATCCCATGAGCGAACATATACCGATGTACACGACCATGTGCGTTTGCCCGTAACGTGGGACGTACAAGAAAATTAGAACCCCGACGAGCGTCATAACTATCGCAAAGTAGATTATGAACCCTACCAAAACAAACACACACAAAACAAGAGAGGGATAGAGAGAGGATTGTTTACTACAAATTTGATAATATTAAGGTTGTAATTGAGGGGGGGAAAAAAAGAGAAAACCCTAATTTTACCAGGCTCGGTTGCGAGCTCCCATACTTGCTTCACCGACACAATATCCTTTTCGAACGGGGCGTGCAGGACGATGGTGACGGAGCCCACCAAGCACAGCATACAACCGACGATTCCAAACATGTGCAACCTTTCGCCTAAAATGCAATGAGCTAAAATTGCACTGCAGAAAAAAGAGAAAGAATAATGAACAAATACATATATCAATCTTCATTGTAGAAAATAATCAAGGTTTTCAATGAAAAATCATACCTGAAAATGATACTTAGGGCTCCTAGAGGAGTTACGAGAATAGCGGGGGCATATGCGTAGGCTGCAAAGTTCAACAATTCTCCCACAAACACTGTGAAATAGATAGATAGATAGATAGATAGAAAGATACGAAAAAATATTATCAATCGATACGAACAAAGTTTTTCGAAGAAATTGAGCTGCGGGACACGGTCTATTACTTGAAATCATTCCAGCCCACCACATTGGTTCCTTTAGATACGCGAAGCCTCCTTCGTCTGAAACAGAAAAAGATCGAATTTTTCGGTGTTTGCATATGATAACAAAGCTCTTCTTTTTTTTTGAAAAAGATTGGGGAACAATACCTTTTCTGTGTTATTCTCTCAAATAACGAGCAGCCCCTGTATTTATACATGCTAGCCCTAACAACTTAAGAGATTTAATCTCCTAAATAATAGCTACTAATACCCATTCAAAGATAGATTTATAATTGACCCATTCTTCTAACAACCCCGCTCAAGCTGGTGCGTGGATGTTATTCATTCCCAGCTTGCTGACTAGTTTGTGATGGGTTTTTTCTGGTAACCCTTTAGTCAACACATCTGCTAGTTGCTCACTTGATTGCACAAATGGTGTGCAGATCAAGCCACTGTCAATTTTCTCTTTGATGAAGTGCCGGTCAACTTCAACATGTTTGGTTCGATCATGTTGAACTGGATTGTGAGCTATACTAATGGCAGATTTGTTGTCACAATATAGCTTCATAGGCCCTTTCCACTTAATCCTTAAGTCCTCTAAGATGATCTTTACCCATAGAAGTTCACATATTCCCAATGCCATGGCTCTGAACTCAGCCTCAGCACTTGATCGAGCTACCACATTTTGTTTTTTACTCCTCCAAGTCACCAAGTTTCCACACAAGAAGGTACAGTAGCCCGATGTTGACCTCCTATCTGTGACACTTCCTGCATAATCTGCGTCCGTAAAGGCTTGGAGTGATACTTCTGAACTCTTCTGGTACAATAGCCCCATGCCTGGAGTCCCCTTTAAGTACTGAAGAATTCTGTATACTGCATTCAAGTGTACCCCTTTAGGATTGTGCATGAACTGACTTACCACACTCACCGCATAAGCTATATCAGGTCTAGTGTGTGATAAATAAATAAGCTTCCCAACCAGTCTTTGATAAGAACTTTTATCCACTGGTTCATCGTCAACCGCATCTCCAAGCTTATGATTAAACTCCATGGGTGTATCCACCGGTTAACTTCCTAATTTTCCGGTCTCACTTAGAAGGTCGACGATATATTTCTGTTGAGATATGAAAATACCAGCCTTAGAGTATGCAACTTCAATTCCCAGAAAGTATTGTAGTCTTCCAAGCTGTTTGATGTCAAACTCTTTTATTAGGCACTTCCTTAATCTGACCACTTCTTCCTCATCATCTCCAGTGACAATAATGTCATCAACATAGACCAATAGTGCTGTTATCTTCCCAGTGATAGAATGATGTGTGAAGAGGGTGTGATCACCTTGACTCTGCTTGTACTTCATTCCTAGCATTACCTTTGTGAACCGGCCAAACCAAGCCCTAGGTGATTGCTTTAAGCCATACAAAGATTTCTTTAACCTGCAAACACTGTTAAATCCCATCGTGTGCTCAAATCCAGGAGGTATATCCATGTATATTTCCTCCTCCAATTCCCCATGTAAAAAGGCGTTCTTGACATCAAATTGATGCAATTTCCAATCAAAGTTAGCAGCTAAAGATAATAGGATTCTCACGGTGTTCATTTTAGCCACCGGAGCAAATGTTTCCAAATAATCTACTCCATATTTTTGAGTATACCCCTTGGCTACTAACCTGGCTTTATACCTTTCGAGAGAGCCATCAGAGTTGTATTTGGTTGTGAACACCCATCTGCAGCCCACTGTTTTCTTCCCTTCTGGCAATCTGGTTATATCCCAAGTGCTGTTTTTTTCAAGTGCCTGCAACTCAGCGTTCATAGCATCCCTCCAGTTTTTATTTCTCATTGCTTCAGATAGGTCTTTAGGTATGGGAATACTGTGTAGGTTTGTGAGGAAGGCTTTATAGGATGGTGAAAGATTTTGGTAACTCAGAAAGAGGTGTAAAGGATGTTCTGTGCATGTTCTCTTTCCCTTCCTAAGTGCAATAGGGATATCATGGTCTGAAATTTCTGGTTGTGTGGCGGACTCATGGGCTGGTGTGGCAGAATCATGCGCCGGAGACTCGAGGTTTTGTGGTTCTGGTTGTTCAGCTAGGTTTTGTGGTTCTGGTTGTTCAGCTACAAGTTCAGGACTTGACTCGGTGACATGGAGTTGTTCAGGTAGAGCGGGCTTCTTTCTTCTTGAATATACCTTCAATGGTGCAGTAAACCTCGAGTGATTCTCCTTCACCACCTCTGATTGAGACTTTTCAATAATAGAATGAGAGTTGGAAGATTTAGGAAGATCAAGAAGAAAACAATCTTCTTCCTTATCCGCGGGTTCAAGACACTCACCACTAAAATAGGATAGTTTTTCCACAAAAGTGACATCGGCTGAGACATAAAATTTCTTAGTTTGAGGGTGATAACATTTATAACCTTTTTTAGTAGAGGAATATCCTAGGAATACACATTTGATGGCACGAGGATCAAGTTTACTTCTCTGTCCCGAGTGAATATGAACAAAAGAGACACACCCAAATATCCTCGGGGTAAGACCATTTGATATACTAAAATCAGGGAAAAATTCTTTGAGTAGTTGAACTGGACTTTTAAAACTGAGGCTCTGCGATGGCAGTCTATTGATAAGATGAGTTGCTGTTAAAATAGCCTCCCCCCAATAGTGTTTTGGGACCTTATTTTGAAATAATAAAGCTCGAGCAGTAGACAATAAATGACTATTTTTTCTCTCAGCCACCCCATTCTGTTGTGGTGTATAAACACACGAGGACTCATGTAAAATTCCATTTTTCTCAAAAAAGGCTGATAGGGATTGATTGAAATAATCTTTTGCAGTGTCTGACCGAAATCTTTTTATGGTAACATTGAACTGATTTTTGATCATGTTAAAGAAAACTGGGAATATTTCAATAAGGTCTGACTTATTTTTCAACAGATATAACCAAGTAACTCTAGTGCAGTCATCAATAAAAGTAACAAATCATCTTGCACCAGAGATATTAGAGATTTTTTATGGCCCCCATACATCACTATGGATTAGTGTGAATGGAGAATGACACCTTTTATTGCTAGCTGGAAAGGAGACACGTCTATGTTTTGCAAATTCACATGTCTCGCAATGAAAAATTTCAAAAGAAACATCTTTAAATAATGAAGGAAACATGACTCTAAGAGTTCTAAAGGAGGGATGTCCTAATCTAAGATGATGGTTCAAAATCTGATTTTTACTTGATTGAAAAGTCTCAACAGTGAGGGATGAAGATGGAATCTTCTCTCTGCTTATTTGGCCATCAGGTTCTTCAAGTAGATATAAGCCATCCTTTCCCTTAGCAAGTCCAATCATCCTCATCGTGTCCTGTTCCTGAAACTTAGAAAACAATGAGCAGAAAATGACTTTGCAATTGGAATCTTTTGTGAGCTTGTCAACTGATATTAGGTTGGCAAATAAACGGGGTACATGGAGGACATTTTTAAGGGTGAGATGTTTATTTATAAAGATATCTCCCTGACCAGCAACGGTTGTGAATGTTCCATCAGCTATAATAATCTTTTTGTTACTAGGACAAGGAGTGTAAGAGGTGAATTTATGATAGGAATAGGTCATATGGTCTGTGGCTCCTGAATCTATGATCCATGAGGTTGGAGATAGTTTGTTTGAAGCACTGAGGGCAAAAAATTTAGAGGGCATACCTTTGGCAGCTAAGGTGCAGGTACCTGTTTCAGCAGCCTTTTGAGATGACCCAATTATGCCACGAAGTCTCTCAATCTCCTCCTTGAGTTCAGCAACATTAGGAAAGATTGAGGCATGCTCATCTGTTTGCTGCGAATCTGTCATATATGCACGGCTCTTTCCTTTATGTTGTCCTACCTTTGGTGGCTTTCCATGTAGTTTCCAGCAGCTTTCAATGGTGTGCCTGGGCTTCTTGCAATAGTTACACCAGATGGAATCCTTATCATCAGATTTTGTGGGATTGAAGTGCTTCCTATATGGAGTGGGCTGCGGCTGCGTCACTGCTGGGGACTGCTTCTGTTGATTCATCGATACCAAAGCTGAGGTTTCCATAGATTGCGGTTCCAACATCACGTTTCTTCTTCCTTCTTCTCCACGAATGAGTGAGATTGATTCATTTAGAGACGGTAGCTCTGATTTTCCAAGTATTTGAATTCTTACAGAATCAAATTCAGCATTCAAACCAGCTAGGAACTCATAGGTTCTTTCTTTCTCCACGAACTTTTTTAGCATAACAGCATCCTCGGTACACTTCATTTGAATACACTGATAATGATCAATCTCCTGCCAATAGGTTTGAAGGGTATTTGCATACTCAGTGATTGTCCTATTTCCTTGTTTAGTAGTTGCCACTTTTACCTTGATCTCATAGATTTGTGCCGCATCATTCACCTTCGAATATGTCGTGTGAATAGTATCCCAAATTTCCTTTGCGCTGTTCAGAAACATCAAAGTGTCACTGATTTCCGGCGTCATTGAATTCCATAACCACGACATCACCATAGAGTCTTCTATATCCCAGGCACTAAAGCTCGCATCTGAAGCAGCCGGCGCTGGTTTAAGAAGATGGTCCAACTTTCCTTTTCCCTTCAAGAAGGTTTTGACAAGCTGAGACCACTTCAAGAAATTCTTCCCATTGAGTCGATGAGCAATTTGAATATTCTGCAATTCCCCATAATTATTGTTTCCAGTGTTTCCTGTTAATGCACTCTCTCCTGATGTGTTTGAGGAAGATGCCATGAGGATACACTTTTATTGATCGATGCCCTATGGCTCTGATACCATGAAAAAGATTGGGGAACAATACCTTTTCTGTGTTAATTCTCTCAAATAACGAGCAACCCCTATATTTATACATGCTAGCCCTAACAACTTAAGAGATTTAATCTCCTAAATAATAGCTACTAATACCCATTCAAAGATAGATTTATAATTGACCCATTCTTCTAACATTTTTAATGTCCTTCCTTTCGGCAACAAGTTCGAACAAAATTTCAATCTCTTTCCATTTTCTTCGTTTCTATCAGGTATTAAAAGAAATTTTCGATCATGCCCTAAGCCAACATGAAATCGTGATCGTACGTGTAATAGCAAAGAGAAAGAAAAAAAAACGTACTTGCTCGAGTTCCATAAGTGTTCGCCTTCATGAGGCCTTTCTTCTTGATGATGAAGCTTGAACCGATGAATACGCTCGAGGAGATTGCTAACACAAACCCTCGAACGTTGTCTGAAATTCCCACCATTTCTCAGAAATGGAGAGACAACGAATGAAAGCTTCTGCGGATCAATTTCTCTGGAGCCAATGCATTTAATTCTGCACCAAAACAAACAACATATATAGATACATACACAGACACATAAACATATATATATATATATATATATATATTATATAAAACGAAGAAAGATCTTTCATGACCTTCTGCGAATTAAAACACGTAAAACACCTCAAGCAACCTGTCGTTGCTATGGTCAAGAATCAAATACAAAACTGGGACGGAAAGATTTCTCCTTTTTTTTTTCTCTCTCAATTAATCAAATTTTCCTTTTCTCCCTCTCTTTCCTCTCTATAAAAACATGAAAATATCAGAGGGAGAGAGAGAGAGAGAGGAGAGAGATGAATCAAGAAAAACTGTTGTTATGAATGAGAATTGATCGAAAGCAAACCTGCGGCACATACGTTACGTCCCACAAATCTTTTTCTTTCAATGGTGTATTCGGACCTCCGTATCCCGCGTTCTTGAAAATGAATCGTTCATCTATAATACTTTTACTACATTTATTTTACGAAAATTAATAATCTCGCTCGAGGGATTGGAAAGTTACGATTTTGATTTTTATTTAATGCTGCCCATGAATAACATTGAATTAGGAGATAAATGCATTTTACAAAAAGAAGGCAAGCTCTAGCTGTTAAACTAATTAATTGTCACGAATGTGATTGATTACTTTTCTTTTCCCCAAAAGCTAAGAAATCATGGGTTAGCCATGTCGAGGTAACCAAGATTATTACAGGTAAGACTTTGAATGGACGAAATAAATGTAATTGAGACAATAAATATCATATTAATTTACATCCTTAATAGTAGTTTTTAATCTTAGTAAGCTTGCGGGCAAATCTATTCGCGGGTCCGGATAAAAACCGCCCATTTAGAATCGGCCACCGTAACGAAGTTTCAAACGTTTACGCTCGGAGTTTTTTATTTTTTTTGAAAAGGTTTACGCTCGAAGTTAAAACAAGCCTTTTTACAACATTGTTGAAACAAGACAAAATTATATATTTAGATCACTAAGTATGCATGTTTTCATTTTTGGATCACTGTGTTTGATAATTGCAAAAGTAAGTTACTAACTTTGTATGTGAAAACAATTTTAGATCATGTTTTCAATTTTAGGTTACTAAGTATATATTTTTCGATTTTAGGTCACTCATAAGAATAAAGATGTAACTTTAAACATTCTTGAATGATAAAGCTGTGGATTTTTGGATGCACATATTACTGTGGGAAACAGTAACAACCCTCTATACAAGTAGTACATTTGTTGCTTATAGTAAGTAGTATACCAGTATAAAACGCCGCATAAATCCGCCACTGAATAGTCCTCATTTTTTGCCCCAAGGAAAGCAACCGCATCCTGAAGAAAAGGATGAATCTAAGGGTGTGTTTGGTTTGGGGAAATTAGTAGGGAAAGGAAAATGAAATGGAAAAGGAAAGGCAGTTTTTATGTTTGGTTGATTGAAGAAATAGATAATGAAAAGAAAAGAAAAGAAAATCTAGCTTAATTTTACACTTAAAACTAAGAAAAATTAATTTCTTCACCAAATGGTGAGGAAAAACGGAAGAAAAACTTATGAAAATCATTTTCTCTCCAATTTTCTTTTTCACACTAATTTCCTTAAACCAAACACAGCCTAAGTGTTCGAGGGATTTTCGTTATCGTGTGAAAATGTACTTACCTTGGCGTTGTCCTCTCCGTATTTTCTCTGGCCATTGGAATCAGCGGGCATGGTGGGCACTTTTCCCGTCTCGCTGCTGTGTTTCTCTTCCCTCACTCTCTCGAAAATGTGGGTGTATCCTTCTCCTGCTGTGGGATCGTTCTCGTCCCACTCGCCGAATTTCGGAACGGCTGGGCTGCGATCAGGCTGTGCGTGACACATGAAAAAAAAAAAAAAGAATATCACAGGTCGAAAAAATGGACGGTAAAATATCCTATTCCTATGCTACGTAAGAGATTCTTTAGTAAAATATTTTTTGGGTGACCCGGGAAACCCTGGCCGGGAGACTAGGTAAAAACCCCGGGAGTCAACGCAATAGCCTGCAAACCAGGCCAACCCGTTCAACCACATTTGTCCAGGTCCACAAGTGACGGGCTCACTCAGGGAAATGTTGGCAGGGAGAATCGACCCTGATTCTTTTTTTTTTTTTTTAGTTTTAGTTGTTTTTGCTCCTCTGTGAGCTTTTGTTCTCTAACGGGTGAAGGTTATACGGGAGAGACCTTTGGGCTATTTAGCCCTTGTTCTTTGTTGGTTAAAGAAATGCAAGCTACCGTTGAGGGGAAAAAAATTTGTCCTTGAGGCATCAGCCTTGACCATCGGGCCACGAATTCATCGGTCGTCAACTCCGTAAAGTAATGGGTACTTTCTTTGGAAAATGTAACAAGAAGTCAAGTGGTAAAAAAAAAAAATTCGTACCGATTCGCCGCCTCGCGTAGCGGATCCCAAACGGGACCTTCCCGGGGTGGACGGTGCAAAGCCATGGCTACCTTCAGACGTATCTTTCCTTAACCACGACGACGGAGAAGATACTCCTCCACCGCTTCTACCACCGACCTTCGCCTGAGAATGCAAAGGTGATTGCTCGTTGCTTCGATCAGATCCCGTGCTGTGTCTTGAAAAGAGCCACCGTAACGGTGTTGAGGAGAATGAGAATTATTTCTCCGGCCTCCCTTTACTTCTTGGCGTAGTGGAGACTCCGTGAGCCTTCTCGTTTCGGTGTCAATGGACGGCTTGTGGCCCGTTACTAGCTTAGGTGAGCCGGTGGATTTTCTTGGTTCGGAGAGATTTTCGGGGCTCGATCGATGCTCGTGTTTTGGTGCTTTAATCTCGGGTTCGACGCGGACGGGCTCGGTGTTTTCTTCGGGATCGGTTCGATGGATATGGCCACTCTTTTTTTCTTTCCTCGCGTTGTCGAAGTAAATAGTGTAGGGAACTTCTTCGCTTTCCCAGTTGCCAAATGGAGGCACTGTTGGGCGCGCTGCAACGGACGAAATATTACGATATATTACATGATGAACACATGGAGACAACTTTATGTTATGAGCAATTCATGATTCACAACCCGAAAGGAAAGGCGTTTTATGAAAACAATTGAGATCTCAGATGAGGCAAAGTGAGCCTTGAAAGAGGACGAGAATATTAAATAAGAGCAATACTCTTACGCACATTCTCAACTGCAAGAAGTAAACTCTCAGCTAGCTGAAGAATTCATTATACTAACACACATGTACGTACAAAAAACCCCAATATTAGCCCTAACCAAAACCGTAATCAGCAGATTAACGAATGGCACGAAAAACAAAAAAATTGAAGCATATAGACCTCAAACTAATGGAGGAGACCGAAAGAATTACAAGAATTGGAAGAGAAAAAGCATTGCTCAACCGCATTCAATCGAAAGCATCAACTATTAAGGAATCCAGATTGAGCTAATCCACGACACACACACACACACTTACCGTTACCGCCAGAAATGCTCCCCAAAAAAGTGCAAGCTTCACGGCAAAGACCTCCACGAACGAGAAAAACAGCAGCTGATAGATCTAGAAAGTAAACTTCCTAGTATAGTTGAATCTCAACCTGATAGCTTTACAGAGCACGGAAGACGTGAGTAAGATATTCAAGGGAGCGAACCGAGTTCACGTGCTGTTGTCGGTCGCCGATATTGATGTTATTTGCATTTACATTACCCAACGACTTAAGTGGGCTGGCCCGTTTATATATGGGCCCATGGCCCGTTAAGTAGGCTAGGCCCGATGAACGGGTAAATCAAAATAAAAGAAAATATATTAAAACACACATTTTAAACAGATTCAAAGTTTTGGTTTTGAAATTCTATCATATTTGTAAAATATATAACCTTTTGAGATTTCGAACGGTTACGGCGAAGCCCGGGAATTGGCTTGTTCAAGCTCGAACTAGCCTTCAATTGAGCCAGTTCGTCTACTTCATCAGTCGTGTCGATTAATCGTTCACTATTTATCATATATATATATATATATATATATCCACATTTTGCAAGTAATGACATATTTGCTTTGACAAAATATAGTCCAATCCGAATTAATTACGTATATTGTTGGTATCAATCGCTGTCGATTAGTGGAAGATTGCATCATTAATTATTCTAACATGAAAATTTGAGCGTAACATGAAAAGTTTTGACCAATTGAATTGGGTGCGTTCATAATTAACCATGAAGGGTATAAAGGGAAAAACAGAAGATGTTTGCCTGGCACTGGCAGTATAAATTTGGCTCTGGAAACGTAACAATAATCGCTATCATTTGCATCTCATTAAGAACATACACCCACTAATACTTCTTACTCCATGATTACGTAGAAGTTGAAACCGATTGGTACTTTTCCAATGTTTTTTACATTAATATTATGAAAATTACGTCACCGTCATATAATGCTTCCAACGGGTAGATAATAATAATTATTTACTGATATAATTAAAGCTAAGATTAAATTAATATGCTATATAAATCAATGATGTTAGTGATTAATGGCCCACCACTTGCTTGATTTCATCATATCCCATGATAGACATAGATGATAATAGCTGCATTAACTAACTATCAAGCCAAATTTAATAATTAAAAAAAGGACCATATGATTTTTACAATATTACGTTTACACAAATAACTAAACAAATATTTTGACGCAAAACCTGTCAACATATGACTGTCAGTAAACATGGTCTACTTTAGTTTTCCATCGAAATTTCCGTCAATTTTTTTCGACGGTAAACTCGGAAAATATTTTTTAATTTGGCTTAACTTAAATCGAAATTAATTAGAAACGACAATAAAAAAAATACAATGAATTTTCCGTAGGAATAAATTGCAAAAAAAAGAAAAAGAAAAAGAATCCTCATTTTTCGATGGCAGGTTATTTTCGACGTTTTATTCGGTGGATAATTATTTTCGATACTCTGCCGTCTATTTTTAGTTTCAACGACAACACGGAGAAATTTCGGTTGAAATTTGTGGCGATGGCTTTCCATGTAAACGTTCCATCGATATTTCATCTCATTATTATATGCTTACAGAAATAAATAATGATATCATAATTCACAGCACAAACAAAAAAACAAAACTAACCATCAACTTCTCATTATATTACACGTAGTGGTTAACAAAGCTAACAAGCTATGATAAAACAAGAAACCACTAACCATTCTTTATCCCAACAAAATAAAATACACAATAAACAAACAGAAAAAAATAAAGAAAAAAGAAAAAGCAACTCAAACAGTTCTTAAGCACATCAATATAAACCAAACACATCAGCTGACGCCACAATCGGACACTGAACACTATTATGACCAAATCCCATCATCATCATCATATTATTACCGCCCACCACGTTCGTCATCAGCCCATTATAATCTCTCTGAAAATTGTTCGAAATCTGAGAATAATCCTCAGTTTCAGGCAAAAATCCACCGCTATTACAATCGTTATTAGATCCCAAGAAGCTGCTCATATACTCCAAGATCCCATTCAAAGAACGGAGCCTCTGAGAAAGCTCCGCCGCCTGAGCCCTCAACACCGAGTTCTCAGCCTCCACCTTCGCGCAGTGCTGCGCCGTGACGGTCAAGCTCGTAAGAACCTCGCGGTTCTGCTTCCTCAGCTGCGCCGCCTGCGACGCGAGGTCGTCGATGTGCTTCTGCTTCCTCATCCTCGATCTCTTGGCGGATTCCCGGTTGGATTCCATCCTCCTCCTCTTCCTCTGATCCATCAGCAGCCGCAGGTGGTGGTTCTCCGGAGGAGGAGGCGACTCCGAGTCATGGGTGGTCGTGTTATTCCCGGTGGCCGTGCTTGAAGACGACATGGTTTTATTATATAATTATTTCTTTCTTTATTATTCTTTGTAAGAAAAAAGGGTTTTGTGAGATTATTGCAGATCTCGATGATATTTATATGGGGGGATGTTAAATTAGGGTTTTGTTTATGAGAAAACGTAGAACCAGTAGAGGAAGACGACGGAGAAAGATTGAACGAGGTGAGTTCTGCGCCTGAGTGAAGAGCTTATCATAAAACCTGACCGGAGGATTTCACTGAGTATAGGCGACATGTATTTATTATCAGCAGCAGCAGCATCAAAGATTCATGAGATGGATAAAATTATTTACTTGAGATAAATAATTTTTACTTTAATTTCTGCAGAATAACAGTATGTTATTAAGTGATTAAATGGAGAAAAAAAGGAGGTGAGAGCTGTAGAGTGGGAAGGAAAGGAAGAAGAGGAAGAGGTTTTATGGCTATGGAGGATGGCCTCATTTATAGATGGAGGAAAGGAAGTGGTGCTAGAAGATGCAAGAAAATTCATAAAATATAATAAATAAAGGTACAGCAAAGCAATAATGCGATAGATTTATTATATTATTAAAAAAAATGGAATCTTTTTGAATCGTATGGGGTTTGATTGATACGATGGACAGAGAGGTGGAAGAGAGTACGACATTGACGAGGCATATGTGGGGTTTGTTAAAAAAATATATTTTCTATCATTAATGTCCAACCACGACACACAGCTGCGTGTGTGACTGTGTGTGGTGGAGAAAAATCTACTGTAGAGGGAATCAAAATTAGATTTTTATTTTATTTTCTTAATGGGTTTCAGTGCAAGAATTAAAAAAAGTACAAAAAGTTTATGACAAAACTGAAAACTTCATTAAAATCTGAGCGTCTGAGGAGTGAGGGTGTTCAGGGTCCTATTATTTACATCCTGTAAGGGCGTGTAAAATACATTGAATTTGTAAAATAATTAATGTTTACAAATTTTAGGTAGTTTTTATAAGTTTCAGGGAATTTTTAACAAGCATTAATTGGTTAATTTACAGTAGATTAATACATTTTATTAAAATATAGGAATTTCGATTAATACATTTGGTTTAAAAATTGATTACATAATAATTAATTTATTTTTATATATTAATTTCGATATTTTAAATTAATAATATTAATATGTATCTCATTTTAATATAAATTCATATAATGTGGATATTTCATATTATATTTAAAATATAAATAAAAATGTCATTATTAATTTAGATATTTTTTGAATTGACAATATTGATATTTATCTTATTTAATTCATATATACGGATATTTCTTATTATTTATACAAATATAAATGAAAACTTCATTTAAAGTACAAATATTTGTTTTTCCGTTGATAAATATGCAACAAGAAACTTATATGAGTTATTGTTTTTCTTTAAATTTTTTCCTATAATACAATACACAGATATTCAAAGTTCTTACCCGCAAAAAGAAAAATAAATAATCAATATAAAGGCAACCTAAAAAAATTAAAAAAGGAAAAAATAATAAAATACATTAGTTTCGTGTGTGTGTGTGAATAAAAGTAATTAATAAAATTAAAAGAAAGTAATAAATAATGTATGATAAATGATAATAAATAGTGGGTGTAAATAAAAGTAATTATTGCCGATTTTTACCGTTGGAACTGGAAAGTAACTTGTCCATGAGATTACACCAAGTACGACGGATGTAGTAAATCTCGAGTTATAAACTTATATATGTAGGATTATAATTATTTGTAGAAAACAAAATGAAGGATTAATTGTAATTTTATTCAATTTGAAGATTCGTGCCAGGTGCCTTGGAACATGGTCATTTAAGACAATTAAGCTAATATATTAATAGTCAATTCATCCTTTGAATGTGCAAGAAAGAGAACCGTTGGTTTGCTAATTACATATTTTCAACTCTCCATCGATGTCATATGACTGCTACCTTCTGTTTATTTTTCTATTTCCGTTTGGTTTTCAATTTTTTTTATGAACATTGTTTTCTTTTTTCTTTTTTTCGTATGTTGAAAATTGCCAATTCCAGATATGAAGTAGTAATTAAGAAACTTCTCATTTAGTTTTCTATTTATTGATTAAATTAAAAAATTAAAAAATGGAACTTTTTTGGTGTGACAACGTATAATGTATAAAATTCTATATTATACACACACACACAGACACACACACACATATATATATATATAGTGTGTGTGTGTGGTGATAAATGAAGGCCGACAAATACGCATGCAAGCCACTATGATGTTAAATCTATCTATAAGCTTTACTATATTAATAAAATTTAAATCTCCCCGTTAAATAGCTTTATAATTGTATTTTTTTTTTTTTTTGAAGAATTTATAATCGTGTTAAACCATAGAAGTATTTCTCTTTTAAATATTAGTCAATATTGATTGCAATCAAATTTCCTGGCTGCTTGTAAATAGATATGAATATAAAAAATTAAGAACTAAACATACTAATTAGAATTACTGTGCAATAATATAAAACACGGTAAAAAGGATTACGAACAAAGCCGTAAATATACAACTCACTTATTTAAAACTTATTATATTATCGCTCCTAACATAGAAATAAAAGAAGATATTTTGCTTAGCCTATACGTAAATTACTCTCGTAGATTATTTAGCTTTATTTTTTTTATTTTTTCTCCCATCAATATACATATATATATATATATATATATATATATATTTCTGCCCATTTGCTCGAAAACATAGTACGTGAATCCAACTCGTAATACGGGAAAAAACGTCTGGCAAGATAGTGGCGTGTCCTCTGACACCGTCCTATGTTTTCTTTGGTCATAATTATACCCAAATATATAACTAGCATTATATTAAACAGAACAGCTAAATTCTCAATGAAAGTGAGTCTACAAATTGATTTATATGTAGGGTAAACATTCGGCCAGACAACGGTTTATAAAAAAAATTATTATAGAGTCATAATGATCTTCCGTTGTGAAATTCAATAATAGTACAATAATTGCCACTAATGATAAATGATCAATCAAAATCAAGAAACCTTAAACGTTGGGTCCCGTGATTCCCCCAAATCATATTTTTATATGAATAGGCAGGTATTTTACATACCTAAAATGAAATGAAATTTAAAGCTTCACATGCTTCAAATATTTCCAGGGACCCCTTCAAATATTATCTAATGAATGTGTATGTATATCTTGGGCTACAAAAAAAAAAAAAAAAGCTTTATTTTTGTTTGAATAATAATGATTACCGAAAGCCAAAATTTTTATTTCAAAAGAGAAATGTCGTTTGTCTTCAAAAAAACAAAGGCATATATTTTTTCTTGTTTTATTTTGATAAAGAAACTTTGTATTGGAAAAAAGTTATAATAGTTGGGTTTGGCTATTACCATAAGCTATCACATCGTAAATCTTCCTCTTGTAATGAATTGGCAAAAGTTACGTATGAATTTAATTACATCAATTTTATTTTAAAATTATATATTAATGTTTCGATTTCATAGTTATCGCATAATTAATACAAAATTAGATTTACGACACAATAATATATGTATGCAATTTTTTATTCTTGGAGTGAATGTAGGGCATAACACATGTCCTTTAATTTTTTAAAGAACACAAAGCCTCAAAAAAAGTAAAAAAGACAGACATGACATGAAACCAGAACAAGCCTTTTTGGTTGTCGAGAGTTCATTGGAGAAGGAAAAGGAGACAAAACCCTAAATATAAATATAAAAAATATAAAAAAAAAAGATAAAAAAAACCGTAAATACCCAGTAGCTCAAAGATATGTACACTTAATTTCAATTTTGTTAAGTAATCTATGATGAAAATAACAATTGCTTATCAATCAGAAAAAGCGAGAATAATAAGGTAGATAGGTCTGACTTTTCAATGCTACCCACTGACTTATCTTAATAATTACATAATAATAACCGCAATAAAATCTCTTTTAATATATAGGATTCCACATTTGTTGTTATTATCCATAATATGCTGTGTGGGGTCATATGAGATTGGCCTACCACGATAATAAATGTTGCAGTTGCAGTAGTTACTCATAGTTTTCACTTTCATCTTTAACTTTGAAATATGTAAATAGGCCCGGGTATCCTGAAAGCTTTGTATGTGAGACGATTTCGACTTTCAGCGAGACGAATTTTCTTTGATTTATATAACCTACTCAAATTCCACTTACAACGACAGTGATAAGATTCAAACATGTGGCCAATAGGATGAAAATTCATCCTCTCAATCACTGGATCAGAAGTATGAGGTCATGGGACACTTGAATAAGTTAAATGTGTGTATTTCAAAAAAAAAAACCAACAACCTATATTTAGTGCGATTATTACTTACGGTGATAGTGAGATGTACAAGTTTCGGACAAAGTAACATCATTCTAACTCACACATGCACATGCAGGATATGACTGCACGATGCAAACTTCCTAAGTTTCACACACGCACATTTCTTCATAACAAAGGCAAAAAGAGAAATGAGTTTCGATGGTTAGGTATGGTATATCTATGTCGGCACTGATCAAGTCTTGGATTTTGACTAGAAACCCATAATAAACTGCATAAAATACAAAAAATACACTACATGTGATTTATTGTAGTACATCATTGATACGTGTACACGTGTGTGTGCACGCACTTAGTATTTTACATAAAATATTCTTTATGCTAATAAAATCAATTGGGACGGCTTGAATATTGTGATAAAGCACTCTGTAATACGGTTTCATGGAAACTTATATTAAAAAGGAACCTACAGTAGCTGCTTCGCGAAAGCTTCGTATATTCGTTTTATACAAATATATATTATATTCAGTAATCAATATATATAAATATATTATATTCATGAATCAATCATCTATCATGCAAGTTCTATCGATATCTGTTTCTTGATTATCATGAAGCTACTGCTGTGCCCGTATGTAGGTTCCACTTATGAAAGTGGATCGAAGAGAAAAATCGTAAATGAACAATTTATCGTGAAGATAAGGATTAATCTTTCGTAATAGTAAAAGTTTTTCTTGGTTCAGTCCCAACACAAGAACATTCAATCTAGATTTTGACTAGGAATAAAGAAGAAATATAGGAAAAAGAAAAGGATTATATATAGGCGGCTCTGGAAAATTCTTGCGAAGCTTTTGGGATAAGATCGATTTTAATTAATTTATGCTTCTTTCACGTAATCTACTTCTAGCTAAGCTTTGGATTTTATTCAAGAACGGATAATCTAATACAAACATAATGAAATGTTATGATGCGCATGATGGAATCAATATAAATTCATGTATTTGCAACCACTCTATCAATTTTTTTCAATTATTATCATTACAACAGCTCGCGAAGTTTCCTACGTACCGTTATCAATATTTATCGTCTGACTCAAAATAATTCGTATCACTTTACGGGATTGCCTTTTTTTTTTTTCTTTAACTTTATATCTTTTGATAGGGAAGGAAGGCTTCGTGTCTCCCCATTTGTGGAATTGATTTATCTTTTCTCTTTCTATTACTAATAACTAAATTATTTTTATACATTGAGAGAGGCGACGAAGTGCGGGTATGCAAGTATATAATGTATTCGAAGTGTGTGGCACAAGTTCATAGTAACTCCAGGGACGAGTGCGTACATAATTCAGTCCATATATAGTCAGTCTAGTGAATACTCGGGAGAGGGAGAGCATATTGGGCTTGTAGTATAATCTCCTCAAATGGGCTTCAGCAGTTAAAACATTTGAGTTTCATTAATGTGTCTGCAGTTATTAATAAGTACTTGTTTGGTTCGTCAGTTTATATTAATGAGGGTTTAAATTAGTAATGTTTATATAAAACTGATTATTGGGTATAAAATAAAATGTTTGTTTGGTCAGTGAGTTTATAATAATCCATTTGAGAGGCGTGTTTATTTAAACCCGTGTACATGAGTTTAAATCTATTATATATTTGGTGTATATAAACACATGAACCAAACACATTGAAATTTTATAAACCTACCTTTAAAACTATTAAACTCATGAACCGAATAGGGCAGGGTTTGAGTACAACACAAGAAAAACCTCAATGGAATAGTTTTGTCTTGTGATTTGCTTTCTGAATTTGCTATGATTACAATCTGATTGCTCCACAAATCTGAAAACCCTAGTTTCCATGAATAAATTAATGTCGTAAAGAAAAAAACATTGATATCATCAATGTTCAAATGTACATATATTTATAATAAACATATTGAAAACTGATAAGGAAATTTAGAATTAGGACCTATATATGGCCGAATGAAGTCAAATTAGATGAATTTCGGTTTATAATACATGGAAAGTACAACACCAAAACTGCAAAACTGGCCCAGTGGGCCCTCGGCCCATATACGAAGGCCCATGACATGCCTATAAATACTCGGATTGAGGAAATCATTTGAGGCCAAGCTGAATAATCGGCTCCCCATCTCGGTTTTCCTATTCTGTTTCCGTTGTTGCTCCCCAACTTAGTTCTCGTTGCCACTTACTAACTTAGTCATCTGAGTTCGTTCACGGTAACCCATTCCCGTAAATCCGTCACTTATATTTCTCTCATATCTCAAGGTGGAACCTATCTCGTTGATTCGTGTGAACCATGACGTTAGTTACAAGGGGACGACGAAATCAACCCCAATCAGCAATCACAAACGCTTAACAATTCAAAAGGCCGTACTCTAGAGAGGAATATTATTTGAGGCCACATGTCTTTATCTATTTTTAACATAACACAAGTAACATAATGTGTGATATTTTTATGACATGATAAATTAGAATTAGTGTATATAGATAGATATGAAAAATTTAGAGATTTTGGTGTCATGAAATTAGCTTTTCACTGCTATTCGTGCTAAACGGAATATTCTTCATGTGGTTTGTCTATTCTCAGAAGCTGCACGCTTGGAATTTGCACATGTATTGTTTCTTTAATGGCCCAAGTGTACTTAAATTATATTATCGAACACTATTCTCCTAAATATATATATATATATATATATATATATAAATATAATATAATATATCTTGAGGTGCTTGATTTTTGAAGTAACGTTTAGCAAAATGGATACAACTTTTGAATTTTGATATTACTATGTGGCATATGTAACATTTGACGACGCCATGAACCCTAGTTATATATTTAATGACTGTTGTTTGATATTATATAATTCATAACCTAATTTAATTAAATCCGCCGTTTTGAATTTTGATTGAAGACTATCATCATAAAAATAATTAATTGTGATATATGTGTCATGACAGTATTGAGTTTCCATATATCAAGAAAGCATAAATATTATTCTCCTCCTCCCAAGGGTGTTTGTCTTCTTCCCAAACACTTTTTTATTTCACAGCTAACTTTAGGCCTACTTTTCAGGGTTTTGCCCAATGTATGCAACTTTAAAGGTTTTACAGTATAGATTTAATTAAATTATGCATCCGAATCAAAATATAAAAATACCAATATCATTGCGGTTTGAATGATGGAAAGCCCAAAGCATATCGAACAAATCCTTTATTTATTATTTATTGAAGTTCGGGGGTGGGAAGTTGTATCTCACTGAACAACTGTTTAAGAAAAAACTCTGATTCAAAAAAAAAAAGAAGAGAAAAAACTCACCTAATTATATATGTATATTATTTTAATGTACATCATCAAACCCTTTTCACCAGAATATCATGTTGGACAATGAATCCTAACCAGGCCATATACAGTGTCCAAATTAATTTGCAATACATGAATAGCATACTAAAATTATATGAATGTCACAAAATTTTTAGCTAATCGATGTGGGATAATGGATGTTATATCAGAAGTAGCTTTTTACCTAAATGATGAAAGGGAAAATGATTATCGCAATTGCTACCTAGTCAACACGTAAATAATGGCTATGTACGAAACAAGTAATATTAAAAGGATTTTTTTTTAATTGATAATATTAAATACATATTTTTTCAGCTTTATCGCGTCCGGATCAAACAGTATGTGGAGTATAGTAAAAGCTAAAGAAATTGATTAAGCTAGAACATTACGGTATTGCGGTTTTCGTCCAATTTTAACCCGACCCATATTTGTTCTCCAGTACTTGAACCCTAAGTCGATCATGCAATTCTTTTTTTCTTGATCTATCGAAGCTTGGTTGAGTTATGTGTGTTGCGAAATTTATGGGTTCTAATTCTACTAAAAATAATTACTGGGAGGACCCGACCCAGTTTCTAAATTGGTTATCATGTAATAAAATACTAAAGAGTGTAAGGTGTACGACATATGTTAGCACGCCTCGAGATGAAAAGGTTAGGAAAAAAAAAAAGAAGGGTGCACGAAAAAGGCAAAGGCAAAGCTTGCCCATACTCTGCTATCACATTCTCCCAGCTTCTGCTTTTTAGAATGATATGAAACTTTATGGGATAGATAGATATATTTTAATATCGACCATATAAATATTAACATTAATAGTACAGAATAATCGACAGCTTTTATCTGATCAAATGAATTAATAATCAAACTTTAGCTTTTTCAATTATTTATCGAATTGATCTCTCTTGGAAATGCTTTTTATTAGTATGCATGGCACAAGAAGACAAAGAAGTCGAAAGGTAAGAATCTTTAAAGAGTTTTTTTAACTGTGCCTAAAAGACTAATTATTGATAGATCAGAAAATTAACAAGTACGTTGCCTGTCTCTCTTGTTTGTTACATGACATATTTTTAACGTGATCATATGTCTGCTCTTATCATTTAGGGCTATGTGTCGTGTGATTCGAATATTAATATTCAATCATTTGAATCCTCTAGGGCTCAAAAGTCTCTACATAAGGAATTCACGGATTCATTCCACTCGAGTTACTTTGAGACTCTCGATTTGGACTTAGGAAAAAGACACATGAATCAGGAGGATTAAATCTGCTGGAAGCCGTCGGTCCTCACATATAGCTGAAAATGAGGTTAAAATTCGATTAATTAGATCGAATTTAGTCGGAGTTTGGGAGTAAAATAAAATCACCAGTCTAAAAAAAATTATTGAGTTTAAATTTATACCTAATCAATATATTTTATTTCCGACAGTTACTAATTATGACCAACATAAATGTATACATATAACAAAGGTGATTCGTAAAAACCCTAGCCATCCACATCTCCTCCTCGCCAAATACTCCAAATCTATTTCAACAGACTTAACACATGTACGATGATGTCATGTCAAGGTCAAGATGACGCCATTAGAATGATCCTATGTGGGCATGGGCAGTTTTTGGTTGTCCTTTCGATGTAGTCAAACAGAACATTATGTTCTTGACGTTCCCATATTGTACACACACATACATATCTATTTAATTTTTTTATATTTGGTTAATATTCCCCTTGTTTATATTATGTCCCTCACATCTTAGGTTGTTTTCATTAATTTCCTCAATGGCAAGAGATATTATTACCCCCGACACAATTCTTTTGGGGCTTCTCTCTTACTGTTCCACACTTGACATGATGTACAGCACACACATATACGTACAAAAGTAAAGATTACATTAACATGTGAATATGAGAGAGAGAGCGAGAGAGAGAGAGAGAGAGAGAGAGAGATCGCCGGTATCATTCATCTGAAAATGCCTTTAGGGCTGAAGGCAGAAGCCTTATATAATCATAGAATAGGCAAATTGATCGTGAGACATATATTATTACATATTATTTCTCCATGTAATTGAGAGAGACAGGGACGATAAATAATGTTATTGTTCCCTCTACAAATATTACAGAAGGCTATATATCACATGTGATTCCATATCGTTCTGTTGATGCGATTGTATTTTCTTTGTCTTGAAGGATGTGCTTTATCAAGAGGAGATTGAAAGAGTAAAGAAGGGTCTACGAAAAGGGTGATAAAAGGAGAGAGAGAGAGAGAGAGATAGATAGAGAGAGAGAGAGTAGCTACCCTTTAGCTTGAATATATTATATTAGTATTGGGATTATCAAGGGCGTTAAAGAAGAATCTCATCGCCTCATCATGGAGTCTGCAAACATCCATCAAACGCTCCATGAGCATCAGCTTGTTGGCTCTTCTCTTTCTCCTTCTTCATTAGCTACAGCTTCTTGCTATGGAGTTTCAGCAACTGCTGATTCTTGGAATTCTCACAATTCAATTTTGTAAGAGCTTCTCTCTCCCCCTCTCTTTAAACAAAAGGTTGTAAGATTTGCTTTGAAAAAAAGAAGAAAAAGTTTTTCAAGCACAAAGATATAATTAGTATTGGCTCCTAGTAAATGTAATTATTATCATCTCCTACAACTACTTTTTTCACAGTCTTGTGTGATTTGATGTGCCAGTTGAGAAGGGTATATAAATCTCTTAATTATGCTTTTAGGGATTCTGTTGTTTTGATTTCAAACATAGAATCTCTCTTGTCTTCTCGTATATAATCATTAATGCATCTTATGACCTCTCTAATCATCTATTAATATAGGTGGAATATTATTCCCTAGGGCTTGAATAGTTCGTCTCTTTTTCTTACCATGTCATCAAGGCCTTCTTATTACAGGAACACAAGCAGCTTGAGTTCACACCCTAATGAAACTTTACTGAATCAAAGACAAGAAGAGAGCCACACTCTGATGGCTCCGAACTTTAGCTTTAACTACTGGCCGAATCCCAGCTTCATTATTAACAGCCAACCTGCAGAAGATTTGCAGGTTTCGAGGATTAAGGAAGAATTAGCAGATAACTACTACCTCAGATACACTGAACTCTTGAGCAACAGCACGTGCTCGAGCAGCACCGATCAAGAATCAAGCCTGATTGGGATCAACGAGCAGAAAAATTACAACTTGCAGCTACCCAACAATGATCCTCATCATCATAATCTCAGCACGAAGTTCCTTCTCAAGTCATTCTCATCTGGAAATCTTGAGAGCAAAGGCTATCGCGAGGGAGACGATCTTCTTCACTCAGCAGGCGGGAAAGGGTTTTCTCAGGTTTTTCCTAGTGTCCCGGTTTCGAGTTTGCTTATTAATCAAACGGGATTCGGTATTACGAGTCAAGGGCCATCGTTGGATATGAACTTGGAGGCTTTAGATCTACTAACCTCCTCTTCGAGATTTAGAGGGAATAATGTGAGCCCTTCTTTTGAAAATCAAATTGGGATGCTGAGAGATGGTTTTTACCATGGATTTGATGATCATGATCATATGCACCAGCAACCTCCTCAACACCTTACGCATAACATCAGCAACAAGGTTATATTAGCTTGTATTATAACTGCCTTATGAAGATGCCCTATTTGATTTCTTGGTCTCGTTTTCGGCTAGAGAACGTAACCAATAATTATTAAAAATATCATTGCAAGAACAGTCACAAAAGTGTACATATTCTCTCCTTTTTATTTCTTGACCCTATACTCTTCACAGATATTTTTTTTCATTTCATCTTTCTCACATATGTTGTAGGCGCTATTTGAGAAAAACAGGAAAGCTAAGACCTTTTTCTTTTCTTTTTCCGATATTTTCCATTTTTTCTTTTATTTTTAACATGTCTAATACTCTTCCCTTTATTCATGAAAAAAAGCTCTCTTTTTTTTCTTTTCCTCTCTGCATTCAAAGGCTACTTCAGCTTTTCGCATTATGTGAGGTCTACTTTACATTTTTACAGGATTTTTTTGAGTCTTTTTATTCATAGATATTGACAAGAGGGCCATGATTCAATTCACCATTATTCTTCATTTCCTTTTTTTTTTTCATATTTAATTATTATTGATGCATTGAACTTTTGAAGGTATCATCTTGCTCAAGCAATGGACGCGCAGCAGCAGAAGCAGAAGTGAAACGAAGCAGTTGCAAAATCGATTCATCGAAGCCGATAAATCAAATTGCAGCTAAGAAACCGCGGTTAGATATTCAGCCACGGGCTTCTTGCCCTCCATTTAAGGTACATGGAAAAAAACTATACTCATTTATAGGATGCTAATGTTCATGAACTGATTTTCTATATATATTACACGATATTTTCATCAAAGCAGGTGAGAAAAGAAAAGCTTGGAGATAGAATTGCTGCACTTCAACAGTTAGTAGCTCCTTTCGGCAAGGTAAACCCTAATATTACCCTAATTTTTTTTACTTAACATGGTACTACCGCATGTTGTCTGATTATTCATCGCGTGACCTCATTATTGTTAATCTCTTCATTGCCTTTTATCATGCTACAAATTAAGCATTAATCATCAAATAATCATACAACTAATCAAATGAAAAACCCTGTGAATATTCATGTGAGATGTACAGAGAAATGAGGGCTCGAAAGTTGCATGCTTGTGGCTTCAGAAAACGAGGATATATTCTCTTTAAAGATGCTGTCAAGACAGATCTTTAATATAATACTATTACATATAAATATATATATTGTACCGACACACGAAAATAGATGTTGTAGAGATCGTAATAGAATGTGGTATTATGTATTATTGCAGACAGACACAGCAACCGTACTCATGGAGGCAATTGGATACATCAAATTCCTTCAAAACCAAGTTGAGGTAATACTTGAATATTCTTATGTCGGTATATTAGTTTCCATTTGTCATTATCATGCAGCCAATTTTCTTTTCCTTTTTTGTTTAAATTATTATTTGTTATTTCACTGTCACAATTTCTCCTACTTGAACTAAACCTTATTGGTTTAATTATCATCTTGGATTTTAACCTAAAGATGAAATATCGAATATATTAAATCTCTTTCTAGTTGAAAATATTTGACATAAAAAAATCATTCTTTCGCTTAAATGAAGATCTGTCTTCTCATTTCTGCAGACACTAAGCGTTCCTTACATGAAAGCAGCTCGCAACAATTCCAGCAATAGATTGACGAAAGAGGTAAGG
Organism: Linderniella brevidens; assembly: GCA_004919715.1. Lineage (NCBI taxonomy): Eukaryota > Viridiplantae > Streptophyta > Magnoliopsida > Lamiales > Linderniaceae > Linderniella > Linderniella brevidens. Next base: position 3,696,507 of record SWDC01000153.1, on the reverse strand, counting down.
AAAACAGTTATGTTGACAAGTAGTGACATTGATCGTTGGCGTTTTTCTGTTTGATAATTTTATTGATTATTTACAAAAAAAAAAAACATTTACAGATCAAATGAGACAAGTTTTTAGCATGACAACCCTGTTTATATAATAGATTAGATACTAGTACCCAGAGCACACGCATTACCCGCGTGTAAGTCCCTGCTAGAATTTATGTAATTACACATTAAACAGAAACGAGGTCAAAACCGATCAATTCTTGTTATGGTATCAGCAAATAACATTAACTTCAAATGAAAATTATATTTAAAAAGCTCTAAAAAATCTTATATGAAGATGTTTTGAACTAATAATAAGCAATATGGAAAAAAATTTCGAATGAATCCACATATATGTATTGCGATTTGCGTGTGGACAGGGCCCTATAAATCGGAATGAAGAAGAAATGGAAGAACCAAAGCGCGACCTAAAAGGTCGAGGACTGTGCTTGGTGCCATCGTCGTGCCTATCGTACATCACCGATGGCGGCGGCGGTGGCAGTGGTGGTGGAGTTATATGGCCACCGTCTCGCTGTGGTGGTTCGACGGAACAAACCCTAAATTATTAAATCATGATTAGTTGCTATGTTTTCGTTATTAATATATCCTTTTTTTAATTACAATTTCATCCTCCATGGAGCAAACTTGGTCAACCCTAGAGAAAGAGATTTTTGTGAAGTTTTATTATTGGGATGGACCAAGTTTGATCCATTAGCGGTGAGGAGGTCATGCTTTTGATTTAATTTCCTCTAATGTATTTGTGTTTTGACGATACTTAATTATATTGTTTTTTGTTATGTATGGCTGGTAAGATTTTAGAGGGATTGACATTCATATAATGTTTATTTAATGAAGCTTATTGGTATATTCTTCATTCCCATTTAATGTGCTAATAATTTTATTATAACATTATTAATAAGCTTTTGGTTAAAATAAACTGTTATCCAAGAAACTTATTTCTTGAAATATAATTATTACCTGTGAAAATTAACGGGAAAAGGAAAAAATAAAGAAGAAAAAGGAAAAGAAAAAAAAAAAAAACAGAATAGCGATTCATTAGCAAATCAAAACTGTTGAGAAGAAGGAAGACAGCCAAATTCAAATATTCGATACAGTTGACGGATAAATTGCGAAATACTTCAATCCAAGTCTCCTAACTGTGAATTCGAGATCTGCCTCCACTGATCAGTGGTAATTAATCACCCTCTCCTTTGTTTTTGTTTTATTTTGTCTCGTCGTCGCGGTTAATTGCGGATTTTTCACGATCTCTCGTGATTTGTCTTGTTCGAAGGTCCACCAGAGTTGATGGCGAGTCGAAAGGGGATCTTATCAGGTGGTAACTTCAAGAAGAGTAAAGCCATTGGATCTCGCGTCCCCGTGACAGCCGCAGTTGTCTTCTTCGCATTCATCGGCTTCACTGCTTTGTTCTTCGTGTACGGTATGTTTTCCAACAAGTTTCTTCGAGTGGCAATTTCGTTTTCGATTTAGGTATTAGGCGTGGGATGGTGTTCCTCAAGGCAAGTGATTTAAGAAAAGGCAACTGGGTTGTTGTGGGTGCTTTGTTAGTTATGGAGTTCGATGTTCTAGGCTGTTGAATTAGGATTACTTTTTGTGATCAAATTATTCTTTGAATCATGATGGAGCTGAAGAGTTTTTAGATTAAATGTTGGTTGAATCGCATATTCATTGGTGAAGTTTGTTGTACCCGAATGTTCCCTTTCCTTGTGAATATCAAATGATGATGTATAATGGTTTGATGAAGAATTGGGATGCAAAAGAATCACTATGTTTAACACGTGTTCATGGCAAACCAAAGTGGAAATAGTTCAAAATTTAGTGTTACCTCGAATGCAAGCTGCTTTTACTGGTTAGAGAACGTTCAGTTTATAATTCCCTCATCAAACAGCAGAAATGTCCTACCCCTCATAATTTTGTATTTTTGAACCTTTGGCTCCTTGTAATAAATGAACCATCTATGGGAAAATTGATTTTGACCTCCCCATGAAACATATTAAGTAGCGACTGGGAGCCTTTTTGTGACTTCTATTGTCCGTGCTCATACCCCTCATCCGCTATTATTTATTTTTCTTTTCAGTTTCTGCAGATCAAAAAGAAAATTTTGGAGATTCAAATAGTCAGGTAGGCTTCGTTGCTAATTTTATTATTACAATCTTACTTACCTTTTCTTAACGAGAATATTTTTGCATAACAGGGCCTTAGTTGGAGGGCGAAGCAGGCTCTGGAGCATCTTAAACCTCTATTGTCTAAAGAGGTGCTTGTTGGTTGAAAACTCGTGCTCATGAATCCTGAAATAGGCTCTTAACAACATCTTGCATATACTAATTATAAAATTGTTTCAGGTTATTGATACCATCAGTGCTGCAGTAGAAGATTTAGGCCCTTTCAGTGTTGATTTTTTCAGAAAGAGTAATTTGTCAGCTTCATGGAAATCTGTTGTGCAAGACCCTACTGCTGACAAGATCACTTCTTCTGAGGTTCGCTCGCTAAGTATATATCAGTTTTGTGCCTAATCTTACTCTGCTTAATCTTTTTCTTTCTCATCTTCCAAAGTCAACTGAAGAAGCTTCAAATGCAAAGGAAGAAACATCCAAAGGTAACTTTTAATTTAATTATGTTTCAAGAAATTTTTATACATAAGATGCTTAATCTACAATGAAATTGATAATTGATTGAATATAATTATTCTTCTTATCCAGCTGATAATTCCAAATATATAGAGACACCCGCCAACCGGGCTAGGAGGGTGAGTCATATGATTGTCCTTAACCGTTGTGGCTCTTTCCCTTCTTTTTTCTTAGAGAAGAGCGAATGATATTGTGTTATTTTCCATCTCCTAAAAGTCTTCCCGAATCGCTCTGCAGCAATTGAGAGAAAAAAGACGCGAAAAACGCGCTGCTGATCTACTAAAACAAGATTCTGAAGTGATCGTGAAGCTCGAAAATGCAGCCATCGAACGCTCCAAGTTGGTGGATTCCTCAGTCCTGGGGAAGTACAGCATATGGAGAAAAGAAAACGAGAATGAGAACACCGATTCAACTGTGCGCTTGATACGGGATCAAATGATCATGGCAAGGGTGTACGTAAGTCTCGCGAAGATGAAAAAGAACTTCGAATTGGCTAGTGAGTTGCAAGCACGTATCAAGGAAAGCCAGCGGTCCTTGGGAGAAGCCACTGCAGATTCTGACTTACAACACAGGTGATAATCTTATACGGCATAAAATCTATAAATTAATACTGACGGGACTACCAAAGTTTATTGATTAAAAGAGTTATTAACTAATGTACAAATTAATGAATTATATAAGGGATTATTAATTTATATTTTATATGAGTTCTATAGAATTCATAAAAATGTATTATATTATAATTTTTAGCGAACTATTCATTTATTACGTTGTCCACGAGTTGGGATCAACAAAAATTATTATCTTAGAGAGTATATTAAATAATAGAGACTTAATTTATATTTTATATGAGGTCTATAGAATTCATAAAAAACGTATTATTTTATAATTTTTAGCTAACTATTCATTTAATACGCTGTCCGCGAGTTGGGACCAAAAAAATTATTATCTTAGAGAGTATATTAAATAATAGAGAGTATTAATTTATCGAGTTTCTGTTGTACTTACCATCTTTCGTGAACTATCTCTTATGAACCTCTATGCATGTGGTAGTGCTGCTGAAAAGATTAAACTGATGGGTCAAGTGCTTACTAAAGCCAAAGAGCAATTATACGACTGCAAATTGGTCACCGGGAAACTAAGGGCCATGCTGCAATCTGCAGATGAGCAAGTGAGAAGCCTGAAAAAGCAGAGCACTTTCCTCAGCCAACTCGCTGCAAAGACGATACCGAACGGCCTTCACTGTTTGGCCATGCGATTAACGATAGAATACCACCTTCTTCCTCCCGAGAAAAGAAAGTTCCCGAGACCCGAGAATCTGGAAAATCCAAATCTCTACCATTATGCTCTCTTCTCTGACAATGTTCTTGCTGCTTCAGTGGTTGTCAACTCAACAGTTATGAATGCCAAGGTATTGAGTTCTTTGCTTGCCTTCCTTCTCTTTTATCTGCATCTAAATATATGGTCTTATACGATTTATCATTATATCTCCAAGAGTAGGGTTATGATGATTGATGAATAAATTGAGGGAGAAAGCCTCTTTTGGTCGCCAATGTTTGGGGAATGGGCGTTTTTGGTCCCCTATGTTCCAAGATGCTGCTTTTTAGTCCCCAAGTTTACAGATTTTTGCCCGTTTTGTCCGCCGTTGGTTTTGGACGGAATTACCGTTCGGGCCAGCAAATATTACGTGTCAGGACGGGCCACGAGCCGAAGAAATGTGGAACTTGCCTGGCCCGTGAATTCGAGTTGGCCTGACCCGCATTCCGTTAGTTAAATTAACCGATGGACCAAAACGACCCAAAATCCATAACATTGGGGACGCATATCAGGAACGTGGGGAACCCAAAACGCCGATTCCCCAAACATTGGGGACCAAAAATGGACTCACAAATCACACACACACACACACACAAAGGGTTGTCTATCAATCTGGTTAGGCTTTGTATGCATGCATTTTCAGCCATGTTTCTGATAAGCATGAAAATCTGCAAATACAATTGTACATCTATATGTATGTACCTCGTCGATTGTCTGATTTTTCTACAGGCACTCGTGCAATATTAGCAGATACTACGTGATGATCAATAATTCCTTTACAACATGGCGTTGTCGTGTTTGCAGGAGCCGAAGAAACACGTTTTCCACCTCGTCACAGATAAGTTAAACTTCGGAGCCATGAACATGTGGTTCCTCTTAAACCCTCCCGGGAAAGCCACGATCCACGTCGAAAACGTGGACGAGTTCAAGTGGCTCAACTCCTCGTACTGCCCCGTTCTCCGCCAGCTGGAATCCGCAGCCATGAAGGAATACTACTTCAAGGCTTCTTCTCACCCCAATACTCTCTCCGCTGGTTCTTCGAATCTCAAGTACAGAAACCCAAAGTACCTCTCGATGCTCAACCACCTGAGGTTCTATCTCCCTCAGGTATACCCCAAGTTGGATAAAATCCTCTTCCTCGACGACGATATAGTCGTTCAAAAGGACTTGACGGGTTTGTGGGAGGTGGACCTCCGCGGGAAAGTGAACGGAGCTGTCGAAACGTGCGGTGAGAGTTTCCATCGGTTCGATAAGTATTTGAACTTTTCGAATCCTCACATTGCTAAGAACTTCGACCCGAATGCTTGCGGGTGGGCGTACGGGATGAATGTGTTCGACCTGGAGGAGTGGAAGAAGAAGGATATAACCGGCATATACCACAAATGGCAGAACATGGTGAGTTTATCCGTTGTTTCATGAAAATTAAATGGCTTACTTATTTTTCGTCATGTATATCTGTGGGAGTGGCATTTTATGGATACCTAAAATAGGGGTGACAATTTTAAGACAGTGTAGGTTTCGAGATTGAAGGCAGTTTTAGGATTGTAAGTTTAAAAAATGAAGCAATTTAAGGACAATTGACCCCAGAATTTTGAAGCCAAATGTCTTCAAATTACATCAACTTTGAAACTTACATGTATTAAAATTGCAACCTTTAGCTTAGATGTCCCTAGATTGCTTCAACTTTAAAAGTTATTGTCCTAAAAGTTTCCTTAAAATGTCACTCCCCCAAATATATACGAGTTTTCTGGCATTGAGGACCGTTAACTCGGGCTGGCCCGACCCCTAATTTCGTCCAAACTAACGGTATCAAAATGGTCCAAAATCGGTAATATTAGGGATTGAAATTGGCATCCTGGAACATGAGTCAAAAACGCCCATTCCCCAGACATTGGGGGACTAAGAATGGCATTCGCCCTAAAATTTGTATATTTTTGTTTCCTGAAAAATTAAATTCATCAAGTGAAATTGTTTTACTTCCTCATTTGTAGAATGAAGACAGGGTTCTTTGGAAACTTGGAACTCTACCGCCGGGTCTTATTACGTTCTACGGCCTCACGCATCCGCTAGACAAGTCATGGCACGTCCTCGGATTAGGCTACAACCCCAGCCTCGACCGCTCGGAGATCGACAACGCAGCAGTAGTGCATTACAACGGGAACATGAAGCCGTGGCTCGAGCTGGCGATGAACAAGTACAAGCCCTATTGGACCAAGTACATAAAATACGACCATCCTTACATGAAGAGCTGCAAGCTAAGCGAATGATATTCTCGGACATGAAGGTACGTGAAAATCTGTCTCGTTTCTTACGAGTATAGCAATCAATGACCGTCGTCTAACTACACCGATCGCGTTCCTCAAGCCCGGGGGTTTATTTCTTATATGTGGTCGATAACTAACTTCATTCGTCTTGTCCAAGAGGAGCTTAAGCATCATCACATTTCCTTCATCTGTATTTGTGGTGAAAGGTTTACACTGATTGTATCCTTTGGACATAGGACCACTCATGCTTGCAATGATTTTATTTTTTTTTGTTCTCTTCCTAGTCACGTATGATTAACATTATAACATCATTTTTGTTCTCTGTCACATGGGCCGAGTCAGAGTCGCCTCATAGCCAACATTGAGGTTTATATTCGTTTCAGATTGGACTTAGTAGGAGTGTAGGGACTATGTTTAGTGTGTAGGGAGGGGATACATGTGATGTACAAAAGAAAGATGGATTCCACCAAAAAATAAAGGGTCGGAAACCAATTTTTTTATACAGAACCTTGACACTATTTTAAAGCTATAAAAGACTTGAAATCAAATTAAAAAAATGGATAAATTTTGCTTCAGATCTTCATAGAGTTTTAATTTTGTATCCTGGCCCTGTCAGAAATTTTTTCCAAATTTTGTTACTAGCACTTAATTATTCACTTAACAATATATTGTAAATTTGTTACACTAAAAGTCTTATACTTATTCATATAACACATAATAGCAGTTGTTAACTATAAAAGGGTCTTATTCATTTTTTTACGAAATGACCCGAACATTATTTTGAAACTATAAAAGAGCCTGAAAGCAAATTAACCCAAAAATAAATTCCAGCCCAACAAAATAGTTAGCCTGATTTTAAAGATGAGCAAGAAAAAAATCTCTAGAGCTGCAAAATCTCGGGGCTCGTTTTTAAGAAGCCATTCGACTTCTTCCCTTGTCTTCAAGAAACTTGATCAAAATCACAAGGGCAACTCCGGCATTTTCGCTCTTCATGAGCTCTCCGGCAACTTCGGCGGGCGTCGCCTCAACATGGTCCAATAGTTTCTCGACTTTAGGAAAGAGGGCATGATCCTCGATTCTCAAGTAATTATGCGCGAGAATCTTGAACCCGTCGAACGTGCAGTACGACATTTCAACGTGAACGTCCATGCGGCCCGGCCTAAGCAACGCCGGGTCCAGACGGTCCTTGTGGTTCGTCGTAAACACGATTATTCTCTCATCTCCACAGCTCGACCACAGACCGTCGATGAAATTGAGCAGCCCGGATAGTGTTATCTGCACGGGATCAAGGTAAGAGTGTAATAAAAAAAATTATTACAAAGGGACTTTGGTACTTTTTTCAGCCTAGTAGTTGGGTGAAAGTTTCGGAACACACAAGTTAAAGGGTTGCAATTTAATGACAATAATCGTAATAACCTATTATGTTTCCAACATGTTGTGTCTTTATAGTGCTTCAATTTTAAAGTTAGTGTTCTTAAACTGCACCCAAACTCCTAAGAACGAAAAATAATTAATCAATTTTATTATGTTAACCATTTTTTCCGCCACGTAAATTGGGGGAGGTGATACTTTCAGGACACCCAACTCAGTGGGTTGCAATTTAAGGAACTAACTTTTAAACCGAAGCAATTTAAGAACACAATTGTCAAAAATCTAGCTTTGGCCGAACCTTCGACACATAACCCGCACATGCCAAATAATTTGGGATAACCCCTACGTTTCAATTTAAGAAAATTAACTCTCAAAACCCCTATGTTGCAATTTAAGAAAACCAACTCTCAAAATTGAATCAATTTAAGGACATTGTTAGCTTTCTAATGCACAATCAGCTTCAATTTTGAAAGTTAGTGTCCTTAAATCACAATCTGTTAGTTGGGTGTCATGAAACTGCAACTTACAGGCTCAGTTGGGATGAAAAGAAATAGTTAATTACTTCAACACTAACTTCATGTCTGGCAGCCTAGTGGTTGGGAGGGCAGGTTTTTTTTCCACCTTCTCGATCACGGGATTCAATCCCGTGACTGTTATTGTTGGTGGAATTTGGGGTATACCATATGGACCAGAAAGGAATAGTCCGTTGAATGTTGAGATGGTCCCACAACCGATAGTGGATAGAAATTCATTCAAGCTAAACTTAATCGGAGTATATGGGAATACGGTGGCACTACGTGGGATCCCTTGGTGAAAAAAAATAAAAAAAGAAGTCCCAATTCATTACTAACCACTCATACGTGTATGATGTACCTTGTCGTCCTCATTCGCCGCCGTAGCAACACCGTCGCTCTCTCTGCTCCGCAGCCCCACGTTGCAGTCAATATCCTCGATGACAAGAATCGACCTATTCGCCGAGCCAATCAGAGCCTCCTCAAATCGCTATTACACTGAACCTCCCTGAGATCCAAATCGTACACGTCGAACTTTAAGTAATTCGCCATCGCAGCCACCAGGCTCGATTTCCCGGTCCCCGGCGGTCCGTACAAAAGGTACCCTCTCTTCCAAGCTTTCCCAACCCTCCTGTAATAATCTCTCCCGCCGGAGAACCTATCGAGATCCTCGACGATGCCCCTCTTCAAGCTCGAATCCACGGCCATCGTGTCGAAGCTCGCCGGGTGGTTCAAGACCACGGAGCTCCAATAATCCGACCCGTTGTAGTCCACCGTGTGGAGCCTCACGGTCCTCGTTTCTTCTCCGATCTCCTTGGCCCTCTTCAGCACGTAAGGGAGGTAAGACTCCAGGGCACGAGCCCGGTGCTTCTTGTGACACGTCAGCTCGAAGTATCGGAAGTCGGGCCTCTTCGCGGTCTCCTTGCTGCTGCCGGTTTCTTTGGCCGGGGTCGAGTGTAGGGTCCACCTGAAGGTGACGCCGTCGTAGCGATCGACGATTTCCTGGTGCTTGTCGACGGTGACGGTGATTTCTTGGTCCTTTTGGGGTTTGAGGGCTCTGATTCTGCTCGTGGAGGGGGAGATCTTGGTGGAGAGGTAGGCGTTGGAGGCGTGGAACATTTGGTTGGAGGTGAGGCCGTCGGATTCTTCTAGAAGGATGGTGAGCTGAGAGGAGAGGCGGCTGGTGGTCTTGCGGAGGTAGGAGGAGAAGTGGGCGGTGATGTTCTCCGGGATGAGGTCGCTCGCTATGGCCTTGAAGAGGATGATTGAGCCTGCGATTGAAGCTGCTGTGGTGAGCACTCTGCTGGAGGAGGGAAGGGACTCGTAAGAATAGGAGGACATCTTCGTTTTTTGTCTTTTCTTTCGTGCGTGTGTGCGTTCGGGTTTATTAAGGTTTCGTTTCTTTCTTTTCTTTTTTAATTTAGGAAATGGGTTCTGTGTTTCTTGGAGATTAAGAAAGGTGGATTGCGAGGAGAGAGAATGACACTTGTGTTATTTCTGGAAACCCATTGAATATTGATTTTATTCACACCCCACCCCAATTAATTATATTCTAAAAGTTAGCAAAAATTAATCACCTTGGCTAGAAAGTTTTTTAAGTTAGGCATAATACATAATATTATTACTCAGAAATATCAAAAGAGATTTAAATAATAGAACATCTCTTTCCAATTAGATCAATTGAAACGCCTAACCATATAACAAAACATCTCTTTCCATATAATTTGACTGATTTAGTGTTATTTCATTATTTATATACGCATATAGTATAGTTTAATAGTAAAAAATATTATATAATTTTTTACTAACTTAAATATTAATATTAGACAATTTAAATATTAATATTTTTTTAGATTAAACGTGAATTAATATTAAAATATACTATTGATCATATTATACATTTCTTTGTTCTTTCCGTTAGTGTTTTCAGCTCGACTATAAATATGGCAAAGTCTGAATTAATATTCAACCAAACTTGATTTTAAAATATATTAATAAATAATAATAACAGAAAATGTATAAATTAATGGTTGATGGATTCAATGCAAGAATAAATTGATTTTTTTTATTGTTTAACGCATCCCAAGGTTTTTGCAATAGTAGTAATCATTTTTATGTTTTAATTGGTATTATTTCATTTTTTTTAAGATAAAACCTTTTCATATTGCTTTTCATTTTTCAGGCCATTATCTCAAATTATCAAGACAATTATTCATAATTATACTTGCGACCACAATTCTTTTTAATAAGAAATCTACCTTTCAAATAAATATGATCAAAATTATTAGTTGACAATAATATCATCGTTGTTGCAGGAGTTACTTTCTAATATTTATAATAATTTTTTAAAATTAAAGCAATTTGAAAAAAATTAAAAAATTTAAATATCAATTCAATTTTAAAATTTACTTTTTCAAATTTAAAAAATTTAGTTTAAATATCTTCAAATTAATTAAGCATTTATAAGATTATCACCCTACTTAGTTAGTAGGATGAATCCACTATCCTATAATTAAAAGTAATCTAGTCTATCTATTATATTACCATCTTACCCATACGATTTAAGTCTTTGATCCTTCCTTGAAGAAAAAGAAAACCCATACAAATAAATACACAGTAGCTAAGCTAAGCTAAGCCAGCTCAGTCCAAATCCTCGACAGTGAAAAAAAAAAAAACGATGTTTCGCAACCAGTACGACACGGACGTGACCGCGTGGTCTCCGGCGGGGCGATTGTTCCAGGTGGAGTACGCAATGGAGGCGGTGAAGCAGGGCTCGGCCGCGATCGGGCTCCGATCGAAGACCCACGTGGTGCTCGCCTGCGTCAACAAGTCCGCCTCGGAGCTCTCCTCCCACCAGAAGATCTTCAAGGTCGACGACCACATCGGCGTCGCCATCGCCGGACTCACTGCCGACGGGAGGGTTCTGTCGCGGTACATGAGGAATGAGTGTATTAATTACTCGTACACGTACGAGGCTCCGTTGCCCGTGGGGAGGCTCGTTGTTCAGTTGGCGGACAAGGCTCAGGTTTGATTGTTTTTGGGGGATTTTGCATGCTTCGTTATTGATTGGTGCATTTAAGTGGTAGCTCTTTAATTTTCTAGTTGATTTCCCATAAATGCTCAGTATTTTAAAATTCGAATGTCTCTTCTCTACTTAGAGGGGTTTAAGATCCACTACTGTTACTCGTTGACTAGGCCGAAACGAAGGCGGGAATTTGAATTCTAGTGGGGAACTTTTAGTTAAGCTCTTTGTGGATCCCATTTTAAACGATAATAGGTAACTGATTTAGGGGAGATCATGAATTCTAAGTTTGTTTTGATGGCCAGTAAGATTAGTATGGAGTTATTTAGTTCCTTGAATTTGGATTCTTTTGGGAAAATTTAGTTGTAGAAGATGGTGCTCTCATGTTTGCTTCTTGTGGCTACAGCAACTGGCAGAAACATCATATTTTCTTCAATTCGATTAATCTGAGTTATAATAAAATTTCAGTAGCAGGCAACCATCTGTTTGCATAATTTAGAAGTGATGCATGTTACTCAATTTTCTCCAAATCTATCCAGAAGTTTTTGAACAAATTTGTGATCCATTTTCATGTTATGTGTATAACGTATGCATCAATTTAACATTTTGTTCCTCGGCTATGATCGAATCTCCATGCCTAAAGATCACACTCCAATCTTTTCTACAATATTTTCTACCATATCCTTATATGCCTTTTTTTTTTTTCTTGATCGAAGGTTACACGTTCCTGTTTGTCTGCTGCGTAGTTGTTTAGTTTTCTCTGAACTTTAGTTTCACTTAGGTTCCTTTGTCTGAAGTCACCATCTTATTACAATCTCATTTCGTTTTTTATTTCATCCGTCGACTCCTCAAATTCTCGTTCGTTAATTTTTTATTTTTATTTTTATCAATTTCGCAACGCAGGTGTGCACGCAGCGGTCGTGGAAGAGGCCCTACGGCGTGGGCCTACTAATCGGCGGGCTCGACGAGTCCGGGCCCCACCTCTACTACAACTGCCCGAGCGGAAACTACTTCGAGTACCAAGCCTTCGCCATCGGGTCCCGTTCCCAGGCCGCGAAAACATACCTCGAACGGAAATTCGAGGCCTTCGACAGCTCGTCACGGGACAACCTCGTAAGAGACGCCCTCTTCGCCCTGAGGGAGACCTTGCAAGGAGAGAAGCTCGCGGGGTCCACGTGCACGGTCTCCGTCGTTCAATGTGCTGAGCCAAGAGACCGTGCAGGGTATGATCGATGAGGTTGAGGCTGCGATCGGCGATGAGCAGCAGCAGCCGACTGGTGACGAGCCGGTGGCTCGGGATCGGGCTGGGGATGGTTCGGCGGGTCCGGCCGGAGACGTGGCTCCGATGGATATTTGATTTCTTTGGTTGTTTGTTTTGAGTTTTACGGTCACGGTAATTAGTGTTGTGTTGCTGAAACTTTGGCTCTTAGGATCTTTGTATTCTCCGGTGGAATTCTAATTGCGCTGATGCCATTTTTAACTGTTGATTACATTACTTTGTTAATATTTCTACCGACAAATGGATTTAAATAGGATTAACTATTCTTCTCGTCGTGTAAATCATCTGGCATCCAACTTACGTGACTGTAATTAAAGGACAATTCACTTATGAGGTATGTAATTTAAGGACATCTAATCACGAGGATGTTGACGTTTAAAATTGAGGCAATTAAAGGACATAATGGGCCAAAAATTTAATTGCACCTTAAATTGCTTTAATTTTAAAGGTTGGTGTCATTCAATTGCAACGCATAAGCTGTGTTTCTAATTATTGCAACCCTGTATTTTTTGGTGTCGAAACTGCAACCTAGAATTTATCCCCAATTAAGCAAAAAATTTACTTGTATCTTCAGTAGCTTGAGTTTTGAAAATTAGTGTCTTGCCATTTATTTTCAAATAAGTAACTCGGATTATTAGACATGTTTGGATCACACGTAGAAGATCTGGCAAAAATTATTAGACATGCTTCAATTTTTAAAATTTGTCTTTAAATTGTCACAATTGGCGAAAAAATGTAGTTAAGTTGATATGAATATTCAATCCAAAGAAGATTTTATTGCATACAGATCAGATAATCCCAAATAACAGTGCATAGCTCCTGCAAATATTTCAGACTGCAGAAAGAAATCCGATGAAATCCCATCTCAAATTAATTATTTTTTTCCCAACCTTATTATATAGAAAATACGAACTTCATTTCAAGGCAAAAAAAAAAAATAAAATAAAATTAAAGCCAACAGAGAAATCTCTCATTGGACGGCTTTCTGGGCTTTTTCGGGGAGGATGGTGTCGGGAAGAACGAGCTCGGGTGGAGTTTCGCGGACGACTCCGATCATGGAGTCGTACTCTTCGTCGCGGCGGGCGAACTTCTTGCGAAGCATCTTCTCGTATTCGATCTCCTCAAAGGACTTATCGTTCTCAGCCGCGTGCACCTTCGCAAGGTTGACGTAGTTGGTCGCCGATTGTGCAATGAATGCAATCTCTTCCTCGGTGAGCTTCCTCAAAAACTTTGCCGGATTACCAGCCCATATCTGCCATGTAAGAGAGAGAGAGAGAGAGAGATGAATACATAGATAGCTACATCATTTTACTAATGTATGAGTGAGATAATAAATATATATGGCTTAACAAAAAAAATTTCGTCACAACCCAACTTGAGGGTTTGTAATTTTTGGACGCTAACTTTCAAAATCGAACCAGTTTAAGGACAACAGACGTCAACTAGACGCCACATCGCCTCTCATGATGACGTGGCAGTCCAACTGGACGGTACGTCGCCTCTTTTGAATGACGTGTCAGTCTAAACCGACGTCACGTGACTTCTTCTGTGTGACATGGCGTTCAATTGGCGCTTGTTGTCCTTAAATTGCTTCGAACTTTGAAAGTTACTGTCCTAAAAAAGTTACTTAAGGAGTTCCAATTTTAGGACATTAAATTTCAAAATCGAAGCAAATTAAGGACAACAAGCGCCAATTAGACGCCACGTCGCCTCTTTCTGATGACGTGTAGCAGTCCAACTTGACGGTGCGTCACCTCTTTTGTATGACATGGGCGTCCAATTGGCTTCCAGATGGACTGACACGTCATCAAAAGAGGTAATGCGGCGTCCAGTTGGCGTTTGTTGTCGTTAAATTGCTTCGATTTGAAAAGTTTTTGTCCTAAAATTGCAACCCTTTAAGATAAGTGTCCTGAAAAAGCATCTCTCTTCTTAATCTCTTCTTAACTTACAGGACGAAAAAAATATGTAAACATATATATATATATATATATATGTAGAGAGAGAGAGAGAGAGAGAGAGAGAGAGACCTCGCCACAAGGGACCCTAGTGTTTTGCCTCACAAGAGATCCCGCGGCAACCATGGCGTGTTTCTCCACAACGACGCCGTCGAGAAGAGTAGCTCCCATTCCAACAAAGGCCTCATCCTCAATCGTGCAGCCATGTACAACCGCACTGTGGCCTGTGAACGTGTTCATTCACATTTTTTTAATGTCACATATGCCAATAATCCAAAAAATATCAATTTATATTAACATTTTCGAAATCAAAAGTAGAAGGCAACTGAAAAAAAATCAAAGTACTCACCGACGGTGACGTTATTCCCGATAATAGTAGGCAGCACCTTCCCGCTGAGATTAGATTTCGCCACGTGCACCAAAGAGTTGTCCTGTATGTTGGTTCCCGACCCGACGCTGATGCTGTTCACATCGCCTGTGTAATAAATAGTAAAAGGGGCGTTATCGAAGGGGTATTTCGGTCAAATCACATAAATAGAGATGTAGTAAAGTAATTATCAGGAATTGTTTGCAAAAAAAGAATTGGAGGAAAATAATGATATTCTTGAACTAAGTACTTACCACGAAGGACGCAGCCGTACCATATCGATGATCCTCGGCCCACCTGAACATCGCCAATAACGGATGCACTTGGAGCAATAAAGGCGTCCTTATCAACCACCGGAGATTTATCGAAGAGGTTCATCAGGGTTCGGTGCCTAGAGACTAAAGAAAATAAAATAAATAGTAATGAGAGAAAAGGATTTTTAGCATGGTGTAGGTGAGTTACACTAAGCTAAAGAATCATACTAGCAGGCTATTATTTATGCAATGTAAATATATTTGAAGAATCATACTATGATATACTACAGCCATGAATGCTCGGTGGCTCCCGAGGCCGAAGGTGTAAGATATAAATTACTTGACATTTTCTTTAGCTCTCATGAATTTGGCATAAAAATGTAAAAACAAAGCAGAGGTCAAGAAGGTGTTCACACATATTATTAACCAATAATTCTTAAAGAACTAAAACACAATGAAACATTTCAAGCAGAAACATCGAAGCTCATCGAATAGATCCTTATGAAGACCATACTACTTTAAAGTCATTAAGTACCTTCGCATTTAATCAACATCTTAATATCATCTGTGGCATGGGTAGTGAAGGTAATGGTACAGCTAGTATTCATGTGTTTTGCCTATAATATCATTTCTTCCGTTTACTTAGTGGCCCACAGTGTAACAAGTAACAATGTAACTGACATGAGAAACAGACAAAAAAAGAACCGACAAAGGAAGGAATCACACTGTCTCTTGGATTATTCTTATTTCGTATGGCATAACTATAACCTTAATATCAATTATGATGCTCGTATCTCATTTCATAGTGGTAGTTTAGAACTTCTGTCTCATCAACATCAATGATATATCTGCAACATTCAATATTACGATACATCACTAAAGATGTTTCTCACTTTCATCTACTCCAATAGAAAAAAAACCCAATGCAGCACCGCCACAACACAAAGACTATAACGTAAATTATAAAAACAGACACTATTTTTATCCATTACCTCAGCATACGTTGGCAGTGCATCAAGTACAGCCACCAGAAAAGAAAGACAAGAAACACCTTTTAATGATTATTTCACAAGTTCGAATTGAGTTCGTAACTCCATCGAGAAAAGTACCTCCACAAGAACGATTACCTCAGAACTAACATAACACACAACTTTCCAGAAATACTATTCTGTGGGCTCTCAATCAAGAATTCAATATCAATAATCAAGAACCAATTATACCCATAGAAGCTATATTGTCTCCCACTAGTTCAAATCTAAATCTCTATCTTCACACCGAAAATCATAGCTCCTAAGTACATCAATTATCCCATCCATATTTTCACATGAATACAAATGAACGCAATTCAGCTCAGACAACTCGTTTGCACCTTCAACAAGCCAAGACAATAAAATATAACAATCCTCAAAGCAAAACCCATAATTCAGCATTAACAAAAACTCAAATCTTTCGGCAGCCAAATTACACTTCATACACACACAAATTGAACGAACAATCGGAAATTAACAGTGAATCGAAAGGTATTCAGCAAATGCGAGCAACGGGTTCATCCCAGAAACGAACATTAGAGAACAATCAAACAAACGGGACACTTACGCTGCTCCTGGAAATAGTAGCTCCCTTGGAGGCGACAACCGAGTCGATCCATGGCTTGACCCGTCTCTCTAATCCAATTTCCCAAGGTATACACAGCTCTCCCGAGGCTTCCCATTTGATCAAAATATTAATGCCACAAGACTCAACAAAGCTGCTGGAGTGTAATCTGAAAATCACCGCAAATGCTTGAGAAATCGATGGTGCTTTCAATGAAGTAGGGCAGACATTGGCTTCGATCTTACCAGGGGTATATTCGGCATTTCCTTGCCCTTTCGTTTTTTTAACATTTAACAGAAAAACATGTAAAAAGATTAAAATAGTAGCACATTCTCCTTTGTAATTAAAATCCCAATTTAAAAAAAAAACCTCCCTTCGTCACTCGTTTCTTCTTGCGTCTTCTGTGGTTTATGCAAATTTAGGTTCGATTCTCTCGCAGTTTCCGGTAAATTTAGCATCTTTTGCTTTCTATTGTTACGTATTATGGATGATCAGAAGATCTTTTCTTCGTTCATGTTGAGGAATTTTAGGTTACTTGAGTTTGCTCAAAGTTCTATGGGCTTCATACTAGTCGTATTGATTTTTTTGATTATTTTTGGATTGAGGTCACAATCATTCGTGAGATCTGATCAAAAGAGTTTAATCTTTTGTGGCCCGCCGAATAAAAGTCAAGATTTTTTTTTACTCCGTTATCATGATTATGTGAATTGCGGGTTAGCATGATGATCTCTAATTTTTTTTCAGAAGAACATGGCTTTAGTTATCCAGTGTCACTCTTTAGTTCTCTTCATTGCACCGAATTTATAATTTGATTTACTGCAAAAAAAAGGGTCTAATTTTGGTGAAAAATGGAACAAGAAGGCGGGAGCAATAACACCGTGCCAATGTCACCATTATCTAAGTGGAGGAATGAATTTTCTCGTGGATTCCAGTATTATTTGGATCGATCCTCTCCACACATGGGCCGTAGGTGGCTTGGAACTATTTTTGCAGCAGCAGTATACGTTTTGCGTGTTTATTACGTAAAGGGTTACTACGTAATTTCATACGGGCTCGGGATTTATCTGTTGAACATTTTGACCGGGTTTTTGTCTCCGAAAGTTGATCCCGAGTTGGAAGTTTTGGACGGGGCTTCTTCGCCAACTGGCAGAGAGCGAGAGGAATTCAGGCCTTTTGTACGTCGGTTGCCCGAATTTAGGTTCTGGTGAGATAATTATGACCCTTTTTAAGTGACTATCTATGAACTATGCTAATGTTTTGAGTTTTTTGGAACAAGGCATGTGACCTATGTTACATTGTTGTATTTCGATACTTGTACGATAATTTAGGGAAATAGCCTCTGATTAACGGTTTTTTAAAGAAATAGCATCCAAATGTGTAAAGACTACTACAACCTTTCTAACCGGGGACCACATTAAGTGGCTATGTGGTTATGATAAACTCGAAGGAACCGTGGATTCTCAGCTCTATAGAAGGTTCTTGAGAACCCACTGTGGGTTCTCAGCTCTATAGAGGGTTCTTAAGAACCCACTGTGGGTTCTCATCTCTATAGAGGGTTCTTAAGAACCCACTGTGGGTTCTCATCTCTATAGAGGGTTCTTAAGAACCCACTGTGGGTTCTCAGCTCTATAAAGGGTTCTTAAGAACCCACTGTGGGTTCTCAGTTGTATACTGGATTCTCAGCTTCCAGTTATGGAGTTGAGGATCCGACTCTAAAATGGCATGAATACCCGTAAAATTAAGGTCATTGACCAAAAAGATCAGTTAGCGGGGATATTTTTCTAAACTTTTTTTGCCAAAGGCTATTTTTTAAGAAAACCCGATTGGAGTATTGGGTCTCTGGTCAGTATCTTGACAACATCGATAAGCTATCTCATCACGAAGATAAGTTTTGTCAAGGAAATGCATGTTGCCAACAATTTCAACTTTTAGGAGATGTTATTGTGTGACATTGGTTTCAATTTTCTATAATTTATGCCTAATTGCATTGCTTTTCTTACATGACAGGTATGCAGCCACCAAAGCCTTCTGTGTGGCGTTCCTGATGACGTTCATCTCCATCTTCGACGTCCCCGTTTTCTGGCCCATACTCTTCTCTTACGGGACTTTCTTGTTCTTCCTCACGATGAAGAGGCAAATCACTCACATGATCAAACACAGATACCTCCCCTTCAACTACGGGAAACAGGTCAATATTTCTAAATCTTTCCTTGTCTCTTAGCTTCTCCTCGTAGCCTTTTTTTAATGGTGTTTTTCTCTTTAACGAACGGGCAATTTGTATGTGACTTTCATCGGTTTTTGAACAGAGGTACACGGGAAACAGATCTGCTGGAAGTAGCAGGACTAGCTCATTCAGGGACTGATATTTCATGAATAGTGTATATACATACATACATACATACATACATACATACATGCACAAATCTTGTTGAAATCTTCTAAACTGTGATACCCATCAATGGTATGTAAGTATGTTGAGCATGGGATTTAGTTTTCTGCAATTTGGTGTTTTTTTTTTTTTTTTTCTATTTGGCTGGTGAATATTTTTCTTGCCCTCATTGAGATTGGCTTCTTTATTTCGCCCCGTCTCCGCCAAGATTGGGGAAATCGTGACAATGTTTGGTTTCAAGATTTATCATGTTCAAGAATCATCAGATTTTGATGTCTTGGATTTGAATTACAGCGAGAGAGAGAGAGTAAATGCAATTTATAAGGTCAAATCAAATACAGGAAAAATAATAATAGGCAATTTGTATGCCAGAGATATCACAATTCATCATCTTCATCATCAACGGGGACAGTTCATCATTGGTTATAGTTGGCTTGTAATGACAAAGACGTGTCTATAGATAATAGAATAAATATGTTCATTCACTACAGATAAAGCCTTTGTTTTCTAATACTTTATTCAATAAATCATCCCCATAATTCTGTTCATCTCCAGCTAATTAAGTAGTCTTCTACAGGTATTCCCCTTGCAGCTGGTCAATAAAAGCCAAAGAACCTTCATTAATTCCAATGGCTGCAAAAAACTAACATTTATTTATTACCATTATTTTCTTTTGAATTCAATAGTTTCTAAGTTGAAATGAAATAATGAATGGGAGGACATATGCGTTGATCTTGTTCTTCTGGGCTGTATTAATCGTCATCACTCCCACGCTCGTTCGTTTATCTGCTTCAGCTAAGCTCTACGAAAGACATCATCGAGGTACGGATTATACATTTTTTTTTTCTTATTTGTTCTCATCGGTTGAATTTATTTTTATTTTCTTGTAGGAGAAAAGGATGAGGAGGGCTTCGGTCTGCTGCATGCAAGAAGGGCGCTGGTGCCGAGATTTTCGACAGCTCCGTCACCTCCACCGGTAATACAAGTTGTCGATTATTGGTAGCAATGTGTATTTTTTATATGAAGTTATTATCAAATAGATATTCAAACATCACTATCGATTGGTGGCAATAATGTATGTATTTAAATTGAAGGATTAGCATCCCTTGAAATACTGTGGATTTGTGAATATATTACTAAAATTTGGTTGTCAGGTAAAATAATATACGTTATTAATCTATTTGTTTATGCTCTTTATCTTTAGGAACATTTTATCTCTAAAGCATTATCTTACATTTTAGGATTCGATTCTGATTATTGTCCCCAAAAAAGATTCAGAAAGTTACGTTTACAATATATATATATATATATATATAGTTTTTGTATAAGTAATTCATTTTAAACCATTACGAGTTAAAATTTAAAAGGAGGAGACAACAAAAATTGTTGCAACTTTATTTGAAAGAGATGGAAATTAAGATTCTAAAGATATATGTCGTCAAAGGTTGTGCTACCGTGTGGATCTGCAGATTCTTGAAGCATTTTAGCCTGAATATATATATATATATATATATCTAATTAATACCACAAAATTGATTTTTTTGTCGAACAAAATACTCTTTATTACCATACAATAAAAAGAGTCGAAGATTAAAAAAAAACATAAATAGAGCATAATAGGGGAAAAGAATCAATGTGATCATGATGAGCACATTCTCTATTACACTTGAAGATTAGGTTAAAGAGGCATTCAATCGATTCATAATCACTCTTTCGAAAGACGTTAGACCACACACACACCCGTGTTTGTGTGTGTGTGTTTGATATTTCATGAATGAATTCATCAAACTTAGTGAAGACTTGTTACATATTATCCAACAAAATCCTGAGGCCAGGCTGCTACTTGTCTTTAGTCTTCGATGAACAGACAACAAAAAGAAATAGTCTTAATAACATAAAGAGGCTTCCAACGATAGTTTAAGGACAAGAAACACAGTCACACAGCAGCGCTAATATACATAGAAAGAAGACTTTGGAACTTTGTAACCAACAAAATGATAAAAGCACCATTTCCAACCTTAACCTTAACGAAGAAAAATAAGAAATAAGTACATAATAAGAATTAATAAGAAGATTAATATGGTTAAGACATAATATGGACTAATTAATAGATCGATGAAAGATTTCAACTTTTTGTCGAGATTCGTATCAACGACGATAGAAGCATAAGAATTTCTCCACGCAAGAGGGCAATTGTTTTAGTTTTTTTTGCTTATTGACTTGGCATTTATTACAGAATCATGAACAATAGAGAGTATTATGATAACATATTGTTGGAAATAAATTATATAAAATTAATATATGATACCTAGATCCGGTATCAGAGCTCATGTATAGAGGTCACGGGAACAAATTCTTGCGACCATCCTTAAAAAAAATCAAATCTAAAAGTTTAGATAATTAAAAAAAAAATCAACCCAGACAAGATGGGTGTGTCAGAAACAAAATACATAAAACTAATATCTAATATACTTCCTTGAAGCTTAACATTTGGGCGAATCTAAAAAGAAAAAGCAAACAAATATTACAAATCATGCAAGAAGTGTGTTCTTGCGTCTGCATTAGCGTATCTAATCTTAACAACTTGAAGGCTTACAACATTATGGCATCTAATCCCAGCAACTGGTTTGGAATATCTTAGCTATAGATTTATCAACTTCTTGTTGATGATGCTGTTTCATTATTATTTTAAAAAAAACGGCGTCTTCACAAAATATAAATTACATAACATTTTCAAAATAATTAAAGACAACATTAAACATTATTCGTCAATAGTGATAATATCATAGCTTCTTCTTCTATATATAAAGACTCTCTTCTCATCACATTACTACTCACCAACACATCACTTCAACTCTTTACTTCTTCTTACATTTCTTAATTCCCGTGGCTCATCAATGTCGTCGTCGGCGTGGACCGCGAAGCAAAACAAGCAATTCGAGGAGGCTCTGGCTAAGTACGATAGGGACACACCGGACCGTTGGCTCAATATTTCCCGAGCTGTCGGTGGGAAATCCCCCGAGGAAGTGAGGAGACACTACGAGGCTCTGGTCAATGACATCATGCGGATCGAAAATGATCAAGTCCCAATTCCCAATTATCGAACAATTGGTAATAATACGGACGAGGTTATGCAAACGAGAGGAGGTAAATAAACTATATAAAAAAAAAGTGCCATCTTTAATTTTAAATGAGCATTAAACGACGTACGAATTTATTATTAAGTCATGTGTCGTGACCATGGGCGCTGGTCTTCTTGCATGCATGCGTTTTCTTGATTAAGCTCCGATGTAATAAATATTAAATACTAAAAAGTAAGCATGTCTTAAATACGGAGTTGATTTTGGAGATTATGATGTTTGATTGTTATTGTCATTAATATTTTTATTGGGGTTTCGCTTCGCAGGCTTTTCAAGAATCTGAAGCTGCAGTGAATGAGCTGATGGTATTATTCCATTACCGCCAATCACGATATTGCAATACTGTGCAAGAGAATTTTCATTTACTGTTCAGCGGTCAAACTTTCGCGATCTTAGCGATCTTAACGAAAAGAATAATAATATAATAAATAAGTATAAAACGTATGTGTGTAACGTTCGCTACGTGTAAGAGTCAATCGAGCAATCTGTATAAGATAAAATCATTACTGTTATATTTATATTATTAACTTATATACGGGTGTGGTCATATGGTCGTTTGCCACTATCCTCTTTCTTTACGCGACGCGAAAAAAAATGATTCGAGAGCTTAAAAAAAAATTCTCTACCAATTAACTATACAAATATAATCAAGAATTAATCAAGACAAGAAGTGATGGAGATTTGTTGAGATGAATGTACTAACCTTACCGAGTCCAACATATAAGTTAGGTTTCATTCTAAAAGTAATTGACATTAGAGTAAGTAGTCCACATCATAATTATTTTATCTAATATGTGGAATTTTCAAACAAAAAATCATCAAATGAAACTCTCATGCACTGATAATCATCCAACGTAACACATTGTTAGGAAGATTCATCACAAAGCATCTAATTGGATCGACCTGCTCTCAACCGAGCAATCAAAATGATCCACACGCTCTATTGAGCCATAATCGTTACAAGAATTGATGATACATCACACACATCATACTTAGAAGATCTCCTTTGGTCGCCCAAACCCCACCATCCTTAAATATAAGCTCGGTTCCACTCTAAAATCAGTTGGCGATAGATTATATAATCACACTTGTATGTAAGTCATAAGTGTTTGATTTAACCGATTTTGACCAAATATGAAATTTATTATCTGATACGGAATAACTTCAACTTTTATGCGGACTAATCCCTTGGTCCCCATGTACTGTTCGAGCCCCGCACCCAATAGTCAAAGAGTTCAAGTGAAATCAAATATCGGTTGGCCCCATTAAATAGTAAAGAGTAATTCATTTGAAGTATAATATCGATTTAGACCCCCACATTTTGATCTCCGTTCAATCTCATCCCTCCATCTATTTTTTATGTCAGATTTGCATTCATTAAGAAAATAACGTATACATTTACTTGTCTGATAATTAATTAAAGTCAAACCTAGCTCAAGATAAAAACACTACCGAAAGTACAAGAAATCAGAAAGTACCTTGCCCTAATCTAACAAGGGTGGTTGTTATCACTTTAATATCATAATTAATCAAAGAACGCTTGAAATAGAATTTAGAATAACATATCAAACACAGGCTTAGCTAGCAGAGTTTTCTTACCAATTAAACAGAATTAACCGAAAAAAACAGACAACATTAAGAAACAATAACTACTCGCTTAATTACTTACTACTAACCTATATATAGCTTATCTACTTTCGGAGACGGTGATTAATAGATTCAAAACCTAATTAAAAACCCTGAGGATGCTGATGTTGATGATGATGATGATTATCGCTATCCCCATTATTATTATCTCCTGATCCCCGGCGCACGTCATCAATGACGTCATTAGCGCCGCCGCCGCCGGTAATAATCTTCTTGGCGGAGGCAGAGGACGTCGTCTTGTTGTTGTGCATCCAAACCTTAAAAACCTGTCTCTTAACGCCCACATCGCTGCAAAACCTCTGAACCTGCGAGTCGTCTTCTCTGGGTATCCTCCACCCGAGCCTCTCCGCGAACTCCAGCATCCTCTCCTTCTGCTCCGCCGTGAACTTCGTACGGAACCTCTTCTTCCCGGAGGACGGCGGCGGGGGAGCGTGGAAGTTCTGGTGGTGGCTCATCATCATCATGTGCTCGTCTCCGCTGGAAGAGTCCGGCGTCCCGATGCTGGTGGACCCGCCGCCGCCGCCGTAGGCGATCTTCACCGGGTGGACGAGCGGGCCGCCGCCGCCTCCGGATCCGGGGCCCCAGTGGGTGGCCGCGCGGTGGTGGATCGGGGGAGGGGTGGTGGCGTTGGCGGAGTGGTGGTGCTCCCTGCGGTGGAAGTTGCGGTGGCAGGCGCAGGCGGCGCACTTCAGGGACTCGAGGGTTCCATCGGGACCCGAAGGCATGAACTCGCCGCACCCGTCGGTGACGTGGCCGCCCATCGAGGCGGCGTGGTTCTTGAGGCACTCGCGGTAGGTGGGGACGACGACGACGACGCTGTTGGGCAACGGCGCCATCGCGTTGCTGGGGTCGGGCGCGGGCACAATCAGCTGCTGGCCGCCGCCGGCGTTTTGCTGCATGATTCTTGGTGTTTGTTGTTCCTTGCTGTTGCTGACGTCGTCGTTTTCTTGGTGGTTGTGGTTGTGGTTGTGGTGGTGATCACCGCCGGTTAACGACATATCTCGTAATGTTCTCTTCTCTTCCTTTAATCATTACGAGATGAAAATCAAGATCAACACAAAAAGTAGCCTAAACACCAGATTAA
Source organism: Linderniella brevidens (assembly GCA_004919715.1). Classification (NCBI taxonomy): domain Eukaryota; kingdom Viridiplantae; phylum Streptophyta; class Magnoliopsida; order Lamiales; family Linderniaceae; genus Linderniella; species Linderniella brevidens. Next base: position 3,671,642 of record SWDC01000153.1, on the reverse strand, counting down.
TAAATTAAGCACATTAAAAACCCTAAAAATGGCCAACTATGCATCTTGAGGAATCTTGGGAAGAAAGCTAACCTTGAAATCTCCAAATTCATGCGGAAGAAAGAAAAGCAGCAGCTAAAAAGGGTCATTAATTAACAACCCTAATAAAAACTCATTATAGTTCCATCAAACTTTAACAAAGCTCGAGACTTTAAGAATTCCCAGCAACAAAGAGATGGTGGGCTGCTCACTAATCAACAGAAGAAAATAGCTAGAGACCGAAGAATTGAATTAAACAAAGAGTTTTTTTTTTTTTCAAGTGTGTGTGTGTGTAAGTGTGTGTGTTTCAGTGACATGTGAGGTTGTAAATGTGTTGCAGAGGTTCCAACAGCCAACTAAGAATCCAACAAGAGACAGCTTGGTTCCTTGTGAAGAAGCTATAGCAGTAAAAAGGAGAGAGAAAGAGAGAGAGAGATTTGAGTGGGAAACAACTCTTAATAATGTTATTGCAAAGATTCTAACGTAACAATACAAAACTAAAACAACAAGAGAAAGGAAAATGGAAAATAAAAATCTCTGAATACAAAAAACAACCGACAATGTCATGTTCGTCCTCTCCCACGCCCTGCCACTTGGTCCCATCCCCAGCCTTCATTATTGCTCAACGTTCCTCTTCTTTTCTTTCTTTTTTTCTGTTCTTAATTTCTTTTATTTACAAAATCTCCCCATGTACTCACTCACCTTTCATTTCTGGCATCTTTTCTTTGAGCAAGTAGTAATAAATAGGGTTTAAGTTAAGAAAACCCCACAGTCCTTTAAATTTGTAAGTAGAAAATAGCAATTGCGGTTGATGATATATTTCGTATCTCAAAAAAGATTAAAGCACGTAAAGTTGAGATCTTTTTCATGTGGGTTCTTGTTTTAAAACATATAACCGAATTTTATTTTATTTTTTGTAATTTGAAATTATAATAAATGAGGTTAGAATGTGATTCTGCGCCTGAGATTTGACAACGTTTTCAGGCTTTATTGCTTTTCTACATGTACATTTATTATCCACCTTGACTTAGCAAAATACATCTCTTTTCCTCCTAAAAAGTGTATGTATGTATCATCACTACCACACTACACGACATATTAGGGCTAAGATAGAGCTAAAAAATCAACGATAAACCATAATTCTAGGGTTTGGATAGATGGGGAATTAAATTAAGGTTGGTGGGCCTACCCCTACACTTAGATATGATATGAGATGAGATCACTGTTAATTTATTTATTTTTTTTAAAAAGTTAAATAGAGAGAAAGAGAGAGGGGAGGGATTTAATGCTTTGCTTTGATTTTAATTTTTGATGATTCTTTTGAGCTTTGGCTGAATATGAATGCGTGGTTGTTTGATTTTGTGTGTGTCAGACACTCTCCTTGAGTTATCGTTTTCAAGTACAGATAATACTATAGTTACACTATACATACAAAAATTACATACATATACACCAATGAGTTTGTGTATGTATATATAGTTAGATCAGAAAAAGTTGGGCCAAATAATAAATAGCGTGTAGTTTGTGGTCATATATTGATATATGTGTATAAGTATGCGTGAGCTAATTAGCAGAGAGGGCCCCTCCGTGCTTCTTTTTTTCTTTTTTTCTTTTTTTTTTAATTATTTACTTTAAGGCTATATTTAGAAAATTAATAGGAAAGGAAAATAAAAAAAAAACTATTTTTTATATTTAGCCGGTGGAAGAAATAGATGCCAAAAAAGAAAAAGAAATGAAAATCTAGCATAAATTTATACTTAAAAACCATAAAAAACTAGTATTTTTACCAAACCGTGAGAGAAAGAATACTAATTAAAACTACAGACCAAGTGATAACTAAATTACAGGGATGAGATAACTGATCATGGACTTATAATAAATAGTTTATCATGAACTTTTATATCGGCCCTATAACCAAACAATGCCACAAGAGATATATTGTAAACGCAAAAACTACGATAAATTTATTTGAATATTTGCATGGGGAGAGATATTCCAACCTCAAACTACTAATACACACCACTAAAAAAAGCTAGTAGGATTGATATACAAATGGAATGGGAGGGGGAGAATAGTACACAATTGCCACTATACAACTGAATATATTTATTTTATGATCATCTCCACAAAAGAAATCCCACCACCAATCTATTGCATCCTCTCCTAATCATCATCATTCTTTATTAAGCAAATATTTCAGATTCATGAGGCATGGAATCTTCACTTGGTCTGTAGTATTTGTCAGGAGAGTATAGGATCAGGTTGCTCACTACACTTGTGTAAAGACAAGCAAATCTCTCCACCTTAACAACAAAACAATTTTGAAAAAAAATAAAATACTTTTTAATCCATAGATTTTAGAAATGATTAATGAATAAATTAAGGAGGTAAAAAGAGGTCACACACCTGATGTGCAAAGCGAGAGTTCTGATATCCGGTCTTCATCAGCTGTCCCCATACCTTATGGAACTGCAGATACTTGAAAATATTACCAGTCTGATTTTTCTCTCTTTTTTTTTTTTTAAAAACCAAATAGAGAGAGATATTCATTCTTCAGTTTATTTTGGTAATTTTTACCTTCTGATGACAATCTCGCTGTGCTAGTTGATGGCTAAGCCTCACTTGCTCCTGCTGAGACTGAAATTAAAATTTTCTAAAAAATCAATACATCATATTTTGCAAGTGCAATTTTATCTGGCTTCTTTGATCTTAACGCACATGAAAATATTATATATATATATATATATATATCAAATTAAGTCAAGTAATTATCATTTCGAGTCAAATGTAGACAACCTGCAATTTCTCAAGCTCAGCGAGCAGCTCCGTCTTGTTCACAGCATCTTCACCGTCAAACCTGAGCGTATAAGCATTTCAAAAAGAAAGAAGAAAATGCATTACATTGAGGAATATTTCAAATCTTATTGTCACATAATGTAAAAATTTCTTATAAATTAATGATTTTTTCCCATTATTTATTACTGTTACTAGTTTAGTAGCTTTTTTTTACATTGGAAGCACAGTTGCGAACAACGCTAAGAAATGCTGAGTTACCGTAGAAACCACTTCAAATGATGTATTTCATCTTCGATCTGATCACGTTCGTTTCGCAATAATTGAAGTTGCTGTAGAAAGAAATATAAAAACATCAGAATAAAGATAATTTCAATATCAGTATGAATTGCATACATTAGAAACAGAAAGAAATTATCAGAAGTGAAAATTAACTTCTTTTACAGGTCAATATTCTAACGGACGTAGCAAAACCAACACGATTATGCCACATAGTCGGCTGTAAATTTCATACCTTACGAGTGTCTTTTAATGTCCAGAGAAGCTCAACTTCCTTCTCAAGCTCAGGGACAACGAGCATGGTTCTCCAACCTAAGAGATAAAATGCGTTCTAGTTTAGACTTCAAAGAATCAGAAGAGATGATATGGGAATATTTATGACTTTCAAAAGCTGAAAACAAGTAAATGAATCCAAGAATAATATTATGCATGTGGAAGAGATTCCTCAAACATACCAAGAACTTTTTTACTGCGCAAAATATCTCCATAAATGTGATCCCCGACGTAAAGCACCTAATGATCATATGTTCAATAACATGGAAGATCCTTAACACAGCAATGGAATCCAATGTAATATATAGTTTTCCGCATAAACCACATTACCTGAGAGCTTGACTCTATTGTCAGTAGCTTATGCAGATGGCCGACATTTCCACCCTAAAGGCATGTTTAAAGAAAAATAATTAAGGATGATAATAATGGCCCAGCAATTACTTTGTTGTCAATTTTATGTCAACTCTAGGGCATAGTTATAACCTGATAGACCTGGCAAGCTTTGTCTAGGTTTTTCATTGGTAACTTCAGAGAATCATCTACCTGGTTTAATCAACAAGCAAGATCTCAAGCATATGAAAAAGCAGCTTACATTTGTAAAGGAATTGAATTTCTGAACTAACCGAAACCATGGGGGTTCCATTGTCCGTATTAATCAGCATACCGGACTCGGGCTCGACCTCGAAGATGTTAGCACGGTTTTCGTCATGGAAAAAACCGGGTTTAGCACTGATAAAAAGAAGAATAACACAACGCTAAATGTCAGGTGAGTTTTTATAAATCCATAATTATATACCATTGGTTTGACCTAAACTTTATGGAGCCATAAAAGGGGGGGGAGGGTGAAATTGCCCAAAAAAAGCTGCCTTGAATGATGAAATTAATCTTGAGGAGACGATGAGAATGGTTCAATAAACAATGTCTCCTAGCAATAAATGTGGATTAATCTACCAATAAATGTGGATTAATCTACCAATAAATGTGGTGAGATTTTAAGGTCCAAGGAGGGATGTTATGCTACCTTCCAGTAATAACAACATCGAAATGCTGGAGCCAATCGAAACTCAAAGTAGGAGAACCGTTCTCTGTCTTCGGTTCACAGAGGAAGTTCATTACAATGTTTGTGTAGTCCCAAAGGCTGCAGGAGAAGCAACACAAGGTATTAGCTATTTTCTGAAATGAAATGACATTGTTTGGAGGCTGACGTTCCCTCGCATTTAGTTGAAAGAGATCATGCAGATGATGCTAAAACAAAAAAAATTTGTTAAGGAAACAAAATCAACATGCTCAGGTTAAAACCTTTACAATTATTAATAGGCAAAACATACATCACCTCAGCAGTTGTTTTAGAAGTAATTTCTATGGCCCCAATACATTCCATTTGAAATCCGTGAAACAATCTAGTGGACATTTAAAGAGATCTGGTGCTCAAAAATGAAAATTGCAAGATTTTAGATTCCCATTTGTCCTACCAGAAAAAGATAACGCTGGCTACGACTACAGGCTCGTGAAAAAAAATGAAACCAGGTCAATGAGGATAAATTTCACAAAGAAAAATAGAGAATTTCTTCACAATGATTTGCAAAGTCTGGTTAAATAAGTAGTAACATGCTGCACACGTTTGTAGATTCCAAACAACAATATAATCTTGCATAACCAATACCTGTTGGTTACTAGAAATGTTGCACGACCAGAGTCTCTAAGCATCTTCAGCATGGGAACAATCAAAGGGTCCTCATTGATATATCTGAGGAGGAAACAGTAATGGTAAGCTCAGAAAATGCTGGAAGCTTTGATAGAAAAAATTCTTTGAAGTAACAATATTAACAATGCTCATAGGTAACGTCCCACTCGTGTCTAGATAGAAAGTTCAAATACTTAATAGTAAGTCAAATGAAATATTAAGCGTCTTCAAAATAAATTACTGGCATAACTAACCAATTTAATCTACACAGCTAACATCTATAGAACTTGTATAATGCTTGAACATAATATATTAGAATACGCTTGGTAAAAACTGAAAGACAATATACTGAATGAGTATTAAAATGTCTCATTTAAGAATAACAATTACCCCAACAATAATCTAAAGAGAAAAGTGATAAATGACCATAAATAAGCTGACCCTGGATAGAAGCCAATTAGTCGTTTTAATAAAAACGGAACTACCAGAAAAATAAACATATCTTACGCATCTCCAACAACCATGCCTCACTTTTGTTGTTTTCAGTCTATCCCTTTCAGGATTTGTCGGTAAGTTTCATAATTTCAGAGACATTCATTATCTTTCGGCCCAATGAAATGGTTAGATAGAATCACGGAAGACACGGACTTCGACCAGTAGAGTGAAAACACTTTTTTGGCATTTCAGTCTCATGAAATTTTAGAAGAAAAAATGATTGGCAAATGCCTTTTGAGCTATTTAATAATTGGAAGTACCTGCCAGGATCTTTGGCAACCATCTTCTTCAACGTTCCATCACGATGACACAAATCAACTGCAGCTCGAACGTCTTTGTACATGCGCGAATAGCTGCAACAGATATTACATAGCAATTAGCAATTACGAGCACGGACATGACCTCAAAACAAGAAAACCTAAGTTCTTTGTGCGGCATGTGGACAATACGAATAATTTCTTGCAAATGCAAGCACATTTCTATCATCGTTAACGTTTTTTTCGAAATATATAACTTCGAAGTTACTAAGTTTTGCTTCATAGTAAAAAAAGCACAAAGTATCGTAGAATCACAACAAACATTAATAATCAACATCCAATTCCGCACGCACACCAGGATTGTACTTGATTGTGAATAGATTTAGCGTCCATATATGCAACAAATGCTTCCATAGAGGCAACGGTTTAAAGTGATCAGTGCACAAAGAAATATATATGTTATAGCGAATGATTGAGAGCCCATTAGTCACATATAAGGTTGTTTATTTCGAATTCCTTGGTATATGCATATTTTTAAAATTAAAAAAAGGAATGCGACATCAAACTTTACATACAAACACCCTTGAGAAGCTGTAATTGACGACAAAGATCCTTCTCTAGAGAATGTGACAGGAGTATATAGATTTTGGTAACTTGGATTTGTTGCTTTTGTAGATATCCAATATCGATAACCATTACAAAATTACTCTTATCACCACTTGCTTAACCAACAGCCAAATAATTTAATAAGTCAAAATATTGCTTTTCCGTGTACAGTTATTGTAATCAGCATGACCAGTCAATAAAAAAAAATTCCCTATTACAAAGCAAACATGAAGGAAAACACTTAACTCCAAATATCCTCAAATTCCTACCAGTGACGTCAACAGATTGGTTAATTTATAGATGAATGTGTAAGCTGCTAGTGCACTAGATCATCAAAACAAAATAATTGCAAATATCTTACTCTGCCGGTATTTTTCCGGGATTATTATCCTTGAAGTCAACCAGTTGTGCAAATAAGTAAGCTTCAGCCAAAGAGAAAAGGGTATCAATCAGAGCGTATTCAGGCTCATCAAATGCCTCACGGATCAGTTTGCTTCCATATATGGCCACTTTATCTTCTTTTGACAGCTCTGTAAACCCGTGATAAGCCACCTTTACGTACTTGTGGCGATCCATCTGTCATAAAACACAAAAACCGTTAAATGTGCATAAAAGGATTGGATAATTCTGATGGACAAGAAAACAAACCTTCAGTATATTGCCCCTCTTCTTATCTAAAACTAGTCCTCTTACCATGTAAGTCCAATCAAATGTCCACTCCAGCAACTAAATACAAAACGTACAACATGAAACAAAAGTTAATTGTGGGAAGTGCCATTCACCATGGCTTAATGCATAGATATGTATAAAATAATAAACTTTCCCTTCATTTTCCGGAAAAAACAAAAAAAGAAAAGAAAAGAATAAACAGCAAACCTCCAAAGGGTACCCCAAGTCATTGACCAGCTTCTTTACGGTGCCGTTGTAGGCAAGCGATTCGAATGTCTCTGATTTGTACTGGGCAAGAGTATAATCCATATCAAATCCTACAGCAACAATATTCTTCATGTTTAAAGATCTGTTGCAGAAGATTTGTTTTCCTATATCAATCTTTCGTCCCCTCTCTGCAGAGGACCACGCACTGTGATGCTTATCACCATCAACTCCAGTAGTAGTTTCAAACAATGTTGATTTGCAGTCCATGTTGTAGTTGGTTCTAAATTTGCTACCACCTGAGTCTGTAGCAAGAAAATGGGACAAAAGCATTAGGAGTAGACAGAAGCAATGCAACTATAATCTTTCAAGCTAATACGTATGCTAAAACATACAACATATCAACTTACAACAATTACGTGGAACTAGAATTGAAAATATGTGCTCCTCAACAGAGATAAAAATTTAAGCTGCACATCATAATGATGAGTTTGCAATGGTCAGTAACTACTCAAGTTTATGGTGCTTTTATTTTGATCAATCTTGTGATGCCAATAATGGGAACATATAGTGAAATTTATTCTCAATAAGCTTGCTTACTCAATATATCATTGAATAATTAACTTTAACAAGAATAAAGGTAAATATCTGGAAAAGACTGAACATTAAGAATGGAAACATCAGATTGACATGGCCATTCATAAATATTTGATGAATTTATGGTGAATAAGAAATGAGTATTTGATTGATTTCAGTAAAACTGATAGCTCTGATAACAGGGCCATGGAAATAAATTATCTCACTAAGCACATAACCATACCTAAACAATAATTCCCCACACAATAACTACGCCGACATCACAGAAACTAGATAAACGATCAAACATACAAAACTGCACCAGTTTAATCCTCTAAACTGATAATATTAACACTAAGTAGATAATTTTGCCACCTAATACAAGAATCTGTAAGGAAAAACATATATATGAAAATCATAAAAGATCCACCATGCTAATCCAATGTAAACAAGACATCCGCGATCAAAACAAGGAAATGGAACAGAACACAGAAGAAAAAAAGAATCGACATCTTCACTCCATTAAAACAAACAAAAACGGGAGAGGACTAAAAAAACAGAAAACACAGAGCAAACCTCTGCTGCAATTGACCTTCCTTGGACTCGAATTCCAAGTACAGAACACCTTCGACGAAAACCACGATGCCGACAATGACAAAGAGGACCGAGAAGTATAAGGACACGAGACAACCGAAATGCAGAGAGAAGCTGAAACAAGCGTTCTTGCGAGACGCATTTTCCCCCCTCTCTCGAATCACTTATGTAGGAGCCATTCTGTGCGAATACTCACGAGATTCTCGCACCAAACGCTTCCGAAACAAGACTCGAATCCAATACTTGCGAATTTATCCTCTAAACGACAGCTCGGGCATTAAATTCGGGGATAAATACGAGAGAAAATAGAAAGATTCACCTCCCAATCTTGTTGTCTTGCGCGAGAATACGGAAGATTGTCACCCAACATCGATGCTTCGTTTTTCTTGTTTTTTTTTCCCTCTTTCTTTAATACTTCAATTTTGAGAAAAGCTATAGCCCGCCACGTGGCGACGGAGGAGGTGGAAGTGGCAGTGGGTGGTGGTTGGCTTCTTTTGTTGCTATTTGGCGAAGTTATTAATGGAGCGTGTGTCTTTTAATCTTTTCTCTGAGTTGCAATTGCAACGGTAGAGAAGAATGAGAGGCGAGGAAAACTATGATTGGCCCATATACTTTCTGTTATTTTGATTTTAGCCCTTAGATTTCTTAAGATCCCCTTTACGTATAATTAGGGGTGTAAATGAGTCGAAGGCTCGAGTTCAGAATAATTATAGTAGGCTAAAAAAAAATTAATGATAAAAAGCTACAAACAGTAACTCGTGAACGAGCTTATCGAGTTCGTAAACTGTTTTAACGTCTTAGTACTGGCAGAGTCAAGAAGCAAATACAATATTCCATTTGTTGGAATAATTGGAACCCGTAAAAGTATAAAGAAGTAGCTAATTTCTATAACAACTATTAAATTGAGGAAATAGACATGGGATGAAACTGTTACTTATCTATTCGATAAAAATAGAAATGGCTAGAATGTCAAATTAGCTGGATAAAACTGTTAATTATCAATTTAATAGGGATTGCTATTGATATAATGGAAACCTGGTGAACAATTTTTGCATTTGTGTCTCAAAGAAAGAGTGAGAGACCGCCGCATAATCTGTGATGCGGACAACTTGACGATTCTCTGCCTGTAGATAATTTATTTAATTTTACTATTTTCTAATTACTTAGTTTATTGAGGTCAGAGTGAAATATTTACTAACTTATTATTTCATCCAAATTCCTTTTTATAGAGAACATATTCTTTGATTCCGCAAATTGATTCAAACACTCAATTATGAGGGGGAAAAATGTCACTTTTAACAATAAAAATGGAAATTGGAGCGATAATTAAATTTCTTTACAAAACTTGCATAAACCGTATTAGAAGACATAATGGCTCCTTCAACACGAATTTGGTTGTTTCCCATATGCAGTGTTATGATCGCAGTACCTTAAAGTGGAAGTCATTAGTTCGAAAACTTACAGGTCTTAGGATATAATATATAGCCCATGGATTAGTTTTGTTGGAAATCTGATTGTCTCGTGCCCGACAGTTCCAATTTCGAGTTTATGGGGACCATATCCAAACGGTTAAATTACATTTACGGTTTCTTTTGAACCGTAACTGTGTAAACCATTGACTGACGATTCAATTACAATTCGATTATAATTTAGACGGCTTTGTATAGGATGTTTATATTCTCCTTAAGACCCCGGTGGCAATACATTGACAGCAAAGAAAACCACTTGAAAAGATTGCGAGTCCAACAAAGCTTTACATTTTTTCCCCTATCTTTTCTATAATTAGAGCATAGTGTTATAGTTGAAGCTGTGATTGATCTCATTAAAATAAAGAAACCTAACAAAATTCAATCAATTATACAGACAAGTAGCTGCCTACAAAAGCAGCAAAGCAAGAAAAACAACTCGATGTTATGGACGATGATGTAATAATTGTATACGACTGGTGGCTGTAAAGGCTCTTCTTAAAGGCAACTCTTCCACTGCTCGTTGTGGGCTTTTTGCCCTTTCTCTTGGCCCTGCTGCTTCTCCTTGATGGCTGGCTGTTCTTCAGATCCCTGTAATAACATCGACAGTTCCTAATGTTCGTGAGCCCTCAACTTCTGTTAATTCAGCCAGATTCTTTTTCTCCAGCCATTCTTTTTTGCTTAGCTTAATCACTTGTTCCTGAGATGTTTTCTTGCTCTATCCAGCTGAGGATTGTCCTCTTCGGAACAAGAGTTCGAGAGGCAAATTTCACTTTTTGAAACAATCATTGCATCGAACAAGTATTTATTTAACAACCTGCAATCACGAATACAAACTAGTAGGCTCACTAATGCAATGAATGACCGATGTGGTTAGCTGAGTCGAGAATAGTCAGCGCCATCCAACAAGCTTCGAGAATAGTCGAGAATAGGCTGTTCGATGTCACCGTGAGAAATTAGAATCAAAATAATCAGAGGATCATATATTATTAACTATAATAATCGACATATAACACAGTTATTATATATTATAAACGTAAAAAAAAAGGAGTAAGATGATTTCCCTGACCCATTAAATTATGCAAGTTTAAATATATTATTGGATCCAAGTGGAGTCGAACCACTACCCTCTCAAAGCCAAACGAAAGCTATTGAGCGCTCTCCCACACTTTTGAGCCTATGGACCCATCCACCACGAACATAATCCAACTCACCAAAATATTAATGTCAGAATCCCAAGGCAATTGTGGTAAGATGCAAAAACGTCAAGGATAGAAATCCAGGAAAAGGTTGCTTAACAAAATCTGAATACTTAATATATATATATATATATATATATATATATATATATATTATATTCGCCACGTTACCTCATAAGAAAGATCAATTAAACAACTTGGCATTCGAAAAATCCGAAGTTCCAAATCAAACAAACAATATAAACGAACTTGTCAATTTGCTGTTGATAGTACATTAAAGCAAGACAAGAGAGATGCAGTGATCCATCACCTTCATGCCAATGGAGCAATAAAGAATAGTCTTGTGAGTTGTGAACCAACTGAGTTACGTGTACAGACGCTTCCAGCAAGATCCACGGGAAAAAGATGGCCAAAATACAAATCATCGAGGCTCCCAGAGGCGTGTAACAGCATCAAATAGACGTAGATAGCATCTCATAACATTCCATCTACTACATGCTACAACATATTCATGGAACATAACATTGCGTTGAAGCACTAAAAAGAGTTTTCAGATTACAAGATACACATCTCACAGAACAACAATATTCATCAAAATAATCGGAAATGATAATTGCTACAAAAAATATCCACATGAAGCAATTAAGATTCGTGTTCTAAGGAATATGTGCGATATATCATGGATTGAACAATAGATGCAGAATTATGGATGAATTGGTACGTGTCAAACCCAACTTCAAGGCGAAAAGGTAGTGACCGTAAGTATTACGTAAGGTACCAAGAGATACATTAACAAAAATCGTGTTTCGTAGTAAAGGAGGGTATTTCAAGTTCTCCTGCAAATATGATAAATGTGATGAGGTTACTAAATTTTCATGCAAAAATGGTACATGTGAATACGGAACACCTGCAATGTATAGTTGGGCAATTATTTATCCGAGTTGCACATCATTTTAAATTTATGATCAATGGAAAAATAATACCTTTTTCACGGGAATGACTTGAACAATCATGATTTCTTGCACCGTGTTTGAGCAAAATCAGCTTTGGGTAGAGCTTCAATAGACATGACCGAATTCACAGCTGATGTTTTGATGTTGAATTTGCGAGTGCCGCAACAATGAGCGAGATTAAAGAAAAGGGGAGATGAAGAGGGAGAGAGAGAACACCGCACACAGAGGGGAGAGCCGGGCAAAAAAAATCCCCGTACCATCTCCCCTCGAGACCAAAAACCGATTCTTTTCATTAACTGCTGTGACCTGCCATGCGAGCGCACCCGTCATGGCAAAGGTCGGTGCAACACACATCCGATACTTCACCTCACTACTACTACCTCACAGGGACAACATCGCTACGCTAATATCATCTCAGATGGATCGAATACAGATAAATACAACGATTTATCTTAAAAGACACAAACCATCAAGACGTCGTCGCCGAAGAGCCGTCGATCTTCTGCAGCTGAATCCACCACTAGATCAACGGCCGTCACGCGACGCGGCTAGGCAGGTACACGGACTAGAGTTCATAGCCTGAAGTAGAAGAATATACACGACGCGACAAGACGAAATCACAATTGATCGAATAATAAAGCATAATATAAGATCTAGAAGAGGATTCCGGGGCCTTACCATCAAAGATGAACAGAAATCGCGACGGATCTGCAAAAGCCTCATCTCCAACAGACCGATCTCACCAGGTCGGTGCGCCGATCATCAAAAACCCCGATATCGCGGGTATAATCCATAATCAAAACGTAGATCGGGAGACGATCTACGAGAATCGGAAATCAGAATTTCCAGGAGAGGCGTAACGAATATCAGATCTGCAAATTCAGCTAATTAGTTTTTAATGTTTGAGGCGCAGCCTGGAAGGAGACGAAGAGCTTTATTTATTGAGGGGATTGAGATGATCCAGCGGCTTAGATTGTTTTGCGGTGGTTGAGATCAACGGTTCGATGAGCCATATTATTAGGGTTGACGGTTTATCGAACGGCTATGGATGAGTACCTTTGGCGAGAATCACGTTTCGTGTGTGCGTTTTAACGTGTGGGGTCCCATGCCAATAGGGCAGCGTGGTGCCATGTGGTACGCATATTTTGCCGATTCTGAAATTACGTTTTTATCCTCCATTTAGGCAGCAGTAGTATTTGATATTTTTCGGAATTTCTTTGCACTGATATTTTTTAAACAATTTTCGTCCCAAGTCTACACATGCAAACATGAAATTCAAGTAAAAAAAACCCTAGGGAAAAATCCATGCTTTTTACATGCCTAACCGTCCTCATCACATAGTACACAGCAACGGCCAAGAACATCATAAATATTCACATGAATATCAATATTACATGGGCTTAACTTTAACATTAATACGCTCTCGATCGCGCTAAACATTGCAAAACCCGCTATCAATCGTTTTTCTGATGCAAATCGGTAGGATTTAAACTGAAATCACCGTTGAGAGCAGCGTGATAGACTCGCTTCTCGGGCAGCCCGATATCCGAAAGAATTAAATTGCCCTGCATCAAAATCTTCAATTTATATTCGATTCTTTAGATTAAAAAAATAAAGAAAATTGCTTTTGCTTTCTATAATACAAACTACAATAACCTCGCGAGCCATGAGCCTTCTAACGTTTTCTGCGTAAAGCTTTGGATCTTCCTTTTCTTGCTCGGATGGACGGTAGACGGGTAATCTTGTGACTTCGATATAATTTACAAACTGACAAAGGAGAAGGATCACGTGGCGTGCCTGCACATTAAGTATAGATATTCTTTTCAGTTCTAATTATTGCATAACCGGTTGGGTTAATTATTTTTTAGTCCTGTAATTTGGGGGCGGGTGCCATCATACAACAACTTTCAAAATGAATCAATTTTGTGACTTTGAACCCTAGATTTTGCCCAAAATTCTAGGATTCTGGCGTATAATCTAAGGTTCCAGCGAAATATATCCCACTAAATATATCATGAAGTTCCACCTTGACTAGTTTCCTACGATTCGCTAGAGCGATTGCACGAAGAATTATGAATACTCCGTGCTGATCGCGTGCCTTAATCACGCTTGTCGGTTTTTTCTTTCTTCCTTTTATTACATTCTTTAGTCGTTTAGTTAGTAAAACCCTCTTGTTAATAAAAAAAATCCAAATTAGTCTAAATTAAAAAAAGTAGGAAAACAATCCTACATTTAGTTGGCATATCCCTTATGATCGATATCTGCTCCAACATCCACTTTATTACTTGCACGACCTAGTACACTTGCTAGTACCCGAGTGTGTCAAGTTTTTGGTACATACGAAAATTAATCGAGTGCTGAGTTTACGAAACTTACTCCCGAAATAGAGTCCCACGCAGGACTGAATCTTTGGTAAGGATATCTTATGATGACGGGAAGCACGGGAGCTTTTGCCAAGAACGCCCCGGTTTTGAACGGGAGAAGATAATCTCCGTTGGTCGTTGTCCCTTCTATAAAAAATCAGAAAGGGGGTTAATAACGCATTTCCACCCCGTAATAATCGAAAATTCTAATTATCACTCAGATACAAAAACCTGGGAAAAGCATGATTTTCGGAGCAGAGTTACTGCGGTGAGCTTCTCGTATTCTTTCGCCCACAACTCCTGCAACGTGTTGTTGATGGATTGTAAGTGACTTTCTACTTTCTAGAGACAATAAGATACGTAGAATACGAGAGAATTTATACCCGAAATGCCCTTGAAACGGGATGATTTCGACTCCCTCTGTACATATACACAACCTAGGCACTTACTGCAACGTAGAAGAATGAAATGAAACGACATCGTTAGGAATCTTCTGGTAAGAAAAATCGGTACTTGAGCAATAAATCGAGACTTAACAGAAACAGAAACCGACCTTATGAGGCCTACGAGAGGAAGCTTAGCCACGGATCTCTGTAAACAACAAAACAGAGAGAAGTGAAATCAGCCCAGAAAAAAAAACATCAGAAACGGCAAGAAATTGAGCAGAGTATGATTTTTTTACCCCCTTTTTTTCACTAACCTTAGCAACAAAACTAGGAAACGAGGAAGACATGTGATAAAGGATGTCTATGTACGATACATGATTGGATACAATGGCTCCAGCTCTCTCCGACACTTCGGATTCATCATCGTTTGCTGTCTGAACAGAAATGGCTAAAATCGATGCAGCCCATGAAATCAACAATCATTAAGAAAACAGAGAGAACACAAAATTACCTCACGGTCTTCAATTAACTCAGAAACCCGATAAAACCCGAGAACGAACATCATGGCCCTCGAAAGAAACCGACCCGCTCCGACGATAATCGACCGGCGCCAACCGTTTATGTGGGCGTAATCCTCCTGCCCTTCGCCTTCCCCGTGAGGGACCATAAACGCCGTACACAGACGGCACACCAGGTAGTAAATTACCAAAATACCCAGCCCCAGCACAACCCTCACCGGCACAATCGTCGCAAGGGCGAGGCCCAGTAGGAATTTTTCGACCCACGGGACCTCGCCGCGGCCCATCGCTCCGTACACGTCATGCCTGACGTAAGCCGCGCACTTCTTTTCCAGTTCTTCGAGGGACAGGGCCGGCTCAGCTGGGTCGGGCTGTGGGTTTCCGGGTTGGGGTCGCGGCTCCGCGTCCATAATTATTTGCTTTTTTTTTGTGAAATTATTTGTTTTTGTGGCAGTCTCGTCTCTTCTCGTCTACTCGCGCGAGCTATAGATGACACATCGGTCATGGTCATACATATCTTGGCTTGGATGATGATGACGATGATGATGGTGTTGCAGAAGCAACGTATCGTTCTTGGATTAGGTGATATATAATCATTTTTTATAATATACTAAATCATAAAATTTAAGTAGCCGTTTACTGATTTTATTTAAATAATGATTCAATGTTCGTACCAAGTGAAAACAAACACTATGAACCCTTATTTCTCAATTGTATTGGTAACAAGAGAAAAAAAAAAAGAAAAGAAATAATTGAAGTCCAAGTTATTCTTTTTCGATATATTTGGCAAATAGCATTTTAAACATATTCAAATAAGAGTGATATGCGAAGTAATTTGAGGACAGCTCAATTATGTTCTAATTTATTTTAAAACAATAAATTTTAAAATTAAAGATATTTTGTAAATTGAAGAAATTTGAGTATAATAAATTTCGAAATTAAAGTAATTTGATGAAAATGTAAAACATATTGACCCACTAAAATAAATATGTCAGTCTATCATAAATATACCAAAGACAATTAATGCTTATTTTTTGGGGTCTAACCGATGGTAACATAAGAAATATCCACGATGCTCACCACCATAACATTCCTCCGGATGTATTAGTCCCAAGATACATATAATTTTGGATAAATCGACATTCTATAGTCTTAGATATAGAATACCAAATACATTTATTATATTTTACATGACATCATCTTTCTTGCGAACACACAGTCTATTTATCTTTTTTACTTTTTTATTCTTTTCTCCAAACAATAATACCCCATAAATAGCAATTAAAGCGAACCAGTAATATAGCTCCTATGTTTTTCCAACAAATCGTCGCCAGCTGACGAAGTAATAGGATCTATTGAGAGCTCTGAGAGAGAGAGAGAGAGAGAGAGGGAGAAGAGAGAGTAGCGAATTCTAATGGCGAAAACGAGCGCCGACGATGCTGAGCTGCGACGCGCCTGTGAAGCGGCGATCGAAGGCACGAAACAGAAGATTGTAATGTCGATTAGAGTGGCGAAGAGCCGTGGAATATGGGGCAAATCTGTAAAATTAGGCCGTGGCCAAATGGCCAAGCCGCGTGTCCTCGCCATTTCAAGTGAGATTAATTATTATAATCTCCTTCTACCTTATGCACGACGAATCATGCAGACGTTTCCTGTGCGCTGTTGTTATCAGTCATCGATCGTCATCGTTCAATAGACTTTGCGTGCCTGTTATTATCTGTTTTATAGTGCATTATTGGATACAATGAATGCAACGTTGTTCTGCTTTTTTTTTTATAGCAAAAAAAATGTCGGCATGCATGTACTCTGGCTCGCAATCAATGTGATATATAATCCAGCGAGTGCGGATTTTGTTTATAGGAATAGTGGGCAAGCAAGGCCTTTGTCTGGGAGAAATATATCTAGGATTACTTGTGTATAGTTGCTAAAACGATAAAATGAGTTTTCTATGTTGATTTAGATTCTGTTGATCTAGTCGAGGTGGTATTTTTTGATTGAAATTAGAAAAAGAAATCCTAATTCACGGAAGAATAAACAGAAAATTATGGTGAAGGGTTGTAGAAGACGTATTTTCTGAAGAAAGGAGGAAAATGCATAATGGAGAGAGAGTGCGTTTTTCCTATTGTAACATCTTGTGTTAAGATAAGCATAATATCCTTACCTCAGGGGCTACCTTTAACAACTGGAATCAGCGAAAGCCAATTAGATGCTATTGCTTTTCTTGTCACTTTTAGTAAAGATTGAAGCTCTAGCTTTTTATCTCATGAAAGAATATGGATGATGATACATTCATACTTAGACTTTTCGTATCAAATGTTTGGATGACTAATGGTAAGTGATTATCTGTCAGCCAAAGCAAAAACACAGCGGACCAAAGCTTTTCTTCGTGTGCTGAAATATTCTAATGGTGGGGCCCTTGAGGTATGTCAATCTATGAATTGTGATTTGGTATATTAGGTGGTAAAAGCATGTTACCAGTATCTCATTTGGGAATGCACTTAATGTTAATGTATAGTGGTCACCGCAGAATATGCTATAAATGAGAACCTGTACAAGAATTAAATTAGCTTATTGTTTATGACGTAGCGTGTTAAGTTACTTTCTGTATCTTGAATATTTGTGAGTAAAAGACATTTTACCCGTTGCAAAATTTAATCTTGGCTTCTGTTTAAGCTCTTTTCTTCCGTTTGTAGCCTGCAAAACTATACAAGCTGAAGCATCTATCAAAAGTCGAAGTTGTAACGGATGATCCCAGTGGATGTACATTCATGCTAGTATGGTTCATAAATATCTTCCAAATTATATTCTTATCATAAAAATGCAATTATGTAACTGGGTAGTGTGATCTCTGAATGAAGGGTTTTGACAACCTAAAAAACAAGAGTGTCGCCCCTCCTCAATGGACAATGCGGAATGTTGATGACAGGTTTGATATGGAGCTTATGGTGCAGATATTTGGCAGTATGTCCCTTTAAATCCTTGTATTCTTTTTTAATACGAATGACTGATTTTTCTTGTTTTAGGAATCGTCTACTGCTTTGCATCATGAATATATGCAAGGATGTACTGGGCCGTCTTCCTAAAGTTGTCGGGATTGATGTTGTTGAGATGGCTCTTTGGGCTAAGGTGAACTATTAAAACATTTATCAATGTTGAACTATTCTCCTTATACGGGCTCATGATTAGAGGTTGGTAATTCAGGAGTGAACTAGTTGGCATATAATAGATGCTTTCCGTGTTCAGTGACAAGTGAATCCATATACTAATGATTCTAAGTATACTATTGAAGATGATAACTGTTTGTGAATTAATTTTCAGGTCTCCAAATTCATGAATATATATGTTTTGAATATACGATCATAAATTTCGATGGACCAAATGTACCAGACTTTTAAATTACTATGGGCTAGTACTTGTTAAGCGAGTCTCTGCTGCTGCATTGGAAAAGATTTATATACAATAATTTAGAGCATGGAGTATGTTTTTATATGTCTCACAGGAAAATGTATCAGCAGCTACTAAGCAGCAGAGAAACCTTCAAGATGGGCCGCTGTATGATTATGTTATAGAAGCCGATGACACCCAAGTGATGGTTGAAAAAGAACTTGTGTCTCAAGCGGAGGAAGAGGATATGGAGGCTCTTTTAGGCACGTAAGTGTTCTTTGTAAATCGACAGAAATATTCTTCGTGTTTTGATACTGCTGCATGTATCATAAACGCAATTGGATGTCAATTTATCAACACTTCATGTTTCTTCTCTGTGTCTGATTTTATTCAACCATGGCTGTTGTTATAATGAATTCGTTTTTTTTCAGATATGTCATGGGCATTGGTGAAGCAGAGGCATTTTCAGAACGCTTGAAGCGAGAGCTTCAAGCATTAGAAGCAGCAAATGTGCATGCAATCATGGAAAATGAGCTTGTAATACAACAGGTGCGTAGTTTTCTTTTTTACTATGCGGAGAATCTGCAACCTTTTTATATAGCCTTGGTTCTTCTCTCTTTCGTGCTGCATGGCTTCTTAGTATGTTTTCTCTTGCCTCTGTCACATACGGAGCATACACTGATGGAAGCAGTGAATTTAAGTACTCTGAAGTTTTTTCTTATGTTCCAAATTATTTTTGCTTTGTGCAACAAAGGCCAGCAGAATGCGCGATATAATATGCATATGTACGCGCGCACACACACACACACACAATACGTTACTATTTTGTCGAGCAATTTTGGAAGAACGCAGATAGCAGTGACGATCTCATATGAATAACTCTAGCTGATTGAAATATGCACTTAGCATGCAATTTATTATTGTTTTCAGCTAAAAGAGTAGCAGTAACAATATAAAAGCACATTCTCTCGCTCGTCTATCTCTCTCCAATTTCCTTTGGTTGAACATGTTATTCTAAAGTTGTTTTCTGTATTTAAGGTGTATCATTATGGCTTTAACCTTGCCACGTTATTCCACATATCAATATTTTTTGCGCATTTTTCAGGTGCTTCAAGGACTTGAGACGTCCAGTAATTGCGTGGAAGACATGGACGAATGGTTGGGCATTTTCAACGTCAAACTTCGGCACATGAGAGAGGACATAGAATCGGTATGGATTTCTATACCGTGCCAGTATTATTCCATAAAATATTATGTTAGCGTCTGGATTACTAAGAATGGTACTATGTAATTTCTTGTCTTGCAGATTGAGAACCGTAACAACAAGCTGGAAATGCATTCATCAAATAATAAATCACTAGTTGAGGAACTCGAAAAGCTTCTCCAAAACTTACGTATACCATCTGAGGTCTTTCTATGTTACCTTCTGATTCCATACAGTCCCTTTTCATATCCATTTAAGATAGACTCTCTTTACTTGACACTTTAAATTTTTTTATAATTTTGTTCACTCTTAAAATGCAGTACGCAGCTTGTTTGGCCTCGGGTTCATTTGATGAGGCCCGTATGCCGCAGAACATAGAAGCATGCGAGTGGGTAGCCAATGCAATACAAAAACTCGAAGTTCCCCAATTGGATAGCATGTACGCAAAAATGAGATCAGTGAGTAGAGATTTAAGATAGTCTCTCTTCTTCTTGCATCTCCTTATCTTTTTTTTTTTTTCCCATTATTTTTCTATCGTTCCTCTTCTTAGGAGATCAGTAATATATAAGCACTAGTTTGTTTATTGTTGCTAATCATGGCTTTCCTTTTGTTCTTTACCCGTGTGGGATTCATAGGTACGAGAGAAGCGTGCTGAACTGGATAAGCTGAAGAACAGTTTTGTTAAAAGGGCATCTGAATTCCTGAGAAACTATTTTTCCAATTTGGTGGAATATATTCTAAGCGACAAGAACCATCTCTCCCAGGTACACTTTAATGACACCGGAATCCTGAAATATTATTGATCTGTTGCTGAAACGGTAACGACTCTTCACTTGCCTTGTCAGCGAGGACAACTGAAGAGGCCCGATCACTCTGATCTGCGCTTCAAGTGCAGGACATATGCTCGCTTATTACAACATTTGAAGGTGTGATGAAGAGTCTCTATAATGCTAGTTTAATGCCGTGATTCTTAGTGTTGTTCTCTTCATAATACTTTTTCCTTTACAGCATTTCTTAACCGTTTCCTATATTTATAGGGTCTTGATGAGAATTGCTTGGGGCCCTTGAGGAAAGCTTACTCAAGCTCTCTAAATTTGCTTCTACGTCGCGAGGTGAGCAAATTAACCACTATGCTTTGACAGTGAATCAATTTTAACAATATTTGCATGCATGGTTTCTGCATCTTCATACCAGGCCCGAGAGTTTGCTAACGAACTGAAATACAGTACAAAAGTACCTAAGAATCCTGTTGGGGGATGGCTTGAGGGTTCAATATGGTCAAGCGGGAATAGCATAGACACTTCTGCCGCTTCTGAGGCGTATTCAAAATTGCTCACGGTTTTCATCCCGCTCCTCGTCGATGAGGTTGAGTGTTACTCTTCTTGATGCTCGCCTCTGTTTCTCTCTCTTTTTTTCTTCCATGCATCTTACGGAAGCATCGTGGATATCTTTGTAGAGTTCTTTCTTTTCGCGTTTCATGTGCTTTGAAGTTGAATCTCTTGAAAACGAACCTCCGAACGCAGAAAACAATGCCAAAGGTGGTTATGAATACTCTCTTACTTAACGGTACACAGCTCTCACTTTAGCGTATGATCAGCGAGTCATCAAGTATTTTAAATGTATCTGCAGGGAGAAAGACTGCAGATCTCGAGGCGTTGAACGAATGCCTCCGTGATTTGCTCGATGGTATACAGGTATCAATCATCACTAAAGAGAAACCTATACGTTTTTCTTACTTTTATCTATGTTTCGAGTGTTTCGGTCATGCTACATTGCGTTTATTTTTTTTGTCGAACTCTTAGGAAGACTTTTATTCTTTGATGGACTGGGCTTTCAAGATCGATCCCCTGCTCTGCATATCCATGAACGGGATCACAGAAAAATACATGTCTTGCCCCAAATCTGATGCCGCGGGATTCGTTCGAATCTTACTAGATGACCTCGAGACCAGAATCTCTATGCTGTTCGGTCGAGTAAGTTGTACTATGATAAATCCATGAGAACAAAGTCAATTAATAAAAGCTATGGTAGTATGATAGAGACCATTGGAAATATATATATAAAAGACACCAAACCAATTAAACTTATTGCTGGTGATTTTTCTTTTGCATGTTGTCTCAAACATTTCGATCTGTAGTTTGTTGATGAGTCCTGCCACCAGATTGAGAAATACGAACGGAACGTTCAAAAGGTGGGAGTATTGCCTTATATACCCAGGTAATGCAGACTTGAAATGAAATAGTGTCACATTCGTAAATACGTCAAAGAAACGAAACTATATTTATCATATACGAAGTTATTGCGGGGTGAAACCTTATTATTTCATCATATTATATCACTGTTCTTTTTCTTACTTATGGTAAGCCTCCTCCTCGTTATAGATTTGGTGCTCTTGCCACTCGTATGGAGCAGTACATCCAGGGAAGTTCAAGGGATTTAGTTGATCAGGCCTATACAAAACTTGTGAGTGTTGTTTCCTCAAGTTTTGCATCTTTAAAAGCATCAGATCTCATAAGATTTTTTCTTCTCACATAAATTTTGCAGATCACTGTCATGTTTGTGACATTGGATAAAATTGCTCAAGTAGACACGAAATACAAGGACATTCTATTATTAGAAAATTATGCATCATTTCAAAACAGGTGGGAGATAGATCATCACTTTTTATATATTTCTTTCTTCTTATTCAGCTCCACCATATGTGTTTCTGTTTGTTCCTTCTTATTCAAATGTGCAGCCTATATGACCTGGCCAATGTTGTGAACATCTTAGCCAAGTTTTATCACAAAGCGAGCGAATCATACGAACAAGCTTGCACGCGCTTTATAAGCGTGATCATCTACTACGTGAGTTAATGATGTCATTAGTTTCATCGTCTACAAACGAGGACTGCGGAGTCTAACTAACAAGTAACAACATTGTATCTCTCTTTCTTTTCCCCAAAAATGAAGCATTTCGAGAGGCTCTTCCAATTTGCTCACAGAATCGAGGATTTGATGGCCAACGTCGCAGCCGAAGAGGTTAGTTAGTTCAATTTCCCTCAGATGCACAGAAACAGTTAATAGTTCCTTCGATTGCTTCATATTCTTGTTACTTCTTTTTTTCAAAGAGAATACATTCATAATTTCAGATCCCTTACCAACCGGGATATTCGAAGGTGGATCTCAGGAAAGTTGTCAAGTCTAGCTTATCAGGGGTACGCGCCATCGAATTTCTCACGCGAATCATAAAACCGCACTGCTTAAAGCATGAAGCAATTTACCGATTATTGCAGTTCGACAAGACCATCAGCCAAATGTACAAGAAGATGCAGAAGAATCTGACCACCGAAGAACTGGTGCCTTCATTATGGGAAAAATGCAAGGTAATAATAAATAACATACTACATACATAACATGTTACTGCTATATATATTGCCTCTGAAATCGATAATTCGATTTTCATCCTCGAGAACTTGATGATGATGACTGCAG
The DNA here is from genome assembly GCA_004919715.1 of Linderniella brevidens. Classification (NCBI taxonomy): domain Eukaryota; kingdom Viridiplantae; phylum Streptophyta; class Magnoliopsida; order Lamiales; family Linderniaceae; genus Linderniella; species Linderniella brevidens. The sequence goes on along the minus strand of SWDC01000153.1, from coordinate 3,648,248 downwards.
AAGGAGTTTCTTGCAAAGTACAACAGTTTCGCTCAATTAGTGAATAAAGTCTATCCGGCAGAGACAATCCCATCTGCCTCAGACATGACCAAACTGTTGGGATCCATGTAATGTGTGTATGTCTATCCTCTCGGTCTCGAATTTTAATTTCTTCGTGGGCGAAAAAAAGACTGAAGACAAAATGTGTATTTTGTTCATCAGAAATTCGAATAGTTTCCCAATGCTTATAGGCAACCAACCAAACAGGTATATATCTCTACAGGAGAAGACACACACGCACACACAGGCACATACATACAGAGTCCGTAACTAAACTGCGTTGCTCAACAAGCTGCTCGAGCCGGGGGAACTACTCCGATCAGTCCACGAACCATCGACCGAGCCCACCATCTTCACATCCGACGAATCCATACTACCACAGTTCCGCGAGCACGAGCCCACGTTGCTCAACCCCGAGCCAGCCACCACCCACCGGCTCGACCTGATCTGCTCCAGCTCGATCGCCACCTCCACCATCGATGGCCTCGCGTCCCTATGAAAGGCCAAGCACCTAAAAGCCAACTCCCCCACCTTATGGATGGACTCAACGGTCCATTCGTCTAGGGTTTTCTCCAAGGACGGGTCCACGATCTCGTCCAGCCGCCCCTTCCCGATCCGGTCCACGGCTAAGCTGGCCAAGTTGACCTCGTCTTGGGCTCGGTCGAAGTCGACGGCCTTCAAGCCCGTTACGATCTCGAGGAGCACCACACCGAAGCTGTACACGTCGCTCTTGTCAGAGAGATGAAAGTGCTGGTGGTACTGAGGGTCCAAGTACCCGGGCGTCCCCTGTGGGGCCGTCGAGATGTGCGAGGATTCGATTAGCCCTAACCTCGAGAGCCCGAAATCGGCGACCTTGGATTTGTAGTCGTAGTCGAGCAGTATGTTGCTCGACTTGACGTCCCTGTGGTAGATGGGAGGCGTCGTAGCGTTGTGAAGGTAGGAAATAGCCTGAGCGGTCTCGCATGCGATCGCCAGGCGGACTGGCCACTGCAGTGTCCCCCCGTCTCCTTTCTCCCTTTGCAAGTGCTGGGCTAACGTACCTGTTAGGAGATGAAGTATATTAATTTAGAACGTGATCATTCCCTCCAAGCTTAAGCTTTTAGATGAATTGGTCATTCAACTTGGTAGCAGAGTTCATGTCAAGTGATCACAGGGGTATGAATTCTCGCGACTATTGATCTACGAAAACTTCCACCTCCGAGGCTAGATCAGAAAGAAAGCAACCTATACGTGGGGGCGTGTTGGAAATAAAATATATGAATTCAAAATATGATACACTGCTTAAACTTTTAAAAAAAAGTGATCATTCGTCACGATATCAATTAGGAATGACAATTGTAGTCTGTACCTATTAAAGATCAATTGGATCTTCTAATGGGTCTGAGTCTAGACCCACTTAGATCAAAATCTTCCTTCTCCGACGCCGCCCACGCACACTCCTCCGGCACCATCGGTGAGTCTAAGTGGGTCTATGACTCAGACCCATAGGAAGATCCAATTGATATTTGTTGGGCATGTTTGTCATCCCTAGTATCAAAGCCCAGGCCAATCGGTGACATGAGTATGAATCCTCGCGGTCATCCGTATAAGAAAAATTTCATGTCTAAGCTAGATAAGAAAGAAATTGATCTAGATTTGACGGAGCTTGTTGGAAACAAAATATGATATGATAGACTCCTTTTATGCTTAAGCTTTTAGACGAAGTGGTCATTGAACAGTACCGTTGGGCATGTACTCGTAGACGAGGATCTGCTCGTCGTGCTCCACGCAGCAACCTAGGAGCTTGACCAGGTTAGGGTGGCTCACGCAGGACAAGATCTTGATCTCGTTTAGGGCTTGCTCGATGGAGTCGATGTGGTCCCTTTGCTTGATCCTTTTGATCGCGACCCATTCTTCTCCGTTTAGCTTGCCCAAGTAGACGGTCCCGTAGGATCCGTTTCCTAGCCTTCGCTTGTCCGAGAAGTGATCGGTGGCCTTCTCCATTTCCTTGTAGGGGTAGATCGGGATCGTTATGTTCGTCTTTTTCGATAGCTCTTCGGTTTTCTTGGCTCGGGCTCGGAGCTTGGATTTCTTTCGGATGTAGAGGAAGATGAGCGCCATGATGATCATTAGTGCAGCACCAGCTATTACACCTGAGAATTTATTACAACAATTTGAAGATAGGAAGATAACTCGTATCATAAATTAACAACAAAAGATAGAAGATAAATTTGGATTTTACCTCCAACTAATACTACAACTCTAGTTGTCCCACCACACTTGCCTGATAGATACTTCGATGGATTGCAAGCAGATTCTATAATATTTCAGAAAATATCATATGATTAATTGAAATGCTGAAATAAAAAAATATTATGTATTAGCTTGTAATGGATAAGGATTTTTCGGCTAATAATGATTGGAATCATATAAAGAAACAAAATTAATCACGGGTCCCTTTTATTAATATTGTAAACCAAATGCACTCCAGCGACTAAAGTTAGTGCTTGACCACTTAATAATTTGTCCCTCAATCAAAGTTTCATGAATTTCAGTAGTCGTTTATCTCTATAGGCGGTTGTCTTCAAGTATCACGAATTATATAATGTGTAGGGTAGAAAAATCAAAGCAATAATTAAATCTAGCAATTTAATATTAGGTAGTTATACGTAGACTTTGACATTTTTATCTTTTTCCCATTATGATCGTCACCATTCACAAGGTATCCAATAAGACTTATTGGTCTTAAATCTTACCATAATCGTCAAAGAACTTAATTTCAAAATCTCATTAAACAAAAATATATTCTTTTTTTAAATAAAAAAATACCCCATTACTTAACCCGCGAATTTATTTCAACCACGCCATTATTGAAGGAGGGGACTTCGCATGTCTCTGAAATATTACACGATATGAGTATTTTTTACGAAAGTTGCCGCAATACTACCTTATTTAATCATTAAAAGCTGATATAATAATATATTTATGCACATATATATATATTACATAAATATATATTAATTTGTGTTCGAACCAAATAAAAAAAAAGTGAAACTCACCTTTGCGACATCCCAGTCCGCCGCGAAACCCATCTCCGACGTACCCTTCGATGCATTCACACCTATGCGCCGCCTTTAACAACCCATCACTTCCGTCACTAAACGGAGCCACGCGGACGCACTTTGCATTCCTATCGCAGCTACACTCACCATTCACCCACCAACCCAATCTCACGACTTGAACGTCCAACGAAATCCAAGTACCCGACCCGTTCTCGAACGAGCTCGTGCTACCATCTCTAACCATCGATATCGCCGAAAACAAAGTCCCACAACCACTATGCAAAATCTACTCGAAAAAAAAAAATTCACGTAAAAGATCGTTGAGAATCATGTAGAAGAAATAATCATGCAAACCTTAATAAATCAGTGCAATAGCCTGCAGATTACGCCAACTGGGGTCAACCACACAAATACAAGTCCATGACCACCACCCCTCCCTCTCGTAGTCCATGAGGCCTCAGCCATGACTACTAGGCAGTATTTGTTATGGGTAAATAGCATATAACCCTCTCGTGGTTTGAAAAATAAGCATCAAAACCTCTATGTTTCGGAAATAGCGTTAAATCCCTTCCTTGTCATTTTTACCTAATAATTGGGGGGTACAGTGCTGTGTTTTAGAAAACACAGGGGGTACGGTGCTAAGTTTTCGACAACACCGGGGATACAATGCTAAGTTTTAAACAACACCGGGGATACAATGCCTAAGTTTTAGATAGCACAATGTAGTTTTGCGCAATAAACAAAGCATAGGGTAGTTATGTGCATTTCGATATAACCACGTGGGGGTATTGCACAATTTACCCATTTGTTATTGACTTTAGGATATGAATCGTACCTTGGTATAGTTCACATATCCCGAGAACGTCATGTTCTCCGAGTAGCAACTCACGGTCTGATTCTTGGCCCCGCAATCGTGGAGCTCGAAGTTCGTCTCCACCGTAGTCGTCGGGAGGAAGCACGTCGAAGCCGTGTGGGCGGGGGAGCAGTTCTGCAAGAGGATGGCGTTGTTCCACGAGGGGGCGTAGTTGGGGCCGAAGAGCCCGGTTAGGGTTTTCACGGGCCGGTCGCAAGCCACGGGGAGGTCGACCACGATGGTGTCGTTCGTGAGGGATTGGACCCGGAAATTGTTAGACAGGAGGACGGTGTTGTCTTCGGGGGTGCAGTTGAGTTGGACCGGGCACGAAGGGGAGAACCCGAACGGGTAATTTAATTTGTGTTCGCCGCAAGTGGTGTTGCACGGCGGCGACGGCGATGTGCCGGTGGAGGGGATTGGGGAGGAGATGAGGATTATGGTTAGGGTTTTTAGTAGTGGGAGTTTGATGGTGAGGAGGAATATGTTTGGTTTCATGTTTCTTTTTCTTTTTTTTCCTTTCTTGAGGTGCATCAAGATATGGTTTGGTGTTGTAAGAAAGAAATGGTGCTGTTTGAGTTTAATTTAGGTGAATTATGCTGGAATTTGGATTAGTTAAGAAAGAAAATAGAAATATATGTATTGTTTAGGGTTGCAAATGTTCAATAATTAAGTATTGGTGGTGGGGCAATTTCTTTGACTTATTATTAAGATGCTTCTTCTAATAATATATATATATATACACACATACACAGATATAATAAGCTATCTTGTCCTTTTATTACAACCCTATTAACTAGGGACAATCTAGCAATATTCCAGTCAATTTGGCATATTAAAGACTAAGAATGAGTGAATATTTTGTGAGTGAAATTTTATAGTAGCAATATACGGTAGGCTGTCAAATTGTAATTAATTGGCAAAGTCTATTGTCGGTATTTATATTATTCCATAAAAACGAAAGGAATTCATATATACAGACCATAAGTCCTCGAATTGGAAGGATCTCGTGAGAGTAATGACTTTAGTATAACGTCTAAAATTAAATAAGTTAAAACCTATTATTAAGCAGAAAATTTAAAAAGAAGCCGTTGGTCCAAGTCTAAGTAAACGGTTGGATTCGAGAAATTTTTTTTTATCATTTTAACATGATTTTTGAACATGTATATGTATACAATATGTATTTAAAAAAATTACCCACACATTATGGCCATATAAAAAAATGAACTTGGTGGGTATAGAGCATGATGCAATTTCTATAACGAATTTAACAATAATTATTCATACAAATTAATAATACAAATTGCATGAACGACACGAAACTCATTCAGCGAGTCCTTATTGAATAATTCAACGTAAATTTCCCGTTAGAGAAAAAAAACTGAAAGTAGGTTTGTTTTTCTAATGTGGGCTCCACCTCATAGAAATACATGATGAGATTGTGAGCTTCCTTTCATACACGGAACTACAGTGACTAAATATACATTTCAACATACTTTTCAATATAATTTAGAAATTTCACATTTAGACTGACAGTCATTAATAATTAGAGTCAAGTAGCTCACGCGTGACTGTGATAGCCTTACTTATGAAATGTGGGATACCTTGGTGACAGTTTGTATTATTATCAGTATTTTGTGTGGACGAAATTATACAATTGGGTTACTACGTAAACCAATTTTTGTTTGGATCATTATATTTGATAATTGCAAAAATAAGCCACAACTTTATATGTCTTAATGAAATTGGATCACTAATCCATACTTCGATCAAAATTGCCGATAATTTTTGTTTGGATCATTATATTTTATAATTGCAAAAATAAGCCACAACTTTATATGTCTTAATGAATTGGATCACTAATCCATATTTCGATCAAAATTGCCGAAAATTCAACGCGATCAATGACATGTGACCCAAGTTTAAAACTTAAACCTACAATCTCATGCGCGAGGAATTAACGTTAAATAATATATCACTTGCAAAAAACATTAAATAGTAAAATAATTTGGCCCATTTAGCATAATAATGGACTCTCCTGATCGGCCCATTTACTCTATCAACGCAAACTAAATAGTGTTATGCAGAAATGTAAAAGTAGAGGAGCACTTCCTCTTTGTCAATATTTAAATCTTCTTATTCATGAAAAATAGGAATTTTGTATTTATTTATTTATCTTTTACTGTCCTGAGGTATCACAGTCAACCTGACTATGGGCCAGTCCTAAATACCGGCGGTGGACCCTAATATTTGGTTAAGTTTAACTAAATCCTATCCATTACCTCATTTTCTGTTGCGTCCTTATTCGGGTAATAAGATTGCAGTCTAATTTAGAAATATTACACGTGTCACTTGTAACGCAACTGTACTATATTTGCTTTATCAGATATGTAGCTTCAACTCATATGCTGTTTAACCGTTTTTGATTAAACGTCGCTTTTGCTTCGCTCCTGAATTTTCTAATAAGAAATTCAAATATAATAAATATACCAATATAATTTTTGCGGTAAAAAAAATATCAAGATATTCTCAGCCCACCTGTCGACACCAGGTTATATTATGATATATATATATATATAATATAGATAATAGAAAGTTAAAAACAACGCATGATCGAGGAAATTATTATATCATATTAAATTTGAATTCAACAATTTTATAAGCCTTGTAAATAGCGTTATTAATGACACGCAATAAAGAAAAATCAGTTAATGTTATATAGACACGAACATTTGCTGGTGAACCCATCAACCCTTCACGCATCTGAATATCTTCTACTGTTGGGTTTGGGCTCCCAACTATGTGGGATAAAAGCCCACTTTTTCAGCCCAAATAAGAGAAAACACATCAGCTAAATTACTGAGGAGAGCAGCAGCGTTTGATTGATTACAGCACAAAAACAGCAGTAGCAAATTGAAAAGTTTTAGCAACATTTTCTACGGCAGCAGATTCGAAATTTTCACAGTTGGAGGGGCAAACGTTGTCCGATTGACCTGAAATTTTAACTGGAGATAGAAGACTCATCGATCTTCAATCTGTCTGAAGGGATTTTTGTTTCGAGGTCTGAGCTGTGAGTTACAAATTTTTGAAGTCATTGCTATTTTCTGTGACGAATTTGATCATTTGAACTTGTATTTGAGTTGTGGTGCTTTTGGAGCTTCGATTTGGTGCCATAGCTTGTTGTGGTTGTGCTGGGGTGTAATTTGATGTACTCAATTTGGTGATTAGTGGATTTTGGACCGTTTGGTCCCGTGGTTTTTACATCTTCGATTTGAAGGGGGTTTTCCACGTTATATCGCCGTGTTTTTTTGTTTTCGTTGCATTTCTACGTTTGATCCGCATTTGGGCGGCATTATTGTTATTTAATATTCTGTGGGTGCCGTCAGATCCTATCATCTACTTCTTTTAATCTGTTACCAAAAGTTAAAAAGGATGTTTTTCTATATATATATAATCAATTACCCGCATATACAGATTTAACCGCATTCGCCGCAGATGGCTCCATGTGAGAAACTATTTTGTTGTGTCATTTCACATATGATATCACACACACACATATATATATATATATAAATAGATTACCAAATATGGAAACTGAAATAAAGTGCGCGCAAAATCCTGAAACCCTTAAACCCTTATGCAATCGATTCTTATTAAGATAAATATATTGAAATAATATTTGACATATATCTTTAAACTTCTAGCAAACACGCATTCAACAAATATTACATATCACACCAAACCCTAACAAGACATAATACTGCGAAACCATATATTGTAATAGATTACATACAAAACAATATGGAGACATAATGTAATACTTTGATTTGTTCTAGGAAGAATGGTGTTTCTTCATATATGCCGATGAAAACTATAGGCTTATCATGATGACTTTTACCAAATTTAGACAGACACATAATATAACTTTAATGTCGCTTCTGATTTATTACCAACGGTTGATATTTTATTGTACTCATATCTTAAACAGTGAAAAGAAGTAAAAGAACCTCACATGACTACACGACAAATGGTGGGGCATAAATAAACTGTAGAAAATCGTCCATGTGGCTAAAATTCATCGATTGGTGTGTCGAGCAATTTGGTGAATTCGACACGCAATATATGTTAGAATATGATATAATATATGTAAAACTATATTCTTGAAACACCACCACTAACATATACTTACTATTATAAATTATTATTATTAATAATTATTCTATTTCGTTTTTCTTACATTAATTCAATCTTGGTAGTAGGATTTATAAAAACTATCGCCTTTGATACGTAGTGATCGAAGTATTAAATAGCTCAAAATATAATTAGTTAGAAGGAATAGCCAAAATCTAAATTATACGTAAATCCTCTGCGATATGAGTAAAATAAAGCACTATATTTCTTTTTGGCAAGAACATGGTAAAAGAAGTATAAAACATTCTTTTTACTTTTTTCATACTACTACTAAACAATGATTCCAAGTGGTATTCTTATTTTCATCTTTATCTACTTTAAAGTGGAATATATATATATATATATATATATATAAATTACATTATGATTAAACGTAGTTATGTTTCTCTTACATTTTTACGAAGTATTTAATATTATTTTTAAGCATGAACAGGGGACTGCATGTAATTAAGAGATAATTAAAGATGACGAGATCAACTATGATTGATCAATAGTCGTGGCGTTTAAGTATAATACCTCGCACTAATAACCTTAAAGTCATGTTAAGCTCATATCATATGTTTTATTGACTGTATGCAATGTAAGTAAACTTTCTGTTGTCCTCACGGGCCGGGTAATGACATCCTTGTAAATAGATTATGGATTCGAATCAATTTGAACCTGACTATCGTAACCTGTATGAACTTGAGACTGTACATGACAACGTGATTAATTACCTGCTGAAAGCTGAATTTATTTCATAATCGACACTAAAGTCCAAATTTTCTTCTCGTTTGACTTAGTCATAGCGTGAGGGCTACTGTGACCGGGTGGAGTTACGTCTAAAAAGATAACTAAACTTATAGGCATTTTAGGTGTATGGCAACTTCTTTAATGAAGAAATATCTTAAATGTGTGCCAAACCGCAAAAGTGTTCTCAATTTCGTCATTTCAACTAAAGTTTTTATGTTCCATATTAAAAGTCTCGTTTATAAAATAGAGCTATATGAATTAGAGCTACAATTCTGAAAATTATCTTTTCTGTTTACATAAGTTAGATATATATATATCTTATGTATTTAATAATAATAAAAAAAACACGTCGCTCGATGACGAGCTAGTGAAATAACAACCGATAGCTATTTGTGAACCATGCAATGAATATGGTAATCAAACCTAAATAAGTACATTTTTAAATAATTTACATTAAACACTAGATGATCATACGATGTTACATCGAAAGAATTTTTTTTTGCTTTATGATTTTGTTCATCATCGTCAATCAACGGTTTATCACATACCAACCCAAAAAGTAACTTATTATGTATTTGCATCATCCATGGCATGTCTTATTCATATTAAATCACCACAATATCAAAACAACGCCACATTTATACAAAATAAATTTATAAGTATCTTTCGCCCCCTCTATATAAAATCTCGAGATGTTCTACATAAACACCTCCCCACACACACACACACACACACTTTTCACTATTTCATAATCAGTTGATAACGGTTAATTTAGTTAGTGTAATAACATGCCTTCAAATCCTAGCAAATACTTCTCATCATCCACAGAAGAAAGCTCCGATGAAGACTTTACATTGAGTACTTACCCTAAAAATGGCCTCATAGCCTCCTTAGCCCTCGAAGAAGGGCACATATACTCACTAGCAGCGAAGAACAACGTCCTCTACGGAGGATCGGACGGAAGAATCATACGCGTGTGGAGCAACATGCAACAACTCACTGCTTTCAAGTGTAGGAGCGGATTCGTTAAGGCGATCGTCGTATGTAATGACAAGATCTTCACCGGCCACCAAGACGGGAAAATTCGAGTTTGGAAGATTAATCTCAAGAATCCCACAACCTACAAGCTTACTGGTATAATTGCTTTTGTGACTTTAGAGCATCTACAATACGTACTGTATTTTTTTTTTTACTAAATATACAAATATATGATTAATTTGCCATCTACTCAATTTTTGAGTCGATGAATAGTGTAACTCTTATTTTAGGGTGGCACGGTTCCTCAACACAAAGATAGCGTTATAATTTATTTTAATTTTAGTTATTGTTGAAGTATCTTATATCATAATAAATGAAGCATGTAAATTAGACTTTGTAAAATGCTACACGACGCTTTTTTTAATGTTTATTTGTAATTTAATCAATTTTTAATACTAGTAAATTAAAATCATGTTAGTATGCCAGTCATAATTTAACATACCAATCACACTAGTAGGATTAATATATATATATATATAATAAATTATTATTAACTTTTTTCAAAATTTCAATAATCGATAATTTTTTTAGGTATAATTTTAATTTCTGTTTTTATAGAATAATCTTCTAAGAGAAAATAGATCTGGCAGGATGAAATAAAAATTGTACCAACTCTATTTTGTCTATATTCACCTTTATATTTTGTGAAGTTTGTGCACCTAGATGACAAATTACGGTAATAATAATGATGCAATTCAATTTTTTGAAGGATGCAATTCATTGAAGAGAGCATTTTTAATTACACATCTCTTCCTTTTCTGTGCAGAGACGCTACCGACATTACTCGACGTGTTTAAAAACTCGGTGAAGCCAAGCGGCTACGTTCGAGTCACGCGCCACCGCAGCAGCGTCTGGATAAAGCACAACGACATGATCTCCTCCCTGTGCATCAACCAAGAGAAGGGCTTACTCTACTCGTCTTCGTGGGACAAAACCTTCAAAGTATGGAACATTCGAAGCTCCACTTGCGTTGAGTCCGTAAAAGCCCACAACGACGCGATAAACTCCATAGCCTCCAACGCCGGCCACGTCTACACGGGCTCCGCCGACGGGACCGTGAAGGTGTGGAAATTAGAGCAACGCGCGGGCGGCGACGGCAGTAAAGGAACAATGGGGCACGTGCTTGTTCAGACGCTGCCCGTGAGCCGTGGCTGCTCCGTCACGGCTGTGGCGGTCAACGAATCGGGTTCGGTGGTCTACGCGGGCTCGTCCGACGGGGTCGTGAGCTATTGGCCGGCTTCGGAGAGGGAGGGTGAGCTATTGAGCGGTGGAGGCGTCTTAAAGGGTCACAAAATGGCGGTTCTGTGCCTGGCGACTGGTGGCGATTGCTTGGTGCTTACGGGCTCGGCTGATAAGAGTATACGCGCGTGGAGGAGAAGGGGAGGTGGGGTCCACTCGAGCGTCGCGGTGTTGACCGGACACGTGGGACCGGTGAAGTGTTTGGCCGTGGAGGAGGGAGGCGGCGGCGGTGGTGGTGGTGGAGGAGAGTGGGTGGTGTACAGTGGGAGTCTCGATAAGTCGGTGAAGGTTTGGAGGGTCCAAGAAACTGATGGTGACGGTGAAATAATAGGTTGATTGAATGTTTGAGAATTAATTGTAGGTTATTTACAACTGTGTGTGTGCTATATTTAGTTAAAAGAGGATGAAATAATTTGGTTTAGAGTTGGTAAATAATAATTGATCACCCTCATGTAAATATATGGTATTTTTACCCTTGTCTCAATGTTTGCTCGGCGATTTTGTTCTTTCATTTTTCCAAGTTATAGTTTTAGTCCTCAATGTTATAGATTTTGGTCGGTTTTTGTCCCCCGGTTAGTTTAACCGTTAAGTTGGACGTAAATACGGGCCGAATCATGTCTTCCTTTCTTTGGCCCATAAAATGTTAGGTGGCCCGGTCCGACCCGTAAATTCGGACTGATCCGGCCCACACTTCCGGATTATTAATTATGCAAATATCAGCAACTCACCCTTCCAACCAAACAGACTCTTAAGCTGTGTTTGGAACGAATAAAGTAGCGTGGAAAAGAAATCGGAAAGAAAATGATTTTCATAAGTTTTTCTTTCATTTTCCTCACCATTTAGCGAAGAAATAAGTTTTCCTTAGTTTTCAGTATAAACTTAGTTGAATTTTCTTTTCTTTTCATTGTTCATTTCTTTAACCAACCAAACATAAAAAATAATTTTCTTTTTCCATTTTATTTTTCTTTACCTACTAATTTTCACGAACCAAACGCGGCCTTAAGGAGCTACTTAGCTTTAGATCAAGTGATATTTGAATTGGATATTAGCGTTGTGAACTTGAAGATGTTAAGAGAAACAAACCGTTCATTTTAATTCTATTATGAATTAAAAGAAATACGAAACATCATGGAACTAAAAAGATATATAATATCATTTTCGTTGTTGTTGAATTTCATGATCAGAACATTAGGCATTGGTACAGTTTATTGGATAATCGTGTATGGTATCTATTTCAACAACAATACTTCGATCGAAGTACCAATCACCGATGGCCTCTGCAACAGTCTGCAATATAAACATGGAAAATAATTTTCAAAATTCGAAAATTATCATACAAACTAATTATATTCAGAACATCAAATTAAAAGAGAAGCGCCACCTTATTTCCCAATCGGGGAATTCCATCTTCATTATATCTTGTTCGAAAAAAGAGAAAATTATGAATATAGCATGATGTGATGAAAACCCCTCTCGAGCCCATTATTCCTTCAAGTGTTTCTAAGAACGTAGTCCGAAAATCTGAAATGTAAACACAAGTATATTTATAAAGAAAGAAAAGCAAATAACTTTATTAGGTATCGTATATAAGAAATTTATTAAATTTAATTAAAAAAAAGGAAAATTGCAATACCTTTCATCATCTGTATTTGTTGATGCGTGCAAATGCTCAGATCCTTGGTGCAATTTTCCCAGAGGTTCATGTCGGCAGTGTTTTGGGGGCCGTAAAAGAATCGAATCTGATATAAAATAAATATTTTTAATCATATTATTTAAAGTTTTCTAAAGTTTGCTAGTCACACAAAAAAAAAGGAAAGAAACAAAAATAAAACGGAAATTCACCTGATATTTGTCGAATGCAGAATTTACTAGAAAGAGTGGAGTGTTAATATCCTTTACGAAATTTTCTGGAAGAAAACACTGCCAAGATAATTTTCATGCATGAGAAACTCCAGTTCAAATATTTAATATAATTTGGTGATATATATATATATATATATATACACAAACACACACACACATATAAATAAATATATATATATATATATATATAACAAGTAATTGACGTCGAATAATTACCAAAGTCGGGTTCATCTTTGCCGTGCATGATGCCGGTAGATTCTTGGCTATACCCTACAATATAAATATTATCCGAAGTAATTGATTAATTATATCTAAACAATTATCTCTCAATAAAATATTTATCAAAAATAAGTGCCTAGAATAATCTAACTCACAAGTCACAATGTCCATTGATCTGAGATTAGAATCTATTACTATAGTAATTATATCATATGTACATAATATTCTAATGTGCTAAAAGAAAAGAACAATACGTGAAGCGCAATCAAGTCACTAAAATAATTTTCTCTGATCTTCGCTTGAGGGATACCTTTCCTATATAGGAACAATGAGAAAAGATGATTAATGTTTCATTGAATTTTTAATTTAATAATAATATAATCATAATAATAACTCATTACCCCAAAAGGAAAAAACCAGAATCCGAAACACATTTGACTCTCACAGTATTGGCTAAAAGTGCTCGAAATGAATCACATTTCAACATGGCTGCCAATCCACCGGCAGATGTACCGACTAGCATAGCCTAATCAACATATATAATAAATATAAACATCAAGTCGTTTATAATTTTTAACTAAAATATAAACTCATACATTTTGAGAATTCTTCATCCCTTTCTCTAGCAAGTCCTCGATCACTGTATCGAAGATCCTCGCACCTCTGTGATAGATTTTAGTTTCCTGAGTAAAACACGAAATATATTAATATATGATATATGAGTTAAAAAAAATAGGAAAAAAATAAAAAAAATTGTGAAAACTTATTACTGGATCGACTTCTTCGATATCTCCCATAAATGACGACCCATCGCAATATCTAACAACAACTCTGTTCCAATTGTAGAAATCTGTAATGATCACAGTAGATTTTTAATTATTAAAAAAACAAAATTAGCTAACTCACTATATGTGCATTATATTATTTATTGATTCCTGGATTAAGGCTTTTGATTTGGCTTTGTATTCCTCCGAAGTACGTTGTCGTGACGTTCTTCGTGCTCCCCAAAGGCGTTTTCTTTCTCTCGAGACACTGAGATTTTGTCCTACACCATCCACCACCCTATAATAGGAGATGTAGTAAAAGGTATTTCATTAATTTGTTAATCAAGCGAGGTTTGAATTTAAATATTTGTGGGTATAAGGAGTAAGTATTTTGCTACATAAGCTTATGGTTAGTGATGTTAAACAGTAATTTATAAACTATGAAATTTTAGGCTATATGCATCTATATTTAAAAAAGATAAATACCATTAAATAAACCATCCAATTGTTGGAACCCTCGCCAAATCCCTTGGAATGATGATACGCTGGTGGACTTCCATCCAAGCAAACTAAAATTAAAGAGAATACATAAAATTATTATTTTAATAGTATATTGGTAATTTATAACTTCAAATCAAATAAATTATCCGAACCTGCTCCTTTTGAGACGGCACTTTCAAGAACCGTAACCTTAGTCCAATCGTCAACTTGGGCATGGATTTCTGCGTTTGACACATACGGAACTATGTAAATAAATATAAATAGCCTTCGAAAGAGGTGACCCTCCATGGCTTGATAGCGTCTCTCCAGTATATTCTTTTCACAAATTGTTTTTTTGAGAACATATAATTGGCCTAAAGGCAGCGCAATGTCCGAATTTCGTGGGACCTTTTATATTCATTTCGAATGAGAATGTATATAAAGTATTTAAATTTTAATTAAGACATGTGCTTCAGATTTTAATGTTAATCAAATAGTACGCATGTGCTTCAGATTCTAATCACGACATGCAACATGCATTGGATACTGATAAGGCATGTAATAGCATATCGGCATGTTTATAATATGTTTCGTAATTTTTTTTGTATAAGTTATTGTCTTGCAAAAGAATCAAAATTTTTAGGCACAAAATCGATATTTTTCTAGGTGAACGCGTTAATTGTCTTGTTTTACTGTTTATTTATTAATTTATTTATCTAGTAAGTCCTCACCAAGCAGTTATTAATTATCAAATATGTCATATTTTCTGCAACGAGAAAATAATAATCAAATGATACGTTAACCACTAATTAGCGAATTAGCGAATCTTATCTCGGAAACCCTAACTCCTCCCGTTCGTTGCCGCCGTTCACGGCAATTTTCCGGGCGGTGACGAGCGGTCACTGACGGATTGTGGTGTGGTTTTTCGTCGGCCGGTGGATTTTCGTTTTTTTTTTCCTAATAAGCGCTGAAGAATTTGCCACGTAATATCAGCAATGAAAAGGACGAATCTACCCCTACTCTTCTGTTTTTTTTTTTTTAATTGGAAGATGTTGCCTATTAATTTTTCTGTCGTTTTGAAGAAACGGAACAAAAGCCTTCTTCAATGGCGGCAACCTCTGTAGTTCACCACAATTTTGCAAGGCTCAACCTCGAAATCTCCAGGTCCAGAAATTCTCTCCAACGCCCTAACGCTCTCCGATATCACAGAAAGCCACGCCGCTCAACCTCGCCGCTCACCGCCATCACTCGCAGCTCGTTTGCCCAAACTGGTAATGACTCCTTCGGAAATCTAGGAAGAGGTAAAGATTCGAATCTTTATAAGGAGTACACGCGCCTTGATTCGTGCGTGGTAGTGCCTCCGAAGGGAGGAAAAAAGCCTAAAGCTCTGATCAAATTCTTGGGCGGTGCTTTTATAGGAGCTGTTCCTGAGGTTACTTATAGGTAGAGTTTCTTCGTTCCTTATGTTTTGACGTTCATCTTCTCTTAAACGCATGACGTGTAAGCTCAATCGCTTTGCAAAGTGGTAAAAAAAATTCCCCGGTGTGTTGTCAATAGAAGGGTATGCTTTGGTTCTCGCATTAGCTAAACGCAGATTGATTTTTTCTATGTACCAATGCTCGAGAAACTGATTTTAAAAGAGCACTAATTTCCTTGAGCATATTTAAGAGCCAATTGAATATTTTTGACCAGAGAAACTGATTCGAGCCACAGTCCTTGATACGATAACTCCTGATTCCCCTTTTAAATACAGCAATTATTTTTGGTAACTTTTTCAATGTGGATTGATTTGTTCTAGTGGATGTTTGAACAGTTACTTGCTGGGGCTTCTGGCGAGCGAAGGGTATGTAATTGTATCCGTGCCATACAATGTAACTTTTGATCACGAAAGAGTTACCAGAGATATATACGAAAGGTTCCACACTTGTTTGGAACTGCTATTGACAGTTGGATTACCCAAGAATGGGATTTCTGGTGCTGAAATAGCTGATCTTCCCTTTTATTCGGTTGGACACAGGTCATTGAATTTAAAGGTTTCACTAATTTTTGTGAATGGGGGCTGTTAATCCACTTTACAAATATTATCTTGATTGGCACGATTTCTAGAAAGTTCATTGGAATTAGCTTTATATTTATCTCGCAGCAACGGTGCACTTCTTCAAGTTCTTACTGGGAGTTATTTCAACGAAAAGATCCCTCAGGTTCGGTGTGACTGTTGTTCCACACCCGGAAAGAAGTATGCAACTATTGAATAAATGAGAAATGCTCTGTTTGTTGAGTTAATATTGCCATCTGCTTTTTTTTTGTTGAAGGCCAATGCAATTATATCTTACAACAATAGGCCAGCGTCGGAGGCTGTACCATACTTTGAGCAGGTTTCTGTCTTTCTGTTTTAGGCAGCTTTTTTGTTTTTGTCTTGCATTATAACATTTCTTAATAAAATTGAAATGGGCTTTAAACTTTGAAGAACACAACAGCTTGCTCTTAATAAGGCATAAATTACGGGTATGGTGCCTTCACTCACTTACCTCATAATAGTGAAGACTCTTCATCTGCTTTTCAGTTAGGTCCAACAGTCAAGCAGATGATGCCATTGATAGAGACATCGCCGATATTGTCTATGACTCAAACACTCACTGGTAAGAACTAAGAAGCCATCAGATATTATATTGGTCGATTTAAAATCATCATTCCAAAATTTATTCGTTGAGATAATTTAATAAATCTTTATCAACTATCGGAATGAAGCCAGTTATAGCATCTTGGTTTTCTCATAATAATAATCACTTGCCTTTGATGTATCCTTGATTTATATTTTGATTGATAGTGATGTACTAATAAGTGTTAGTAGATTCTCCATACATAGTTAAAACTAAAAATTCATTAGTACACAGTGAAGTGATCTTATTTTAAGCTGATATTACTCTATGGTATGATCAGGAGATGGATTAAAGACTCTATTAGACGTGGCAGAGAGAGTTATTCCAAATTATGATCCAGAGGCTGTAATTTCTTTAACCAAATTTATTGACCAGTTGCCATCAGTATTTAATCAGGTTTGTAAATCTTTTTAGTAAATGTTTTCAGACTCGGATATATTTTATATTTATCTATATATATATATGCTGACCATGCCCAGGATCTTCTTTTTTCCTATTTATTATGCTATGATCTAACGAACTGATTTCGGTCGACATTTTTATCATGATTTCCAGTGTCAAATGTTCATCATGTTTTATCATATAGGAAAAAATAGCCGAAAACATGCATGTTATTTCATCTGTATCTGATATTCGATTTCTGTCAGGTGGCTGAAGGGATTTCAGAGTTTAAACCGACGCCCGCAGAAAATCTCGAGTGCTTCAAGAATCTATACAGCATTCAAAATACTTTATTGGTATAGTTCATTATATGTCACTTTTATATTATAAACTAAATTCATCAGCTGGGCCCTTAGAGAAATCCATCGGTAATCATTGCATTTGCAGGTTAAGTTCGATGTAGATGCAATTGACGAGACGGATCTTCTCGAACAGAAACTAAAGCCTCGGGTTGAATCCTACGGTGGAAAACTAGAGAAAGTCATTTTACGCGGCACACATATAACCCCTTGTACACCGGTACGTTACCAGCATATCAAAATCTAAAAGTATATCCTTCCTGGATTGATAAAATATTAATTTAGTAAGCTTTTTAATATATATGTATTTTTAGGAATTAAAATGGCAAGTAGGACCGGTGTATACTCCGGCGGATGCCGTTGCCCAAGGGCTCAAAGCTCTCTCCTTTAATGACATCAAAGTTCTGTCTCGAACTATCAGCAACTGGTTTGACAGTTTGTAGTCAACTGCCACCAAAGGTTAAATGTGTTTATATTCCTTCCTTGTATGTTGATTTTGGACAGATAATGTGTTGTGTCTGTATATTTAGTTCTTGTAATGGCAGAAAATATGTTGATTATGTATGTTACTCAACTCTACCCCCAATAATATTATTTTTTAAGTGCATTCATTACATGGGGTACAATGCCTCAAATGATCGACATATCATGTTTTTATGAGGGACCAAATTGATCATTAATTAGCTGGTCCCTTTTCCCTCGGATATTCGCTCTAATCTCCATAGCTAACAGAAGACGGAAGCTTTAATACAAGATTACAAGACAACATAATGTAACGTTATGTCTAGTCTTGCTAGTAATATATATATATATATATGTGTGTATTATATACACTATCTCCCCTGGTTCGTTATGGAGTTTGATATGTATGGTAAAACAGAGAAGATGTAATTTATTTTTTCAAGAAAAGATGATATCACTCACGATAGGACAAGTTATATTTCAAGATTGAATTTTTGTATGTCTTTTCCTTAAGTAGTGACTTCCATTTCTTTACGTTTAATAAACCATAATGGCGCAGGCCCGATTCATACAAAACTGTCGGATAAACGTGAGATGCATATACAAAAACAATTGAAAGAATCGTTCCAAAAAAAAAAAAAACAATTGAAAGAAAAAGAAAAAATAAACACCGAAATGTGGTGGTTTTGCTTGACTTGATCGCAAACAGCTCATACCAAGCTGGTCTTCATGGACCCATAAATAATGGCAGGCTTTTATTATTCCATTTGCAGACGCGTAAAGATAATCAATCTTCAAGCTAACAAAGGGTAAACGTTAATGAACCACATTGCTCACAAGTAGCAGTAAAACGTTAGCTCTACTAATAAACAGATCAAAAAATGTAGCAGTGATACTGATAGAAACGTTTGCTCAGCGCACAAGAGAAAGCTCGAAGTTTGTTAATCCATAAAAAAAGCAGATCGAATTCGATGAGAACGAGAAACAACCAGCAGAATCTGGAACATAGTGCGAGACACACTCACATGCATTATCATAACAACGTAATAAATATAGAGGGAAAAATGAATCAATCCTAGTATTAATTATATTTCAAGAATCATGATTCCTAAATCCAAAACTCTCTTTAAATGGTTTATGGATCTATTTATAGCACACTACTTGCTAGATTGTATACGAATCATGGGTTCTTTTGAGTTGTAAAAAAAATCAAATCAGCACAGAAAATCTCAGGACTATAATAAATAGATCTAAAAATAATGTAGGAAGATGGATCCAGAGAACTACATTCACCAATTACCACAAAAGGAAACACATAAGACATTTATAATAACACCTCAGCTATCTCACCAGATCAGAGGCAAATCTTAGATATTTTCCTTAAACATAGCAAATCTAAAATTCATAAGCAAAATCGATAAAAATCCATGCTTTTGTTCGCCGATCTAACATTCACAAGGCAAGATCCACGAGCGACAGAATCAGATCCGAGCATTAAATCGAAGAATTGAACAGAAAACAGAAAAAAAAAAGATTGAAAAATAAATCCACAACAGCAGATCCAGTGATGAAGTTATCACGCCAAGCTCAGCTCAGCCCATTCGCTGCGGACACAGATTCACTTGATGCATGGCAGGAACTTTTTCTTCGCTGATTCAGATATTTTTTTTAATATCCGTACGGAATCAAAAGCAAGGGCAATTGAAGTTCCCGACCTGCACCAAGCGAATCGGAGGCCGCCGGCGATTATTTCGTTGTACTGCATGAATGCAATCTCCCAGCTGCATCTATCTAGTAAGAAAGAGAGAAGCAGATCTGAGACCTAATCTAGCGAGAGAGGTAAGGCTTATTTATAGAGAAAACGTACGATGAGGATGATGCCACGTTTCAGTTATAACGCTAGATTTGGGATTTTTATTATTGTTCTGCCGTTGTGGCTTTTGGACCGGCGGTTTATTGACTGATTTGTCTTGATCAAGAATTGCTTATTTAATTGGTAAAACTTTGGCTCCTTGAATGAGTCCAGTTTAAAAATTGATTGGATCTATTATTCTCACCAAGTGATAAGAAATATTATTATTATTATTATTATTATTATTATTATTATTATTATTATTATTATTATTATTATTCCTAGTCGTTGAGCTCATAAGATAATATCGGTTAAGGATTAGATCACACTTAAAGTTCTTGATTATGGAGGTCGGTGGATTAGTTATGCTGAACGTCGGAACGTCTCATAGCTTATTCATTTTCATAATGAGCTTATTCAGTATATTCGGATCATGAGGCTATGATATAGAATTTTACTTCATACTGAGCTTATTCAACATGTTCGGGTCATGATGACATTGTATGATATAGATATGTAAAAAAATAAAGTTATAATTACTATTGTTATTATTATTATTACTATTACTATTATATTTAATTGTGATGCCATGTTAAAAGCCCTCAATTTGGTGCTCCACTATCAATCAAGCAATTTTTTTTTCTAAAATTAATAATTGAGAAAAAAATAAAATAATAAGCCACGTTTAAATAAAATAACTGTCACATTCAATTTTAACTCCATTTTAATAAAAAATTAAATAAAATAAACATAACACTCCTCAAAGTTCAAATGTGGTTTTCAATTGCTAAAATTAAATAAAATAAAAAATAAACCACCGACGATCAAATGCGGTAGAATTTATTGCACTGTTTCCAACGTTGCATTCGCATCGAATGTACACCGATTACAACTTATTATTATTTTTAACATAGGTAGCAATTTCAAATGTTAATTACTATTTTTTATGCAGTTTGAATGATTTGATGTCGATAGTTCCTTCAAATCACTTTTCTAACAACGTGGTTTTGCTGATCTCATTTGTAGCAACGATATCAACTAGACAAACGATGTGTTTTATTCTTTCTAGTTGGGCATCATAAAAGAGTGTTTTATTCTTGCCCGATGTTCACATAATGCGGTGGCCCATGGCATTGAAATATGAACGATGCGATGCTTTCTAATATAACAACTAATACCAAAGTTTTAAAAAGGACAACACATATCTTTCCACTCCACATATATGCATCATTATTTTGACTAGACCACTCACTACCACAAGAGGACCACTAAAAACAACTCACGTACCGACGACGTCGTATTGCTTAATTCTCTATTATAATTCTTTTTTTTTTCGAAACATGAGCGTGAATTTCATTAACAACAAAGTACAATGGCTTATGTAATAAGGAAGTGAGAAACCAAATATGTTTGCACGTAGATGTGTTCAACGGTTTCAAAAAGCTGAAACCGAACTGTAAACGAATCGCCGGTCAACAGTTAGCCTAACCGCTCCACGGTAACGGGTTCATGGTTTGATAAATTCAAAATCTTAACCAACGGTTCGATTCAACTTTCGTTTAAGGTTAAAAGCTGCCGGATTGAACCGTGGATCATTTCTATCATTGAAAATTATATATATGAATATACCTATTTCATATTTTACATTTTTTTTCGAGAAAAGTAATTTAAAAAAAATTAACGACAACTTTGGTGCTTATACTGCTCAAACTTTTAAATGGACCATTTAGATTCATACTTTGTAAAACCTTTCTTTTTTTGTTCTTTTGACCTAAAGAATCGGTAAAGAAACCGAAAAAAGGACAGATTTGCAAATTTTAAGAAACAAAATGACACATTTAAAACTTTGAGCATCGACAGTTAGAACATTTGTTTTTACGCAAGTGTAAACTTGATATGTAAACTTCTGAAACAAAAATTAATGTTAAAAAAGAAACAACCTAACGAAAATTCCCGAAAACCAAACTCAATCTGTGACACAAAATAAACAGCCAAAAACTGTTTACAAAGATAAAAATATAGCAATTCGCAATGACACATGATCAACCAGCAAAAAAGCTCAAGCACCACAATCCGCTTTAAACATTACATTCATAGTATTTCTCCTCACTACTCTCTCCCTCCCACATCATCAAATGAATTCACCTGCTAAACACCACACAAGGACACACAACCTCCTTTTTTAACACGCCAACATAAACAATAACCAAAAACCACATATTTTTTGAAGTATGATAATCACATTAGTCATCGAGGTAATAGTAGGACCCAGCATTCTTCTGCTCCCGGTCTTTGGTGGAATCCAATTTGTTGATTCTTGGACGGTAATTCGTGGGGTCCCTTCGAAACGTGATATTCAGATGCTGCATTCATTCACAAAAATACAAGCTGAGATATAAAATGACTCATATTAATTTCGAGAAAAAATTGTTAAAAAAATTATGCAGACGATAGCTTACGGATAAGAAGAGGTTCATCCCGGTCAACAACGACTGCGGAGAATTAGCTGCACAGTCAATGGATGGCGTCCCTTCATACACTATAACCCGATCCGCGAGATACGTTGCCATGATAAAGTCGTGCTCGACGATAAACGCCGTCTTCTTCGCGTGAAGAATGAATCTTTTTATGACTTTAGAGGCAATGATACGCTGCTCTGAGTCGAGGTATGCACTTGGCTCGTCTATTAAATATATGTCAGCCGGCTGCAAAAAGCACGGGGAGAGAAAATATTATCACCAAAATTCTACGAATATAGCAGATATAGAACGGGCAAATTATTTTGTGAGGAGCTGTTTTTGGTCCCACCAATGTTTGGGGTATGGGCATTTTTGGTCCCCCATGTTCCGAGATGCATCATTTAGTCCCCAATGTCACCGATTCGGGCGACTTCGGTCCCCAAGTTAAAGGTTAGTTTAACCGGAGGACCAAAATCGCCAAATCGGCAACACTGGAGACTAAATGAGCCATCTTGGAACATGGGGGGGGACCAAAAACGCCGATACCCAAACATCGGGGGACCAAAAATGGGGTTCGACCAGTAAAAATTGAACCTTTCCAAGGCAAAGGGTCAGTGCAACTCTCTGCAATTCTCCACCAGAGAGGTTCACAACCTCTTGATCCATGAGCTGCTCGATCAAGAGAGGCTTCATTACATCCGACACAAACTGAGGGTGCAAGTAAGAATCCCGTATCTTCAGGTGCAGCAGCATCCGAACCGTATATTTAAATGTAGGACTTATTTTCTGCGGTTTGTAGGAGACGTTGAACTCGGGTATCTCCACATCCGATCCTTCTACTGAATCGGGCTTCAAGAGCCCGGCCTGAGATTCGATAAAGAAAATTATAAACTGAAAATCACAGATATTAATTCGGAGCAATACGAGGTTGTTGGGGGGTTTTCTCATACCAGCATTCGTATGAAAGTTGTCTTTCCCGTACCGTTCTCACCGAGCATCACAACAATTTGAGAATCAGTGAATTCACCTTCCACCACCTTTAGCCTGAAATTTCCCTGAGTTTTAGTCATCGTTGGATACTTATATCGTGCATACGTCTCCACTTCTTCACCGATCTCCTGAGGAGTCTCAGCAACCTAAAAAACGAAATAAGGATACATACATAAATGAGCATCTATTTGATTTCAGCACCAAGAACCCGGTTAATACAACAACAAATAGGTTGTTTACCTTAAAAGTAAGAGACTCCTCGCGAAACCTTAGATTCTCAGTAGGCACGAATCCAGCCAAAAATATATTAATCCCTTCTCTGACTGAAAATGGAAGGGTCACCACACCGTAGACACCGGGTTTTCCATAAAGACAGCATATGAAGTCGGATAAGTAATCGAGGACGCTAAGGTCATGCTCCACAACAATCACATAGCTGCCCAGCAAAAAACCCATTAAAGTATGAAAAAGGTTAAAAAAAATATGAAGATATTATATCGAAGTAATTAAATGATGGATAAATATTGGGAACCTATTTGGACGAAGTAGGGATCTGATAACTTGTGCAGCTTTAAGCCTCTGTTTCACATCAAGATAGCTCGATGGTTCATCGAACATATAGATCTCAGCATTCTGTATAGCAACGACAGCTATAGCAAATCTTTGCAGCTCTCCACCGGATAAATCTCCAACGCTACGGTCCATGACCTGAGTCAGCTCGAGATCGGCTCCGAGCTCTTCCTTCACGCCCCTCTCGTCCTTTTGGGAAAGAACGACGCCTACGTTTCCTTGAACAGCTTTTGGGATATTATCGACGTACTGGGGCTTGATGATTGCCTGATGTGTTACAACAGATAGGGCCCACAAATATTAACAATTATTACGCCTCAAACAGTAGAAGAAACACATGAAAAACATATATAGAGAAATACACAGGCTCGATTAAGATGTGTAAGGCACGGAGCAAAAAAAAACAAGAAACACACTTCAATAAATACGAGAATGAACAATTTTGCAAACCACTGCTACAGGCCAATATCTGATAACAAAGATAGTTTTAAAATCTGCAATCTGCACAGATGGCGAAAAAATGAATAACCTTTAAATTATCTTCCAGAATGCGGGTGAAGTAGTTTTGCAGCTCAGATCCCCGGAAGTAGGTCAAAATTTCTTGCCAGTCAGGAGGATTCTGCATATTTCAACACAGGAGATCATCAAGAAAAACCCAACTCAACTCCCAAAAATTTAAAACACAATCATGTGTATACGTTGAAGCGCCCAAGATTAGGTTTCAATTTCCCAGCCAGAACTTTAAGTGCTGTGGATTTTCCAATGCCATTAGTGCCAACCAAACCGAGAACTTGACCGGGTCTTGGAACAGGTAACCTGTAAGAAAGGTCCTATGACCTTTAGGAAGTTGAAACCAAACACGATACGAAAGGAGAAAATTACCACCAACCTGTGCAATTTAAAAGTGTTTGGACCGTATCGATGGGTCGTATCTTTATCAAGGTCTTTTGGCAGATTGATAATCTGGATCGCTTCAAATGGGCATTTCTGAAAGAAAAAAAAATTAGAATCAAGCCAAATTGCACACAGAAAAAAGAAAGAAAAATCAAGGGAATCTTTTTTCCCCCTGCAATGGACAAACCTTAACACAGATACCACATCCAATGCACAATTCCTCTGAGATGAAAGCAATCTTAGATGCAGCAGTCACCTCAATGCAAAGTTTGCCTGAATAAGAACATAGCAACGCACACAATCTCGAAAGTTAACAGAAATCCACATATAGAACAATTAACACAGGACAAAGAAAACAATTTATTTTATGAACGTAAAGGCCAGCAACAAAAATCTCAACAATCGACTTAGATCGAAACCAGCAACAGAAAAAGTAACCCGCAGAAATCAAAACAGTCAATTACAAATCACCTGTCTTGACAACGGGGCAGCTCTTTTTGCACTCCTGACGGCATTTTTTGGGCTTGCACTTGTCAGAACTAACAATAGCGATACGCGTGAGCTTCTGATCCGACATATCTCTGCCTACGTCTATCGGCTGGATAAGATTATTAAAGTCAGCAAATTCGAACACCCAAATTGAAACCCTAACCCTAATTTAATCCAATGTATTTATACCGTGAGAAACCGAGAAGAGAATGATATCTTTTAATAAGTGTTTGGATTAGGAACACCGAAGAAAAAGAGGGGGACGCGTGTGGCGACTAAATCGGGGACACACGCATAAAAGATTCTTTAATATTTAAGGATGTTTGTTTGCTGCGATCGAACATCACGGTGATACTCACATCACCGTAATGTGGATCAAGGTGATATGTCATCACCGTGTTTGTTTTGGAGTGATATTTCATTTTGTATATCAAGGTGATATTGAAATATTTTGTTTGTTTATCATAGTGATGCGTGGGGTGATGTTGTGTAAATGTCATATTTAACCCTATTTATATTATATAGTTAATATGTTTATTTTGATGTGATATTTTACGGGATAAGGACTAATATTTTCGATATTAACTATTTAATTTTAACTATTAATTATAAGTATTTTATATAATTCTTTAATATAAAATCTTTTATTTTTTAATATTTAAACATATATATTTAAATCAAGTATTAATTATAAGTATATTATATATAATTTTTCAATAAAATTCTTTATTTTTTTAGCATACATATTTTTTAAGATTTAAATATGTAGTTATGAAATTAAAAATATGAATAAGGATATATAAAAAATTAATCTTAAGATATAAGAGATAATTTCATCCAAAATAAAATTTGACACATTACTCTGCTTTTGGGGATGATCCAAAAGTTGGAATATCAGCCCCTTTTGATCAGCTAGGTGATCTTCCATCATGGTGATGACTCATCACCCCTTCTAAACAAACACGGTGATGAGGAGGTGATCGCGGGATCACCGTGATATTTTGGAGTGTTAATGTTGAGCTTTCAACATTGGCAATGTTGGGGTAACATTCTAGTCAACATTTATTGGCCGAGAATGTTCCCTATCTCAGTTTTATCTTTCATGCCCAAAACTTATTCTAGTGAAGACGTGGCAGTTTTTTAGTGTTGTACAGGATATGGATAAGTGCTGGAATGGATCAAACCGTGTGGAAAGAGTATGGATAAGCTGGAGCAAAAATAGGAGTGAAGCATGCTAAAAATAGGAAGATTGGAGCTCAAGTCAAGACCAAGTCATTTGGAGCTGATTCAAATCAACTCTTAACAGTCACAACTATCTTAGTGGACGTAATGGCTGTGACCAAGTCTGTGGTGAAGAAGTCACGAAGTCGAAGACTATAAAAAGGGGACTTCACTTCACCATTGGAGTACAACGAGCGAGAAAGAGATTTTAAGAGAGAGTTCGAGCGAGTATCATCTATTAAGAGAGTTTTTCTTTTTAGCCTAGTTTTTCAAAGGTCGAAAGACTTTGTAGTTTGCAGAATCGTTTGGTTCGTAGGTTGTGCTAGGCTTAGTTTTGACTATTCTTTTTGATAGTTTGTAATCCACCTTTATAGTGGAGTTTTGTGTCTTGAGGCACGCATCAAGTTATTTAACTTGCTGCACAGAATCACTTCTTGTGGTCGTTTCATTTCGTCACTAGATAATTATCATTTCCGCTGTGTGTTTCTAAGTGAGTGTGAATGTTAGCCCAACATCACGTCCAACATCAGTCTACAACTTAGTGTGTTTACATCCATTTGCACCGGGACCCCCCTTCAAAGTGGTATCAGAGCCTACGCTTGACGTTACTAAGCGCTGAAAATCCTCTACAATGGATGTTACGAGTACAAATTACATCGGTAAAGTTCCTGTGTTAGACGGCACCAACTATGCATATTGGAAGGTTCGTGTTCGGCAGTGTATCAAGTCCATCGATGTGCGAGCGTGGGAAACAGTACTCCACGGCTACACCCCACCTCGAACAGCTCCTGACGCTGATGGAGAAGTCTTTGACAAGCCAGTTGAAGAGTGGACAGTCACTGAACGAAGCGCTGCTGAGTTCAACGACAAAGCACTCAACACCATCTTCTCATCCGTGGACATCTTCATGTTCAAGATCATCCAGAATTGTACAACAGCTCAGAATGCGTGGGATCTACTTCAGAGGTACTGCGAAGGTGATACGAGTGTGAAGGAAACCAAATTACGGCTACTTCTCAATCAGTTCGAGAATATAAGGATGAAGGAAGATGAAGACATCACCACGTATTTCGGAAAGCTCTTAACAATCTCCAGCGAGTGTGCCAGCTTACGAGATCCGATCGCCAATAAGGTATTAAACTCTAAAGCTATTCGTACACTAACTGAAAAATTCAATGTGAAGGTAGCGGCGATCGAAGAAGCACACAACTTGGCTAGTATGGAGTTCAACACATTGATGAACATTATGAAGAACTACGAGACTAATCTCGAAGTTCAGAAGAGGGCTTCGCGCGGTAAAAGCCTTGCTCTAGTCAGCCAGCCAACCGAGGAGCCAACTGAGATTGATCCCAGCAACGAGGATGATATGGCCATGTTCGTAAAGAGATTTGCAAAGTTCATTAGGAAAAAGAATGTTGAGCAAAATGTTGGCCCAACATTCAGAAAAGGACAGAATGCCAAAGCTGAACCCTCCTCTGCTCCACCGTTCTTTAAACGTAAACCAGATGGGAAGCCAGACGGGAAAAAGAAGAACTTCAATTATGAGTCTGTAAGATGTTATGAGTGTCAAGGTTGGGGCCATTTTGCCAACGAGTGTGCAAACACTCTTCGCAAGCACGGAAAGGCTATGTGGATCGATCTGTCTAACGATGAAGAATCGTGCCAAATAGAGACCAAGCAATCATCAGTGACTATTCAGTCCTTCTCAGACGGCGAAGACGATGAAGATCATCAAATTGGCTTCACGGCGGTAACTGATGTTGAGCCAACATCTGACTCAACATCTGAAAAACATATCATTTTTTATTATGATGATTCAAATTGTTTAGATGTTTTTTTGAGTTCTGATGACACAGAAACAGATTACAGCGAAAAAGTTCAGATGAATAAAGCCTTCAAGCTACTGTACTCACAATATGAAATTGAGAAGGCGAAAAATTTGCAACTAAAGCCGCAGTGAAAATGCTGTCCGAGGAGAATGAAAAGAATGAAAAGTTGATTGAAAGCTTGGTGAAAGGAATGAACAAGATGGAAGCCGTACTGACACGAAAGGACAAGGAGATCGACAAGCTCCAAAAACGAGTCGACGAAGCCGATGAGATCTTCACGAAGTTGAACAAGGGTAAATCTACTCTTGATGAGGTATTGTCTCTAGGTATTTTTGATAAGCAAGGTCTAGGATTTAATTCTCAGCCTGCTTGTGATGTCCCAAAACCCGTGACCCATGTTCAACCTAAGATAGTGTTTGTTAAAGCTCAAGCCACGAGTGTTGAAAGTTAACCTGTGAAACTTAAGAATAGTTCCGAGCATGCTGCCACTAAAAGTAAGGATAGCTCATATATTTGCCATCATTGTAAGCAAACATGTCACTTAAAACCATTTTGCTGGAAATTGAAGAGGGAGATTTCTGGAAATAAATCGATGTCGGCTAAAATGTCATCCAACATCCTGCTCAACATTGAGAAATCAGTGTTGAATAGAATGACTGGAGAAAGCTCAGCTGGCTCATGTTCAAGTTCTAGTAAACAGGATGTTGTTTTGTCGTCTAAGAAAGTTTGGGTCGAGAAATCTGTTCATAAATGCCATGTTGTTTATACATCTTTGCGAGCTAACGTGACAGGTTCATGGTACTTCGATATCGGGTGTTCCCGACATATGACAGGTACCAAGGAGTATCTCAGTGATTATATGCCTTTAAGGAGTGGATCTGTGACGTTCGGAGGAGGTGCTAAAGGACGGATTCTCGGCCGAGGCAGATTGAATGTGCCCGACTTTCCCAAGCTAAGCAACGTGCTTCATGTTGACGGGCTTGTAACAAACCTGATCAGCATAAGCCAACTTTGTGACGACGACCTTGAGGTAAGATTTAATAAGGAGTGTTGTGAAGTTTTTAACAGCAATTCTGTGCGAGTGATGGCAGGAAAAAGATCGAGAGACAACTGCTACCTAGTCGGTGAAAAATCCAGGGTTAAGGATGTGTGCCAACTTTCTAAGGCCAAAGATGATGTAATCCTATGGCACTACAAGTTGGGCCATGTCAACTACCGGACCTTGGAGCAACTTATCAAACATGATGCAATTAGAGGCATCCCTAAGCTTAAGGAGTTTGGTAAGGTTGTTTGTGAGTCATGCTTGAAGGGTAAGCAAATGCATGTTAGCCATAATGTTGATCAACAAGCTTCCCAACATTTTAAAACTGCTCACTGTTTTCAGTTAATTCATATGGATTTGATGGGTCCGATGGAAGTAAATAGCATAGGAGGTAGGAAATATGCTTATGTGCTCGTAGATGATTACTCTAGATATGCATGAATATTCTTTCTTAGGGAAAAATCTGAATCGTTTGATTTCTTTAAGAATTTTTGTGCCATGATTAAGAACAATTTCAGAGCATCTATCTTTCGCATTAGGTCTGATCATGGTAGAGAATTTGAGAATCAATACTTTGATAAATTTTGTGATAAGAAAGGTATTGTGCATGAGTATTAATCTCCTAAGATGCCCCAACAAAATGGGGTGGCCGAAAGGAAGAATAGGACGCTTCAAGAAATGGCTCGTGTGATGTTGCAATCTAGGAATATTTCTAAGCGTTTTGGGGCTGAAGCTTTGCATACAGCTTGTCACATATCGAATCGTGTGTTCTTTAGGCATGGTACTAAGAAAACGTCCTATGAGTTGTTGAATGGGAAAAAGCCTACTGTGAAGTACTTTCATGTTTTTGGGTGCTATTGTTACATGTTAATTGATCGTGAGTACTTGACCAAGTTTGATTCGAAAAGTGACAAATGTATTTTTCTTGGATACTCGTCTAATAGCCGCGCATATCGTGTGTATAACTTGCGTTTGAAGTCTGTTCAGGAGTCTATCAATATCGTGTTTGATGATGCTACTGACCCAAGCAGAAATACTTCTCAAGTTGATGTTTCAGATATTGTCCCATCAGTTGTGGAAACAGATGCTGAAGCTGAGGAAAATGTTGAGCCAACATCTGACTCAACATCAGCACCTGAACAGAACAATGACGAAGGACCAAGTGAAGAACGAAGGGATCCTCCAGCGAAGATTCAGAAAGATCATCCCACTGATCTCATCATTGGAGACGTGAACGAAGGGAGGAAGACCAGAGACAAACCGCGCAAAGATTATAAGTCTATGGTAAGAAACGTATGCTTGAACACGATATACGCTGAGGTACGTTTCAATTGCTTTGTCTCTGAGATAGAACCTAAGAATGTCCTTGAAGCTCTCAAGGACAGTTTCTGGATAAACGCGATGCAAGAGGAACTCTTGCAATTCGAGAAAAACCAAGTGTGGACCTTGGTTCCTCGGCCAAAAGACATAAATGTCATAGGCACCAAGTGGATCTTTAAGAACAAATCTGATGAACTTGGTAGAGTTGTTAGAAACAAAGCACGTTTAGTAGCTCAGGGTTATACGCAAGTAGAAGGCATAGACTTTGATGAGACGTTTGCTCCTGTTGCTAGGTTAGAATCGATTCGGCATTTGTTAGCTATAGCATGTTGGCTTAACATCATTTTACATCAAATGGATGTTAAGGGTGCTTTTTTAAATGGGTACATTGATAAGGAAATCTATGTCGAACAGCCTAAGGGGTTTGAAGACCCTCATTATCCTAACCATGTCTTTAAGTTGCATAAAGCGCTGTATGGGTTGAAGCAAGCTCCTCGAGCTTGGTACGCACGGTTAGCTAAGTTTTTACTTGAATTTGGATTCACTCGAGGTGAGGCAGACCGTACGCTTTTTGTGAAAAGAGTCGGTTCTGATCTTTTAATTGCTCAAGTTTACGTAGATGATATTGTTTTTGGCTCAAGCTCACAGTCTATGTTAGATCTGTTTGTGCAGGCGATGAACACCACTTTCGAAATGAGCATGATTGGAGAGCTAACTTATTTTTTAGGTTTGCAGATTAAGCAGAGCAGCGACGGAATCTTTATGTCCCAGGAGAAGTACGCAAAGAACACTGTCAAAAAGTTCGGGCTGGACACAGCTAAGGTAATGAAAACTCCCATGGGGTCTACGCCAAAGGTAAGTAAAGACGATGTTGGGCAGAATGTTGACCCAACATTGTATCGATCTATGATTGGCAGTTTATTGTATCTATCTGCTAGTAGACCAGACATAATGTATAGTGTATACGTATGTGCTAGATATCAGTCTGAACCTAAAGTCACTCATCTTAACGCTGTTAAGCGTATTCTTCGTTACGTGAGTGGATCGTGTAGCCTAGGATTATGGTTCTCCAAAGATACTAATTTGAGTCTTGTAGGCTACAGCGATGCTGATTGGGCAGGTGACGAGGGTGATCGCAAGAGCACAAGTGGCGGCTGTTTCTTCCTTGGTAATAATTTGGTTGCGTGGTATAGTAAGAAACAGAACTGTGTGTCTTTATCTACTGCTGAGTCTGAGTATGTTGCGGCGGGTAGTTGCTGTATGCAATTATTGTGGTTGAATAGCATGTTGTGTGACTATGGGTTAGAGTGCGAATCTGTTCTTATGTATTGTGATAACCTTAGTGCCATCAACATCTCTAGGAATCTCATCCAACATTCACGTACGAAGCATATAGATATTAGGCATCATTTTCTGAGAGATATGGTAGAAAAAGAGTTAGTGCGCATTGAGCGGCAGAAGTTCAATTTTCGTCCCTATATTTTACACCCTCCGCAATTTTCGTCCCTATATTATTTAGCGTAACAATTTTCGTCCCTATATTCCTGATTTTCGACAATTTATTCCTTGAGCTTACTCTCCGTTAAGAAATCAGATACTCCGTTAACTAAAAGCAAGTAAAATTTAAATAAAAAACATTGAAATAAAAAATAACCATCAAATCATTCAATACCTGTTGCGATCTAAAAATAAACAATCAAATCTCCCATCAAACAAAACAAAACCCTCTTGAACAAAGCTTACAAAATCAGAACCCTAAATCGACACCCCAAAAAATCCAATCCAACATATCATTGGGTGAAGAAGACGAGCGAGATGGAGCATTTCGATGGTGAAAATTTGTACGAGGTTCGGGAAGAGGATCGCTTAATCGAAGAGCGAGTGCTCGTGAATGAGAATGCTTTTTACGAGAGCGACAATGAAATGTGGGATGACGAGAGCGGGTTGATTGAGCAAGAGCAAGATAAATGTATGTCTATATTAACACGTGTAGATATATCAGAAAGTATGTCCAATATGATGCAAAATGAAGAAGGGGATGCCAACTGTGTTGCTAGCGAAGACGAGTTAGATTCTCTAATGGGTTCCGATGATGATGGACATAATGGATACCGAATGTTCAATCCCCAAACTGAGGGAAAGAATCCCGAGATTAAGTTAGGATTAACGTTCGACAATAGAGAGATTGCAAAATTTGCGATTGAGAGTCATTGTTTCAGAAGGGGAATGACAGTTATCTTCACAAAACACGACGCCATGAGGCTTAGGGCTAAGTGCAGAAATGAAGGATGTGAATGGGTCGTGTATGTGGTTAAGCTGAGAGATGATCATTTGTGGCAGGTTAGAACCTATAACCCCAAGCATAGTGGATGTGGATGGAATTACAACAACGTAAGCATCAAATCGCGATGGTTAGGAAAAACGTTTGTGAAAAAGTTCAAGGAAAATCCGAAATTGGGAACAGCTGAATTTCGGAGCGAGTTAAATGCCACTATGCGAATTGATTTATCAAAATCCAAAGCTTACAGGGC
This sequence comes from Linderniella brevidens, assembly GCA_004919715.1. NCBI lineage: Eukaryota > Viridiplantae > Streptophyta > Magnoliopsida > Lamiales > Linderniaceae > Linderniella > Linderniella brevidens. Next base: position 3,614,733 of record SWDC01000153.1, on the reverse strand, counting down.
AAAACGATTTGCTTTGGATGAGATTGAAGGAACAATGGAATCACAATTTATTAGAATTAGAGATTATTGTGATGAAGTTCTAAGAACCAACCCGGGGTCAACGCTAATAATGAAACTTGTGGACGATGAGGGTACTAGCCGAAAGAGGTTCCACCGCTTTTATATGTGTTTTAAGGCGTGCAAAGATGGGTTTAAAAGTGCGTGTAGACCTGTGATCGGTGTTGATGGATGCTTCTTGAAAGGCAAATACGGGGGTCAATTGTTGGCGGCTGTAGGGCTAGACCCCAACAATAATATTTTTCCAATAGCATATGCCATTGTTGAGGCAGAGACGAAGGATAGTTGGACTTGGTTTCTCATGTTGCTTCACAATGACATTGAATTTGATGAACAACACAAGTGGACCTTCATGAGTGATAAACAGAAAGGTTTGATTCCAGCTTTTGAGGACGTGCTTCCTGAAGTAGAAAATCGATTTTGTGTAAGACATTTGCACAGTAACATGAAAAGAGATGGTTTTACCGGTGGAGCGATCAAAATTGCGTTATGGGCTGCTGCTAGAGCCACGAGAATTGAAGAGTTCAACACGAGAATGCAAGAATTGAAGGAGATTGACAAAGATGCTTATCAATGGCTTGTAAAGAAATCGCCAAGTCACTGGACAAGGTCACATTTCAATCCCTTTTCTAAGTGTGATATCTTGTTAAACAATATGTGTGAGACCTTCAACTCAATGATACTCGATGCCAGAGAAAAGTCTATAATTTCATTGCTTGAATCGATAAGGAGCTTGTTAATGACTAGATTCCAATTGAATAGAGAAAAGGCCTCAAAATGGATCGGCACCATATGTCCTAGAATCAGAGGTGTCTTGCTAAAAAACATGAAAGATGCAGGTGAATGTGTGCCGTTGCAGTCTGATAAGTGGATATTTTCAATTCGGGCAGCCTCTGGAGATAGGATTGTGGACATTAAAGAGAGAAATTGTAGTTGTCGGAGGTGGAAATTGACAGGAATACCATGCAAGCATGCCATTTCGGCAATTTGGTGTAGACGCGAGGATCCTGAAATGTATGTTGATCAATGTTACACTATAGAGGCCTATACGAAGGCATACGAAAAAGCCATTTTTGGCATCAATGGGCCGGATCTTTGGCCAACTAGTACAAGCGAGCCTCCACTGCCTCCAAATTATAAAGAGATAGGAAAAGTAGGAAGACCTCAAAAGATGAGACGACGAGAGCGGGATGAGCCACCTGCTGCTAGGTCAAGGCCACACACAATGGTAGGAGTTAAGAGGGTGATCAAATGCAAGTCTTGTCACGAAGAAGGTCATAATTCGAAGACGTGTAAGAAGAGGAAAGAAGGTTGTTCGAGAGACATCTGATATGTCTGTTGAGACATCTAGTTGGTTTTTTTTGAATTACTTGTCTTTTGCGATTTTTAACTGAATTTCAAATTAGCTGATCTGAAATGGGTTTTGAGGCCTTTTGATTTATGCCTTGTGGATTTAATCAGTGAAGCATGTATGCAGATATTTAATGAGTTTGATTTTGTTATGATGAAGTATGTTTTGAAGCATGGTGACATATTGAAATGCTGTTAGAATTGAAAATACCTCCAAACACGAGAACTAACCAGCCATCAACTTTGAGGACTAACCATCCAAGCAAAATTCAGCAAAATGGTCTCATCAATTTCAGAATAAAATACTGAATTCCAAGTTATCTACATTAAGCAAAATTTCAGCAACATTTCTTAACATCTGACTTGCGATATTACAAACACGAGAACTAATTACCGGTACAATGATACATAGCCGAGTCAGTCATAAATATAAAAACATCATAGCAAACAACACAAATGTAAATATAACTAAAACACATAAAAATTTAATTCGTCTCTCGTAAGTTTCAATCAATAATCGAGTCTCTTCTCCTTCCTTACGTGTTCATTCTCTGATTTTTCGCGAGTTTCTTTTGTCTTTTCCACCTCGTCTTTTAATTCTTCAATCCTCTTGTGAAGGATAGCCGCCTCCCTGTTGTCTCCAAATCTGTCACCATCTAATCCATTTTCCAAATTGCTTAATCTCGTAAGAAGCTTAACAATCACATCTTTCGATCTATCACAAAAGTCTTCGTCCCACCACTCAAATTTAGAACACGAACTCGATTTCTACGTGAAAAATAGGGGAAGAAAACATCGTGAGGCTAACATACAAAAACAATGATAGAAGATATAATATTATAAGAAATCGATTTATACCCCATAATTTGGGCATGCTTGGTATCTTCGTCCGGGATTTCGCGGAGTCCATGATGTCAACATCGGGAGCTCAAATCCACAACCACAGAACTTTGGTGGGCGCGGATAAAATGGAATTTCGAAACGATAAGGTGGTTTATAATCCCTCGCATTAGAAGAAGAGCTCGAACTCATCGTCGACTAAACAATAAGAAATCGAAATAATTGACATTGCAGATTTTTTTAGTGAAGAAAAAGATATGGAAAAAAACGTTGCCCTGTAAAAAAATCTGCAAAAAGCATTCTCATCAACCCCCTCTCGTCATCCCACATTTCATTGTCGCTCTCGTAAAAAGCATTCTCATTCACGAGCACTCGCTCTTCGATTAAGCGATCCTCTTCCCGAACCTCGTACAAATTTTCACCATCGTCTTCTTCACCTAATGATATGTTGGATTGGATTTTTTGGGGTGTCGATTTAGGGTTCTGATTTTGTAAGCTTTGTTCAATAGGGTTTTGTTTTGTTTGATGGGAGATTTGATTGTTTATTTTTAGATCGCAGCAGGTATTGAATGATTTGAGGGTTATTTTTTATTTCAATGTTTTTTATTTAAATTTTACTTGCTTTTAGTTAACGGAGTATCTGATTTCTTAACGGAGAGTAAGCTCAAGGAATAAATTGTCGAAAATCAGGAATATAGGGACGAAAATTGTTACGCTAAATAATATAGGGACGAAAATTGCGGAGGGTGTAAAATATAGGGACGAAAATTGAACTTCTGCCGCATTGAGCATATAGACACTAAACATCAGTTAGCGGACATATTCACGAAAGCATTGGATTCTGAAAGGTTCTCGGACCTGAAGAAATCCATAGGTTTACACATGTCAGTCTGAATGTTGGTCAAACATTTGGATCAACATAGCATTTGTCAAATTTGATGGTTACTGCTTTAATGTTTGGTTAAATATTCTGTTCTGTTTTCCTGTGAAATGACTTGATTCTTCTTGACTGGTCCCTGAATGAACCCGATCCCTTTGTTATAGGCTCTTGGTAATAAGTCCCTAGGTACACGGCATTCGCTGTGACGATGTACTCTTTGCGACAAAAGCTAATCCTTTGATGCTAGATATAGGCTCTTGGTAATAAATCCCTAGGTACACGGCATTCGCTGTGACGATGTACTCTTTGCGACAAAAAGCCAATCCTTTGATGCATATCTGCCTGCTCATAAACTCTTTGCTAGATATAGGTAATTGGTAATAAGTTTCCTTAGGTACACGACATTCGCGGTGACGATGTATTCTATGCGACAAAAAGCCGAACCTTGAGGCTGAGGGTATAAGGGCAGTGCAAAAATTCGGTTAGTTAAATAAGGTGAAAAGGTAGAAATAAAGGGAACTGGTTTTAAGAAGGATTGAGCAGAAAAGTCTAAGATTACGGAATTAGAATGTTGAGTCAAATGTTGGGGCAACATGTGTAACTTTCAGGTTGATAATGCTACATTTTTGTGCTTTCGTTTATTTGCATTTGCTTTTTAGACTGCATTTGTTAGTATATTGTGTCTAGAATAGATATCTCTCAGAATTGCATTATAACTCTCGAAGGACAGCTTGTTACATTTGTCTCAAGTGGTCATCAACGTCGCTCAAACGGTTAGTATCACTCGATTCTACCTTGATTTTTGACTTGGTAGTTTTTGGTCGAATCATGATCTGACATGCTCCTAAATTCGCTCTTGACCACTTCTTCAATTTACTATATTTAGCTCCATGTTTATGTAGGCAATTTTTGAATTTACTTCGACTTTATCTTCCAATGTGCCTAAATTACTTTAAGCTCCCAACGGTTATTTTTATGAACCACTTACTCCACTACATGCGAGAATTACTGAGGGACATGTTTGCTTGTAAACATTGAAATTCAAGTGTTTTAAGGAGTGTTTGATCAAGTTTCACTTCACATAAACCCTAGCGCCTAAGTCGATTTCATCTCTCTAGAAATTCTCTCTGCATCTTCATCCAAATTTCTTTGATTTTATCTCTCGAAATGTCGAACTCACCTAATCATGTAGAAAACCAGAATGTTGACCCAACATTCGGTTATACTGTGTACGACATCCAACCTCTACAGGCGATTCCGGCTCAGATCGAAGACTTGGATGATGTTCCTTTCAGCTCTCTGTATCAGACCCCTGAAAGACGACGACCGGTCCAGACCAGAGTGGTGGGCGGATCGATAAACACGACGAACCCAGTGGAAAACCTTACGAGAATGGGAGAAACCCCTGTTTCTGACAGGATCGAGCCGGAAGTTCCACCTACAAACCCAACTCCAACCCTCAAATCCACAGAGAAAACCCCCAAAAAGCCAAAGAAAAAGAAGAGCACCTCCAAGAAGTCTCGATCCCAACCGGCTATTGAAGTTAGCGCCCCTGTTCCAAAGCAACGTCGAAGCAACAGAATGCGGCAGTCCCAGGCTACGAAGGGGCCAATATCGACTGCAGATAAACCCATTAACCTCTCGAGTTCCTCATCAGAGACTGCAACGAAAACCTCGGAGGACGAGTCCACTCAGATTACCGCTGAAGCCCCAGTTCAGGGAGAGACAAGTGCTGCTGCCACCTCACATGTTCCAGAGTCAAACCCAGTCCCATCATCATCTCCGTCAAAGGCTTCAACAAACGAGGTTATTGACACCACCACCTATGACCAGCTGGATGATGAGGCAGTAGGTCCAGGGGGAGACACACCATCTGCTGAGTCCAACTCCCCTAACTATGAGAGCGAAGGCAATGATGACTTTGGTTCAGCTGAAACCCTGGCCGCGTGGAAGAACAAATTGCTAAAGAAAGCGGGAAAGAGGCCAATGAGTTCAGAGGACAAACCTTCCAAGAGACCTCGACCAGCTGAGTCCTCACAACCAGCAGCCAGCAGTCATGCTCTGTCGCCTATTCCCAGTCACAGTGACGATGTTGAGGAGGATGTTGACCTAACATCTGAGTCAGACTGAGAGACTCCGTTGCCAAGAGGGAGATTCTACGCCTCATTTAATGAGGAGCTGTAGCCGCACTTCAGCCAAAGGGTGTTGCGGGTTGAGAGGATTGCAGATGTGGTGAGCTTTCGCCGATATGGAGTTATGCAGTTCTTGGAGTCCAGACAATTTGACAAGACCGTAACTTTATTTGGGACCTACTGTGATACAGTGGTCCGTGAGGTATTTTCTAACCTTTTCCCTAGCTTAAATAATCCTAGTTCTAGGAAGTATGGAAAACTTTTCTTGAGGGGGAGGTTATATGAGTTTTCGGCGGGGGCTATTAATGAGTTTTTGGGCACTCCAAATGTTGACATGAATGAGACCTTTGATAATAATGAGGTGGTGCGTTTTCTGACCGAGGGTAGAGTGAGGGAGTGGGATGGAAATTTTTCAGTGAGCTTTTTAACCTCACTCTATTCTGTGCTCTTTAAAATTGGCATCTTTAATTGGTGGCCAACGGCAAATGAGACCCGTGTGGCTGAGAATATGGCGCATATTCTGTACGCCCTTGGGAAGAATCTGCCTTTAAATCTGGGTGAATTAGTGCTGGACCAGCTTGCCAAAGAGGCCGAAAAAAGGTCACCTGGAATCCTGCCTTTCCCTTCCTTGATCTATGGGATGTTAGTTCGTGGAGGATTCAAGCCATCACGCAGAGACCAGGTGGTGACTATCAAAATGCAGTACGCAGTCTCCCATATGCACTTGGCATGGCCAAACAAAGTTGTGGATCTGCCGTGGCGAGCTCCTACTGAAGATGTTGAGCAACATGTTGCCTCAACATCTGATCCTCAGTCCAGCTTAGATCAACAAATTAAGTGTCTCGAGGACACCATCAACTTTCTGACGTCTCAGCTATCAATTCTGAAGGATTTGCGTTCTTCCCAAAAAGGGGGAGAAGAGGCAGAAGTTGAAGAGCAAGAAGAGGCTGGGACGAGTGGACACGGTGGGGTTCAGACCGAGCAGCAAGGTGGGGATGGTCAAGGAGCTGAAGCAGTACAGACAGGGGGAGATTGTGAGGAAGAGGCAGAGGACTCGATCGAGAGTCTGAATATTTAGGCATGGGACTGAATATTCTTTGCATGCGATTGTGTGCCTTTATTGCATTTTGTTTTTGCATGCTTGCCTGCTGTCTAGCGTATGTTTCTATGGACCATTTTTTTGTTTTGCAGATGTTTTACTTTCAGACCTTTAATGGCGTGTACTATCTAAGTAGTACTTTGAATAGTTTTCGTTCTATTCTTACTGTGTGTTTACTCTAACCATTTTGTTAATGTTTTGTGGTTGAGTAGATGTGATTTTCATTACGACTAACTTCTGCTTTGGTTTTGGGAAGAAAGATAAAAAGGGGGAGATTGTTAATGTTGAGCTTTCAACATTGGCAATGTTGGGGTAACATTCTAGTCAACATTTGTTGGCCGAGAATGTTCCCTATCTCAGTTTTATCTTTCATGCCCAAAACTTATTCTAGTGAAGACGTGGCAGTTTTCTAGTGTTGTACAGGATATGGATAAGTGCTGGAATGGATCAAACCGTGTGGAAAGAGTATGGATAAGCTGGAGCAAAAATAGGAGTGAAGCATGCTAAAAATAGGAAGATTGGAGCTCAAGTCAAGACCAAGTCATTTGGAGCTGATTCAAATCAACTCTTAACAGTCACAACTATCTTAGTGGACGTAATGGATGTGACCAAGTCTGTGGTGAAGACGTCACGAAGTCGAAGACTATAAAAAAGGGGACTTCACTTCACCATTGGAGTACAACGAGCGAGAAAGAGATTTTAAGAGAGAGTTCGAGCGAGTATCATCTCTTAAGAGAGTTTTTCTTTTTAGCCTAGTTTTTCAAAGGTCGAAAGACTTTGTAGTTTGCAGAATCGTTTGGTTCGTAGGTTGTGCTAGGCTTAGTTTTGACTATTCTTTTTGATAGTTTGTAATCCACCTTTATAGTGGAGTTTTGTGTCTTGAGGCACGCAGCAAGTTATTTAACTTGCTGCACAGAATCACTTCTTGTGGTCGTTTCATTTCGTCACTAGATAATTATCATTTCCGCTGTGTGTTTCTAAGTGAGTGTGAATGTTAGCCCAACATCACGTCCAACATCAGTCTACAACTTAGTGTGTTTACATCCATTTGCACCGGGACCCCCCTTCATGGAGGATCACCCCAAAACAAACACCCCTTACTTTTTGTTATTAATTAGACCAAATTTTACAATGGAACAAAAAGTAATACTGCTCAAGAATATGAAGGAACGACGAAAAAGATAAAAATCAATAATTACAATCCACTTGCCAAACACTTTTGATAGTAATATCTCAATCGTGTGAATAATCAATATCAACACGATTTTCACTCCTCATAACTAAAAGATCATAACAAACTCTTATTGACTAGCGAAGAAAACTCTTTACTAGAAAAAAAAAACTCTCGAAAATAATTAAATAACTCTCGAACCGTCACGAACGTTATAACACAAAATATTCACAATGCTTAATATAAAAAACCCAAACATGGGTTGTCACAATTAGTCTTATATGAAGACATATCCAACAAAGAACAGCAAACCACACACATCAACAAATATCAAAACCCTTCTCAAAGAAATCAAAAACTTTATTGTAGCTCTTAAGAATCACAACTCAGTGATACCCAATCGGCGCCGGAGCTTCCTTGAGCTCATGTCCCTGATAATGAATATCCTGCTCAAAAAAAAAAAAAAGACCCAAAATCTCAAAATCAATTCATTCACCATCAGCAACAACAACAAGAACAACAACAATCACCACAAGCACAAAAAGACTCACCGAAGCATAGTGATTCACGTCGCGGTGATGGGCCTCGTCGGCCCGAACCACCACAACCACATCCCTCAGCGTCGAATCCCGAGGCATCCTCCAATAGTCCACGGCGATGGCGGGTGCGGGGACGTTCTCGATGTTCCCGTCGTCCAATTCTTTCAGGAACTCAGTGTAGGAATGGATGGCCTCCTCCTCGAGGTAGCCCACGATGCGGTGGGCCAGCTTCGGGGAGAGGAGGTAGGCAGCAAAGTAGGCGTTGAAGAAGAGTCCCTGCACGGCGAACACGAGGGCCCGCTCGTGCCAGCTGGGCTTGGACACCTCCATGAAGGTCATGAGGTGCATCCGCTCGTTCTCCGCCTCTTCCAAAAGGGCTTTGATCCAACCGCCGCTGTGCTCGAACCTGCGGAGGGACTTGCAGTGTAGTAACATTCCTCCGACCATCCCCGGGACGGCGGCCACCGTCTCTAGCATCATGGCTCGGCAACCGTACCGTCTCTGATGATTACAACCGTCATGTAATTAATAGGCATCATAATTTATTAATTAAAAGAGTTATTAGCATGTAACGAAATGTTCAATTTAATGCAAATAATGTTCAAACTTCTACTAAATTATTGCATCGTATAGTCGTGTAAATCAAATGAAGGGACCCGGTTTAAAAGAACCCTTTCGATCTCCGAAAGGTTCTGAACTTTTGTTGAGTGATTTCTCATCGTAGTCTTCTTGAAGGAAAAATCGGCTGATAAATGATAAGGAAAATTAGAGTCCAAGATTTAACGTGAAATGTATTTAAACAAACACAAAGGGACAATCAAGTCATTTTTCAAGAAATTTTCGTAAACTATTCTCGTGACGGTACGAATCTATAAGAATTTACTAATTAATATTTTATATGGAGACTATATGTTGAGATTATTATTCCACATCCAAAATTAAATTCACCCGACTCAATATATAAATAAAAAAGGTTCATATTCCTAACACTAATTAATTGTAGGAGGGAATCCTAACTTTGACACTATATAGATCGTACCGTATGACTTTGCGAATTATTTATCATCTTATTATTTTTAATTTTTTTTTCTTAAGAGTATATTAAATAACTGAATATTAGTGAAGCTGGAAGGAGGAACCTCTCTCACCTGGAAGAATATGTCAGTGGGCCACCTCAGAGACTTCACCGTCCAAAAAGCCACCTTGTCCAAGAATGTCGCCGGCGTGTGATGCTTCTTCAGATCTATAGATACATCAGCTTTATACGTCTCCCACGGCTGCGCGTAACCATAAATAAATACTCAGGCAAACAAAAAAATCTCAGTTTCTTCCCCAAATCCCACATCGGACAAGAAGGTGCTAACTTACCCTGAAACATTTCCACCTCCAGTCGGCACCATCTTCCGTAGTTATCTTCCGAGGCTCGACGCCCCAGTAGCTCGCGATCTTGTTGTCCTTCGCAGCGCCGCCGTGGCCCTGGGCGGCGGCCCTTCCGTTGATCTCCTCCATCGCCTTCTTGTCGCCGTCCTCCTCGTTTCTCCGGTCGCCCAGAGACAAGGTGCCCGCATTTCGATGTGGCAGCCTCATCAACGCCGTCGGCGAAATTTTCACAGACGACGGCGCAGCGAACCCACCACGACGAAGCGCCGCCGCATCACGTGTCAGGGAATGGAAGCGACGTGGGCCTACGTTTCCGACCAGCAGCGATCGAGCGAACTTGGCTCCGTTACGGCTCATCATTGTTCACCCAACTCGTAAGAATATTTTTTTCAGGGTTTTTGCAAGAATATTTGAGAGAGAGATTGCTTGGGTCGCAAGGTTTTCTGCGTTGTGTTTAATTCTGAATTTCTTTTTATGTAAGTGATGTGTTGGGACTTGTGAAGTATATATATATATATATATATATGAATGAGAGCTTGGTCTAGTGGTCAAGATGGATAGACTTAAGATCTAGTGGTTAAAGAAGGTCGTGAAATTGAATCCTCCCTCCCACAATTTCTTAGATTAGTTCCCATGAGCCTTATGGGCTCATGACTATCATTGTCAAGTGGGTTTGGAACATATTCATCTGGCCTCGAGATTAGTCCTACCTCTGGAATGTGAGGGTTTGGGACGTATCATCTGGCCTCGAGATTAGTCTTACCTCTATAATATGTGGCGCAATTAAGCCTCCGCCAGGTCTGTGTGGCGCAAAAAAACTCACCCCAATATTTAGGAGCTAGTCCATAGACAGATCGGGCATGTGGATACTTCGGGACAGTAAAAAAAAATAAAATATATATATATAGGGCTAATGACGTAATATCAACGTTAAAGGCAGTGAGTTGTTTTACATGTATATCCTTTGATTTTTTTTATTTAATGGTGATTTTAATTGCATTTCCTATATAGGAAGGTGGTGAATTTAACGGAATGGACATGGTTTAAGCATATCCGAACATTTAGGAAGCTTCGATTTTTTTTCCAAGAGTCAATTTTGGTGGGAAATTAAATGGTTGGAGACGCATATTCTTCGAATATTCCCTCTTTGCTTTCTTGACAAGTAAATATTTCTTGTATGAGCTGTATGTATTAATTTTGTCAATTGAATAATAAGTATAGCTGTATATTTCACGTGTTCCATTTCCAGCTTAAGTTATCCGCAATTAGTAACGGTCTTTAAAGTTGAGGTAAATATATTAAGAAAATAAAATAATACAATAGGTTTTGTACGATTGTTATTGTTTGTTCGCCATAGAGATACGTTACAAGTACTACCCACCACTTACGGGGTACGGCAAAAGTACAACAATCGTACTTTCGGTTTACATGCAATGAACAAATTGAATTCCTCTGTCTAAGAAGGTTGAAAATTGAAACTGGTCCATTGAGTAACAAACGTATATAATTAGACAAAAAATGAAGACTTCAATATCCAAGGGCAATATTGACAAAAAGTGGCTTATTTTTAAATGTGAAGCAGGCCAATAAAAATACATTACTTGGAGAATAATGTTCAACGTACAGCACATTGCATGTCTTCTAATTCGGTTTTGGCAACTACATAATATTTTGGAACTTTATCTTCACCATTTTCTCCAAATATAAGTTACAGAGTCATTCATCTCTACTTTTTTTTTTACAATGAAATAAAAATAAAATTACGAGTTGACTTTAGCTTCCGAGTTGCGGGCAATAGTTTCGGCCCTTCTAATGCATTTTTTCCTGATATTTCAGTGAGACTAACTGAGGAAATCATTTATTTTACGAAATATAGCCACTAACGTTGAATTTGGATGTCCGAATTTTTAAATTGCTGTCCAAAATAGAATGAAAGGGTCTTAGTGTAAAGTTTGATTAAATTAAAGGGGATGTAGTTGTAATTACTATAGTCAGATGAAATGTATGTATAATTGAGTGATACCACATGGGATGTTGGTGTAATTATCCCTTAGAAGAATGATTTTCCAACTCATCGTGATTGTGAGGATCGTTTGTAGTAATAGAGGGGGTTGACAAATATCAAGTGTTTTTTTTTTTGCACATCACGAATCAATTTATTACCAGCACTGCAAATGTTTCTGTCAGGTTACGAAAACCAAAACCAGATGAAGACATTACAAACCACGATAATTAAAAATGACATCGAACACCGACAACCACAATGCATAATAATATTTCCAGATAAAAAAGATAGATTTTGGTTAACTGCTTTTTGCAGCAGCGGCTTCAAGCAACTGCTTCACCTTAGTGATATAATCAGCCATTGCATCATCTTTAGATCTCCCTAGAGAAACAAAAAAAAAAAAAAGAATTATTTTTAGCCGTTCGATCCTAATCAACACGGATACACAACGTGTCATTACAGAGCCGATCAGATACCTTCATTCGCCTTCCACGCATCCCACTTTGCCTTTCCTTTCATGTCGAACATGCCTGGCCGGCCTATAAAAAATTTCAAACCAATATATACAATTATTTAGAAAAATCATGTCCGAAATTCGAATCTTGCTGTCTTTCGAGCTTTTTTTAATTTTTATTTGCATTCGTTTCTCTCTTGATGAATGTTACCGGAGGGTGCACCTGGGCTCTTTATAGCCCCAGTAAATTTGTTAGTTTTTAATGGAACTTTCGTTTGGAAAAAAAAATAAAAAGAGATTTATACACTAGAAAATTACTTGTATTGATGTCTCCAACAGTAGCTTGTTTGAAAAGCCCGTAGAGGATGAGCAAGTCCTCGTTGGACGGGGACTCGGGCAGAGTCTTCACCTTCTCAGCATGCTCTTCAAACTCTTCCTGTCCATAAATTGGAATTTAATTAAAGAAAATTATGATAAAAAATCAAAGCTTTTCATCATCAGCATATATATATATATATATATATATATATATATATATATATATATATATATGAATACGGAAAAAACATAGCTCGGTCAGTTTATAGACAGGCTACGTTTCGATCAAATTGAATTGTTCGGAGAAAATCTCCAAAAATTTCATGAAATAGTTTATTGCCCAAAGAGTAATAGCACAGTAATGGTACTGAAATCTACACCATCTTCACATCAAGTGCAGATCTCGCACGAAAATCAGTCGTAAAAACAGATCTGGATTCGTTGAAGCAGCAAAATTGTACTGTTCCATTGACGCATGGATGATAAAAATCCCGGTGACGAATCTAATATGGATCATCCCCAATCATCGCCCTCAAAGAGGACAAATCCAACACTAGTTTTTCCAATTCAACGAAACGAAGAAAGAAATCGTAGTATACACATAAATTTCCATAGCATACCTTCAAACCCATCTTCGTGTCGTTTGCTCTGCAGATTACAAGTACGATTGTGGGATTGGATAACTCGAGGTTGCGTACGCCTACTGAGTGCTGACTAGAGACGATTTATATATAGGATGTCCGTACAAATGCATATGCCAGATCGTATTTTACCTATTCCAGCTAGAATATGGTGTAATTGACAATTCTATCCTCGGATATAATTATCCCGTTCTTACTTTTTATTTCTTTGAAAGATTTTTGAAGATTTTGTGCTTTTTCGGTGGGCCTTTTGTTTGGTCTATATATGTATCACAACTTGCTATCTCATATGTGCAATTAAAAAAAGCTATTGTTTAGGTAAATTGGTTGAGCTAAATTGGAACTGATAGCAATTATTGATGTTATTTGATAGTACATGTGATACCTAATAGTGAGCCATGTGACCATGTGAGAGTGCATGCCTACTCTATGATTTTTGTAAAATCTTGTGGGTCGTATCGGGTATTATTCAATGCAATAGTATCATGTAATTTTGTATTATTTAATGAAGATCAAAGACACTGAACAAACAATTAAGTGGGTTGCATAGACAATAATTTTTAAAATTAAACAATTTTGGGACATTAGTCGGAACCCTAGATTTTGTCCCAAAATTACTTAATTTTGAATGTTAATGTCCATATAATGGCAACTCAAAATTCGTTGGTTGGTGCAAAACCAAGGATTATGTCGTTATGTTCCAAAATTGTTTAATTTTGAAAGTTATTGTCCGTATAATTTCACCCACTAAATCGTGCCCTTATAACGTCACTCCCCCAAAATTACATGACTAAAAAAAGTAATTAACCCTTTTAAATATAATATAAAGCTTGGTCATTTTTTATGCATCATCTGGACCTTTTTTGGTTAATGTGTTTAGACCTTTTAAAGTTAGTTTAGACTATATTGAACTGTTCGGTTCATAAGTTTATATAAAACATGAATTTATATATACCAACTTTAAACCCTTTTACAAAGCCTATATTAACCGAACAACTAAACAAAGCTTATATGTATACCTGATACTGAAAGATCTAAAAATAAAATTATTATATTTAATTGGTGATCAGGACATTTATTTTACACTAAATTTTAGTTGTCAATAACCGACACTTTTATGCGAACTCATGGAGCTTGACAGCAAAAAGAAAACACGACGCACAAGTTCACAATCACACAACTCAGCTATCGGATTGTTATTATGTCACTACAAACATTCATCGCCCCATCATAGACTATCAAATAATTAACCGGCAAAATGAATTATTCTTATATGTTTGAAGTGTAAAAAAAGAAAACCACCACCATCGTCCACTGTCCACTGTCCTTCAAAAGGAACCAATTACACAAGTAGCTCATATATCTGCTGATAAGAAATTTCCAGCTAAAGTTACCTGCCCACACATTAATGCAATGCATTAGAGAAATGCTCGCTTGCAGTTATCATCCGCTAAGATGTAATGAACAACAGAAACAATAAAGCTCAAGATTGGGTACTATGAAAACCATGAGCATAATAAAAGGTAATTACCAATTCCTAGCAACTCTATATATACATATATGCATAGTAAGAAAACCAAGACAACAGCAGAGAACAATAGTTTACCTTCTCTCCAAGCTGAAAAGGAGGTAGGCCTTTGTATGGACACGTGCCACACCGAAAAGCATCACCTAAGCCACACTGCATCAACAAAATTAAAATTGAAGGCTCCTAATAGTGATTATAGAGAGTAATGCAGTAACGATATGGTGAGATTTTGTTACACCCATAACAATATTTCATACCATTTCGTCATCCCCGCGAATCATAGCAAAATATGCGTAGACATTATTATATTGAAGTTGACTTACACTTCCACATGCAGATTGGGGATTGTCAAGCTGTTCAACGGTAAGTCCAAGCTTCTCGACCTCTGCCTCTTCTTCGGCCCTTCCACAAGTGCAGTTTTTGCAGGCTTTCCTTGTGCTTCCAACTTCGCAGTCACCAACTATCAAAGGAAACTCTCACTTTAGCAATGACAAAGCAACCAACATCACATAAAGAACAATGAAACTTCTACTAAGAAGAAAAAAAAATACTTGAAAGGGCTGCAAAGTTGTGATTAAAGAGAGACCAACCAGGTGGTAGTATGGGCTTCTTTAGATCCTCTTCGGTAAGGAGGCTATCTTCGTCAATAAGATCCATGTCATCATCAATCTGAATTTTGGGAAGCATTTGTGGAGTCTTTTTGATTGAAAAGGAAGAACCAACCTTCCATGAAGGCTTCTTTCCCGTAATCTATCACAATCAAATGAGTTAAAAAGTAGGTTTTATTTAACAGTTGTGAAATCTACGAATATTTCAAATAGAACATTATTCAGAATTACATCAGATAAGATCCAGCCCAAATAATGCAGTCATACTCATTCACCCATACAGACACCAACAGACACCACAAGTTGGAGACAATAAAACATATTGGACAAACACTTACTTACCCAGCGGAACAGATAGAAGCGGCACAAAACAACTAAGTTAAAAAAATCACTGATCATATATCACATGCAATAACTATCAAGAAAGCATCGAAGAAAGTTGCATTCAAAATACACATTAGCCACTCACCACGATTGACTTGTTAGCTTCAAGAGACTGTACGTCCAAGAAACCAGCTAGCAGTAGCTTGCGCTGAAGAGAAGAGTTTCCCTGTAAAAGCACAAACGGGAGATTATTTTATTGACAACAGAAATGACAGAGGGATTCAGAAGAGGTAGCCCCATAGTTGCAGAAGAGAATTTATTATTTGTAAAGTGGGAACCTCAGAAGTCAAGTGAAGGCAAACAGTTCCACCAGGCTTCAATGCTCGTGAGATGTTCACAAGCAATAGGTCATTCGGAGACTCAACTGACTTCAACATACATACAACATAATCAACTGCTGAGGCTTCAACAGAGAGCAAACCTGCAAAAAGAAATAAACATAATTCATGTGATAAATCAATAATTTCATGTTCCAGATTATCTGGAACCATTCTCTTCGTACTTAGTTTTTACGAAACAACAATTCATCGTGAAATTTCCAAATAGCGAAAATTAATCTAATGTAGCAACAAAATTACATATCTCCATGACAGGAGTAGCGGTTGGTTCAACACAACAGGCAACGTCCTAACTAAATTTAACAGGATACCACCAGATAGTATAAGCACAAGCTCCAAAGCATAATAAATCAATCATCAAATGAACGAAATTATCGACTTACTCTCGGCCGAAGCTTGTGTGATAATAAGAGGATCTAAACTTTCCTTTTTCACAACCTTCAATGCCCCCACAACCTCGCTGAGGGACAAAGTTACGTGATCGGTGAGCACAAGTAACTTCTCCGATGCCATTTTTCAACGCGCTTCAGATACCGGAACACAGGCGAGCTAGCGGAAACCCTAACAAATTATTTGATATTTTGATAAATAAGCAAAACTCAAGAGGGGGGCGGTTAGCGCGTTATTACGCCGACTTAATCGGGCGTGTTGTGTTAACGTTAAAAAAACGCAGCAGCATAATCAGTTGGGCTTTTAGGTGGTTATGGGCCTACGTTGGCGACGAAAATGGTCCATTAAATTGAGCTCAAATAAGGTCAATTGTGGGCTTACATATAAGAATCAAATTTGTGTTGTTTGGTTTTGGTTTTTACTTGACTTTTTTAGTTCGCTCAGTAATCGACCAAAAACGGAACTATTAAAAAATAAAATAATAATTTATATTATTATTTATATTGTATATGTTACTATATATATTACAATAAATAAAAAAGAAAATTCACTTTTCGATTACGTACCGAACCAAAAAAAATTTTTGGTTATGCAAAATTAGAAACCGTAATTTCGATGTTCGGCTCGGTCGATTACTCGAAGTATGAACACTCTATAATCATTTATAGAATAAATTTATATGAAGAAGATTAGGAGAATGAATCAATTGAAAAGAAATATGAAAGTAAAATAGGAAAATAATATGCCTATTTTCGTTATAATTTACACACATAAATCACTTTGAAAACTAGGCCTATAATTGTAAGTCACCCTATTCAACCCATTATTCGAACTACAACCTCGACACGTGGCGCGATGGCTGGTCTTGGCAAATCTTGCAATGACTATAGTCTATAATGATGCGTTAAAATAATAAAACCCGATAAAGAAATCTAAAGCATGTTAATATCTTAAATTATCACTATCTTAAATATAAATTACCAAAAATAAGGTAAGCATGACATGCGTCAATCACGATTCAAGAGAGAGCCGGAAAGTAGTTTAATAATTTTAAGATATAGAATTATGCAAATTGAAAATATGCACACAACGATGCTTACAAAAGATTGATAAGTCCCATACGAGAATGTAAGGTAAAGTTCACATTTTTCTTGCGAAGGCTCTCATCAGTCCCTTTCTTTTATTTAATTTTTATCATAAAAAAGCTTTCATTTTTATTTAAGGAGGCCTTATATTTAGAAAATGCACCTAGCTTCTTTCAGATGCGTTTCGCTCAACATTCTTTTTCTTTATTAGTGCTGTAGAAGTTGATACAATCTCTCGTATAATCTGGGCAGAAAGGTATTTATTTATTTTTTATTTAATCCTTTTTTCTTTCCGATCTTGATTATATCGAATCGTCCCATTTGTTCGTTTCCCACTCATAATGTGTGTACGCAGATCTTTAATTTGCATGATGGGTTTGTTATGATTTGAGTCCTTTGTCGTACGAAAATGACTTCTTGAAAAATGGCTACAACCTTTTGAGTGATGGGCTGTCTTTAATCTCGAAAGCAGATATCCCTGTCTTTTTCTTACAATCATTTTGGTAATAATGAAGATTGAATTGAATCTCTAACCCCTTCATTTTCCTACAAAATTCTTACAAAATGCTTGCTGGTTTATTGACTTATTGGCTGGTGTCATATTTTCTTGCCTTGACTCCATTTTCCAGATTCTTGTTTTTTTTCCTTTCAATGTCTTAAATTGAGTTCACAATATCTTCGCCTTAAAAATCAAACATTTGCATCTTCTCTCAACTCTTACACACACGACTTTATTGCAGTTCTCAAAATGAAGCAATTTAAAGATGGAAAACCAATGCCAAAGGACAAATCGGTACCGACGGCTCTAATGTTTGTCATCTTATGCGGGTTTTCGTTCTATCTCGGTGGAATCTTCTGTTCTGAAAAAGATAGATATCAAGCTCAAGAAGCAGAGCCCGAGATCACCGAGACCGAGAAGGCCACGTACTCGGGATCGTCTCCGCAGATCGAAAAACACGTAAACTTCCCCGAATGTGAACCCGAATATCAAGATTACACGCCTTGTACAGATCCAAGGGTAGTAATGATGATAATAATAGATAAAAGTTGTTTCCTCCTTCTCAATCGATTCTTTATGAGCTTTATTTTTCTTTTCTTTTCTTGCAGAGATGGAAGAAGTATGGCCTTCATCGACTAACGTTCATGGAGCGACATTGCCCGCCCGTGTTCGAGAGGAAGGAGTGCTTAGTTCCGCCGCCCGATGGCTATAAGCTTCCCATTCCATGGCCACAGAGCAAAGGCGAGTGTTGGTACAGGTGATCACATGGAATCAAAATCGTTATTATGGTTTTCTACGTTGGATTACGGATTTAGTTCGATTCCTTTTTGGGGAAAAGACAATTTTTTTGTCTCCAAAAATGTTTAAGGAATGAGCATTTTTTTGGTCCCATGTTCCGAGATGCTGCATTTAGTCCCAGTGTTATCGATTTTGGGCCTCTAGTTAATTCTACCCTTATGTCGGACGGAATTACGGGCTGACCCGGCCAGACCTGTAATATTTTATGGCTCAGCCCGTAATTCCGTCAAACTCAACGATCAAATTAATCGAAGGACCAAAATCCCCCAAAATCGATAGCACTGGTGACTAAATGTCGCATCTCGGAACATGGTGACCAAACACTGGGCACCAAAAAAACGGCATTTTCCCATTCCTTTTTTTTGACGCGATTCGGTGTTATAACCAGAAACGTTCCGTACAATTGGATCAACATGCAAAAGGCAAATCAGCATTGGCTCGTGAAAGAAGGAGAGAAGTTCCTCTTCCCCGGCGGCGGCACTATGTTCCCCAACGGCGTCAGCCGTTACGTGGATCTCATGCAAGATTTGATCCCGGCCATGAAAGACGGGACCGTAAGAACGGCCATCGATACGGGATGCGGGGTGAGTTTATTTATTGATTCTCTTGCATATTTTTATGCTCATGCTAAAAAAAATGCTCAATGAATTTGGACATTCTTTCTTGATTTTGTCCAAAGGTTGCTAGCTGGGGAGGCGATTTGTTGGACCGCGGAATCTTGGCTCTGTCCCTTGCTCCAAGGGACAATCACGAGGCGCAAGTTCAATTCGCGTTGGAACGCGGGATCCCCGCGATTCTGGGGATCATCTCGACGCAGAGGCTTCCTTTTCCTTCCAACGCCTTCGACATGGCTCACTGCTCGAGATGTCTCATTCCGTGGACCGAATTCGGTTAGTAAAGACTCATTGATGCTTTCCTTACACTCCGTTTGGCGCACAGAATTTTCACGAGGAAAAAATGAAGGACTACAGTGTTAACGTATCAAGTAATGATATGTTACTCTTTGAGTAGTATTGTACCATTACCGGTGGCGAAAAGCACCTAAGCGGCCATCATCGACGATTTATCTGATTAATCGGCGACTAATAGGTTCATAAAAATAGAAATATTTTTTCTAAAACACAAAAAGAGGAATGCTCGTACTAATGTTATTTTTTGTTGCATTATTAGGATTGACATTATTTCTTTAGAATATTTGGATAAATTTGATGAGCCTTCACGGGAATGTTAGCATGTTGATATATGATAAAAATGGAAAAAGGTATACCGTCTAATTGAACCCGTATTTGCGTAGGCCTACCTACTCATGCGACCGACTAGCGCCTAACGAATTTCACAACATCGACCATTACATCTTTCCTTTCCTCTCCCACGTCGAAATCTTTATACGAAACGCAGCCAGAGCATCAACTATCATCAATCTTACAAATTACAATTTTTTTTTAATTTATGTATAAATTTCAGGAGGAGTTTACCTCCTAGAGGTCCACCGGATCCTCCGACCCGGCGGGTACTGGGTCCTCTCCGGCCCGCCCGTGAACTACGAGCACCGATGGAAGGGTTGGAACACGACCATCGAGGAGCAAAGAGGCGACTACGAGAAGCTCCAAGAGCTCCTAACCTCAATGTGCTTCAAACTCTACAACAAAAAGGACGACATCGCCGTCTGGCAGAAGATACCGGACAACAACTGCTACAAGAAGAAGCTCCAATCCCCCGACGCCTACCCCCCCAAGTGCGACGACGGGACCGAGCCCGACTCAGCCTGGTACACGCCGATAAGGCCTTGCATGGTCGCCCCGGGCGGAGAGTACAAGAAGCTCGCCCTAAAATCCCTCCCGAGGTGGCCCGAGAGGCTCAACGCCGCGCCCGAACGGGTCCGCGACGTGCGGGGCGGCAGCGAGGGCGCCTTCACCACCGACGGCGCCGCGTGGAAGGCGCGCGCGAGGCACTACGGGAAGCTGGTGCCCGCGATAGGGACGGATAAGATAAGGAACGTGATGGACATGAACACTCTGTACGGAGGATTCGCCGCTTCTCTGGCCGATTATCCTCTTTGGGTTATGAACGTCGTGTCCTCGTACTCCGCGAACACCCTCCCCGTCGTTTTCGACCGGGGACTCATCGGGACGTATCACGACTGGTAATTACATACACGAAATATTTATGTATATATATATATATATATATAGAGAGAGAGAGAGAGAGAGAGTGTGAGTCATGCTACGTTGCCTACAAGGAATTGTGGAGGGGGGATTCAATCCCACGACCTAACCCACAAATCCTTAAGGCCTCCTCCTTAACTACTGACACAGACACGTGTCAAGGTCTCATTAATCATTACGTGATTCTCTCCCTATATATATACTGACACAGACACGTGTGTGTATATATATATATGTATGTATATATATAAAGATAGAGAGAGAGAGTCATGTTATCGTGGGTATCAAACTCAATCCCACGTCCCATACATAAAACAATTGTGAGATTCATATAAGCCTGTGAGTTGCTTTCTTGTATGTTGGGATGGATGAATCTTGGGTCCATTTGTGATAGGTGTGAAGCATTTTCGACGTATCCAAGGACGTACAATCTCATCCACGTGGACGGGCTGTTCACGGCGGAGAGCCACAGGTGCGAGATGAAGTACGTCATGTTAGAAATGGACCGCATCCTTCGGCCCAACGGGTACGTAATAATGCGAGAATCGAGATACTTTGTCGATCTCGTTGCGGTCGTTGCAAAGGGTATGAGGTGGGGTTGTCGCGTTGAGGATACTGCGGAGGAGTATGGTGCGGAGAAGGAGAAGATATTGATTTGTCAGAAGAAGCTGTGGTATTCTAAGCAAAGTATTACGAGGTAATTGTTATTAATCAGCCAATGGAGAATAAATTTACAGGTGCGTACGGATTATAGATTACTTAATACATTCGTTGTACCGTTATTGCGAATGAATACAAGAAAGCATTTACGTTGATTATTCACAAGGTAATATACACGAAGCGTGATCAATGGTTGTTGGTCATATATGATTGTAGTGAGCATAGCGTTTTATAGTTTTGTTTACGTTGAAATTCGCAATCTTTTACTTTTATTCCTAGTGTTGTGAGACGATGTTGCTATACTTTATTTTCTGATTTACTGTTGTTATTAAATGTTTATCAAACGATAGAACTATGCATGCCTAAAATGATAAAATTAGGCCACATATAAGTTGTCGTTTTTTTATCACTATGTTTGATAATTGCAAAAGTAGGTCACTTACTTTGTATGTCAAAATAATTTTGGATCATGGTTTCAATTTTAGGTCACTAAGTATATATATTTTTTCAATTTTGGATCACTAAATATAAATGTTTCATTTTTGGATCACTAAATACCAAATGAGAGATCCGAAACTAAAAAATGTATATACTTAGTGACCCAAAATCGAAAAATATATACTTAGTGACCTAAAATTGAAAACAGAATTAATGACCTACTTTGCAATTATCAAACATAGTGAACCAAAATCGAAAACATGTATACTTAGTGACCTAATCTTATAATTTTCCCTAATTGGATAATGCCAAAAGTGGAAGAGATTATATTGTTATATCTACTTTTTTTTGTGCCTTCATAATCTTCAACATTTTTATCTATTGATTCCCACTTATCGGTTATATTCTTAATAAATTTGAATTAATAAAAATTAAGAACTCATTAGGTCTGAGAAGGTAAGTACATGTGCTTATCGATCTTTAGTTCTTCTTTGAAAGTTATAAAGTCCAAAGAACATCGAACATGCGATTCGTTAATTCATAAGTCCGTGCATCTTATGGGGTGTTTGTAGAGGATAATATATCATAAAAGAACAAAGAAAATCGAAACAACTCATCATAACATGCGATTAGCTATTGTACTTAATTAGGTCATAACTTTTGTAATTATTCTCACAAATGGTGTCAAGTTAGTAAAACCTAAACATGGTTGTTTTTCAACGTTTCCATTAGTCGTGGGGAATGATCAATAACTTGAACAAAAGGTTGGCCGCAGTTATTTAATTTCAACGATGCGTCGTGTTGTGTTTTGTTGTATATGCGGATCGCATGAAAGTGGGAATTGGGGGCAAAATTTAGGTTTCTTGAAAAAGACATAATGCTTCCTAACCTTGTTTTTATTGTCACGACTTTCAATTCACTAAATCTCTAAAAAGTTGTGAGGCCTAAATTGTCCTTTCCAATCTAGTCTGCGCATCTCATTTTCCCGATTGTAATTATGTAAGGAAAAAAAGATCATTTATGATGATAATAAATAATAACGTAACACATTTTACACGAAGATTATTACAAGCCATTTCGCCATAAAATAAAAAATTTCCTAAATTGTTATGCTCGCCTTTAACTTGTTAATATCACACGATTTTCCACATTACCTTTCCTTGTTAGAGGCTACACGCATGATCTCTATATAAACCAAGTATCATTTTGAGTAACAATGAACACAGACAAGAACTAGAGAAGAAAAAATATCACACCCATGGAAAATGCTACTAACCCCGATCATGTAATACTCTTCATGGAGGGCCAAAACCACGAAAACACCCAATCTCGCGAATCGAATCATAACAACAGTCCATCAACCGAAATCAAATCCACCCGTTCGCCTCCGAAACCCCAAACCCTAAGCCGCCTGAGCTTTTCGAAGCCCAAAGCCCGATTCGCGGAGTATTCGCTTCCAATCGACCAAACAACATTCGAAACCGAAGAATTATTCGAACCCTTGAAGCAAAAAGACAACAACATTAACCCTAGTGACTGTGACGATGAAGACGATGACAGCGACGATGACGATGACGATGATGTGTACTATGAAGATGGCCATGTCATAGCAAACTCGAGAAGAAAGAGGAAAATTAAAGTGAGCTTGAGATTCGTCATCGAATGGGTGCTATTCATCATGATCTTGACTAGCTTGGTATGTTCCCTAACAATCCCTTCTCTCAAGAATCAACTCAAAGGTGGGATCCATTTATGGAGATGGTTCTTGATGATCCTAGTCACCTTTAGTGGCCGGCTAGTCTCCAGCTGGGTCATCAAGACCATCGTCTTCTTCATCGAGAGAAACTTCATGCTTCGAGAGAAGGTACTCTACTTCGTTTACGGTCTAAGAAAGAGCATACAAAACTGCATGTGGCTAGCCATGGTCCTCATCTCTTGGACCTTCATTTTCAACACGAAGCTCCACAAGGACAACGGGTTCCTCAAAAGGGTATTCCAAGCCCTAGTAGCCGTCCTGATAGGGGCAACGATATGGCTCATCAAGATCATACTCGTCAAGGTCTTGGCCTCTTCGTTCCACGTCACCACGTATTTCGATCGGATGAAGGAGAGCGTCTTCCACCACTACGTATTGGAAACCCTATCGGGCCCGCCCATCGATGACGTGGCGTTCGAAGAGGCCCACAAGAGGAGCAGCAATGTTTTAGGGCTTTCGAAATCGCTGCCCGCGAAGCTGAAGGAGTCTAGGGTTTTGTCGAAGTCGATGAGGGATGGGACTAAGAGGGTAGATATTGAGAAGTTGAAGAGGCTGAGCATGCACAGCACTGCCTCGGCTTGGACCGTGAAGAGGCTCGCGAACTACGTGAGGTCTTTTGGTCTCTCCACGATTTCGAGGACGGTGGATAAGTTTGGTGAGGCGGATTCGGAGATCACCAGCGAATGGGAGGCGAGGAGCTGTGCGAAGAGGATATTCAAGAATGTTGCCAAAGCTGGTGCCAAGTAAGTGATGGTGGATTCCTATTAATCATTTTGGTCCCCAATGTGTTTTGCCTTATGAACCAATTTGGTCCCAACTTGATGGAAATCGTCAATTTTAACAAAAAATCGACATGTGGCATCATTACAGCGTGCCATGTGTCTCACGGTTAATGATTTTCCGTCTAAATTGACGGTTTCTGTCAAGTTGGGACCATATTGGTTCATTCCGAAACACATTGACTGAATTGGTCCAATTGAAACATCGCTGACTAAATTGGTTCATAAGTCAAACATTGTGGACCAAAATGAGTTTTATCCCAATCATCTATATGGAACTAACGATAATGGAAAACAATTCAAATTAAGATAAATATGAACATGTTTCCAAATAAGATCATAATTGGTCGTGAATAATCCATCCTGTTTTATTTAATAGTAGGTTCCTACTATCTAAAATGTAGATCGAATGATACTTTCTTCTTTAGTTTTCTTATTATTAGTGATCTTTTTACATATAAATTATGAACAATACGGATTTGTAAGCATAGAACGTCGATGGATAAGTAAAATGTTATTTTTTTTCTGAACGACTACTACATATTATGTCATCGTTCAAAGGTACATAGAAGAAGAAGATTTGATGAGATTCTTGAAAAGGGTTGAAATCCACACAATTTTCCCGCTCTTTGAAGGTGCTCTCGAGTCCCGGAAAATCACCAAATCTGCCTTCAGAAATTGGGTGGTGAGTTAATCTTTCTTGCAGTACTTTCAGTTATTTTTCGTATTACCCGTAATTAATAAAAGAAATGGCTAAGCAGGTCCGCGCTTATTACGAACGCAAATCTCTTGCACATTCCTTAAACGACACAAAAACCGCAGTTCAACAGCTTCACAAGCTCGCGAGTGCGATCGTTAGCGTGATCATAGTAATGATATCCCTCTTGGTGATGGGAGTGGCCTCAACAAAAGTGATGGCCTTCTTCATTACACAAACCCTACTCCTAGGGTTTACTTTCCAAAACATGTGCAAGACGGTGTTTGAATCCATAGTATTCGTGTTCGTGATGCACCCTTTCGACATAGGAGATCGTTGCGTCATCGACGGGGTCCAAGTAAAATCTTTTTATCTTCTTCTTATTGAGATAGATTAATTTATCACCACAAATTTGAAAATCTTACATTTTATCTTAATGTTTTTCTAACGTAGATGATTGTGGAGGAGATGAACATACTAACCACGGTGTTCCTTCGATACGATAACGAGAAGATTTACTACCCGAATGCGGTTTTAATTACGAAGCCAATAAGCAATTTCTATCGAAGCCCTGAAATGTGCGACTGTATCAATTTCACGATCGATATTTCCACGCCCATGGAGACAATAAATGCGCTCAAGAAAGCAATACAACTGTAAGGCTCGAGAGTTTAGAATGGTTTTTTATTTTCGATTTTTTTGCATTTACTTGGTTTTATATTGTGTGTATATTAAATGCATGATAATATAATAGGTACATCGAGAGTAAGCCAAAATATTGGAAGCCGAAGCATTCGGTGGTAGTTAAGGACATAGAGCACGTGGATCATTTGAGGATGGCTTTGGGCGTTCAACACACTATCAACCATCAAAACTATGGAGATAGAAATGTTAGGGTCACAGAGCTTATACTGGAGTTGAAGAAGATCTTCGAAAATCTCAGCATCAAATTTAGCCTTCTCCCTCAAGAGATTCATCTCGTGCAGTTTTAATTAATGCGGACTCTTCTAGGGTTTGATTTCTTTTGATCCTATATTGTATCTTCGTCATATTATTATTGTAACGTTATGTTTTTCCATTTTATGTAACCATCGTGCTCAACTTGTATTGTGATTATCACCAAGTATACATGTTTTCGTTTCTGGTTACTATGTTCGATAATTGTAAAAGTAGGTCACTGACTTTGTATGTCAAAACAAATATGAGTCTATCCTTTCGATTTTAGATCACCAAAGTATACATGTTTTCGATTATAATTCTGTTAAAAACAATACGTGCAAATCCGTACGAGCTAGAGAAGAGAAAGTTGTTCACAACCAACCGAACGTAAAAAAAAATAAATTCGAAAACGTCTTCCGAAACTAAAGCATTCGCAACGAAAAAAAAATAGAGAGAGAAAAAAAACGAACTGAATAAGAAATCAACCCATCAACCGCATCGGAAAACCCCCGAACATCTCGGCCGTGCCTGATCACCTCTTCAAGCGGAGTAAACTCGCACAAATCATCAACATTCGGTACCTCACAACGAGAGCCGCCGCCAACAACAACAACCTTTTTACACTCGTTCGTCTTAGGACAAAACGAACACAAATCCCCCCTCCGCATGTCCCTCACCAGCACGTTACCGTTGTGCAAAGCAGCGAACGGCAACACAACGTCACCTAATAGCGAACGAAACCCTAAAAGAGCCTTTTGTATAACAATCTTGCTCCAACACTCTTCTGCTCCGTACACATCCATCTTCCATACGACTACGTACTGAGAGGGTACGGAGAACTCCACGAGGCAAAGATTCCCCTTCATCGATGCTAACCTCACGTGGCACTTGTAGAAAAGCACTTCCTTAGGGCTTTCTATTCGTTTTGCAGTCTCCGTGTCTAAATCGAAAGCAATTATAGCCAACGAATCGGGCCCGTCCCATTTAATCCAATGGAAAGCACTTTCGAAGAAGATAATCTTTTCTCTTTGATTGACCGTGAATTTCGGTGGAAACCCTTCTCCAGCGGTTTTCGTCCGACCCCACGGTGAAGATCTCTGGGGCTTTTATTCTCTCTTCATCGTCGGTGTAGACTTTGAGAACCTTGAATTCTTTAGTCGAAGAGCTGTACCCGAATCCGTAAACGGATAGATGGTGGTGGTGATGATGATGATGATGATGATGATGATGATGATGATCTCTGTATAACTGCTGTCTCGGGAGAGATATTGATCTTCTCTCAGTGATTGTCGTCATGGGATTGGTTATGAATATCTGTTGGGAAACGTCGTCGTATTGGACCGAGCAGATCAACCCATTGCAAGAACCTACGACCTCTTGTCGGCTCCAGTAGCCCTCCACGTGTTCTATTCCGAGGCTATGATCTGTTGTTGTCCAAACGCCTACGCCG
The DNA here is from genome assembly GCA_004919715.1 of Linderniella brevidens. Taxonomy (NCBI): domain Eukaryota; kingdom Viridiplantae; phylum Streptophyta; class Magnoliopsida; order Lamiales; family Linderniaceae; genus Linderniella; species Linderniella brevidens. Next base: position 3,587,353 of record SWDC01000153.1, on the reverse strand, counting down.
CCGTTGGAAATCTCGAGCAGGCGGTGCTCGGCTTTGGAATTAAAGGCTTTAACGTCGTAGAAGACGGCGTAGGGTTTGTTGGAGGCGTAGCGGTGGTGGAAATAGGAGTCCGATATGATTTTCTTCCACCTCCGGGAGACGGACGAGAACCTCGCGAGGGATTTTACGGGGAGTCTCGACAGGATTTCGATTAGAACCTCGTCGGTGGTATCCTCGTATGCCGACGACGACCTCGTTGGATTCGGAAAGAGAGGATGAGGAGATCTCTCGATTTCCATGTCGTTGTTGTGATCTTCTTCGTTGGCGGCTCCCATTCTATTCATTGTTGAGATTTATTATTCGCTGACGGTGAAAAAGTAGAAGAATAGTGATGGGATTGATTGTTCAGGAAATCATAAAAGTGAACCCTGATATATTAATTTGCTGATTTGGAAAAAATATATATACAGTATTAGTTTGCTGATAATGGATCTGTTAGTGGGCTTTGAGTAAAGGATTTAATCTTAGTGGGCTTATTTAGTTTCCAAAACCTAATCTCTCCTCCGTTATGTACTTGGTTTTTTTTTTTTTTTGGATCCGTGAAAACTAGATATATGTGTAGAACAGTGGTTTTTTTTTTTTTTAATTATTTAAGCATTTTTAAAATATTAATAAATTAAAAAAATTTCGTATTGCAATGTCATTTATAAGATCATTTACAACAGAGTATCCTATCAATGAAGCTTCACACACCACTAAGAGAACAAAACCGCATCAAGGGATAGAAAATTTTCCACTGCGGAAGACAAAACTCTTACAATTGTGAGAATCAATTAAACAACGCTAAAGCGAAAAAGAAAAACAGATGAAGTGAAGTGGTGCATCTTCTTAGGGTTCTTCGATATAGAGAAGAAAAAGAGCAATGGAGAGAAATTTTAAATTTGAACTCACCCAAGTGAACGTTCAAATCACCTCCTATGATTTTGTTAATGAAAACGGTCTTAACCTTACATCTAATTTGTTTATGAGTTACATATGCTAATCGCCATAAAACGACGCGTCGAAAATCTGACGTGATGGAGAAGCAAGCAAAATGTGTCTGTTCATTAGGCCGCATAGCTTTCTACGGAACATAAAAACCCGCGTTTTGAATAAAAAACAAAATAATTTCTCCGAAAACAACATGTCGACCACCCAAGATTTTCCACCCCAAATAAATAAATATAACCTAAAAACAATTTAAAGAAAAAAAATGAAAAAACTTACGAATGCTGAAGCTTCTTTAGTTAGATAAGAATACCCTACTAATTTCTCCTATACCCAATTTTCTTCCTTCATTTTTCTCAATTGAAAAACGTCTCTCTAACGGTATGGGATCGTCCGTGCCCATTTGATGTTCCAATCTAGTGTTCCATATAACAGATTGTGACAAGTGTTAAACTCAATTGATTTTTCTACACGCGTCACAATCTGATGAGTGGAACACCATATTTGAACACCAAATGGACACACGGAGAATCCAAACCGCTAACTAACACAGATATTGAGCCTGTATCCTGTCCTTGTTAGCCTCCCACCATTGCTTTGCATTGCACTCACCGAACTTTTCACGACTGCAATAAAAGAAAGAAAGGAAAAAAAATAATTAGTTCCATTAACACTGCTGATTCTATAGAGCTTAGTTGTCGCCTACCTGAATCTAACACGCCTCAGCTCTCTCGTACCGTCCATGAGTTGTCTGATGGTTATGTAAACTCCGGGCTCGTCTTCTTCGATCCACTCGGAATCCACCTCGCTGGCGTTGCTGATCGAAACGGAATCATCCCGAGAGGACGTGGTTGTTCTAGAAGCTTCCATTTGCACGCTGCTCGACCCCACAGCACCGTAATGGCTACTGCTGCTCGTTTGCTCCTGAGGAAAATAGTTCGAACCGAAAGGCCCGTTGTTGTTGTTATACCTCGGTGTCCACTCTCTGTTCACCGAAGGTGTCATCATAGGGCTTTCCATGGCGGTTAGTGATCCGAGCCTTGAGTAAGTGGAACCCCTCTGCAGTTTAAACAAATAACTATGCATGTTAGTAAGTAATACCCCGCCGGAGGAGGCCCATTTTGGGTGTTTCTGGTCCCACGTGCTGACAGATGTCACTTTCAGTCTCCAATTTTACTGGTTTTGGATTGTTTTGGTCCACCAGTTAATTTAACCGTCAGTTCGGACAGAATTACGGGTCGGCCCGGCAAATAGTACGTGTCGGCCGGGCCAGCCCCATTTTGAGCAGGCAGAAGTAAGAGGGACATGGTCCAGCCCGTAATTCCGTCCAAACTACAGGTCTAGTTGACCAAAAGAGCCTAAAATCGATAGCATTGAGCATTGAATTTGGCATCTCGAAGCATAGGGGATGAAAAATGCCCATTTTCCAGATATTTGGGACCAAAAATGTTATCCGCCCTATCCCTGAAGGAAGCAAAGAAAAAAAAATCCGATCTTTATGTGATTTATGATTTCATTTGTGGGGACTTACTCCGTCTTCGGATCTCCCCGGGGTGTTGAACGCTTGCTGGTTGAATTTCTGAACGTTGTATAGCTCCATGATTCGATCGTAGTTCTCGCCCCACCACCGCTGCGCTTGCCACTTGTCGAACATCTCGCGGCTTCATTTTTAAGAAAGAAAAAGTTGGCAAGATTCTTGTAATAATAATGCAATGTATGTGAATCTCATTACCAAGATTCTTTTTACCTGAAACGAATGCGTTTGAGGTCGTTTCCTCCACGGGGGAGGGAGACGAAAGTTATCTGAACGCCGGGCTCGACTTGGGCTATCCACTCTTTGGGCTCCTCCTCCTCTTCCTCTCCCAACACGGGCTCACAGGCAGAGACGGGTTCTTGCGGGCCCAAAAACCTCGAATTGGGCCTGGGCGTTCGTTGGCCCGTGCTCGTGTAATTCCAGCTGGCGGAGCCGGAGCTCGAGCTCCCGGGCTGTTGATCGTCGAAATCGGGGTAACGAGGAGGTTTCCTGTGGAAGTTTGCCTCGCCGGGCTTTTTCTTGTTCGATTCGGAAACTTTTAATGCCATGTCCTTGATCTGATTATTCACATGGTTGCATAATCAAAGAGTTGCTATATTGAAATAGGGGTTCAGGGGAAGCATAATCAAAATTGTGTACTATTCTCATGTGTTAGGGGGAAAAAATCAAATTTTTATTACAGGACTTGTAATATGGTCCTCTTTGTCCAAGAAGTAAATGTGCATCAGTTCATTAGTTAATTGCAGTGTGTTTGAACTTTGAAGCAGCTACATAAGCTCAATTTTCTCATCAGGAGACAAAATGAACAATAAAGAGACAGTTAAGTTGCAGATATTGCCATTTAATTCGAAGGGGAAAAGGTTAAGCACAGTCCTAAGCATCTGATGCAGCAGTTCAACTTTAATTTTATTTTTTTTCTTGAAAGCAGGAAAATTATTGTTGAAATGCTAGTTTTCAATATATATATATATATATATTACATATACATTCGAAAAAGACAGTAATTCAAATGTGGGGCCATTCATGAGTCCTATCTTACACAGACATTAGTGTTGTCTGTTCTCATATCCCACACGACTTGACCAATGCAAGAAAACATCACACGTTGATAAATATATAAATAATCGTACTATCTTGTCTCATGTTATTGGCCTAACTACTAACTACACGATGATGATGATTATTATGATGATGATGATGGTTGACCAACATAAAAGCAGCTTATTTATACTACTAATGTCACATTATTTAGTTTTTCCAGTGGGACTATATTTAGGTTTCCGGACTATGTAATGGACCCTTTCTTCAATCCCAATGCAATAAAGCATTCCCTAAAGTAGTGTTTGTATGAAAAGAATAGAAATGAGAAATTGCATAATTTTAAGACAAAGCAAACATGTTCACATACTGCCAAATTGATATGGTGGGGTGGGGGGGGCTAATGTAAATTTTCTTGCATTACATCCAAAACATGTGGTATAATATAGACTCAATTAGCACATTAGGTTACGGTGAAGAAACATTTTGACTAATCATTCATTTCCTTTTAAAAGTAACAAATATTAAAGAAATATATTAATTAAGACATGATCATATGACAAACTCAAAAAGTGAAATTAAAAGGGACCAAACATGAGCAAATAAGTGTGCACATGATCCGAGGTGAGGCGTGACAATGTCCCATCCAATTTAACAAATTAATTCCCTTGTCTTTCCGACTTATAAAATATATATAGAGAGAGAGATAGAAAAGAAAAAGAAAAGGAAAAGGAATGTGTACCCCACCTAAGAGACAACAAGAGGATCCGATCTCAAGAGCACATATCTCCGTTAGTTATGTAGTAAGTACAAAAACAGTGTGAAAATTGAATAATTGAACGAACTCTAAGTAGTCTTGCAAAAGCAGTGTGAAAATTAAATTATTGAACAAACTCTAAGTAGTCTTGCAATAATAATATGGCTTAATTAATTCTGTTGCTTATAAATCATAAAATATGTTTTATTATAATTTTTTGTAATACAAAAAGCTTTTTCGTGCTCTAAACGGCGTTCACATTAATTAGCCCTCCTCTTTTCAACCATCAACAAAATTTAGAAAACTAAAATTTTCAAGTCCAATTGTAGCAACTTTAAAAATCTGAATAGACAACTCTACCCTCCACCCTTGATCCTCTTCCAAACGTGGACAAAAAAAACAGAGACCTCCTCAACTACACATTGCAAGCCAAGCCAGCAAAAATATAACACACATATACATGTATATATGTATATATATATATATATCTAAAGATACAACAATTGAATGAAATGTAATTCTTACTCACTACATTCATTAATGATGGATATAGGAAGAAAAAGAGCCGATGGAGATATACACTCCATATACATACTCTAGTTCACGTGTAGTTTGAAAGATTACTACTAGCAAGAAATAGGACGAATATAATAATTTAAAAAAATAAATTAATTAAAGAATATAATGTCAGAAGTAGAACCTGCGTGGTCAGGCTTTTGACGGCGTCTTTGGCTTTGTGGGTCCCACGCGGTGATTCGTCATCATCTTCTTCCCGTTGCTTTGAGCACGTAAGACACGTCAACATCTTTGTATCTCTATAGAGAGAGAGTAATTTCTGGAGTCTAATTTAGCCCTTCTTACACTCGGCCACCTTCATTTGCCTGAAATGGGGAAATAGAAATTGGTATGATAACGATAGGATGATGAGAGCATTAATGTGCAATTAATATAATATTTACCAACAATTTAAAAAATACAATTAGATATAATAATGGTCAGTAAAAAAAGCTTCAAACAACCAATTACATAGAAAATGGGCCCTCGTCTAATAGCTTATGTTCCCTGCTTTATTGTCTAACAAAAAAAATTGATTATTTAAAGCCGGGTTTTTCAGACAAGAAGATCAAGGAATAAAAAAGAAAAAAGAATGAGAAAATATACGGCTCAGCATTTAATTATCAGAAACTTTGCATTGAAATTAAGAACACAGGACAATATATAGTGGTTGAAAGCTGAAAAAAAATTAAAGGCTTCGGCTTTTAAAACGAATGCAGAAAATGTCGAGTTCTGTTTCCGAATGGCATTGACGAGGGACTCAGCTCGTTTTCAGACAATAAAAATGGAAATTTGAATCAAATTCGAACCTTTTAAACACAGAAAAACTATCATTACACGAGAAAATCTTGGAATCAAGAAGCTTCACTTCAACACATAAATACTGAGCTTGTAGTAAGTACAAGAAAAAAAATCTTTACCTCAAAGAAAAAAGCCCTTATAAAAATAGAGGCTTATCTGCTGGATCCATCGTCTCTTTCATAGAAAAATCATCAGATCAGATCTTCAGAGGCAATAAAAATGGAACCTTTGCTTCTCTGCATGCAATTAAGAAGCAAACTCGATGAGGATATATACCTTCCGTGGAAAATATATATATTGACTTGCTTTGACTTGTGCGTGTGAGATGTTTGTTTTTTTCTGGGTTTTTTTTATGTGTGTTTGAATGGAAACAAACAATCTCGAGAGGGTGGAGACGAAAGAGAAGTGAACTCTGAGGTTGTGTTGTCGTATTTATATATGGACAGAAATGTAACGCCGTCAGTCTCTCGTCGTTATCTAACGGAGACGTCAGGAAATAAAAGTGTTGTACGTTGTGGTCCAGCGCTTGTACACTGCACTAAAATGGCATCATTATATTCTTATTCGCATTGGAACATTAACAGTAAGAAGTCAATTTTTTGTAAGATTTTGCGGTGTGTTGGGGTGGACATTGGGACCCATATTGCTTCCAAAATGATGCTTATGATACATGGTTGTACATGCTTATATATTAATTTGATAGTGGTGTTGCTTTTGTATTGGACTTTTTATCGAGTTTATTTAATTTTGAATTAAACCAATTAAGTAGGGAAATCGAAAATTTAAAGAGTGTTGTTTTTTCATTTGTATATATATTTGATAGGATGCGGATACAAGCAATTGATTCTGAATTGTCAAAGACCAATCAAGTCATGATTAGCCGTTTTCTTGTTTTGGCTTCCTTGATTTAATTCTTGATTGATTTATAGATTTTCTGAATATTTAGGGGTAAGTGAAATAGTTTTCCTATTTTAAATTTATTTGTGTTCTTTAGATATAGGACCAAATGTGATGAATATAAGATTTTTTTTCTTTTCATTTACCCAATAAATTATGGCCTTGAATAGTCTGCAAACTAGATCAACATAATTTATACTAGGACACGTGTGATTGTAATTTTAAGTCTACACAGATTAGAGAAAGAATAATTTGTGTTGAAAATAATAAAAATTTGTATTTCTTGATATTTTTGTGTACGAGGTATACAAATATATATGTAACAAATGGACACTAGCCAATGGTGATATCCCACAATATCAACCACAAAATTCCCCCATTAACTATGATATTCTTTCGTTGAAAATTTACTATGATATATATTCTTCAATCTATTCATGGTAATGATTGCATTTTATCTTGATTTAATCCTTGTTATATGTTAGAGATCTTCAATTGGGGAGCTAGATTCTCCCATCTTCAACAACTTGCTATCATTAGCGAAATTAATATCGAAGATATAATCTCTCTAGTTATTTATGAAGCTGAACAGCTTATTCAAATATTTTTTTTAAAAAAAGTAATAAAGACACAAAGATACTAATAATGTATTATACTCATAGAATTAATACAAATGATTTATCTTTCGATCTTATACACTTCAAAAAGCTTATATACCTCCCTCGATTCTCACGTGTTTCTTGTCTTACGTCACCACTGAGACCCTGTGCGCTAGTTCCCCATCACAAAACAAGAATCGATGATTCTCATGTAACATCTATTTATAAATGGAACTCTGCATAATATAACAAGTAGTGCGTTTGTGTCCGTACGTGCACAAAGAAAAAAAAAACAAATGTTTTATATTGAAGATGTGAAAAATTAATTGACCACCGGTTGTGACAGTTCACTGATAAAATCTTTGGTCAGTGATACTTTCAGTTTTCACATCAGGGGTTACCTGCTCTTGTCGGTTCTCAATAGTGGATGGATTTGATTTCATTTTTTGTCTCTCTGGCAATAGAATTTCCAAGTAATGTAGGGGGATTAGGTATCAAATAAGAATGCAGACTTTTTTTTTCTATTAAGCTCACTTGAATCAAATTTACACATCCCAAATTTATCATTTTTGTTTATGACTTCCACTAGAATTAGTGTCCCGGTCCAAATTTACACATTCGGGATCTCAAAGAGACCTAGTAGAATCGAGCCAATGACCTCCCTGTAGAGAGTCATGTGCCCGTCCACTTGACTTAGTAAACGTCATGCAGTGTGATTATTGACATAAATTGTAACTAGCTAATGAGGGATAATATTAAATAATCACTCATAATTCAATATGTAATCAAAACTAAGAATGATTGTCGATTTGAATCATGGTGTGTTGGAGATAAAGTATAAAATCGTGTAACTATCTAATAGTTTGGGCTTAGATTGTTGTAAAATTTGTATCACAATCAAGCCATTAGATTCAATATTTAGTGCCATTCATCATAGAAAAGTCGAAGTGTTAGAGGTCAAGAAAAAAAGAATTTATGGGGCACACTGAAAACATATATGAAAAACATATTCAAAGTTACCATTTTTATGTGATTGTTCTTGGCAACCCATAGGCTTTTAGTGGCTTAAAGCATTGCTCTATGCTTGTGCTTTAATCTTTATTCGTTTGCGATATAATTTCGTCAAACATGGAAAATATGCTCGGAATAACGAGACAGGAAAACCGATGCAAGTAATATATTTTTTAGACTTTTAATTTCTCTTCTTTTCCTTTTTTGTCCTCTCAATCCCAAAAAAACTTCATGTCAATATGTTGATTGGTATGTTAAATAAATTACATACAAGTGAAGCAGAGACATGCGGAGGCTTTATTGTCGACCGAAAGTACATGGATGGTAATATGAGGTGTTGATTGGATAGTGATGCATTTTAATTTATGAGGACATCTTAATAATATTCATATTACGCAAACTAGGTGATGTGCTCTTGACGCACCCTCTTTAATCAAAAGCTTTTGTTTGTGTTCTCCTTTCATTAGTTTACGCTATTAAAGCTTTCTTGCAGAGATTTGGACAATTACATGTGAAAACGGTCCTGTTGTAATTTACAACTTGTAAAGTAATAATAGAAGCAACATATACATAAAAAGTTTAAGGCAAGGGCATGTTAGATATGGGACCTTTGTGTTGTCTTGACCAGAAGCAGCCTTTAATTCAAAATTGATAGTTTAGTGCCAATTATTAATGATAATTAATTGGTTAAGCATCATCATAAACTTGTCTACTATGTTTTCTAAGTGGATTGCATATTTATACTGATCAATGATAAACATCAGGACACAATTATCATAAATAACCCCAGCTATGGGTTGTCTACTTCACAAATTTTATTTCATAAAAGTCTCGACTATTTAATTATCTTTGCGAATTGTTCCCATGCGATCGAAAATCGGTAATATCATTAAAAATCATGAAGGTTCATAATAATCCCAACTATCGTTAAAATTTCAACTATTGAGTTGTCTTTCCTTATTTGTCTCAGGTGACCGAACAATGGTTTTGCAATAAAAATATGTGTGGCTAAAATTTATATGTATAGACATTTATTTTGGTGAAAAAAAAATATTGAAATAAATTTCCAAGAGAAGTTTAAGGTTGCACTCTTTTTGCATCATGGTTCTCTTCTTTTCGTACGTTGGTGTTTACCTTAAATAGCAAAAGCGATTTCGAAATATCCCACCAAAACATAATCGAAAGTTTAATTTCAAAATAAAACAAAGATGACACACAATATACAAATATATGAATAAACAATCTTGTTATTAGCATAAAGGTTAAAAAAGAATCTGCCGAGATATTAGACTTCCTTTCAACGTTTGGAATGGATCTCTTTCGATGTGCAAACACATGTAGAGACGCAACAGACGTTACATATAAGTAATGAAAAGCTTTGATTATTACAAAAGACATTTGTGGATGATCAAACTGTAAAGTGAGATATCAATCTCACTCAATCCCAAGTCTTTTATTTTATTTTCTCCCTTCCCAATGCTTTGATTGCTTTAATCATTATGGTTTGATTTACTTTTCAGTTCCTTCTAAGTTCGAAAACTCTTTGATGCTAAGTAATTTTCTTTAAAAGAAAAAGAGAGAGAGAGAGAGAGAGAGAGAGAGAGAGAGAGAGAGAGAGAGAGAGAGAGAGAGAGAAAAGGAGGAGATGGGTTAATCAGGAAGATTTTGTGTGGCTTACTTAACTAACAGCGGTTTTAATATTTATTGATTTTCTTCTAGATTAGCGTGTCTACGAAGGTCAAATTTCTTGATCGTTCGGGAAAATAAATAAATAGTGCTGCATATGACACATATTCCAAACTATTACCACAATGTAAAGGCCCAGTTGCTAAAGTTGAAAAAGTCCATCACATATAACAATTTAATACCAAAATGCGAAGGCCCGTTCAAACCGGTGGACTCAATTTTATTTTGCTCTTACTATATGGATACTTATAAAGACAATAAACATATAAAATCGAAACTATAAGTTAGTCCACTAATATTAGATATAAGCATCGAGTGTGTTTAAAATAAATCCTATTAAAACCGATAGTAACCCACATACTCAACACTATAATAACGACTTCATAATTGAAACCGTCCGCACGAATTTTTTCTTTCGTTTTTCTAATTGAAGAAATACCGATTTTCAAACGGAATGAAGGTATTGTTTTACTTATCCACTAGGTATAACCCAACTCCTCTCACATTTGACATATGGCCTCTTAATAATATTTCGAAAGTTAAACTTTGGTGTGATAATGGTGATGTAATTTGGAGCCGGAAGAAAATGAGCCACTTGTCAACTTCCTTATTGTTTCCCCTAGGAAAACATAGGGATGAAGAGTTATATGGACTCATATAATAAATGCAACGTATTTAATATATATTTTAGATATGCTTAAATATTGAATCATCCACTCATTATTTATTGTATTAATGTTAACAAGACATGTTTGATAGGATGAGTTAAATGGTACATTAATAGTGGAAATCCAATAGTATAAAAAAGTAAGTCAGAGTTCGCATTGTAAAAAATAGGCTGAGTAATAGTATTCGAAATTCGGAATTCGATATCGGATCGGATATTCGATATCGGATCGGATATCCGGATTGAGATATTTTAATATAAATCGGTTCGGATACGGATACCTCGGTATCAAAATTCGGATATTCGGTGTCCGGTTTATTATTTTAAAAAAAATTAATTAAATAATAGCTCAAAAAAGAAAAATGAAGTCCAAAAAGAGAAAAAAGAAAGAAAAATAGTTCATATCCTAATTTGACCCAAATAAAATATATCGAATTGAATTTATATCACTCGTGAACGTAAATGAAGAGTTGAAAACAAAATCGAATACCTTGCAATCAATTTTTTTTTAAAAAAAATAATTTAGTCGAAATAAAAAATCGGATATCGAATATCCGATTAAAACCTTATCGAATACGGTTTTAAGTTTTAGATATCCGAAAATCCGAATTTGGTGACACATAGTAAAAACACCCATTTCATACTTCCACCGCCTATATTGACACAATGATATTATAATACTCTCAACATAAACACACAATAATATCATCATAACTTATTTTCACGCTCATAAGACTATCTAAAATTTATTCTAAAATTTATTCGAGTACACTACACGCGCGATCTCGGGAACAGACGAAAAAAAAGAAGAAAGAAAATAACAAAAGAACACACTAAAAATGCTCAGCTCAAGTGAGCAGCCAACGCCTTGAGAGAACCGGCGGAGCTCGCCGGGTAACCGCTTTCAAAAGCGCCCAAATACCTCGCCGCTCTCTCTTGAACGTCCTTATCCTCCATGAGCTTATCGATCCCTTCGATAATTTCCCCCTTCTTCACCGTCTCTGAGAAATCTCCGGTGCTCGACACCGAGTACCCGAGCCTCAGGTACTGCACCAGCAGCTTCGCGTTGTAGAACTGGTCGCCCCTCACCGGCCACGTCAGGATCGGAATCCCGCGGCCAATCGACTCCAAGGTGGAGTTCCACCCGCAGTGGGACAAAAACCCTCCCGTCGACGGGTGGCTCAAGATCAGCAGCTGCGGGGCCCACCCCTTTATGATGAGCCCTCGATCTCCGACCTCCTTCTCCAACCCCTGCGGGTAGTATCCCTCTCCCTTGTCGGGAACCGAACCGCCGAACAGATTCGGCGACGGCCCGGGTTTTCCGGCGCCGGACTGGATGACCCATATGAAGGGATGTCTCGATTCCCGGAGAGCTCCGGCAAGCTGGTCGTACTCCTCCAGTGTCGGGCCCACCTCGCTGCCGAACGACACGTAGATGACGGAGCGGGCCGGTTTCGCGTCGAGCCACTCCGTGACCTCGTTCTCCGTGTAGTTCGACTTCTTGTCGGGTCGGGTCTGCCGGTCGCTGAGGACGGACTCCGCGGGCTTGTAGTAGCTTTCGGGCAGCAGCGGCCCGACTCCGAGGACGGGCTTCTTCACCTCCGCCGACAGGTACTCGAGGAACGGGCCTTCGAGCTCGGAGCACGTGTTGATCAGCAGCGCCCCGGAGCCCTCGGACTCCTCGACCCACTTGGGCTTCTGCTGGGGCAGAGGCGGGGCCCAGTCGGAGCGGCGCTGCGGCTGAGCCGGACCGTGGCGGCCCTTCCGCTGCAGATCCGCGTGGCTGAAGCGCACGCACTCGGGCAAACCGGGGAGAGGCTTCGCCTCTTCGCCGGGCCTCACGGCCTCCCACACTTTCTCCTTCCACGTGGCGTACTCCATAGCGGTGGCGCAGGCGCCGGAGGTGAAGAACATCGCCGTGGGTATCTTCTCCTTCTCGAAGATTTCTCTGCTCCAGCTCATCATAACGTCCACGATCGCGCACAAGGGCCGCCGAGATCCGCCCCGGCTCCTTATGAAGGATTCGATCCCCTCGCCGAGGTCTCGGTAAGGGAACTTAGGATGGTTGTGGTGGTGGGTCTGGGTCGGGTTCGGGTCTTCGTTCTCCTGCTTGGGAGACGGTTCGACTCGAAGAACGCTGACGAGAGGGTGATCGTTGAGCGCCGAGGGTATGGAGGAAGAGAGGTGAGAGGGGATGATTATCACCGACTTGCAGTTGTGGTTAGCCAAGTGCTTACAGAGCTCCGTGCAAGGGAAGAGATGGCCTTGTCCGAAAAAGGGGAGCAGTATTATTTCGCGGCCGTGGCTGTGGTGGTTGTTGTTGTGAGCTTCTTCCATGTCTGAAGATTTATTAGGGATGTTGCTTTGTGTGTGTGTGTCTGATGATGCTTCGTTCGTGTGATATATGTAGAGTATGTGTATATATATAGGGAAAGCTTTGATGACGCACTGAAAATGGTGTGGGTTAAACTTGGCGGTGAAGGGAAGAATGGGATGCGTAACGAAGAAGAGCATTGACTAATTGAGGGATTATTTACGAAAAAAAAAATGTGAAATTAAAATTTTGAGGATAAATACATCCGGATTTATTGTTATAAATAATATTTGGGCCATTGCATTAAAAGGAGGTGAACGTGTTTTGGATTGGGAGCCAGGTCGGCAGTGGAACATAAATGCAAAACATTTATTATAGGGATGATTAAGCAAATCCATTAATTACGATTTTTTGGTTAATATTTCGATTTATAGCAATTTTTTGCCCCCATATAAATAATATGGATAGTTTTAATAAAAATAAAATTAGAACATATTATACAAATAATATCTAGAAACATTGTATGTTTGAATATATGAATATTTTTAGGTAGCTAGAGATATAGTTCCGCATAGTAAAAATGAAAAAAAAAAAAAAGGAGTTGAATATATATAATATATATATGCTCATTGTGATTGTTATTTATGTTTTTGGGCCCCGGAAGATTAATTAATATTATCACACATGCAGAGATAGTTAGCCTCATTTGATTATGATCAGAGCACGTCACATGGTGAGTAATGAAATGCATTCACGTAGAGTGTATTCGTAATTAACACATGTCGCTCATGAGGTAAAAGGGATACCTTTGCATTAAATTATTGAGATCGTGTAATTAGCGTTACTTGTCAATGCCTTATTGGCTATACTTTTAGAAAAAGAGACACGTAGGCAACACAAAGAATGTACGAGCATCTACGCAGGTGTCATTATATGAAGTGTATGGATATTGGGCTTTTTCTGGTGTCATTGGAAGACTGAAACGAGGCCCATTTAACTCAAAATTTTCAGCCTTAGTATAACGCTGTTGAGAAATCTCAATTTTTCCACCTCCGCCCTATTCTCTAGTGGGCTTAGCTCAATTTGTCAATTGTCAATCCTTAACACATACGCGTCAGCATCATAAACAAATTTGAAATATTTAGAACCATAAATCCCCTTTCGCGTTAAAGACAAATAGAAACATGACTTATTGCTGGTTCAAAAATAGAAAAAATTATAAGATTACGTCACTAAGTATACAAATTTTCGTTTTTGGGTTACTTACTATGTTTGATAATTTCAAAAGTAGGTCACTAACTTTTTATGTCAAAATTTTGGGTCATGTTTTCAATTTTGGGTCACTAAGTATATACATTTTTCAATTTCGGGTCACTCATTTGGTAATTAGCCTTGCAAACATAGTGACCCAAAATCGAAAAAATATATACTTAGTGACCTAAAATTGAAAACATGACCCAAAATGGTTTTGGCATACAAAGTTAATGACTTACTTTTTCAATTATCAAACATAGTAACTCAAAAACGAAAACTTGTATACTTGGTGATATAATCTTATAATTTTGCCACAAAAATATAATCACGTGCATACTCTTCACTACCTCGATCACGACTAGTATAATTTTCATTTCAATAGTCTTATTAATCAATGTTTTGAGAGAGAGCCCCAAAGGGCTTGTCCTTGCAGTTTGGCCGCTGGCCTTTTATGCCGAATCCAGGGACCTTGATTATCGTAGTTTGTGAAATTTTTGGGTTAGTTCCATGAATCGGGGAGGATTAGTCATGCTGGAAGTCGTGGTCGTCCCATAGCCGACGATAAGGTTGGATTCAATTCAGACCGAACCTAATCGGAATGTGAGGATTACGGTGTGTTTGTGTGGGGATACACAGACGAAAAGAGAGAGAGAGAAGTATAGATTGGTATGGGATTCTACGTGCCGCCTATTTGGTTTTTTTATCTATTACAACAATTATTAATCTCAATTAATTTTTTTAAACGTGTCCAGAGTGAAACATGATATTAAAACACCATATACACGCGGAGAATCCGAACTTAACTTAGATTAGCCGTCAAACAATTGAACTAAACAAACATAAGAATGGACCAATTAATCATCAATAAATAAAGTCAAATGGTTATTACATTCGCAAAAGTCGCAATTTACAGAGAATATCATCTAAATCCACTCTGCTGGTAGGATTCTCCCACTGCACGAGTTCGACCACCGCCTTCTCCATCTCTACCACCTCCTCCAACAAGCCACCGACGCAGAACACCAAGGCGCAAGCGCTTAACACCACCTCATTAACCGCCGCTTTCCCATCTTCTTCGCCGTCGTTAATCTTCCCGACAACCTCGTCCAATCGCTGTAAGAACCCACCATCCAACGAACGCTTATTATTCAGCCGCCATTGAACCGCACCTTTTCCGCCTCCAACTTTCCCCATCTCGAGATCCAGCGACTCTTTCCTCTCCTCGTAGTCGCGCTCCAGTTGGAGAAGCGACTTTATGGAAGTAACCTCCTCGAAGCACTTTATCGCCGAGGAAACCGCATCCACGTAAATCTTCACTTCGCTCTCGAACTTCTTGCAAGAGCCTTCGTTATCGGAGGTTCTTTTATAAGCAGCGCTGCGTAGAGACGCAATCGCGCGGTCGGCGAAGTAGAGGAGATCCGCCGTCTTTGACAGCGACGATTTCAGTCTCTTGTAGCATCCGCCGTTGAACGGCAAGAACCAGAAATCGGGCTCCGCCTCAGCTTCGTCGGCGAGCTTCCCAAGCTCGCTGATTTGTGCTCTCAGCTTCTTCAGCGCCTCTTCGTTCGACGACGACGACGACGACCCGAGGTTCAATTTCTCGACTGCTCCGCTCAACGAACGGTGACACGTCACCAGCTGCTCCTTGGCTAAGACCGAAGCCCTCGTGGGCTGTAATAACACGTCGACCGCTATCGAACACGAGAGGCCGATGAATGTCTCGATGATCCTCGCAATTGCGAAATCGCTCGGTGCCCCAAAGTTCTTTCTGCCTAAAATCAACACCGCGCCTATCACGGCGGAGACCCCACCTGCTTGTCCGTACATTTTGCTCTTCCTGAGGAAGCCAGCGAAGAGGAACCATGGAATTAGGGCTACGAACCTTAGCTTAACGTATCTTTCGAAAATAAAGCAGCCCATGACTCCGTAAACGGTCCCGAGGACGGTGCCTTGAGCTTTGACGTTAGCCACCTTGAACGTGGCCTCCCTCGACGATGCGAGGCTTATGGCCACGGGTAGACCCGCCCAGTACCCGTT
This sequence comes from Linderniella brevidens, assembly GCA_004919715.1. Classification (NCBI taxonomy): domain Eukaryota; kingdom Viridiplantae; phylum Streptophyta; class Magnoliopsida; order Lamiales; family Linderniaceae; genus Linderniella; species Linderniella brevidens. The sequence goes on along the minus strand of SWDC01000153.1, from coordinate 3,571,237 downwards.
TTCCTTGCTGTATGTTAGCCCGAAGAAGACAGCAAACCCTAGTGATAGTGAGCACCTTAGAGCTGGTATTAGTCTGCTTCTTTCGATGCTTAGTGATGTAATAATCTTGCTCCACAGCTTTGTGAGGGTTAGGGTTTTGCTTCCCTTTTCGTGGGAATCGTTGGGGACGGATTTGGGACGAATGAGGCTCATCATGCAGAAGATGAAGAACATGCAAGGGAGATCTTGTTGGGAGTACGTTTCGATGTGAAGTGTTTGGAGGAACTTCTTGTGTTTTTCTTCGTTCGATTGGGCCGGCACGATTGAGTTCCCGAGGGTTGTGTTCTTTTCGTGGTTCGGTAGGTCGTTCTCGAGGTTCAAGAGATCGGTTACGAGCTCCGAATTCGCGATGAGCTTATTCGGGGACTCGGAGGAAGAGCTTGACAATAATAGAGCATGCTTCATTCCCCTCAACACGGTTTCCACATTTTGTATTTTCTCCCATTGATCTTTGCTGTGAGTTTTCTTGAATTGAAGTCCTTCCCACTCCATGATTTCCTACAAAATTATTTAATATATATATATATATATATATATATTAGTAACTCGGAATGTTGTAATTCACTATTATATATACTGCAATTTTATTTTTTTCTTACTTGCTTTGATTTAATGTCCGTAATGAGTTTATCTGCTGCGTAGTTCAAACAAGTGGCTTGAGACATGAGTGGCTTCGGCGACGCCTTGTCGGGAGCAGAGAATAATGCCTTTGTGAACAGTTGAAGTCTTTCTGAGGCGTTCTTTATGTACAGTTTGCAACTCTTCTTCACCTGAGGAATTAAAATTAAATATGAATATCAATTCCCAACGTGACTCATTTTTAAAATAATAGTTTAATGAGGTAATTTATTAGAGTCCGACGACTAATAAATATTTAATTAATCTCAATCAACAAACAACGAGTTTCACAACATGTACGTACTAATCCATGCAAGTTGATATGTACCTCGAGACAGAAAAAAAAAACTTAATTACAAGGTGGCATTTGTTGCAAGCTTAAACGTGTTCAACTGTAATAATATTACTTTAGACATAATGATAATTAGTTAAGTTATCCTTTCGATTTAGCAGGTAAACTCACATCCACGTGCATCATCCCTTTATTTTATTCTAATTTTATTAGTAATTTCTCGATGTAGCCATTTTTGAGGTTGTTTTAGATCAGTTGTGGATTCAGACACAAACTTTTTATTTTATTATTGACTAAATTAGCATGCAAAATATCATAAGTGCCATATGAAAAAAATATTATTTATATAAATATATATTTATATATGTACCTCCCAACTTGCCATTTTAGGGTAAGGAACCAGCATGGCCAAAACGCAAGCCACCACGCCAAGGGCCGTGCTCGAGGCCACGAGCAGCGGGTGCCTAACCGGTCCCGTCCTCTCACCGTTGATAAACCCTACGACGTAAACGATCACTATCTGCCCGAGCCCGATCCTCTTGGCAACGAGGTGCGTGTTCTCGGGAAGAGCCACCACGAACGAGCTCAAGCCCACCGCCAACGCGGTGGTCTCCTTGGTGAACCGGCCCGGCCCGATGAGCCACAGGGCCAAGATCGCGGGCCCGACCGTCTGGGCTGTAGCGTAGAGCCCGAGCCAGCACCCCCGCAGCGCGTGGCCCATCGTGGCATCGGTCACGATCAAGATGACGGTCACGTAGGAGAACGCGGGAAACCCTATCAAGCCCAATATGGGCTTGGGCCCGTAGAGGGTGACCGCACCCACTATGGCGCAGGCCAGTGCGGTTCGTAGGGCCGAGTCCATGCATGCGAGCCATATTTTTCGGGCTCGTTCCTCGGCTGGGTTCTGAGGGCTCGCGGTGGCGGTCATTGTCGGTTCGATCGGTAGTTGGTGTGTGTGTGTGTGTGTGTGAAGTGATGATGTAAGAAGTTGTAAGCGGAGGGGTTTATAAAGGTGGAGGGCTTCGTTCTTTGAATGGGACGAAGGGTCAAGATTTTACGAGATGCGGCGAAAGTGTTCGATATTATAATGGAAGAAGTTCGTTAAAGCAGAGGTTGTTGTTTCCTTTTTTGTGCTTTCGTATGACGAGTTGTAATGAAAAAAAAAGAAAGAAAGAATGTTTTTAGCGACGAGATTAGGCAAATCTACGTATTGGCTCCTTTATAGTGCGCACATATATTTATAGGAGCTTATGTAAGCAATCCAACATACCATAAAAGCTTGGTCGTGGATTTCTCATGGTTGATTTTTGTGACATATTATAAATATATATTAGTGTTTGTGTGTACGCACGCCTAAAAGATGTACGTAAATTGTCCTTTTAATATACATGTCCAACGATATTTTATTTTATAATACATAGAGATATGGGCGACAAAGAATTTCCAGGAATGTGGTAGCCGCAGCTATTCTCTGACCATAGATTTGATTGATCGTGGGATCGGACGACTATAGATTATGTTCTTGAATTGATTAAGTATATATTTAATAGAATTTAATTCATATATACTGGCGATGAACATGTTTGTGTTAAGATAATTTTATATGATAATGTGAATCAAGAATTCAAGACCACATGCTTTTATTGTTTGCACGTGTGATCATATGGTTCGTGCTTGTAGTAGTTATAATTTTGATTAATCTGGTCTACAAATTGAAATCATCTTGCCATATGACGTGTTATTTATAATATATTTTCACTGATCGATCAATAAATACATAAGAAATAGAAAATACCAAAAGATATTAAATAAGTAAATATTGCAAAAGGACAACTTTCTCATCTTTTCAAAAATTGTGTGCGGTACAGAAGTTAAAAGTAGTATTAACTACGCTCAATTTACATTTTCAAGTAGATTAAGCAGCCAATACGGATACAAATACAATGCGTTACATCCCATAATCCCAAATAAATGTGAATTTAATAATTAGCTTGCTTTATTATTTCACGGACCCGAAAGGCCATTAACCTAATAATTCTTTATTGGTAAGAAACTCAAGGAATTAAAAATAAAATAGAAGAAAGGATAAAAAAATTGGTTGTGTCACAATCCATTTACAGCATTAATGCGACACGAGAAGAGATGATTTTGGATCATGCTTGTGATGTATGCAAGTTAGGATTTTTCACGCTTATGCAATCTCTCATGTAACGTACGAGCTAATCAGAATACCTAATTTGATCCGTGGATTCAACTATATTTCAACAATTAAATAAATAATGAAATAAAGAACTTCATCAGCATACATTATAAATAATATATATACGAGTAAAACTTTAAGCAGATAAGGTGAGAAGGAATTACATCACCAATCGAAATTAATAGGCCAAAATGTAAATTTATATCACTAAGAATACCGAGTTCCAATTTATATCGCTAAATTATATAATCGCAAAAATAGCTATGTGATTTCCTTTTTCGACAAAATGAGATGAAAAATCCTACTTTTTTATTTCTAAGTCACCGGTCAAGTAAGTGAGAAGTATTTTAAGTCACCAAAAAAGTGGGATTTTTATCTTATTTTGTCGAAAAAATATCAAAGATTCAAATTAATTGACACATATAAAGTAGTTGATCTATATTAAAAATAGTGATTAAAACGGAAAACATGTTTAACTGTTGTAGCAAAATTAAAATTTGACCGTTAAATATTTGGAACCAAATCGAGTTTTTTTGAATAAGTTCTCGTTGTGTTAAAAGGAAAATATAAAATTAGTTGCTTGCTCATTCACAACTTCGATGGGTCAAGATTATACACCATTTAAATTTAAACATTCTTTTTAATTGATGAATGGAAGCATTATTTAGTGGAACCTCCTGAATATTCACGACAAGATAGTTTCCAATATTGCACTATCAATTAAAAATACTCCTATAATATTTCAAGCCACTAGAATTTTCTTGGAAGCCACTCGATATAATAATTATTATAAGTGGATTCTGATTCAGATAATTCAGTTCAAAACGTGGTGGCTGATATATAGCCACATTTGAATATCACAAAACAAGTCGTCAAATTCTACTCTTTATCTACGCATCACATTTTAGTAAAAGATTCTGCTCCAACACTTTTAGACTGTTCATATTCACATTAACTTTTCATTTTCTGTTATATTCTTGAAATAGATATTACAAAGTTGAGTGCTAGTTCTACATTTTCTTGCTATGTTGCTACTTGTTTTTCGTGTTATTTTTACTGCAAATAAGTATTTATATTTTAATCGACCCTTAACCTCATCATCGGCTATGAAATAACCACTGACTTCAGCGTACCGTGCTTTCCATCCCGAAGTCTACCATACTTTAATAAGTTATCATGCAACACAATGTTTGATTCAACAACAATATATTTTCATAATTAAATATTCTAACATGGGTTCTTAACATTGCCAACAATATTGGGCTTCTTGGTCAACATGTGTGTGCTATATAATAAAAGAAAAAGCCCAACCAATAATTAGCCTAGTTGTTGACCATGGTCAGAAATATGTCATTGATTGTTGACTAGAAATGATATCGTCTCTCTCTTACCAAAGTGATGAATAAACCAACTCAGTTACGACTTCCTAAAAAAAAATAAAAAATTCATTGCGCAACGACTCATTACTCGATACACTAATATTGTTTTCCTTCACCGACAGCAGAAATTCCGCGTATCAAACAGAGCTTAAAAAACTCATCTCCTACATTTAGGTGCATGATAACATAAAACTCATCTTCGGGTGCATGATAACATAAAATCTAATTCAAGAACAGTACATACATAAAAAAACACACAATATTTCTAAAATTTACATATTTAGGACAACAGATGAAACCCCACACAAAAACCCGACAAGAAGCAACGAAGTCACCGTAGTCTTCGTCGGCATCCTCCCTCCGTCGCTCCTCAAAGCCATAGCCTCGTAAAAGGGCAACCCGTTCAACACCACGAAACCCGCTATAAATATCTGCACGAACAAAGCGTTGAACATCTCCCGATCCTTAAGAGCATATATCGACCCTCCAACAAGCGCGGTGAGGTTCAAAATCGAGGCCGACGCCAACGGCACGAACATGGGAGATGCGATCCCGAACTCGAACATGCCTTGTTTGTACCGTTTGGTTTTGTCCTCGTCGGGGACTTTGTTGGTGACGTTGAAGCCCGGCGTCGGAATACCTAAAATCTTCGAAAAATATTCGATCGATCCGAACACGTGAGATGCGAGTCCTCTGATTAGCCACATTCGTTGATCGTTCCACCACTTCCGTAGCGTGCCGTGCTCTAACACGAAGTCCATGCAGTCTTGTCCGTAGGCTCCGAGGAAGAGGAACGCGTGCAATGAGAACAGGGGATCATTTGCCTAAACAAAACTTATGTGAGTAAAATTGTCGAAATTGTTACAGTAGAAACTCTATAAAAATTAATACTCGTGTTCCACCAAAATTTATTAATCAAAAAAATTACTAATTAATTTAATATTTGTACTAATTATAAATATAAACTAATTAATATTTATTAATTTGTAATAAAATATATAATTTATAAACATTTTTTCAAGCTTTTACTTAATTATTATAACATGTACACATATAAAATGAAGGACCAAATTTGAAAGAATCATTCATCTTCTCACCTCTTATTATGCTTCGTATGCTTAGAAAATTGAAGACAAGATTCAAGGTGAAAATAATTTAAAAAACCTTCATAATCATTCATGTAACAATATGTACCATATAAGGAATTATTAATTAATATTTAAATGTGGTTTATCGAAACAAAAAAAAAGTATATTATCTTATACTTTTACCGAATGATTAATTTGGAATCCTATCGAGACCGACTAAAATACTATTTTAGAGAACTTTTTAATAATAGAATATTAATTTATTGAGTTTTTACCGAAGTTAAAAAAGATATTGATTACAAATCAGTTTTTTAAGGTATGGTATGGCTATTGATCCTTTTTCTAATTTTTCTAAATCAGTTACGTATTCCAAGATAATTGATTACCTTGGGGAAAATAGGAACTCCATTTAGCAAAGCCAACGCAGGGACAAAGGCGTGGAACGTGAGAGGCAGAGACCATACGGGCCAGAAAGCGTAGTGGGCGTAAGCCTGGCCCATTAATATCCCCATGGACTTCACGCCGTAAGTTAATGGACTGAACTTCGACAAGCCCACTTCGAGAAGCCCAACTGCCCATCTCTTGCTCTGGCCCAATACGTCGTCCAGAGAAGTTGGGCAGTCTCCCAAAAATGCGGGCCTCTCGGGATTGCAAAACACCGAGCGCCACCCTTCGCAGTGAAGGCGGTAGCCCGTGTAATAGTCCTCCACCAAGGATCCATAACGAAATGCAATCTGCACCGTTAAAACTGTTAAATAACCACTTCAACTAAAAGTTAAAATTTTAAAATGAGTGTATAATATTTTAATTTTATACAATTTCCAACACATCCCGTTACGTTAGACTGGTTCATTTCTTATCTAGTCTTAGACTTTGTATTTTTGTGAGGATTCGTATCCAATACCTCTTTAGCCCGAGCTCAGATACCACATGTTAATGATCACTTCACTTAAAAATTTAAGTGTGACTGCGTCATACTTTAATTTTATATATACCATTTCCGACAATAACCATAAAACATATTACAATTTTGTAAAGGAATAAATTAATTACTATCATGCATGGTTAGTAGTTCACCTTGGAACCCCATTGAGGATGCTGGCTCTCGTAATCACTCCCCGCCACGTGGCGAGCCAGGCTCAAGAGCTTGGGACTGCTGACGGGCTTGTCGACGACATGGCCCGGGCCCAATTCGATCATCTCGGGCTCGACGTAGGAGGATGGGCCACCGAAGAACACCCGTCGATTGAAGAAGCAACCGGTCCCGACGTAGTTGGGCCCACCGAGCCCATCCATGCCCATCGAATTGATAAGGAACAAGCGTTTGTGCTCGCAAGCATAAGTGTCGTTCTTGTTTGTTCGATGGTAACGCTGTGGGAATTGCACGTAGCCGCAGCTTGCAGCGGGTCTTTCGTCGGAGCCGTCATCCTTAAGGCAGCACAGAGCTCGCCGAGGCGTTGTGGGGTCGTTGGAGTACATGTCACAATCTAGTGTTAGGATGATCGGCGAGTTGGTCAACGCTCCCGAGACTCGGAGCTTGTTGGAGAAAAAAAAAATAAAAAAAAATAATAATCATTAATTTGAACGTTTCTAATTCGGGAGAAAACCAAAATGATCCACAATGTTTAATCACGTAATCAATGGTGTTTTGCATTAATCTATTTAGTCTATGATGTTGTTGATTGTGGACCGATTTGTTCCATCTGTCACGATTAACGTCAATTTTAACGGGAATCTCGCGCGCACCCCATACTGGCAGATGAAGCTCAAATCCATATTGTCAAACTATAATGTCAGTCGGAGCATTCGCAGGATTTGGGGTTTGCATCATATTCTTCTACTGTTGATGGAGCTCGACGAAGCAGACAGTGTTCGAATTTTTTAGGAGAAATTTTTAGTTTTGTGCCTTCATTTTAGTAACCCTTTCAATATATTGAGACCACGTGTAGGGTACGTGAGAGATTGCTGTTAAAATTGACGTTTATCGTGACGGATGGAACAGATTAGTCCTAGATCGACAAAATCGGGGACTAAATTAGTTCAGATGAAATATCATTAACTAAATTGATTGACCATAGTGATAAATATTGAAAGACCCTTTTGAGTTTTTTTACATTTCCAATTTGATAAATAAGGGAAATTTGACTTACTAAAGCGTTGAGGGCTCCAGCCTTGAAATGATGTGGACGTGACGAGCTCTTCTCCCTAGAGAAGTAGATAAGGTTTGGCATATTCGAACCTCTGATGTCTTTATCTTTCTTGGAATCTAATAGAACCTGTTTAAATATTCTTTTGGGCCATTATATATTCTTGCAACGTATATATCCTAATTAATTCAGGATAAACTTTGTTAATATATATATATATATATTGCAGCTAATACCTGAATAACGGATGGATGGTTCCGAGGGGTGAAGTCTTTGTTACGGTATTGGCTCAAAATCTGAAGTTGGTCTCCACCAGAGATATACTCGTCATCTACTTTGCTGTTCTCTACGGCCTTTTCGACCTTCTTCTTCATTCTGTCGTACATCACCTGCAATTATTTGAAACCGGATTACTTTTTTATAATCATATAGATTAGAATTTCATTAATCTATGATGTCAATCTAACATGATCGTCGTTTCTCTTACGTAGCAATTGCAAACATATAGCCTACCAAAAGAAGAAATGACACTTATTGTCAGTTGATTTGCTTACTTAGTTTTTCTATACCGTATAAAAATTAAAACAGTCACAATCTGCGACCAAATAATACAAAAAACCTTACGGTTGTATCTGGTGGAAGCCAATTTCATCAGAAAAAAATGCTTTGATACATTGATCGATGTCATGGCGTTTGAAATCAATTATTTCATGCTTTGACTATCAACCAGGTCCCAACGTATTTCTTACGTCGCTATATTTAACTCTTCAATATAAATAACTATTAGAAATAAAAATATATAAAATAATAATATAATATACAAATTTAATGTTTTATATTTATGGGTCATCCAAGGTTGTAACAAATCTCAGGCAAACAGTTTATGCGTACAAATTCTCAATAAGAACAAATTATGGCTCAATAAAATAAATAAAGTTAGAGTGTTAAAAATAAAACATATAAAATTAAAATATAAATCTAATTAGTAATCATTTAACAATAAATATGGAATAATCATACTCGGAGACATCATGAGCTAGAGATGCTCTTTTTTTAGGAAAAACATAAGAGAAGAGATAATGTTGAACACCCTCCAATAAATTATTATTAACAAAAATTATGGGACTCCTAATTTTGTTGGCTATATCTAATAATTCTCTTAACACTGCAATAAAAATATAACAGCTTAAACCGTACCTTAATCTCATCCGCCTTAGCACTTGAAGGATAATTACATCCAAAATAAACCTCAGGACACCTATCGACAACGTTGTTCTCCTTGCAAAACGGCAGCCATACTTTGGCGAACTTAGCCGCTTCCATGAAAGCAAACATAGTCATCTCCGAACCACCGTCGTCCGAGACATAGACAGATATTTTCTCTGTCGGATAATCATAAGCCATCACAGACAGAGCTGTGTTCGCAGCTCCTATGGGCGGTTCTTTGTACGGGTCGGCCGTACATATAAATACATCCAAAGCGGGGATGTTTTCATCGGACACTGTAATAACATTAAGGTTCTCTGGGTACACTTTGCGATGAACCGGGTTCATGCGGAAGGCTTGTGTGGCGGACCACATGTAAGCTAAGACCACATCGGAGATGAGTAGGGTTAGGGTTATAAGGAGTGAGGTAAGGGATTTGGGGTGGAAAAATAGTGCTTTGATGTGGTGGTAGAGGTGGGTGAGGAGAGCTAAGGTGTACACGGCGGCGAATACGCGGTTGAAGTGGCGTCTCCGGAGGTGGCGGACGGTGGTGAGAGGTGGTGTCACGGTGGAGAAGGCGCCGCCGGTGGTCATTGTTTGCTCTTTGGAGTAGTTTGAACTCTATTTTGTAAGATTGGGTAATAAACTCACGACTATATATATGTTGGAAGCAGATATTTTTTCTCTCATGACGTGATGTTTATTTTATAATATAACACAAGACATATTTGTTTTTTCGATATCGAACATACAACAAGAAATATAATATGCTATACTTCTTTTCTTGATCTCAGTTATTTGGCTTAATTCTTTTCAATCATAGAGACTTGGCATGTTTCGTTGTATATACACACACTCAAAAGTCGTCTGAACTGGGCTTGGAGGTGAGGAGCTACTGTGTTTAATTCGACACCGTATAAAATATATATTATAAGAAATTAATATAGTAGATATCTTCTAAAAAATCAGAAGCAAATTCATTTGTCTCGAAAGCATTTATTAGTAAAAAATTATTAAAAAAATGAGATGGGCAAGGTGTTCACGGCTGTAGCAGTACCAATCATTGAAGGTAACACATGCGACTATCAATCGTTGCACAATCCATTGGGAATCGAAAATATGGGTCTAAATAAATTCTCAAGATTTTATATTGGTTCTGACAATGGCGCGTGGTCCTATGTTTTCTATTTATTTATTCATTATTGCACGTCGCAATATGCTAGAATTGACTGGTTGGTGCCCCCTGCAACTTAAGAAAATAGTGAATGATGTCTATGTGTTTTTGTGTAGATATGTATGCTTGTTTACATGACTATTTGTGGGATGTTAAATTGGTTGTTCTAACCGATTGATCATAAGAGAGGCCTGTTTTTTTATGTATTGAGTCAAATTAAGTTAGTTTTTCGATATGGAATAAATAATTTAATATCGAAAAAATAATAATATTGGATATCTGCTAAGTTTTCTAGTCCTTTTACAATGTCTATATCTAAAAATATTAATATAAGAATTTGATATGCATGTATGTATTTAACCTTAATCATCATCTACAAATATTGAAATCACATCTGAACGAAAAATATCCAATTTCTACCGTGAATGAACTTTAAGACAAAAATAACTAGGTTTAAATTAATGTAAGCAATAGCCTTCTAATAAGCTACATTGAGTTCGTGAAATAAGGATGAAAATATTCACTTATATATCTCAATATTTTCACACCAGATTGAATGGACCAAATTACTAGCTTGATATTACACTTGCTCAAATATCAGTTCGCGAAGGTCACATGATTCGGCCAAAGAAAATCGAAACAAGGATTTGGACTGGATTTCAATAGTCAGATTTTTAATACATGACTGGATATTAGGAAAAAAAATATGGAAGATACGCAGAAGTGAAAGTTGCAAGATAGAGCCGTTGGACTACGAAATTACTCTCTTATAGATGAAGCAAAATCGAAATCAGAAGCTTTAGATTTAACAGATACATTTTCGAAAAGTGCATTCAATGCACAACACATAAGCCGTTTTAAATAGCAAGAATCTTAGATCTATTGTCCAAATCCTATAAATGCTATTGAAGTCATCCTCCTACATACATGTGAAGATCAAGCTTAAGGAAGTGTAAAGGGTCGTGTACCCTGCTATAAAAAGGGTACCATGATCGATGGTACCTTTTATATAACATTCATCCATGATATATCCTTATCTCTATTTTAGTTACAATCAACATATTCAAATCTTATTTCTCCGAAAAAACATATTTAAATCTTAAAAATATATTAATGATTAAAAAAATATATATGGTTAAAAAAACATTAATCTATATTACCTAGCTAACATGCATTGGGTCAATATGACATTTACAAAACATAATCCCAAATATTATTGAAATTAAATAAACACAATATTCCAAAATATCACTCCAAAATATATATCACTTCAAAATAAACACAACGGTGACATATCACATTGATCGGTCTACATCCTTGTGAAACTCATATCATTGTAACGTGAGTATCATCACTATGATCATTTATTGGATACCACCTTTTGAACATTATATTTCCTCCTTGTTTTTTAACATATATAAATCAATAACACCAAAAAGATTGAAAATTTTCATATTTGCAAAAATTATATTTTGGTTACATAATATATATATATATATTTATTACATAGATGTCTGATATATTTTATGTTCTTAAGGAAAACCTAACAAAGTTCAATGCCATGATCTTAAACCAGCACTCTTGACATTTACAAAGAAACTATTCCACATTACCTACGCAATAACAATCGGAATATTTACAATAGCATAAGCAATTCCATATAAAACCCCAACAATAATCAAAGAAGTGACCGTAGTCTTCGTAGGTATTCTCCCACCATCACTTCTCAGCACCATAGCTTCATAAAACGGTAAGCTGTTCAATACTCCAAAGCACGAAACAAAGATGTGCAAGAAGAGCACATTCAATGTCTCCTCCCCTCTGAAAACACTGACAAATCCAACGACACAAGCGATCAAGTTCAAAACCGCGGCTGATGTCAACGGTAACAACATAGGTGACGCGGTTCCAAACTCGAATATTCCTTGTTCGTATCGTTTTCTTTGTTCTTCCTCGTCGACTTTGCTCGTGACGTTGAATCCCTGTGAAGGAATAATACCTAAGTTTTTTTCTACGTATTCGATCGATCCAAACAAGTAAGGGGACATTCCTCTGATCAGCCACATTCTTTGATCGCTCCACCACCTTTGTAACGTTCCGTTTTCTAACACGAAGTCCATGCAATCTTGTCCGTAGGCTCCGAGAAAGAGGAACGCGTACAAAAAGAACCGGAGATCATTCGCCTATTAAGAGCAAAGAAATAGTCATTATATTGTGTGTGTATCGGTGGAGTTTTAACATTCGAACACGTTGGCCACGTTGCATGAAGATGAATGTAAACTTGCCTCGGGAAAGATATTCATTCCGGTGAGTAGTGACAACGAAGGGACCAAAGCATAAGCCATTATGGGCAAAGACAGTACAGGGGAGAGGGCATAATGTGCGTAAGCTTGAGCCATCAAAATCCCGATGTGCCTTACGCCGTACGTCAACGGGCTGAACGTAGAAAAGGCTACTTCAAGGAGCCCTACGACCCACCGCTTCATCTGGTTCAAGGCATCGAGTAGAGAAATCGGAGCATACCCTAAAAACGCGGCTCTATTAGGGTTGCAGTATATCGAACGCCATCCTTCGCATTGAAGTTGATAGCCCGTGTAGAAATCCTCGACCAACGACCCATAACGAAATCCGATCTATCGAATAGAATGTAGTACATGTGGAGATTGACATGCAAAAAAAAAAAAAGCCAAATAACTTGAAATAAGAAAGATGAAAATTGGAAATAAAAGATAATTTAATAAATGATACACTGGTATCAGAGCTCATGCTCAATAAAAGATAATTTAATAATTTAATAAAAGATAATTACACTTTTAGGTGAAGTGATTATTCAATATGGTATCAGATCTCATGCCCAAAAGCACATTGCTAAGAATCATCAGGTTCTCCCATTTAAAAAATTACAAGTCTTAAGACCATATAAGAAATAAATCAGCTTAGACGTGCGGAAGAGTATTGAAAAAAATATATATAATTTAATAGGTGATACACTCCCTTCAAGCTTATACTTTTAAATGGAGTAGTCATTCAACGAAAAACTCACCTTGTAACCCCATTTTGTAAGAACCTCATAATTGCACCCCGTTACGTGGTGGGCGACACGAAGAACATCCGGATCTCTAATGGGCTTATCGACAGTGTTCATCGGGCCCAACTCCTTCATTTCGGGCTCCACGTAGGAAGACGGGCCGCCGAAGAAGACACGGCGTGAGAAAAAGCAGCCGGTTCCAAAGTAATCGGGCCCACGAATCCCGTTCATGCCATGAGGATTTATGAAGAACATGCGCTTGAGTTCACAGCCGTATATATCGTTCTTGTTCAGCCCGTGGTAGCGTTGTGGAAATTGCACGTAGCCACAATTCGAATTATTATTGAACTTGTCGAGAAAATAGCAGAGGGCTTGCCGAGGAGTTGAAGGGTCGTTAGAATACATGTCGCAGTCCAAGGTTAATATGATGGGAGAGTTGGTCATCGTTGCAGAGACTCGAAGCTTTAAAAAAAAGGACGAAAATCGTTTAATAATGGTAATTTATAATCGAAAAGAAATGATGATGATTATAATATGAAGTTGTTGACTTACTAGAGTGTTTAGAGCTCCTGCCTTGAAATGGTGCGGGCTCGAAGAGCTCTTCTCCCTAGAGACGTAAATAAGATTTGGCATTTTTGAACCTGTGGTGTCTTTATCTTTCTTGGAGTCTAATAGAATCTGTTAATATATATATATATATATATATATATTATTACGACTATATGTGCTTATTATATATATGTAAATATTTTTTACCTGAATAATGGATGGATGGTTTTGACGGGTGAAGTCTTTGCGACGATATTGATTCAAAAGTCGAAGGTCATCTTCACTAGAGATATATTCATCGTATACTTCGCCATTTTCGAGGGCCTTTTCCACCCTCATCTTCATGCTTTCATACATCGTCTGTATGTAGCAGTTGAAAAATTAAGTTAAATTGGTAAAATAAAATAAAAATATAACACGAATTGCATGATGAAAAACTGGTCATTTATAATTAATATATTCCATAGAAAAGTTTCTCAATATAAGAGAAGAGATGGTCACACAACACATATTAAAACAAAAAATTAGAAGGCCTAAACTCATACGAGACCACGAGTAATATAATGATTAATGTTCACAGGCTCTAGCTAGAAAATCATGAATTATAAAGATATACTAATAGTCACAATTCACATGACATATTGCACGTTCTAATTGGCTGTCGTCCTCTACATATATATCAAGACCGTAACCTTAAAAAAAAAAAGAAAAAAAAGTAATAATATCCATCCATCGTTTCGAGCTTAGAGGGAATATTTACCTTGATCTCAGCGGTTGAACCCGAATTAGAGGCAAAATAAGCCTCAGGACACCTATCGACAACGTTATTCTCCTTGCAAAACGGCAACCACGCTTTCCCAAACTTAGCCGCCTCCATGAAAGCAAACATAGTCATCTCCGAAGCACCGTCGTCCGAAACATAGACAGATATCTTCTCTGTCGGATAATCATAAGCCATCACAGACAGAGCCGTGTTTGCAACTCCTATGGGCGGTTCCTTGTACGGATCTGCCGTACATATAAATACATCCAAAGCTGGAAATTCTTGGAATTCTGTAATAAGATTGAGGTTCTCCGGGTGTGCCGTGCGATGAACCGGGTTCACTCGGAAGGCTTGTGCGGTGGACCACATGTAGGCTAGGACCACATCGGAGATGAATAGGGTTAGGGTTATAAGGAGTGAGGTAAGGGATTTGGGGTGGAAAAAGAGTGCGTTGATGTGGTGGTAGAGGTGGGTGAGGAGAGCTGAGGTGTACACGGCGGCGAATACGCGGTTGAAGTGGCGTCTCCGGAGGTGGCGGACGGTGTTGAGTGGTGGTGGTGGTGGCACGGCGGTGGCGGTGGTCATTTTTGACCCTCTGTAGTTTTAAATCTCTGAAGTTTTGACCGAGTATGCTTTCTTTGAATTTATGTATAAGACAAACATGATAAAAGGATATAAACCGAGCACGATGATTGAATTCGGTCTTTAATGTATAGACAGCATATTAAAGTGGCCATGTTATTTTATTACAAGTTATTGGAACAACATCGTTTTTCAACACTTAAAACAGTTAACGGAAGGAGATGAATTTTGCGGGTTAGTTTAAGAAAATATAACTACGACAAAATATCCCAATCATAGGGACAAAATATCAATGAAAAATATCATTTAGTTATATGTGGTGGATGTCTATTTCATCTATATGGCTTGCCTACATATATACCTTCATGTGTGATGACAGCCTTTGAAGTTACTCTATCGTGACTCGGTTATAAAGTCAACATTTCACATATGCTTTTCACTATTTAGCTAACTTCGTATGTTTTACGTTGCATATATGAGATAACAAAAATGGAATAATCATACTCGATGTGCAAGACTATAGGTGAGTTTGGACATTCTTGAGAAACGTATATATTAATATACATATATAATTGGAGTACGGGAATTTGTTCGTGAAGAAAATGTCAAGAGCAATAATTGTCACTGGTGAATTAAGAAGACAACATTTGCAATAAAAGGGCATGGAGGAAGAAATTATACTACAGATCAACAAGGGAATAGATATATGTATCCCACAAACGGAAAAAAGATAAGACTACATCAAAATGTTCATTAAGAAACGGTCAGCACTTGAAAACACACATGAACCATAGGCAATGTTTCATGGGATTAGAACAAAATATTTCATTACAGCTACTAAAGTAGCTCTAATTTCATCATTGAGATCTCACCTAGATTCCATCTTCTTGATGGCCTTCTCTATATTAGGTATGCTCTTCTTAAACACCACCCACTGCTCTGGTGTCAAGTTCATACCTGCAATCCACCATGAGAAGAGAAAAAAGTAAATTGATTACTAGTAATAACGTAGATTTGATGACCGTAACACTGATTTCTGAAATTTAATAACATGGGTTGCGCAAAATATGTATATAATGATACGAGTGCGTTAAATCAGCGGCTATAAGAAGACCGCATTGAGGAACCATTCGTTGATCATATAGAGCAGATTTTTCAGTTTTCTTGAACTCGAATGAACTCTTACTATATAATTTCAACCATAAAAACATAATGACAAGTGGTGATAAATATATGGAATACTTGTATATGGCAAGCAAAAAAAACACATCATTCATACAAAGGTAAATCGCGCAGAAACTACAGTATTGTTCACGACACATTTCATTCATTGAAACAATGAAGTTTAGTGGCACATGTAAAATCCACACTGTCGGAGCTCTCAAATTAAGCCAGAAACGCATCATCATCATCATTGGAAATGCAAAATTTCAAAAATATTTACCTTTAGCTGATGGAAGCTCTTTGCCATCTTTCTGGTAAAACTCCCTAATAGACACGTACTTCTTTCCTCGAAATTCAGTTAATGTCACCCTTCTTTTATCCGAAAGCTAAACGAACAGAAACGAGATTAAAATAGCATCAATAAAACAAAAAGCCAAGCCCCCTTGAAAAAGGTCCTTGATATTTGTAAGTCGAGAAAGAAATCCATGTATTCGAGGTAACAATTAATAAGCCATAAAGGAAAATTTATGATAAAACAAGAAAAACATGGCAATAGAGAACCATCAAATCCAAAATTCAAATCAGATACTCTCACAGCATTGGCATTTCCTGAAATGATTCGATTGGCGTTGGCCCTAATTGAGTTCGATTGGTTCTCAGCGCATTAAACTCGCATAAGTAATATACCGTCAAAAACCCTACTCAAATTTCACAGCAAAAAAACACCACAAATAAAGCATACAGAATTGAAATCGAAATCAAATGGGAAAAAAATATATATACATCAGATTGATGGAAAAGATGCGAGGAAATAGAATCGCTTACGCGGCAAATGATAAGCCCGCCCTCATCGTCGTACTCCCTCTCACCCCTCTTCGAGCTCTTCACCTCCTCCTTCTCTTCTTCTTCTTCCTCTTCTTCGCCTGCAGCTTCTTCTCGTCGTTCCTGTTCCTCCGCCTGTGCCTGTAGGAACGACTCCACGACTTCTCTGACGAACTTTTTTTTCTCGGGCACGGAGAGGTCCATCTTCAGCTTCTCCGACGCGGATTTACGGATCATGGACTCCGTCGTCTCGTCCATGTTCGAGCTCTTCAGTATCTCCACGACTGTTTCTTCGATCTTATTGCACGTTTCAAGGTCCATTTTTTTTTTTTTTGGCTGATTTGGGCGCAAATGAGGATTTGATGTACCGCGCGACTGACGACGGTGGTGTTTTTAAGGGCTTATTATATATAGATATATGACCTAATAGACATCTCAAATTACTTTTTTGTCCTTTGGTTTTTGAGATGTATATCAGTATTTCATTGAGGCCTCTTTTGGTCTGATCACTCATGGGCCATGTTATAGTTTGTTAGAAATTTAATCCAGAATTAATGTTATGGAAGCCCATCAAGCAGCAACATTATATGGATTTTTCTCCCTTTTTTTCATTTTTTTTTAAATTATGGGGGTTTAAATCCAAAACTGCAGAAATAAATAGCAATCCTGTATGAAAATTAGGTAAATACACCAATCGGACTGGTGCATTAACCAATCAAAGAAATTAGAAATGTCACAGATAGTGGCTTTTTTATATAAAAGCGCCACTTATTTCTGAAAAAAATATATATATTAAAGTAGCGCCTCTCTCTCAATATTTAGAAAAATCAAGTGGCGAGTTTTTTTTCTTACTTATTCTTCACTTAAAAAACACTCTATTGGTCTCATTTCTCATTTCTATTCCTTGTATTTTCTCTTCGACCTCGCTTAATTGACCATAATAATACTCGAGAATTTATAAACAATCATATTGTTTAATAGATAAAGACAAGTTATAAAATACATATTGGAAATTCTAGAATATATAAATTACAACGACTCTGGAATCCGTAGTAAAAAAAAAACATTAGACTGGATTAAACCGCTATATAAACCGAGTAAAAGTCAACGGACTGCACAGTTGACTCTGAAGACAATGAATTGATTTTGAAAGGATGTCATGTGGGAGCACTTCTTTCTTAATATTAAATGTATTTTAATTATATTTTAACAAACATATTTTATTATAAAATCAAGGCTAGATTTGAACTCCCACTTCTTTCTTATTTTTAAATGTATTTTAATCATATTTTAACAAATTATATTATAAAATCAAGGCTAGAAATGAAAAGCAAATCAAATCAATTGTAAGTACTCTCACAGAACTTTCATTATCCTCACCTCTATTTTCTTGATCGGATAGGTTTCTTTATTACAAGTGTAGACGATTATAATTAGAAAAAGGATACAACAATAAGAAAATCGCATTGACTGTTAGAGGGTGAAGTGGTGATTATACGTAAATGTAATCCTATCCATCGATAATTAATATTCCAAAAGTGCTCCACGTCGTCCGCCGTAGATAATTTAATTTTCTGTACGGGGCTAACATCGAAATGTCAAACCCATCGGCAACAAGTTGGATCAAGGCAAGAATATTATATATAATATGTGTCTCCTTATTCCTTCGTGTGTCAATTATTGTCTTAATAATAAATCTTCTCATCTCATCAACAGTAGTAATGGTGCATCGATGTCAAAGTCAAGACACGTGGTCGTTAATGGCGGGGTCTTCAGTTAGTTACACCGACCGATTAATGTCGGTATACTCTCTAAAAAAAAAGGGAAAGAAAAATCTGGAAATAAACGAGAAGATTAACGAAACGGGGTATTATTGTTTCTTTGATTAAGGCGAAAAACGTGTCCCCATGGGTGCAAATCTTTACAGGAGTAACATAACCGTTATGAGATTTTTTGACCAAGTCAGCGCCATTGCCGCCTATCAATAATAGCTTAGCGTGTATATATATATATATTGATAAACTCCGTAGTATATATATACATATATAAATTGTATGAGTAATTCGTCGAGTATTCCAGCAGAGACTGGTGATTAATTATATAGATAACGCCTGCACCAGAACAAAGACAAGCGAAACTGGTGAGTACTCTCTCTCTCTCTCATATGTGTGTATGCAGCTGTAATATGTAAAGAAAAATGGGTTGAAATAAATGGAGGGAATAAACTGTGTAACAATTTTAATGGCGGCGTTAACGATCATATAATTTCTTGTATGTTTGGATCGAATTTTGTTCTATGGATAGTTTTCAATCATCAATTAGTAATGTAAAAATTACTGATCAAAACAGCCACTTAAAGGAAGCACGGAATTTCAGATTTGGATTTTTCTGCGAGTTTAAGGTTTGTAAATTGCACTTAAAAATGAGATTGATGTTATGGAAAAAAATATATTTATTTTCTGTGCCTATAGTTTGCAGGATATCAATCAAGCATAAATAAATAATAGTAATTATGAACTCCATAATAACGAGCTGTTTCCGCTTATCGAAATCATCAAAGTCTGCGGCTGCATCATCCTCCGAGCGTGCTGTTCTTGCTTCCCAGACAGCTTGTGAGATCAATAATAATATTATTATTATTATTATTATGAAATCTATTATACAAAACCTTTTTTAACGTAAAAAAATAATTTAGTCTTCCTTTTTTTTTTTCTTTTTGGCTGATGTGGTGCAGTTAATGTAAATGAAGTAGAAGCTTTATACGTCCTCTTTGAAGAACTAACCAGCAAAAGCTCCGTCGTCGATGACGGCCGCATTCACAAGGTAATTAATATATAGACTTTTCCTGTTTAAAAACATATAAACAAATAGTTTTGAACTTTATTGTTTTTTTATGGTCTTCAGGAAGAATTCGTAGCCCTTTTCAATTGCAGGAACAAGAAGAATCTTTTGGCAGAAAGGGTCTGTTTTTCTTTTTATTTTTTATCTTAATTATTTTCTTATATCTGCAATTCTTGACCTTAACGGTGATATAATTGTACGGAATGTATAGTTATTCGAGCTCTTTGATCTCAAGGGCGACGGTGTGATTGAATTCGGAGAATTCGTAAGGTCGATGAGCATCTTCCATCCTAGTGCTCCCATTGCAGATAAAATTGCATGTAAGTCACAGCAAAAATTAATTTCATAGCTATGTATATATATATATAAATAATATTTCATAGCTATGTATATATAATAATTTCGTAATCGAATTCTTTTCTATCTATCTATCTATCGCAGTCGCCTTCAGATTGTACGACCTGAGGCACACGGGCTTCATAGAGCCCGAAGAGGTACTCGTAGTAATTCTCTTTTTATTTCATTTTTTTTCCTTCAGGAAGAATTCGTAATTATTTTCCTTAAATTCATATTTTTTTTTGAGTAGTTGAAGGAACTTGTATTGGCAGCTCTGAGTGAATCGGGGCTTACACTATCAAATGATGCCGTCGAAGCAATAGTAGAGAAGGTGGCTCCATTAATCTCAACCGTTAATTTTCTAACATACTTTTGCTTCTGCCGTAATAATATTCGATGTAATTACAATATTACAACAGACGCTTAAGGAGACGGACTTCAAAGAAGATGGAAAAATCGACTTCGACGAGTGGAAAGAAATGGTCGGGAAATATCCCTCCCTGATAAAGAACATGACCCTACCTTTTCTCAGGTTTTATTAGTTGATTTTTTTATATATATTACGAAACCGAAGCCAGAATTCAATAAAGAAATGCTTACATTGGCTTTTTTGTTTATGATTCTGCAGTGAAATTACGCTGGCTTTTCCAGGCTTTGTAATGAAGACTGAGGTCACTGACTCACAACTCATCAGCAGCTGAAATCAAACTACACGCATATTTTATTATCTAAGGGAAGTGTGTAATACTAAGATTGCATTTCAATTTTTCGGAATCCCATCTTGATTATTCTTAGCAAACTGTAATGATGATATTAAGATTCTCCATGGAGAAAAAGCACATGCGTTGAGATTTTGTTATACAGCTAAAAAGAAAAATATTGTAATTAGGAACATATGAAAAAGAACAGAGGATAAATACGGGCATTGGCATGAAACAAGTTCGATGTAAGATTCGAACAGCAAGAGTATATATATACTATAACTACTAGCAGTTTTTCTTGGAAAAACACAAAAACTCCGTGAGCATCAATTGCGAGCATTGTTTCTTGGCCATGGAACTCCTCCACGTTGGTTGTTGAGACCATTTGCTGTTTGTCTACCACCACCACCACCATTATGTTGAGATTGAGACGAAAACACCCTCATTCTCTGTTCCCTCATGTTTGCAAAGAGTGAATCCAACGTTTTCTGCTTTCCTGGTTCCGAATTATAACCAGCAGGCCCCAACTCTTTCTGCAGATTAGCATTCGATATACTCAAAAAGGATTCCATTGCATTGCATGATCCCAATTTAAATATCAAGAATGGTGCCTCACCTTCACAGTAAAGGAACCTACGTTCTTCTGCTTAGAACGGGTCTCGTTCCTGCATCAAAAGGATATTGAAGACAAGCATATGATGATCCACTAAAAAATGAAAAATTGTGTTTAAATAAATACCTTCGTTTATTTGTATTGAATGGCCTATTCTGCCCAGAAGCTCTGCTGCGAATAGGAGCCATGGCCGCCTTTTTAGCAGCATCAGCTGCCAGAGGGAACTGATTTTCTTGGAACTTTGACCTTTTCAGTGAAAGAGCACCCTATCAAAGAAAGAACAAACACAAGAGGTTACAAAAGACAAATACTTCTCCAAAAATTAAAAACCTGTTACTAGAACTGATGCATCATCAATACCTGCCTAAGAGATGATCTTGTGTCCATAAACTTTCTAACCTTCATATTTCTATCTTGCACGGATTTGTTTATGAATTTCTGACTGCGGTTCTGCAAATGTATTTTAGAGTGTGGCCATGGATGAGTTTATGGGTACGTAAGCAAGTAAACAACAAGTCAGGAAAATCAAAGAAGATTCTTACTGAGAATCTTTGCTTCTTCGGATTCTTAGCTTTCGACATATTAATGATGTCATCTGCATCGTAGCAGGAGATGAAGATGAATAAGAAAATGTAATTGAAAAAGTGAATGAAATACATAATTGAGCACAAACCCACCTAAAGTCATGTCCATTTTCTTCTCGGTGAGAGCAATCGCTTCATTTGTCATAGTAGTGGCTGCCATCTGGAAGATCAGGTATTGTATCTTGAAACAAAATCAATTACAAAGAGGGACCAATCTGCACTAAAAAAAACAAACAATAGAATAAACAGAACTTGCAGCGGAGAATATGAGGAACCGGGGGAAGAGATTCTTAGTTTCAACACATATTTTGATTTTGATATATCACGAATTTCCCCAACTAGTTGTATGGAACCAAACTCTGCAACTCAACCACGAAACAACACAAAAACAGAAAATATAAA
Source organism: Linderniella brevidens (assembly GCA_004919715.1). Classification (NCBI taxonomy): domain Eukaryota; kingdom Viridiplantae; phylum Streptophyta; class Magnoliopsida; order Lamiales; family Linderniaceae; genus Linderniella; species Linderniella brevidens. The sequence goes on along the minus strand of SWDC01000153.1, from coordinate 3,548,709 downwards.
GCCATCGCAATTACAACGGAAAAAGTTCATCATCAATTGTTCAGCATCGTACGGAACCAAGACCGCCGAATCAACGAGCAAACAAAACAGCGGATAAACTGATCGTTAAATATACAAACTAATGCGCACAAGAATTACCGATTGCCTTACACAAAGGCAGGAAAGAAAAATAATACCTGATTATCGAGCGAGGCTTGTAACGGTGATCAAAAGGCGGTGATTAGAGGAGGTAGGGTTTGCGATTGAAAGAGGAATAATAGAGTAAGAACTCAACAGCAGAACAGGTGATTTAATAATCTTATAATTACAGCGCCGACTTTAATTATATATAAAAGATATTATATTAGAGCGCAAATATTTCTGGAATCTGCAGAGCATTCTCTATCGGAATAATATCGGTTAAATTCGCAAGTCTGTGAACTTTTTAGTGTCTCAAATTACAACTTTGCTTTATAATATTGCTTAAAGTCACATGAAAAAAAAGATTAACTTTGGAAATAAATAACTGAAGGTCGCTCCAACTGGCAACATATATGTATTATTTTGGGAAACAAAGGAAATACACGAGTAAAATGTATATATTATTAGCATCATTTCATCAAGTAGATATTATTATTTGATTGAAAATCTTAAAAAAATATATATATATATATATATATATATATATATGCAGGAAGCAGCTGTCAATTGACACCATTGATCCACTTCTCAGCGTTGCTTGCGTAGTTCACCAACTCATCAGGTTTAAACCACAGGCTAATCTCATCCTTGGCTGTCTCAGGTCCATCACTACCATGAATTATATTCCTGTAAAACCATTAACAACACAGCCTGAAATTTCTAGCAGTTTAATTTACTAATCATCATCAAATAAGTCAACTCCATTAAAACGATGTTAATTACCTTCCAACAACAACAGCTAAATCTCCCCTTATGGTTCCGGGTTCAGATTTCTGAGGATCAGTAGCTCCGATGAGCTTACGCCCGTATTTTATCACTCCTTCGCCTTCCCATACCTAAATGAGGACCAAAAGAAGCCTATAAAATTAGTGGTAATCCTTTTTTTTTTAAATCCTACTGAATATTTAATTTTCCAAGAATATCATCAAGTTTTTATCCAACCATGGCAACGACGGGGCCAGAGCTAAGGAAATCGCAGAGCCCGTTGAAGAAAGGTCTCTCCTTTAAGTCATGGTAATGCTTCTCGGCAAAATCCTTCGTGGGGATCACCACCTTGATAGCTACCAGCTTGAAACCTTTCCTCTCAAACCGGGAAAGGATTTCAGATATCTGAAAGAAACAGAACCATTCTCAAGAAATGTTACCCGCTGCTATAAACAATTCGCACACACAATTCAAAATGACCGAAATAGAAAAGATTGTTGAAGGTCAAGGTGAGCATGTGATGATACCAGTCCTCTCTGCACTCCATCTGGTTTGATTGCAATGAAAGTCCTCTCCATCTTAAAAATAAAATGAGCAATTAATTAGTCTGCTAATTAGGGGAAAAAAACAAACGAGAAACTAACAATTATAATGGGAAATGCAAAGCAGTACCTCAGCAGCATGAGCTTCCTGATCCTGAAGCATGACCAAACCTGTAGACAAGAATGTAAACTTCAGCTTATTGGAAAGATATCAGACATGAATTTATTACACCACATATGATTATATCGAATCATTTAAATGGGTCACCGAGCAAAATTTTTACCTGCTGCCGGAAGAACAAGTGCCCCAGAAATCCAACCCTTATTTGATGCTTTCCCCCAATCCGATGCACCAAACTTAGCCAGTGACGAAGCTCTTCCACGGCACGAAACTGCAGCTGCTACAGCCGAAGCTTGTCCGCCTAAAAATCAATTTAATGGCTTTTATTTATGAATTTTCACTATATTATATACTGTGATAGCTAGGTGTAGGCTCGCTAACTAACGGGTTGAGTTCTAACAGGATCACATGCCCAATCGGTTTTTACAGGACTATTGATTACCAGCTGAATGCTAACAGATGAATCAATCTGATCCAATTATGGATCACAGATTTCGCAGAAACGAACACTGTTTCCTTCCATGGCCGAGATGCGGATGAAAAAGCGACAGCGAAAGGAAATCGGAAAACTTTTTACCTGAAAACGAACGAGATGCTTGCTTCGAAGCAGAGGAGAGCAAAGACCTCGCTGATCTGCAGATTTGAGACCTCATTTTGTGTGTTTCGAGTGATAGTGTTCGTCTGATTCAGAAATCGGACGAGTAGTTAGGTGGCTGTGTATGATTGAGTGGAGTTGTGTATGTGGTTGGAGTGTCTTTTCTCGTTAGTTAGCGTTGGTCTTTTTTTTTTTTTTTGACGGAGAAATCGTAGTGGGGCTGATAGAATATACAGATCGTTGCAAATTGATCCCTTGTGCTGGAATAAGTAGCTTTTTTGCCCCACCGCTTTTGGGAATATTCATTTCTTTTATTACCTAGAAGCAACCCAACAAAAATCTGGAAAAGGTAGCTACTACAATTATCAAGGTTAATAAAAAATATTGTTGGATTGGATTTGGATCGTTGGGTCAATTTGATTAAAGAATCCAATAAAGCCAAACATTTTTTTTAAATGGAGAAGTCATCCTTGAATAAAACTCAACATTTATCTCAAAATCGAAATCTATGCGATGAGGACATATTTTCTATGCTAGTATTTTGCTCAAGTGAATAAAAGATTAACTAATTAAGTCGCCGAATTAATTGTTAATGGATTGATCAAATGTATAAGGGAAGGGACTTAAAGTTGAACATTGGAGAAGCAACCCAAGATTCATCTTAAATGTTTACTCATTATTTTGGATAATTAATTTATTAATTGGCCTGTTGGTGGAAGAGTCCCTCTAGGGAGAGTAGGTGCCATGGACCTATGAGCCCTCGCTTGCGCCACCAACGGGCGCCCGAAGTGTACATGTAGGTGCGAGAGATGACTCGAATTTATGCCCAGTGACATGGCACCAAAGATTATGATCTATTTGCGGTACACTATGCTGATGATGTGGTGCTCAGCCTTAACGTGCCCATGTTGATGACATGTCAGTATAGAATATGGATGACATGGCAATGACTGGGCATGACATAGCGTTGAGAAGGCTTCAAGACTTTTTTTTTTCCATTCAAGTAGGTATCCCCACAATCCGATTAGATTCGGTCTGAATCGAATTCGAACATCATTGTCGCCTATGGGACGAACACGGCTTGCAGCGGGATTAATCCTCCCTGGTCCATGGGACACACCCTAAGATTCCACAAATTACGACAGTAAAGGTCCCTAAATGATTCGAACCCCACACCTTCCGTTTGAAAGATCAAGTACTGAACCATTAGGTCAATCCCACAGCATCCAGGCTTTTTTCCGAATAAATGTTTGTTGTTGAGTTGAAAAGTGCTTTATCATTAGACGCGAAACATTACAAATATCTATTATAATAATTATCATGTATGCCATTTCTTTCGAAATCATGACGGATAATGTTGAAGTGGTCATTGAGTGCAGACCAAGAACTTATAGGTTGGAATCATCATGGTATATTGCCTCAACGTGAAAACATGTTGGAAGTAAAATTATATTAATATATGGACATATGGTATATTGCCACAATTCTAATATTTAGGTGAAGTGATAATTGAACATTTAACTATTCGTACTAATAAAGAAAAATACGGTTCAAAATGTATGGCGATCGACTACAAGGCAGTTGTTTTGTTTTTTCTTTCCTTTTTTTTTTTTTTTCAATTCCAAACACAAAAGTTAACATGAATTGGACAAAAGCGTGACATAAGAGCAGACAGTTTTACGTGTTTTTTTTTCTCTGAGTAATAGACCTCTATGAAAAAATGATTATTTTCTTTTTACCAATAAATGATGTCGTTAGGAAAATGTACGTGTTCCGTCTGCTGAGGATTAGATGAACCAATTAAAGATTGACTTCTTTGTAAAAATAAAATAATAAAACAACCTATCTGGAAAATAAAAGGGAATGTGTTCACAATATATTTATAAATAAACTCTATATTAAAAAATAAACTCTATTTAGTTATACGTCTAATCGACGGCACCTGCATTACTCTACAGTCCATAGAGTGTGAGAAAGAGAGATTCTGATGGCGGAAAAGACGTTCATTGTTGAGGTTGAGCCTTCGAAGCCGGCGAGCGATGGAAAGCCGTCGATCGGGCCTGTGTATAGGAGCATCTTCGCTAAGGATGGTTTCCCGCCTCCGATTCCCGGGCTGGAGAGCTGCTGGGATATTTTTCGGTATATTTCCTTCTATTTTATCGCGCCATTGCTGTTATTTGGAGGTGAAATTTGTCTTGATTTGTTTTGATGTGTCTATTTGATTTTCGCTATCGATCGAATCTGAGATTTTGATGGAGGTTATGCGTATTCGTGTGTGTCGTTTGGTTATGCAGCTACATCTGATTGTGATCTTGTGTGAGATTTGAACTTTTTAAGCTATATAATATTGATGTACGAAATCTATGCAGGATGCCAAAATATCAGAGTAACTGTGCTTTTTAAACTTAATTGCCGGTGTGCTCTTTTGTTAATTATTTCATCTGGTTTTCGCACAGTTTATCTGTTGATAAATACCCCAATAACAAGATGCTCGGTCGTCGTGAAATCGTCGATGGGAAGGTATACTCTTTTTTCTTTCATTTTCCGTTCATTTATGCTTTGGAACCATAATTTATTCCTTTTAGGGTGTTATGTCCTTTTCTTTTGTATCCTGTTGGCTCATCTTCAGTGTTCATCTATCTGACTAGGCTGGCCAATATAAATGGATGATTTACAAAGAAGTATATGACATAGTGGTCAAAGTTGGCAATTCCATCCGCAGTTGTGGCATTGAGCAAGTAAGAATCATCAGAAACGTGTTATATTTGCTCTTAACTCCTCAGAAACAGTTACATCTGTTACTTTTCTATGCTTGTGATATTAACTTGGACTTTTGAGATTCATTCAAATACCGCTGTCAGACATTTCTTTCCGCTATCTCATAGCGATGTCACTGGTTTTACAAATATAATATAAGATGTGAGATGCTCCTCTTTGTCTTATTTTATTTATTGTTGACTGTTGTTATTATATAATTCTTATAGATGTATACCAATGTGTTTCTGTTGGTCTCATTTTCAATCACTAATGCTGCCAGGGAGGACGCTGTGGAATTTATGGTGCTAATTGCCCTGAGTGGATTATGAGCATGGAGGTTTGTGTGCTTGACTACCTGTGGGATTTCCCAACATATTTCTTAGCTCATTGGCGAATCTGATTGCAGACTATTTTCGCACAATTTTCCTTACGATCCTCAACAAATTGATGCAGGCATGTAATGCTCACGGACTGTATTGTGTGCCCCTGTATGACACCTTAGGTATGCATGCTTTATATCTGCTTTTCGTATTTGTTCTTGGTCCATTCATTTTTTCCCGGTGATTTCCTCCACATTCTTGAATAATTTGCTAAGCAGCAGCGATGGATTTCATTTAACCTTCATTTTTCCCATGAGTGCTGTAGGTGCTGGGGCTGTTGAATTCATCATCTGCCACGCTGAAGTTGCCATTGCTTTTATAGAAGAGAGTAAAATACCCGAGGTACAAATCCACTGAATCCTCAGGAGGTTGAGTTTCTTATATGTTATCTTGGATGTTGTGACTAGGTTGTTTCTTTGATTCGACATGTTTTGAATTAGAATTGGATATTATTATAGTAGCATCTCAAACTGCAAAGTTTGTTAACACGTATGTTTGGATTTTCAGTTATTGAAAACGTTCCCTGGTTCAGCAAAGTACCTGCGAAGTAAGTATCATTTTTGTGTGGTTTCCTTTGATTTCTGTATATTGGTGTTCATAACGGTTGTTAACATGTTTCTCTATGGCAGCTATTGTAAGCTTCGGGAAAGTTGCTCCTCAACAAAAGGAAGAAGTTGAAAAATATGGTGTGACTATTTACTCATGGGATGAATTTTTGTCCGTGGTGAGTATACTGACTCGCACATATTAGTTCTAGATTTAAAGCTTAGTTATCTATTTTCATCAAGCAGACATGGATTACTCTGTTTTTTTTTTTTTTTTGCGTGTGGGATTTGAGTTGGTGGGTGCTTGAGTTGGGATGAAATTTAGTTAGAATAAGATGAATAATGTGTTGAAAGATTGACACTTTGAAAGGTCTGCGTGATGTTTTGGACTTGTGACAATAATTTCAAACCTACCCTGCTTCCATAAATTCGGTTGGGTTATTTTCAATATCTTAGCAAAGTCCATGCATCTTACTTCCTTTTTGCTCTGTTGCAGAAATTTTTTTATTTACGTTTGTTGCAACCTGATGTTGTGCAGGTAGGAAATCGTGATTTTGATTTGCCGGTGAAAAAGAAAACCGACATTTGTACAATTATGTATACCAGTGGAACTACTGGGGATCCCAAGGGTGTTATGATTTCCAACAACAGCATTGTAACTTTGATAGCTGGAGTAAAGCGTCTTCTGGAGAGTGTGAATGAATCGGTGATTACATATCTTTATGTAGCTTAATGTGGCAAGCATGAGATCGTGAATTTTATGACCTGTTATATCTCAAGTTGATATCATTCTTTATCATCTATTTCACAGTTGACAGTCAACGATGTGTATTTGTCATATCTTCCTTTGGCACACATCTTTGACCGTGTCATTGAAGAGTGTTTCATCAATCATGGAGCCTCAATTGGATTTTGGCGAGGGGTAAGATTTGAGAAGCTTCTGATTACGCTTTGATGTCTAACTTGGAGGAGATGATTGACAAAATCGTTTTCTTCAAATATCAACAGGATGTGAAATTACTAGTTGAAGATATTGGGGAGCTTAAACCCACAATCTTTTGTGCTGTTCCCAGAGTATTAGATAGAATATATTCAGGTTGGCCTCTGGAGTTGATTTTTCTACTCGCTATTGATATATTATGTATTTAACTGAGGGATGTTAATGTACATTTCTACATTTTAAATCTACAAATGGCACTCTTGCTGTTGTAAAATTGCTCAGATATGTTTTCTTATAAATATCCGCACTCTTTTACTTTTATTTTGTTTTAATTTGATTCGTCATAGTTGTTTCTTGCTAATCTTTTCATTTCAGGTTTGCAACAGAAGATTTCTGCAGGCGGTTTCATTAAAAAGACAATGTTCAACTTCGGATATGCTTTGTAAGTTTTTTTATTTAGTATGCTGTATGAGCCCCTGAACTTTTCCTTTCCATTGATTTTTTCGAGTTAAATATTCTAAATGTTCTCATGACTTTTTAATAGACAGAGCAAAATAAAATTTGCTGGAACCTGTGAATTGAGTGGACTCTCGACTCAGATAACGGTGATTGAGCACTTGTATCAAATAAACTCTGAAGCCTGATTACTGTGAATTTATCTGTACCACTACTTGATAATGTGACATCAATTGTTCGCATAGTAACATTTTTGCAAACTCAGTCTGTGTAGGATCTACACTTTGAATGATGGTTTGATACATTGCATGCCACCCCATCTCTCATATTTTCTTCAGACATCAAAGTCCAATACTTTTTTTTTAAAATTTGCAGAAAACTGCATAATATGAAGGATGGGCAGAAACATTCTGAGGCCTCTACATTATGTGACAAAGTTGTCTTTAGCAAGGTGATTAGCATCATTATAATATATTTTTTGGGTTAAAACATTTCTAAGAAAATCCACCAACATTGTTTGCTCCCCGCACGTCTTTCAGATAAAACAAGGCTTAGGCGGCCGAGTAAGACTCATCTTATCCGGAGCAGCTCCTCTCGCTTCCCACGTGGAAGAGTTCTTCCGCGTGGTGTCATGTGCCTATGTTCTTCAAGGATACGGTAAAAAAAAAAGTTGATAAAAAATCATTACCAAATACCACTCTTATTTAAACCCTCTTGTGCTGGTACATTTGTTTCGATCAATGGCATAAATAGGTCTCACCGAAACTTGTGCTGGTACATTTGTTTCGATCCCGGACGAGATGGGCATGCTAGGCACCGTGGGCCCCCCAGTTCCCAACGTGGACGTTTGCCTCGAATCCGTCCCCGAAATGGAGTATGATGCCCTTTCGAGTACCCCACGAGGCGAAGTGTGCGTGAGAGGCGATACATTGTTTTCGGGCTACTACAAACGCGAGGACCTCACTAAAGAAGTCTTTGTTGATGGATGGTTTCATACTGGTCAGTCTCGTTTTGTGATGAGTGGAATAAATATTTTATTTGGGTCCATTTTCTTGATTTTCTCCGGTTTGTTGATTTCTTCAGGAGACGTCGGTGAGTGGCAACCGGATGGTAGCTTGAGAATTATCGATCGCAAGAAAAACATATTTAAACTTTCGCAAGGGGAATACGTTGCTGTGGAGAACTTGGAGAACATATATGGCCAGGCTCCTGGAGTTGACTCGGTAGTGATTGGTTTATTTGCTTTTTCTTTTTTTCTATTAACAAAAGAAGTATTGGATTACGGTATAATTCATGTGTGTGTATCACTAATTCTTACGATGATGATAAAATAATGTGATATTGGGGTGGTTGCAGATATGGGTATATGGTAATAGTTTCGAGTCTTGCCTCGTTGCTGTGATTAACCCGAACGAGCAGGCAGTGAAGCAGTGGGCTGAAGAGAATGATAGTACATCCGGAGATTTCAGTTCCGTTTGCGAAGATCCCAAAGTGAAGGAACACTTCCTTGAAGGGCTCAAAAGAATCGCAAAGGAAAAGAAGGTTTGCAAGTTTTTTTTAATTTTTTCTTTTTTCTTTTTACAATGTATAATATCTATCAACTATATGTGGTGCAGTTGAAGGGCTTTGAATTCATAAGAGCAGTGCAACTTGATCCAACCCCATTTGACATTGAAAGGGACCTCATCACTCCTACGTTCAAGAAGAAGAGACCTCAGTTGCTTAAATACTACCAGGTATTGCATACATATATGCCTTAACTGGTGGTAGATTAGTATCATGCCAACACTATTATTACCGCACTGATGTCATTTATTATTAGCTCATTGTGTCTTTTCAAGACAGTAATCTGCATTATAATAATCTCCACAAGAATTTAGTATATTTTTTGTGTGTGCAGGGTGCCATTGACAACATGTACAAGAGTACCAAATAACCCTAATCATGTTGATGAACAAATGTTACAGTAGCAAGTTGTGGATTTGCAGTTATCTGCCTCTCTATCTATCGACCTCTTGTGCTTGTTATTATCGCATGACACTTGGGGGGTATTATTACGATGTTATTTAGAATAAAAAGGTATTTTCTCGCAAGTACAGCATCTTTTGACCATTATTTCTCGCGTAATAACTTCTGTGGGTGAAGGTGCCGATCGAGAAAGGAGCTTGGCCGAAACCGGCCCCATGTGTTGCTACGGACAATGAAATCTATCGTTTATCAGAGATGTAAACGAGCCAAACTCGGGCTCATTTTCTAGGTCACCTCAACGAGCTTAAATTTAGAATTAGATTAAGAAATTAATAAAGAACTCAAAACTGGCTCATAAGCTTTCGAACTGTTATAATGAAGCCCCCAAAGGTCAGCAGCTTGAGAGTAGTGTAGCGAGCTTGAAGTAGTAATTTTATGTAATGTAAATTTGTGACCGAGGTGATCGTTGACTAAAACGTTTAAACATAGTACTTTTCCACTCATTATTATCACAGTTTCTGATGTAAACCAACTCATAAGGGATGGACGACAACGTCTTTATTCAATCGTTATATTCAACAAAGAAGATCACCTTTGTATGTCGCAAGAGCTTTCCTTCAGTCGTGTTCCTTTGTCAGTACAAGCAGCAATCAGTGGCCCAAAGGCCAAAATGTGTGCAATACTTGTTACTACAAACAAACAGAGAGGACTACAAAAAACACTGGTACCGTTAAATCCTAAGCAGTTGGTATGCGCAATGAATCTCTCTCTCTCTCTCTCTCTCTCTCTCTCTCTACACACACACACACACACACATATATATATATATATATAGATACTTGTAGATTGACAAACACAAGATAATGGTATCAAGCCAACGCCTCCATCTCAGACCGAAGAATTCGAACTTGAACCCGAAGCAGATGGAAACTGAAGAGCTAATAGTTGTTCCCTGTTATACCTCAATCGTTGATCTGCAAGGCGGCACCAAAACAACACCCAACTTCAAATCCCAAGGAAGAAAAATCAATAACAGGGCACAACAATTGCAAATATCCTATTATATTCTCACCCAGAAAAGCCACGTCGGGCCTAATCGGGGACAGAGACAACCTGCTCCGCCTCTGCTTGCCCTCGCCACTTCTCGTCCTCACGGACGAATTAGCAGAACAATGCACATTCCTCTCCTTAAACGCCTCCCAAAGCTCGTGCCTCACTTCGATCTGAGGATTCTCCGAGCAAAACTCCAACAGAACGTCCTCCGTCAGCAGCCAGCAGCCTCCGAGGTCAAGGGCTCTGAGATTCGGAGGTGGTGCGAAGCAGGCGAGCCCCGCGTTTGTGAGCACGGCATCGCGGACGCCGAGGTGCGCGAGCTTCTCGGCGGAGGACATTTGGTAGAGGGACGCATCCGTGAGGTAAAAGCCCCGAAGGGATAAGTAGCTGAGCTCTCTGATTTTGGTCAGAGGGGAAAGTGCTGCTTCTGTAAGGTTTATCCCCTCCAATTCCAATCTCTCCAAGTGATGGAGGTTCTGCAGTGGAGAGAGAGAAGGGACCTCGTCGCCAATCGTACCTGGCGCACGTTGTACGAGATGCTGTTAACGGGACATGATTGTGCAATGCAATCCCGAGAGGGGAAAAAAATAAGGCTTGATTATGTTTTTGGCCATGTCTGTATATTTGGGGGTTGGCATTTTTTGGACAACTAAATTAGGGGCGATGATTTTAGGACAATAAGTTTTGAACTTGAAGCAATTTTGAGGATACTTGTTTTAAACGTTGCAATTTTAGGACGGTGAGTTTCAAATTGAAGCAATTTGAGGACATTGAGTTTCATAATCGAAGCAAGTTGAGGACAGTAAGTTTCATAATCGAAGCAATTTGAGGACAACGAGATTCAAAATTCTGACGTTAATTGTCCTCACTTTGCTTCAATTTTGAAACTTATTGTCCTAAAAGTGCAACCTTTATTTCATGCGTCCTCAAATTGATTCACTTATTGCCCTCAAATTGTCACCCTGATTAAGGCGTTCTCACAACAACAACACCCCTAATATACAGGACCAAAAAAATAATTAACCCAAAAAAAAATTCTCATAAAAGAATAATCGAAGGAATGCACACCTTTCACGTTCGTGCCGTTAAGGTTGATCACTCTCAGCGAAGGCATCAAGCTAAGGTAGGCTATGGCGGAGTCGTCCACGGCCGTGCCAGAGAGAAGCACGGTTTCAAGCTTGGGAACGTGGCCCGCTAATAATCCAAGGCCATCCGAGCTTATTTTCGTGTCGCTTAGGTTCAAATGCGTCAAACTCCCTCCCACGCATGCCACGTTTTCGATCGACTCATCATCCATGGCACTGTAGCTAAGGTCCAAATGGTTCAGTGCATTCATAGAACGCAGAAAACTGAACGATTTCAAGGAAGCGTGGGACAAATCCAAGAACCGAAGAGAATCGGTTTTGATGTTGCGAAAAGCTTCGTATTCGTTGGCAATAGCGGCTCCGGATAAGATGAGGTTCTCCATGGGGGCTTTGTGTTCGTCCCCGAAGAGAGAGCTTACGGTGCAGTTGCTCATGTTTAGGTGCGAGACCCGTTGGAGATTGGATAGCCGAGTCACTTCGGTCCAAGCTAGGTTTAGAAATTCCAAGCACGGAAACATCTCGAGGACGGGTGCTCCATCGTTGGATACTTGGCTCCCCCAAATGTCAAGATGCTGCAACTTAGTGAGAGGCTGAAAATTTGGACACAACTGAGGAGATTAATCAAAAGGGAGAGTGAGAGAGAGAGAGAGAGAGAGAGAGAGAAAGAGAGAGAGAGAGAGAGAGAGACAGAGAGAGAGTATCTGCCTGAAGAGAATTTAAAGTTGAATCGGTTATGGGTAAACCGCCCAAATCCAGCAGTATTAAGTTGGTGAGAGAAGCAAGGGACTTCACTCCTTCTCCGGTAACACCGGTTTCAGAAATGTATAACTTTTCGAGGGCTGGAACTGACAATAAGTGAGCAAGGCCACCATCTGTTATCTTGGAACAACGAGATAGATCGAGCTCTTTCAAATATGTCAAGCCTGCAATAAACATAATTACCATGAGTAATAACAGTCCGGTTGAATAATGTATTATAACTTGTTGTATAGAGTTAATTCGCCAGTAATTATAATAGCTGCGTTCACTATTTTAGCTGAATTAGATTGAAAAATGAACCCGTAAAATCCCGAGGTAGAGATCAAGGGAATTTGAAGTCTAGCTGCCCATATATTAATGCAACAGCTCAGATTCAAAAACTTCTAGAAGACAAAACATTATCTAACAATAACATGCAAGAAAAGCTTACACGTTTGACTAAGGACATTCGAATTATAATGCAAAAGGTCAGAGTACCTGACACGTTCCAAATAGCTGAATTAGACATCCTATGGCAGTCTGCTAAATTCAGGGAAAGCAGGTAGTGAAATGCTCCCAAGTATACCATCCACTCTTCATCTACACTCCTTTCACCTCTCAAATCGATTTCCTCTACGCAGAATTTGAATACTCTGAAGAATATACGAATAAGAGAGGTCAAATACAGTGGAATTTGTTTCTTTCTTCGAGAGGGACAACAAGTCGACAAAATACAGGATGGAAATAAAGAATCAGAAAACATGAAACTAACTTCCTACAAAAATAAATCCCAATACTAAAAAATCGAGGTCAACTAACAGTGTTTTTCAATAAATAGCCTAAGCAAGGAAACTGAACTTTAACTATTTACGATCAAGATAGCAACTCGGTTTGATAACATGTAACCCAAGGAAAGAAATAAAGAACGCAATTCATTTGAACAACCAGGCATATTCACGGCAGCAAAATGAAAAAGAAGGAATGTAGGAACGTGAATGAAGCAAATCAGAATTCAGACCTAACATAAAACTCAACAGTCCAATTCAGTACAAGACAATCAAAGCCTCCACTCGAAAATCTTTCAACTGACGTACAAAAGGTCACGTCAATCTCAGCCAGACTTCATCAATCTAACCTAACGCAGCTAAAATCAGGTATCGCAAAATTTTTACACAGCGGCTCAAAAAGATTGAGATGATTAGAAATAAACTGTAAACGACTACGAAATTACTCGAGAAGAGACGGAAAAAGCAGGCGGCGTCGGAGTAGGTGGCGGAGGAGGGCGTCAGCGAGCTGAGACGGCATCCGCTCGAGCGTCCGCCGCTGCCTGCGCCACTTCTCGACTGCTTCGGCGCTCGACGTTGCTGCGTCGAGGCACATGAGCACCAATTTACTGTTCTCCATCGAACCGAATGCTGAACTCCTTTTAACAATTAATTCTTTTCCTTTTGGATTAAGCAAAGAGTGCGAGCGAGGGAGAGAGGTAAAGGAGAAGATTGGATCGGAGGTGATGAAATTGACTTCAGCTGCTTACAATAAATCATTTCATGAAAAGTAAAAATATATTAAAATTTGCCAGTGACTAACTAAAATAGGGGAAAATTAGAATTAAATTATACCCAAGTCTAAAAAACTTCCGAATCGGTACATCGCGGACTTATTTTACACCAACTTACCAGTTTGATATTACATTACTAAAGTAATACCCCTGTGGATTATGTTTATTACGAATTTACAGGACTTTTAACTTGTAAAAAAAAGAAAGCAAAAAAATAAAATAATACATATATATATATTATTTATCATAAGCATGAACGCGAGTAGAACCAACGATTCGTAATCGTAACAATGAGCCAATAATTATTTTTTAACTCTGTCGCCTCACTCCTTTTTCCCTCCATCATCTTCACGCTCTCTAATTGGTAATATTTTTCAAAAATCGACGTTCATCTTAACGAAAACAACACAAAATTTCTTCAAATACGATAACAATCGTCGTTTTGGACCATATCTCTCGATATATATAGCTTCACAATTGCTTCGGGTCACCTCACGAATTCCTCGAACAAAAAATCGAAAAATAACTTTGGTAAATAACTTAGTGATCCAAAATTGAAACATGTATACTTAGTGACCCAAAATTGAAGAATATATACTTAGTGACCTAAAATTGAAAACATGACCCAAAATTGTTTTGACATACAAAGTTAGTGACCCACTTTTGCAATTATCAAACATAGTAACCAAAAACGAAACATGTATTTATAGTGACCTAATCTTATAATTTGTCTAGTTTAATTAATTATATAATGTTGTTTCTCTCATGTCATCTAGGCTTTATATAATTATCAGGATAAGTTATCGTTGTGTCCAAATAAACTCCCGTTGCATCCGAATGATATCACGTGCTCTAGCACATTTGCATTTCTAAGTGGAGGTCATAAGTTAGATTTCACTTATGTTTATAACTTGAATTTAATCAGGTGTCGGGTTACGGTTGACAAAAGAGAAAATGTGATTTGGGTCGAATTGTTGGATAGAGATAGTTTACTTTCATTGCACTTGTAACGATTTGACTCTTCAATTAAAGGTTGTATGTAAATGTATTGTGATTATTATTGGGCTTTAGCTTCTTGACGTTATATCTCACTCGGCCCTCTACGAGTACCCGCAATTATTACAATATGCATTTCGATCCATATATCGTCAATAATTCTTTATAGGAGACAAGAATTGATGCTCTTGCAACAGCTGTGCACTATTACATAATTAAAACCTTACAATATTCCATCTATGGTAAGCACGCAGCTCATACTTTTTTTTTTCTTTCAAAAGGCTGTCAAGGACCCATAGTTTATTGCAAAAGTTCAAATATAACCCATCTATATATACCAATTCAAGGACAAGTCACAAATACACCTTAGGCGCTTTATCTATCTAAAATTTGTAATAAAAGAAATCGATTGAAATCGATAGTTGTAATGTAATAGAGTGAAGTGGGCATGTGACCAATGCGACAAAAGTTGAGGCCACATGCAGTGTTGTTTTGTTCCTTATCGATCACCATCGGTCACAGGTTGCGCCATCTTTTCCCTTCTAAAGCCGCTTAATAATAATAATACAAACATCGGAATTTGCAAAAGTCACGAGTCGATTTTTTTTTTTGCACTTTATCGGCAAATTCCCTTTTTTTTTTTCTTTTTTCTCAAAGCGGACCCCATTTTTCGCTCCTTCAATCTTTATTTAACTTCTCCGATAACTCTCCTCCCCCTCGAAGCTCCTCTGCAAATTAAGACAATCACTCGAGGACAAGCAAAAATATCAAGAAAGCTTGTAACGATTTGACTCGTGGGCATGCGTCGTCGTTTTATTACAAAAGCCTCCATTTTCTAGCTATAGCTTCTCTTTTGTTCCCTTGTGCTTGTCTCCTCCCTCAAGAACGAAAACAATGGCGCATAATCCAAAACCCTTATACTTTATCATCTCCACATTATCGCTTCTGGCTGCGACGATTAACAAAGCCACGAGCGAGTGGCCGACGACGTGCTCCAACATGGTGCCGATGAGGTACCGAAACGACAAGATATCCATAAAAGACTTCGGCGGCGTAGGCGACGGCACGACGACGAACACCAAAGCCTTCAGAGCCGCAATCTACAGAATCGAACATCTGAGGAGAAGAGGCGGCACCTTGCTTTACATTCCCCCCGGAGAGTACTTAACTGGGCCCTTTAACCTCACAAGCCACATGACCCTTTACTTGGCCAGAGGCGCCGTGATTAAAGCCACCACGGTGAGTCGTAAATACTCGGCCCTCTCTCTCTCGGTGGTGAATTATTTAATGATAATCTCTTCCTGTTAGGATACTAAGAGATGGCCTGTAATATCACCGCTGCCCTCTTACGGACGAGGAAGGGAGTTGCCCGGAGGAAGGTACATGAGCTTCATACACGGAGATGGCTTACACGACGTGATAATCACCGGTGAGAACGGGACCATCGACGGCCAAGGAGGCGTGTGGTGGAGCATGTGGTGGCGGAGGACGCTCGAGCACACGAGGCCCAGCCTCGTCGAGCTGATGAACTCGAGGGGCGTGATAATATCCAACCTTGTGTTCAAGAACTCTCCCTTCTGGAACCTACACCCCGTCTATTGCAGGTTTTTTTTTTTTTTTAGTTCAAAATCTGCTGTAATTTTCTGAAGAAACTGGGAACTTTATTTAATTTAGTTTCTCCTTTTTTGCTGTGATTGATTCAAATCAGCAATGTTGTGATCCACCACGTCACCATAACGGCGCCTCGTTATTCTCCCAACACCGATGGGATCGACCCAGGTTCGTGCCCGCGTTATGAATCGAATTTCTGATCTTACTTATATTTCGGGGGTAATTTAAGAAAGTGGCATAGGTTTTAAGAAAATAACATGTCGAAATACTATAATACCCTTGCTGGGTCCTTCGAAGCTATGTGTGATTATGTTGGCAAGCGTGGCGTGGGTATAGAACAACAATGGTGTAGTCTGTTATCTACGTAATATGTCACGGATTTAAATCATTAATAGATAAATTTTTTAAAGAGAGTACTATCAGCTGTATAACGGGTAACCAATTTATTGAGTACTCAGCTAGATAACTGTATCAGTTTGATGAGTACTCGATTTAGTTTTGAGAACCCGCTGTGGCAAAGTGAGTTTCATGTCATAGTGAGTACCCAGACATATAATGGGTAGCCGTTATATACCTGAGTACCTATAGTGACAGCAGAACTCACATCGGTTCTTAGACTGTAAACTAATAAAAGCACCCTTAGAATTAAGGTCGTGGATTAAAAAGATCGGTAAGGAGGCTATTTGTTCAAAGGCCAAACCCCGTGAATTTCGCTCGTTTACATCATTAAAGACGTGTTTTTTTTTTTTCGGATGACAGCCGGTATTCGGGTTGCCCCGACTAATCCGGTCGCCCCGCGTTGCGCACCTGCATGGGTGGGTGAGGGTCCTTAAAGGGATTTTCAGCATTCACAAGGTTTCGAACCCGAGACCTTGCTTAAGCGATAACAAGCCGCTTATCACTTGGACCAATCCATGTTGGTCCTCAACGACGTGTTTAATAATGCAGACTCGAGCTCGCACGTGTGCATAGAGGATTCGTACATCTCCACCGGGGACGACCTGGTCTCCATAAAATCCGGGTGGGACGAGTACGGGATCGCCTACAACCGCCCGAGCCACGACATCACCGTCCGGCGGATCTCCGGCGAGACCCCCTTCGCCGGAATATCCATCGGGAGCGAGACCTCCGGCGGAATCTCCGACGTCCGCGCGGAGCACATCAACCTCTTCGACGTTGGGGTGGGGATCCACATCAAGACCAACGTGGGCCGCGGCGGGACCATCAGGAACATCACCGTCTCCGACGTCTACATCGAGAAGGCGAAGAAGGGGATCAAGATCGCCGCGGACGCCGGCGACCACCCGGACGAGAACTACGACAGGCGGGCGCTGCCCGTGCTGAGGGACGTGGCGATTAGGGACGTGTGGGGCAAGAGGGTGGAGCAGGCGGGTCTGATCCGCGGGTTGAAGGGTCGACCCTTTACCGGGATCTGCCTGTCGAATATATGGATCGAGGGGACCAAGTTCGGCTCGACGGACGACGTGCCACTGTGGCAGTGCTCCGACGTGAGCGGTGCCGCCGTGAAGGTCAGCCCATGGCCGTGCGCCGAGCTCCGGAGCGGGCCGCGGTGGGGGGCGTGTTCTTCCTGATTTTTTTTTATTTGTCGGGTTTTTTCTTTTCTTTTTTTTTTTTGTTTGCTTTTTTCGAAAGTTGATTTGATTTTGATTTTTGGGTCCATAAAGTTGGCAATTTCAGGATCCCGATTTAAGGGTTTTAAGTTTAAGGACACTGGATTTTACAATTGAAGCCGCTATAGGGCGTGTGTTCTTCCATATTTAATTTGTCGGATGATTTTTATTTTTTTTGAAAGCCAATTTAATTTTGATTTGATTTTGAGTTACCTACTTTACACGTTCATTTAACGATTGTGGACTTGCAATTTAAAAACAATAACTTTCATAATTAAAACAATTTTATGACACAATGCGGCAGAAAATCTAATTTTGTGCTTAATTATTCTCAAATTTGAAAGCTAATGTCCTTAAATGGCAATCCCGTAAATCAGATGTTCTCAACTGCCACATAAGATCTATCCTCATTTAAGCGACTCCGCTGCAAGAAAGGCATTAGCCCACAAATTATTTGGAACTCATTGATGCTCCAGCAAAAAATTAGGTTTTTCGACGATTGATGTACTTAAATTGCTTCAATTTCAAAAGATATCGTCCTTAAATTGCAACTCCATAAGTTTGGGGATTACGAAAGTAATACTCCCCTTAACTCATTAAAGGAAAAAAGTAGCTAACCGTGTAATTTTATACGTCAAAAGATATAAGAGACAATTACACAGAAAAATCAGGAACTGTTGGAAATCATTGTACGGACAACCCAAAAGCAAAAGATGAATATAAATTAAGAAAATAAATAAATAACAGCATGGTAGGGGTACTATTCTTTCATACACTTTTTCTGCCTCGTCACAAAACCTAATCGGCTGCAAAAGATTAATCTACGAAACTTGCCCTTGATTGTTTTCATGAGCTCCATCTTCTTCTTCCTTCTCTTGACTGCAACATTATTAGTTACAATATGATGATCATCGGAGGCTGATGGTTTTGGATCAACCGTCCACGGTAATTGCATCATGTGCCTTTCGATGATATTGGCAACTGAGGTTAATTCGTAAGCATCGTACAATGGACTCCCACAATCCCACATCGTCTCTCCATCTCTAGAAGCTTCTTTCATATTGTAAGGAAACTGATCATCGTCTACTTGCGTTCTTGATTGATTGTTAATTGACTGCATGATTTGTCAATAAGCCTAATTATTACATGTATGTGTATATATATATATATATATATATAGTAGTTAGGACAAAGAACTTTCTCCATCTAAATCAGAATATTAAATGATAAAAAATTGTTTCTGTAATAATTTAAGGTAGTTAGGAGGGCTTGGTTCTATTCTATATATCATCTTCAACTTTGTTGCTTCAGCAAGAGACCTTATCAAGCGTCACGAAGCACGCAACAATATAATATATATATATATATATATATATATATATTTGTAATATAGGAATTAGATAATAGATATGTGCTAATACCATCCGACCCTCTCCCTTCATTTATCCACCTTCTCTCAACGAAAAAGCAAAAAACTCTTTCTCCCCTTTCTGGCCTCTCCTCCATAGGAGTTCTTTCTCCATGCGGGATTGACATTCCCGATTGAATTTTGATGTTAAAAATTGAATAAAGTGAATAGTGCGTAGATATGTGCTTATTAATTATCATGGATTGTTAGATTGATTTATAATATGTTCTTTAGATTTTTTTTTCCTTAACTTCGAATTAGATCTTCTTTCGGGCTTTGTTTGCCTTCTTTCTAAACTTTGAATTAGTTCTTCTGAACTTGATTCATATGCATAAACTCTATATTATAAAAACTATCGTTGGTGTCTTGTGACAATTTTACCCTTTAATTATATTTTATTTTATTATAATTATATTGGACAATGAATTTTACCAATTTAGCCTTCATTTTTGTATTTATTTCCAAAAAATCTATCATGCTTAAAAATAATAATTAAAATTAAAATTAGAATGACACGCGTAGAGCGTGCGGAAAATAATAGTCTTAGCCGTGAATTTGGATCTCGAAATTTGGTTGAAAGGCCGAAAAAAAGTAACATATAACATTGAGCCCAATTTCATCTAAGGCCCATATGCAGGTCACGAGCTTATTATGTGTGTGTTTGGAAGCACTTATGAAATGGACTTCTAACCTAAAAGTCCATTTTGAAAAGTAATATACCTTTGGTGAAAATATTGAGATGGACTTTTAAAATAAGTTACTTTTCAAGAAGTCCATTTGAGAGAAGCAACTTTTAATGACTTTTCAGAATTACTTCCTGCAACTTTTGCAAAAGTCCATTCCCACCAAACACTTTAAAAAAATAAATTTACATTTATAAAAGCTACATTTCGAAAAAGTCCATTTACCAGACGTGCTTCTGAATCAAAAGTGGAACTAAACTAGCCCTATGTCTGTTACTTATTTTCCAGATATTTTAATCTTGCATAAAGAAAAAGAAATAGTGAAATTAAGATATTCTGCCACGTGGACGATTTTGGACCTCGAATAAGGCCACATCATCGATTAACAACATACATTGCATACAAACAAAGGAGCGACAGAAAGATTTTTCCGAGCGTTAATGAAGATCCCACACAGGCAACATCAAAGCATGTGAGACGTGAACGCATTAACTACATAAACCCCACATATCAGAAATTAAATATATATCTATATATATATATATTATATATATTCAAGACGAGGCATATAATGTGTGACGCCTTTACTACACGAGTAATAGGACAACGAGAGTACACTATCTATTTTAATTGTCAAAAATATAAATAATGGAGAGAGACAGCTTAGCAAATACTAAGAGGCCCGGGGGATCTACAATCTGCTCCAATATCACTTTCCTGTCTGTAGTTGAGAGCGACGCTGCTTTAGGTCCACTCATGCTATGCAGATAGATTCAACCCTAGCCTGCCACGTGTACCATAGAACTAACCATGTAGAACTTGGAAGTAAGAAGTGAGTAGAACACAACTTATTTTAGATATAAAATCTCTATTAATGCATTGAGAATTTAATAAGTAAATAGATGGAGACTTAAAAAGTTTTTGCCTTACAAAAGAAGAAAGGTCAACACAAACTCTCGAAAACATGGATTATGGCCTTCTCACCTTTTGTAACTAACTGTACCTGCTTCAGTACCAATCTCCCATAGCCAAGTGGGCCCATGACAAAGGGGACACGTGGATGATTCTTACTGGATGGGAGGCAAATGAGATCTCTCGTATTGCGACGCGTGATTGAATATGGTAATTTTTTTCTAGTATAATCTCTGTTGTCACACCCAAACAAATTGTTATTGTTGACTTGTTTGTCACTTACTATATGATATATTATATTTGTATAAAGTACAATGGTTCGATTAAAATTGGGTAAATTCCCTTTCTGTACCATTTTAAGTTTCAACTTCCTGATCAGTACCCTTCCAAGTATTTTTTCCTGTTCATTACCCATTTGCGAAAAATTGTATGTTTAATATCACCAAACATTGAAAAGACAAAAATAACCCTTCTTTACAGATTCAGTTATACCAACTGGTCTCATTATTATACCAATATATCAATTATTATACCAACTGTTATCACTGTTATACCAAGTCAAATTTAAGAGTATTTTATCACTATTATACCAAGTGTTCCCATTATTATACCAATATATTCAATTATTATACCAACTGTTATCACTGTTATACCAAGTCAAATTTAAGAGTATTATACCAAGTGTTTCCATTATTATTATACCAGTATAATTATTATAACAAATGTTACCACTGTTATACCAAGTCAAATTTAAGAGTATTATATCTTCATTATACCAAGTGTTCTCATTATTATACCAATATATTCAATTATTATACCAAATGTTATCACTGTAATACCAAAAGTAATGTTATTATAATATCCGAATTGTTTGGTATACATTCGAATTTATTGGTAGAATAATCAATTTTATTAGTATAATAAGCGGTTTTGTTGGTATAATAATCGTATTTTGTGGTATAATACGCAAAAATCACTTTCGTATAATACACAAAAAATATTATTTTTGGTATAACAGGTTGTATAATAATTGAAAATATTAGTATAATAACGAGAACAATTGGTATAAATGTGATAACAGTTGGTATAAATGTGATAACATTTGGTATAAATGTGATAACAGTTGGTATAAATGTGATAACAGTTGGTATAATATTCTTAAATTTGACTTGATATAAAACTGGAGATAATCGAAATAATATTTATGTATGAAGAAGGGTTATTTTTGTCTTTTTAACGCTTTTTAGGTACCTAACACACAATTTTTTTGAGATAGGTACCTAACATGAAGAAATAATTCGAGGGGTATTTAAGAGTAAGTTGAAACTTTAAAGGGTACTGAATATTAATTTACCCATTAAAATTTAATGTGGCAGAGGTACGTAGGCTTATAATT